>OX456985.1:32685146-33285146 GCA_949752695.1 Melanostoma scalare
GGGTAGCCGACTGTAAAAAATAAAAAAGACTTCTGATAACCAATGCAGGTTTGTCGCTGGAAAGACAACAACTAACATAACCCAAAGCTAATAAGGTAACCTTAAAAACATTGTGATACCTAAAGGATTGGCATGTTGTGTTGGTTGACTTCAAAAAAGCATTCGATCGACAACTCGATACTCGAGATCTAATATAGGTGGCCAAAAAAATAGGATTTTTAGAGTAAGCCAAGACGAGGGTTAGATGATGTTGGAGTCACTAAAGCATTCTATGTCACAGTATGTGTATATCAAGGAAGCGTCTTGAGCCCTCTGCTTAGTATAACCTACAGCTCTTGACTACCTGCTGGAAGATAAAGTGCAGAATACTATTCTTTGCTGACAATGGAGCCATCAGAAGTGAGTACCCATATATGTTAAGTGCTTCTTACAAGGGTGAAACATGGGGCAATTAACGTATGGGTAAAAAAATAATAGCGGTCCAAAAAATGTTGAGTACTGCGTTGGTCGTCTTTGGATCCAGACATGCCTATTCCAGACATTTATTTGAATGAAAATATGCTGCCAAGTGTGAAAACTTGGATCTATGATGAAAACTATAGCAACTTGCAACGACAACTTCAATCATCAGGTTGCGAGAAAACTCCAAAGTTTCTGTGATAGAAAAATGCCCACTAAGCTGAAGGGAAGACTCTTCACCGCGGTTGTGAGTCCAGCACTCACATATGGTTCACAATGTTGGACAATGAACAAAAAGTATGAGAGTAATTTGACGGTGTCTAAGATGAAGATGCTGTAACTCCTGATGTCATAAACAAAGCTTAATTATGCCAAGATCCGTTGAAGCCCTCAAGTTAAAAAACAACCTTCCACCGTTCAGACACGACCGCGAAAGAAGAAAAAGAAAACCAAAACACTCCAGGTACAGACAAAGGCAACAAAATCTGCACATGGAACAATCTAAAAACAGGAGGTTTGCCGACGCAATCTTAGATCAACGCGGGGTATCCCACAAGTGGATCATTAGTATAAAGCAGTCAAGTGAGAGAAAGGTGATACTTTCGGAATCTAGATGCTTCTAAGAGACATTGTGATTGATTTTTGTTTCCTTTTCGATTTGGGAGCTTTTGAAGAGATCCGGTGCACTTTTATCTCGTTGTCAGGTATATATGACATTTAGAGCACACCTTAACTCTCTACAACTCACATGCATCGCATTTACTGTGTGTATTATAACACGGCTTTCATTTTCACTAAAAAATATAAAATAATTTTATTTTGTGCGTTATATAACAAGTAACTAATTTTCAATATAAAACATCATTGGTCTTCTTCTTACAGTTCACATTCCAACGATTTTTTGCTTTGCTCCCATACAAAAAACACAATGCGACGTGTGTTTGTTGTCATCAAAAATATCAACAAAAACCTGTCATCTTATGTCATTTAGTAAAGCTTTGGCATCTTCTTATAATGGGATATATTTTGTGCTCCGTTGTGACACAATCTTTAAATTGTTTTAAGCTCACACACCACAAAAAACCGAATCTACTACTACTTTAACCTCACACTGAAGTTAAAATATGCTGTTCTGTTCTCGGTTCCTTCTTGTTCTCGAAAATACTTGAAATTCGCCAGGTAACGAACTGGGTTAAATCGTTTGCTTTATACTCCATTCTTAGTGTTCACCTGGAAACAGAACCGTAACCACACCCACATCAGTCAGCATAAAAAAAAAAAAAAAACTCCAAGAATCTTTTTCGCAATGCTTTTCGTTTTCTTCAACGAAGTCCTGTCCCGACATTCGATTGAGTACTACAAATCCATTAAAGAACCGATGGCATACTTTTCCTATACACAAACACATTCATACATATCTACCTTTATGCTCTTTTGTGTCTTTTTGGGGTGAAGTTGAGTTGATTGTCCTTTTTGCTACCTCAAAAACGAAAACGAGAAAGGAAAATCTCAAGGAATTCAGAGCTTCTTCGATTTGACTCGGTATTTTCTGTGTGAAATGAATATGCATAAACCCTTCGAGAAAATGTCGTTATCATAGGTTCGTTTGGTATTTAAGGGTTTCATGAAAGTTGGTTATGTTTTGCGGTTTCGCAAAAACAGAATGTCCTTCTTTGAGTCCCTTTCTGACCTTTCTCTCTTTCTCACACACTCACCCACTCTTTCGCCCACTCGATTGAGAACTGCGGTTCATCAAATCTATTGGGTTCTACATAACTTCTTCCTGGGATAAGGAATTTTTTATTGTCAAAGTCTGGAATGTCTCCAATACCTTTGATGAGCGAATCTAACATCACTGAAAGATATAAATGAAGATAAATCGGTTGACCTCAAGTGTCATTCGATTATGTCCTTTTAGTTTATTCAAAAGTCTTTTGTTGAGGTCACCAATTACCAATTAATTTTGTATTTTAACAAACACTATTAAGTTACACGAAGTCCTACATAGACGCGCAAGGCAACATATTTATGAATTACTTTCCTTGTCTTGTGGTGATGGGGCTTTTTTTGTATAATTTGACTGCTTCCAAGAACGAAGGCCTTACATCGGCCTTAGAAGCAAAACATTCAATGTTATAAAGGTTTTCTTTGTTAAGCTATGTTGCGTATATAAATCATTGTAGGTGCACCGTATTATAAATCGCTGGAAGCTGGAAGTTTTTTTTTCAAACAAAGCCAGCTGGGAAGCTTAGTATCGGAGATGCTGGTTGTGGGCACAAGGTCTTAATAAAAGAAAAAAACCGAAAACTTTTTAAATATTTTGTTATGATTCATGAAATCGTTAAATCTAACCTCACAGCATTTATGAAACCCCGTGGGCTACCCACCACAATGAATAACGTCGCCACAACACAGCATTTTTTACGAGAGTACAGGTATACTCGTCCTTACCTTCATCATCATCGTCGTGGTTTGCTACTAACAAAGGTAAAAGTTGTATGTTGTAACAGTTTGCTTGAGTCACCGATTTTAAAATGAAGAATGAACAAGAACATTAAGTTGTGTGCTTTAACTTCTACCTTGCTCGTCAATGAGAGTATGTTGGTGAGTGTATATGTACCGCTTTGAATTATGAGGCTTTAGTCCCTAAACTAATATGGAAGGAATCCACAATTCAAAATCTAATGGAATGCAATATGTTTGGCATGCTTTTGGGCGGACCACAAGGAAGCCAATATAAATTTGGCGGAGACTGTCACATTCGTTTGAAATGGCATTACAATTCGTATTGGATCCGGCGAGAGAAATGAGAACTATTTGGTCCTAAGGACAGAATGAATAGCCTCCGAATCCGAGGGAAGTTTGAACTTCAATTGAAAAGTACTTTGCCATGACAACTTTAAGTTACGATGTTTACTTAATTTTCAAACTTTCTCAATTTGAATTGATTGTTTTTTTTTTGCTATAAAATTGTCCATAGTCTCTTTTCTGTTGATAGTCTTTGAACTCATAGTCTGACGTCAGCCTTGTGTAAATTGTATTTTTTTTTTTCGTATGAATGATTATGTAACTTTGATATGATCAGCAAATTTTGTGTTGGCATCAAACAATGTCTGTCTTTGTTGAAGAAGCTCAGCACTGAGCTCATAATCTGATCGCAAAGCTTTTTAATAAACACAACACGGGTTTGATTTGGTTTCACAAAATTCGGTAAGATCGTGAGGTCAAGCATATGCAACATGCTGGTTTTGCGTTTTAAATCGAACACGTTTCTAAATGGCGCAGTGGAAACCTCGGAACCTAAAATATTTTAAGAACCAACGATTTTACGCTGATTCCGAACAAGGCAGTGAATAAATACTCTCGTAGGACTTGTCAATTCCTCATGAAAGGTAATACCCGTGAACAACATATTTTTCTACGATATTTTGAGGACTCGAAGCATTAACCTTACAAGTAACAGGCAGACATGCTAACCATATCGACAATGGCACCACTTCAAGAACAAGCTTTTCACGACGGCTTCGCTTCCTTTCAATGGGGTAGTTTTTGTTCCCGTGGAAATAAGAAAAAAATGTATAGCCCGTGTTACTCAGGGATAATGTAACAATCAACTGCTTACGAATTTTTGAAATCGGTTGAGTTCGTGCGTATCAAATACAAAAACACAGATTTAACTCCAAACAATATTTTGATCGCCCTTTCATTGCACGTCGCAAGACCTTGAGTATAGAATTGCTTTGTTTTCATGTTTGCTATCAACCCTCTCTCACCCAACCCTTTCGATGTGTGTATCCAAAATATTCACATTGTCATAGGCCTTGGGGCTCCTCGCTCTGTTGTACCACCCTATTATTTTTTTTAGTATCGTTCAAGACAAAACCTCCGAAAACGGACTCAAGCTAATTGAGTTTGCTGCGGGGCTGAGTCTTGTTGTTAGTTGTAAACGCTTCTTGCATCTCAAAATTCATAAAGGTACATGTCGATCCCAATATCAACGAACTGTCAACCACGTAGACCATGTTGCGATCGAGTCAAGACACTCTTCCAGTGTAGTGTGTGGTAGATACCCGAACTTTTCGAGGTACCAACTTTGAATCGGACCACTACCTTGTTGTAGCTTGTAGCCGAGCTACGAATGAGGATATCATGTTCACGACTTGCGCAAGCCAACGCTGTGAAAAGATATGGTGTTGGAAAACTACAATCGCAAGAGATTGCCAGTGTCTTCTCCAATCGTGGGTCCCTCCAACAATCCTTGAGTCCTATTCAGTCAGCATTTAGCATTGAAGACTAGTGGCAGCAAAGGAAACAAGCCATCAGAACCGCTGCCTCTGAGGTTATAGGTTTTACATGGCCCCCAAAACGAATCCCATAGTTCAATGAAAAATGTATTCAGGAAATGCAGCAAAAAAAAAAAACGACAAAAGTTGATGCAAAAGAGAAGAAGGGCTGCTTTCGAAAAGTATAAGGAGATTTAGAAGGAGAAAAGAAGGGAAGAACACTGAATTCTCAAAAAGAAAAAGAGCAAGATGAGAAGCTCTCGTTTGAGGAAATTGAGAGATGACATGACAGGAATGAGATTCGGAAATTTTAATAAAAGGTAAAAAGATCTTGCCAGGGTGGCAAAGCCCGAACTCAAGCCAGTAAAGACCAGCAGGGAAACATAGAAATAGAGACGCAGTCGCTACGGAGGATCTGGGAAGATCACTTCTGTAGACTGCTTAACGGCGATGAAGACACAAATTCCGCTGTAAGGCAGAATGCTCCATTCAATTTGGACAATGATCAAGAATGTCGTCCTCCCGACCTAGAAGAAGTTAAGCTTGCAATATGCAAACTTAGACTGGCTTTGACGCTATACAATAGGAGATCCGTTGGAAAAGAGCATGTATCAGAAAAAAGCATATCGGCCAATGGAACCTCAGTATCGTATGTCCGATAATATAGAAAAGGGAGACTTCACAATTGCGCCAGTTATAGAGGAATCTTTTCTGCTGTAATATGCGAACGTCTGAAACCCAACGTCAACACTGATGGGGACCAATGTGGTTTAAAAACAAAAAAGTATACAGTATATCAAATTTTAACAATACGGCAAATCTTGGAAAAAATCGATATACACTATCTCTTTATCGACTTCAAGGCCGCTTATGACAGTATTTACAGAGAAGAGTGGTGCATGTTTAGATTCAGCTTTCCTCCGAAACTGATACATCAATGCAGGATGACTTTGGAGAATTCACGCTGCTCTGTCAAGGTCTTTTCAAGGCTTTTGAAAAGGTGATTCACTTTCATGCGATTTATTTAACATCTACTTGAAAAGATCCTACAAAACTCTTCAAACGTAAACACCAGAGGAATAATCTTTCGAAAATCTGTAGAATTACATGCTTACGCATACGATATTGACGTAATTAGAAGAAGGAAGCGAAATGTCATAGGTGCTTTTGCGACCATTGAAATAGAATGTTGCTGGTAAGTTTCTGGAAAGTTTATGTTTACTCTTCTCCTTTATCGACGTTATGCGAGCAACGTGACCTCAAAGGTATCTTAAATCATCCACTTACCAACCTCACACTAGTGGGGCACACCACGTAGTAAATTAATAACAATGTAAGTTAATTGCTGAGTCAAGTTCCCCATAAAGGTCAGAATTCGTCTTTTAATAACTGCAAATCCGACAAATAAAATTTTACAACACAAACTAAACAAAGAACTTGAAACCATGAAATCTTCACGTATGAACAGGCAACAGGATATCCTTTCATGGTTAACAATTTGTCCCAGCAGTTACTCTTGAATCTCACTAAATTTTAATAAACGACAGGTTGTAAGAGCATAAAATTTAGATTTCCAAACGAGGCACAAACACGAAGCAATAGAGTATACCACCCCACCGATCGTTCATTTCGTGTATTTCCTCCAAAGACAATTTGAAACTTTTTATGATAATGTCATGCTCAAATAAAACTCCATCTTTGCTCGGCACCTTTAAGACTTCCCGCACAATCTTGAACGTAAAGTGCCTCATGGAGTCATTAAAATTTCACTGTTTACCTTCCTGAAAAAGACCCTTTCTAACAATACCATTGTTCATACGACTTCAGTGTGAACAGTGCCTAACTCCAAAATCTAGGCAACTGATAGTTCGCCCTCTAAAATAACTTACTCTAAGGTAAAATTCTACTACATTTTGCTAAAAAGTGTTTCGTCGCATAGCGACGGCACGGCATTCACATGTCAACCATCATCGAGAAAAGTTCTCTTTTAATTTTTTTCTTGGGCCTTCCGCCATTGCTTTTTTTTGGCTTTAATTTTGATCTTGTCTAAATTATAAAACTTCATTTTTCGGTCTAAAGTACATGTAAATCTAAGCTAAACTTACTCAACGAAATAATAAAAACAATCCTACGTGCTCAACTTTATAAAAGCATTGAGTTTTATGTTGGAAGAGGCGCAGTAATTGTGGTGTGCAGAAGCATTTGCCAAAACGGTGGTCGGCATCAACATTTTTTAGTCTGGGCTTCATCATCATTTGGTGCAAGTTTGGATGTTCAAGTGGAGGTAGCGGTGGTTCAGTTCAACATTTGGTCCATTCAACCGGATTGGCGCACGCCATCGACAAGACCACGCTGCGCAAAAGTTTTTGGCTCCAGACCACGCGCTCACTTGGCATCGTCAAACCACACTATTTGCCTGGCGCTCCAGACCACGCGCACAACTTTGCGCTCAAAACCACGCTGCGCTCAAATTTTTTGCGATCCAGACCACGCTATTTGCCTGGCGCTCCAGACCACGCGCACAATTTTTGCGCTAAAAACCACGCTGCGCACAAACTTTTGCGACCCAGACCACGCTATTGCCTGGTGCTCCAGACCACGCGCACACATTGCGCTCAAGACCACGCGCACACATTGCGATCAAGACCACGCCAGCCTTTCACCACGCGCTCCAGACACGCTGCGCATAATTTTGCCTGGCGCTTCAGACCAAGCTACAAAAAAGGAGGGCACAATCTTTGCCTGCAACGCTGTGGAATAGTGCCACGTGGAAGTGTGCCCATCGTCATCGTGGGACCAGACCGAAGCGGAGATATCCTGTTAATTTTTCATCTTAACTTGTAAAATGTAAAGGGTAAGTGAAAATTTCATTTAATTGGCAATTTTTAAAGAATTTGAGAAAATTTGTGTTGCACCCCTGACCACCATTTTCATTTTCCTTTTTTTTAACAAGCAAATATATATATACGGTAGTTCTTTGTGTTGAAGTGGTTCTCAGGCATTCGCTTTCTATCGCGGTAGTGATAGACTTTTCAGTTAAAAGCAACTTCGATAAACGCAATTTGGTTTTGTTCCCCAGCTTTTTTTTTGGTTTTTTAGGAAATTTTAATTAACTGTCTTCCTCTTGGAAGGAGTCTGCGTTTTTCATCGCGTGTTAATTTTTTCTTTCGTTCGTGCAGCACACATCGTTCATAACGGTGTATCCAAGCCGGGGTGGTTGGCCCCCAGTAGAATCTATCAAGCCGTTTGAAGATTCTAGAGCTTCTAAATTTTGACTTTTTTAATATTTAAATTTAAATTTTGACCTTTTTTGAAATTTTTTCTCTCGTTCGTTACGGTGTATTCAAGCCGGGGTGGTTGGCCCCCAGTAGAATCTATCAAGCCTGTTGAAGATTCTTGCGCTTTAAAATTTTAACTTTTTTGAAATTTTTAGAATACTTCAAGCCTTTTGAAGATTCTTGCGCTTTAAAATTTTAACTTTTTTTTGAAAATTTTAGAATCCTTCAAGCCTTTTGAAGATTCTTGCGCTTTAAAATTTTGATTTCGTTGAAATTTTGAAATTTAAAATTTTTACTTTTGAAATTTTTTCTTTCGTTCGTGCAGCACACATCGGTCATAACGGTGTATCCAAGCCGGGGTGGTTGGCCCCCAGTAGAATCTATCAAGCCGTTTGAAGATTCTAGAGCTTCTAAATTTTGACTTTTTTAATATTTAAATTTAAATTTTGACCTTTTTTGAAATTTTTTCTCTCGTTCGTTACGGTGTATTCAAGCCGGGGTGGTTGGCCCCCAGTAGAATCTATCAAGCCTGTTGAAGATTCTTGCGCTTTAAAATTTTAACTTTTTTGAAATTTTTAGAATACTTCAAGCCTTTTGAAGATTCTTGCGCTTTAAAATTTTGATTTCGTTGAAATTTTGAAATTTAAAATTTTTACTTTTGAAATTTTTTCCTCTCGTTCGTGCCGCACACACCGTTCGTAACGGTGTATCCAAGCCGGGGTGGTTGGCCCCCAGTAGAATCTTTCAAGCCTGTTGAAGATTCTTGAGCTTTAAAATTTTAATTTTTTTTGAAATTTTAGAATCTTTCAAGCCTTTTGAAGATTCGTGCGTTTTTTAATTTTTGGCTCTTTGGGATTTTTTTTCCCTCTCTCTCGTTCGTGCAGCACACATCGTTCGTAACGGTGTATCCAAGCCGGGGTGGTTGGCCCCCAGTAGAATCTTTCAAGCCTGTTGAAGATTCTTGAGCTTTAAAATTTTAATTTTTTTTTGAAATTTTAGAATCTTTCAAGCCTTTTGAAGATTCATGCGTTTTTTAATTTTTGGCTTCTTTGGGATTTTTTTCCCTCTCTCTCGTTCGTGCAGCACACATCGTTCGTAACGGTGTATCCAAGCCGGGGTGGTTGGCCCCCAGTAGAATCTTTCAAGCCTGTTGAAGATTCTTGAGCTTTAAAATTTTAATTTTTTTTGAAATTTTAGAATCTTTCAAGCCTTTTGAAGATTCGTGCGTTTTTTAATTTTTGGCTCTTTGGGATTTTTTTTCCCTCTCTCTCGTTCGTGCAGCACACATCGTTCGTGACGGTGTATCCAAGCCGGGGTGGTTGGCCCCCAGTAGAATCTTTCAAGCCTGTTGAAGATTCTTGAGCTTTAAAATTTTAATTTTTTTTGAAATTTTTAGAATCTTTCAAGCCTTTTGAAGATTCGTACGTTTTTAAATTTTGGCTTCTTTGGAAATTTTTGCCTTTCGTTCGTGCCACATACACCGTTCGTATCGGTGTATTCAAGCCGGGGTGGTTGGCCCCCAGTAGAATCTTTCAAGCCTTTTGAAAATTCTTGTGCTTCCAAATTTTGATTTTTGAAATTTTTAAATTTAAATCTTGACCTTTTTTGAGAGTCTGCGGGTTTTGAGTGCTGTAAGCCACGAGTTAGTTTTAAAATCTTCTTGGTTTCGTGTCGCTTCCTTGTCATTTATACAATTTTAAACGCACTTTGTGATGGCTTTGATGGAAGACTTCATTTTCGCGACTGATCAATTGGTCAAGTTTCACCAAGCGGCGAGAGAGGTGCCGGATCACGGGCACACACTGTCCGCTCTCGCAGTCAGAAAGTCAGAGTTAAGGGAACTGTGGCTCGGAGTCAAAGAAACCTATGCCCTATACATAAAAGGCGGCCCAAAGACAAGAGAAGCAGCAGTAGACCTTGAAGCCATAGAAACCAAGTATAAACTGTGCAACGAAAGTTATGTGGCATGCTCAGCACTTTTCCTAGATCACGAAGCACGACTGAAACCTGAGGGTACTGGCAAAAATTCGATAGCTGAACCAACATTCGCTCCTCGTCACCTCAAATTACCTCCATGTGAGACGGAGGTCTTCAAGGGGGATTATATCTCCTGGCCGGTTTTCCGAGATATGTTTGAGGCAGTCTACATTAAACACCCCCAGTTGGGTGAAGTAGAAAAACTCTTCCACCTTAGAGCCAAAACCAAAGACGAGGCTTATCGGATTGTCAGCCAATTTCCGCTAACCAATGCCAGCTTTTCTCTAGCCTGGGAAGCGTTGCGGGCTACGTATGAAAATACTCGGATCTTAGTCAACAATCAGGTAAAAAATATCTTTAACTTGCCAACAGTACATGAAGAGTCGGCCAAATTGATCCGAGCCCTTCAGAGTACTGTAAATGATTCGGTATCAACGTTGCAAGCGCATAAGGTTATAACACAAAACTGGGATCCGATTCTCGTCTTTGCGTGTTCAAGTAGACTGCCCAAAACTACCTTGACCCTTTGGGAACAATCCCTGGAGGACCCGACGAAGGTTCCAACCTGGCAGCAATTAGACTCGTTCTTAACGTCTCGCTTTCAGGTGCTGGAGTCCATTTCGGACACCACGTCGACAAAAGGCACAGGGCTTAATAGACTACCCAAAAAGGAGACGAATGTTCGAAACAATAATAGAGTCAACACTTACCTTGCCAAAACAGGGGGGGGGAAATGCAAAATCTGTGCGGCTGCGCACTCCATTTATGAGTGTGCCAAATTTTCGGCAATGTCGATCCCAACGAGAATCCAAACGGTACGGCAGCACAAACTGTGCAACAACTGTTTAAGCGCGAGTCATACAAAGGTCGCTTGTACGAGCAAATATTCTTGTAGCCACTGCAAAAAACGGCATCACTCACTGTTGCACCTCAACGCTAACGAAAACGGAAATAAAATACAGTCCACTAATCTCCCTAGTGCAACAACAGCTCCTCAAATATCGGCGTCGTCACTTCCATTCGTGCCTCAAGCGTCGTTTCAAAACTTTCATGTCGGCGCTCCCAAGAAAATATTGCTTGCAACGGCACTAGTTTGCATTGTTGGCAAAGAATCCAAACACATAGTTCGCGCTCTTATCGACCCTGGTTCCGAAATATCCTTTATCTCAGAGGCAGTACAAAAGCGTTTGAACTTGCCCGTAACGGATAAGAATACAACCATTTCCGGAATCAGTGGTAATCTCGCCATAACGTCGAAAAAACTCTGTGCGTTTGCAATCACGTGCTTAGATGAAGCCCAGATCACCATTTCTGCCCAGGCAATTGTGCTTCGATCATTGACGAACAATCTGCCAAGTTCATCGTTTAGTATCATCGATCCTAACCTTTGTGGCGGCCTCAAACTGGCTGATCCCACGTTTAATAAATCGTCCCAGGTCGATCTGCTGATCGGTGCGGATTTATACCCATCGATCATAAGGAACGGTCTCCAACTTATCGCAGATTCCCTCGTGGCTCAGAACACAATGTTCGGCTGGGTACTGTCCGGACCAGTTCCGGAGTCGTTCCAATCGTTCAATACATTCGTAGTATCGAACAGTTCGAGTACTTCCAATCTGGATACTCAGCTACGAAAATTTTGGGAGCTCGAGGAACTGCCGTCCACAGTCATTCGGTCAACAGAAGACTGCTACTGTGACGAACTTTATAAAAACACAACTTCGAGACGTTCGGATGGGAGGTATGTTGTTCGTTTGCCGTTCAAGGCACAATCGTCAAAGGGCAAGTTAGGGTTCTCTAGACACATCGCACTAAGGCAGTTCTCTAGAGTCGAAAGATCGTTAGCCATGAAGGCGGAGCTCAAGTCTCAATATTCAAGCGTCATTTCGGAATACCTCGCCCTCGGCCATATGCGGAAAGCGCCTCCGGTCGAAAAGATTTCCAGAGGTCAAGTAAACTCGTTCTATCTGCCACATCATGCGGTCATAAAGCCTGAAAGCACGACCACCAAAGTGAGGGTTGTTTTTAATGCGTCTCAATCGTCGTCGAATGGGGTAAGTCTAAACGATTTGTTGTATCCAGGGCCCATATTGCAGCAAGATTTACCATCTCTCATTCTCCGCTGGAGATTTTATAAATTTGTCTTTAATGCGGACATTGAAAAAATGTACCGCCAAATCTTGGTCGACCCTAGAGATACTCCATTTCAACGAATCCTCTTTCGCAGTTCGCCAGAGTCCGAGATCGAAGACTTTGAACTTCAGACCGTCACTTTTGGTGTCAATTGTGCTCCATATCTGGCCATCCGCACGCTCTTGCAACTGGCAAAAGAAGGCAGAACCGTGTATCCCCTAGCGTCTAGAATCGTTCAATCGGAGTTCTATGTCGACGATGTTCTATCTGGTGGTCATTCTCTCAGTTCGGCTAAACAGGCACAAATCGAACTTATAGCGTTGCTTAACTCAGCTGGGTTTCCACTACGTAAGTGGACCGCAAATTCGTCTAGCTTACTTAACCATTTGCCACCAGAACATGTGCTGAACGAAAGTTTCTTGAAGCTCGATGCTGACAGCACCACAAAAACACTAGGGGTACGATGGAATGCCAAAGAAGACAATTTTTACTTCACCACGCAACGCATTCCACTGTCGACAAATCCGACCAAAAGAGAGGTCTTCTCTCAAATTGCTCGTCTTTTCGATCCTGCGGGGTGGTTGGCCCCCGTAGTGATAATCGCCAAAACATTGATGCAACGCATTTGGGCTGAGCACACTGAGTGGGACGAGCGTATCAGCCCGGAATCATTTGCCACTTGGAAAGAGTTTGCAGAGTCATTACCTGAAATACAGGTTATAGAAATCCCACGTTGGGTTGAATACTCGCCCACTGTGGAAATTCAGTTTCATGGCTTCTGTGACTCTTCCGAGAAAGCATATGCGGCAGCGCTTTATATACGCGCAAGTCACCCTAATGGAGAAGCATCCTCCTACTTGATGTGTGCTAAGTCCAAAGTTGCCCCTCTAAAGACGGTCTCTTTACCGCGTCTGGAGCTGTGTGGAGCACTTTTGCTTTCAAAAATGATAAAATTTTACTTACCCAATTTTCCAGTTCAGACATATCAAATCTTTTTGTGGACAGACTCATCCATAGTTTTGGCCTGGCTCAAAAAACCTCCGTGCGTTTGGAAAACCTTTGTTGCAAACCGTACCAGTGAAATACAGGACAATGTCGGCAACGCAGTTTGGAAGCACGTCAGATCTGCCGAAAATCCCGCGGACTTGGCCACTCGAGGTGTAATGCCATCCGATCTGAAGCAGAATCGTATGTGGTGGCAGGGCCCATCATGGCTCTGTGAACCAGCCTCTCAATGGCCGGTGGCATTACCAGACGCTCCACGTACTGAAGATCTAGAGCAGAAAGAGGTTTCCTCGTTAGTGGTCCAGCCAAATTTTCAGAGTCCTCTAGTGGGACTAACAGGCATTTCACTCGACGATTCTGAGCAAAACACCCACTCATTGGTAGCTCAACAAGAACCAGAAGATGTTCTTGACCGTTTTTCGACGTTATCCCGCGCTATGCGTGTATTGTGCTATGTTTTTCGCTTCTTCGGGTCTGTCTCAAAGCAACAGCCCAACAAATACAAGTCTCGTGACATCTCGCAACCAGAAATGGAGTTTGTGAAAATTCGTCTAATCCGATTGGCTCAAGAAGCTCACTTTTCGACAGAATATTCTCTGCTTGCAGCTGGCAAGCCAGTGTCAACGAAAAGTTCTATTTTGTCCTTTAATCCATTTTTGGATTCAAACAAGCTTCTTAGAGTCAATGGGCGACTTTCGAACTCAGACATTTCGTACAATGAACGTCACCCTATAATACTACCCTTTGAATCCCGTTTTGCTTGCCTCCTGGTTCAATTCATTCATGAGATTTCTATGCACGGTGGCAACTCTTTAATGGTGCGACTAACACGACAAAGTTTCTGGGTACCAAGACTCCAAATTCTGGTTAAGTCTTGCATCCGTCGTTGCACCATATGCGCGACCAACAAAAGAGACTTAAGCAAGCAGATGATGGCTGCCCTACCGCCCGAAAGAGTTACCTTTTCTCCACCGTTCACATTTACTGGAATCGACTTCGCGGGTCCCTTCACCATCAAGAGTTTCAATGCACGGAATTGTCGTATGACCAAAGGGTATGCATGTGTGTTTGTCTGCTTTTCCACCAAGGCAATTCACCTTGAAGCGGCAAGTGATTTGTCATCTGAAGCGTTCCTCGCGGCCTTTGCCAGGTTCACCTCTAGACGAGGTTTACCTAAAGAAGTGTTTTCCGACAATGGAACAAACTTTACAGGTGCCGATGCAATTTTACGCAAGGAGTTTAAGAAGTTTGTAGGCACCATTCCCAAAGAAACGAGCCTTAAGTATGGCGTTCAGGGTTTGAAATGGAATTTTATTCCGCCAGGGGCACCTCACATGGGAGGTCTATGGGAAGCCGGCGTTAAAAGTTTCAAAAGCCATTTAAGAGGGCTGGGGACCAAGGCCAAATTTACGTTCGAAGAATTTGCAACGGTTTTAGCACGTATCGAAGCATGTTTGAACTCGCGTCCAATATCGTCCATGTCCACAGATCCTTCTGATCTGTTGGCATTGACGCCGGGGCATTTTTTACGCGGCGGTCCGCTTTTATCTTTTCCGGAACCGAATCTGGCCGATGCAAATTTATCGCTAATCAATCGATGGGAAAAAGTAAAATGCCTCCAACAACAGTTCTGCCACAGATGGAAGGATGAATACCTCAAGGAACTACATCAACGACACAAATGGAAAACACCTCAAACCAACATTAAAGTTGATGATTTGGTCGTCATTAAAAACGAAAATTTGCCATCCACCGAATGGCGTCTAGGCCGTGTTATAAATATACACCCGGGTTCCGATGGTCGAGTCAGAGTTGCAACATTAAAGACCCAAAACGGAGAAATAGTCCGCCCCATAGTAAAACTGTGCCTATTGCCTATTAACTAAATTGCCAATTAAACAAAATTTCACTTACCTTATTTTCAGTAATATTTTTTTTTTTTGGCGTATTTCGCCAAGGGGGGCGGTAATGTTCATACGACTTCAGTGTGAACAGTGCCTAACTCCAAAATCTAGGCAACTGATAGTTCGCCCTCTAAAATAACTTACTCTAAGGTAAAATTCTACTACATTTTGCTAAAAAGTGTTTCGTCGCATAGCGACGGCACGGCATTCACATGTCAACCATCATCGAGAAAAGTTCTCTTTTAATTTTTTTCTTGGGCCTTCCGCCATTGCTTTTTTTTGGCTTTAATTTTGATCTTGTCTAAATTATAAAACTTCATTTTTCGGTCTAAAGTACATGTAAATCTAAGCTAAACTTACTCAACGAAATAATAAAAACAATCCTACGTGCTCAACTTTATAAAAGCATTGAGTTTTATGTTGGAAGAGGCGCAGTAATTGTGGTGTGCAGAAGCATTTGCCAAAACGGTGGTCGGCATCAACATTTTTTAGTCTGGGCTTCATCATCATTTGGTGCAAGTTTGGATGTTCAAGTGGAGGTAGCGGTGGTTCAGTTCAACAACCATCGTTCGACACTTCTAATTTGTGTCTACTCATCACTGGCGTTTCAAAAAAAGAACCGATGAAGGGCCAAAACAGAAAACCCCTTATGGAAGTGACATAAGAACATAATGGCTTACATCGTATTATGAGGATGCTTTTACGTGCTAACTTCATCTTTGTTGCAAAGCCTCTGATAAAGTCTCCAATTAAATCAATTTACATGCATTTGCTGGCCTAAAAACATCTTTCAGCATATCCTTGATCTGACGACTACGACGATGTCCTCATAGATATAAAACACAAAACACACACTAATCGTCTTTCATTCGTTGTGTTGTGTGTTTGCTGCTGCTGCTGCCATTTTCTTTTTGCCTATAAACCTAAAGCCCAAAGTGTCATCAGAGAATCCGCCCAAGTCCTTTTCTTTATCCAAAAGGATCAACAGAAAATTTAGAACTTGATGAGATTTTTCCTTGTTGAACTGAACCCATTCGTCAGACTAATTTGCCTGCTCTCCATTCACATGGCTCACTCTGGTTTTATGTTTCTGTCATCACTTCGTGTCACATCCGACTGGCAGCTATTATTTGAAGTATCTTCTATGTATGACTTCGTTTTCTATGAGTCCCAAGAGAGTGTCACGTGAAAGAAAACTTAAAAGCGGCGTTTTCGTTGTCGTTGTCATTGTCGTTGTCGCTGTCGCTGTCGTTCGTCGTACCGCTCGCTCACCTTCTCTTGCTCCCTCTCTTTTAAGAGATAGAAAACCCATTCTACTCGCCCACTCATTCTCATCAGCTTTGACATGTACCTACTACTGTTTTCTGCCTACATACAATACAAGTAGGACCATCATTCTAGCATTAAAATTGTTTTCTTGGGGCTTCAGCTGTCTCCAGTGCTTTTATGCAAAAATTTCAAAGGACACTTTGTTGCGCTTGATAACTTCTCTGCCGCCTTACGGTACAGTCTTTGTATGAGTGTGTTCATTTTATAAGCTATGTGTGTGTATGGGTGGAACCATTTTGTCCGAAACAAGAAGTTTCCTCTTTATATTCGCAGGGATAATGATTTCTTTATTTTGGTTATTGTTTTTTTTTTTGCTTTTTATTTTGGTGTTCCACATTCCTTTCGTATGTTATTCAAGGTTGGGCTGTTATTTTCGGTCCTTATTGTGGGACACGTGTTGGGGTCGAAGATCTCTTGCGGGTATAATAAAAGTTTTTCTATGGGGTCACTTAAAGGGATTACTATTATTTCTGATGGCGTGTAGTTGGTTGGATTTTGGTGGAGGGAATCAGAATTGGTTTAATTGGGTGACCATAAGGACGCCACGAAACGAGTCCTGTAAGGACCGTCACTGAATTTTGCGGTGGAATCTGAAAATTACCTTTTGCATAAGAGTGTAGGAGGAGCGTAGAGTGGAGGAGCAACGCAGGTTTACGAAATTTGTGGGACCGATTTCGTATAGCAGGTACCTGCCGAAGGTGACTTAAGCATTCGGTGTAAACTACGTGAAAATCGAAATTAGTTGATTAAGTTGACACAAGGGATAGCACATGAATTTAAGAGGGAAAGCAATGAAACTAGGTAGGTATACGAGTAGTTCTTTGCTAACATTCTGTTTATAGTTGAAGGACCACACGCATTGCCACTGCGAATACGTGCTTGGGTTTCTTGATAGTCCTCAACTCTCTTTCTCAGTTAATGTTTTGAGGAATTTTTTTCCTTTCAGGGATGAATTGACATTAGTTACATGTAACTGTTTACATTGCCTGAATTTTTTTAGAAAGTGTAAACGGCTGAACGGCTTTGAGCTGTTGACAATTTGCTTTAACATTTTGAAGGATTTTCAGGGTTTAAGGATGAATGAATCATTTATTTTCAAACCAAGCTCATTGCAAAAACATTTTAATATGGTTAGTTTTGGTAAAAACTATTTGAAAACTGTGAAGAAACCATCGAAAAACGATCGGAAGACCAATTGGAAACCGTTTAAAGACTGATTTTAAAAGATACAATGCTATCGTGTACCACAGAAGAAGAAAATAGAAAATATGGATACAACTCCAAAAGTAAAAATAAAAAAAGGGGCGAAAATGAAAAAGTCTTCTTAATGTTCTTGCGTTTTCCATCCGTGGATTCTCAAACTCTAAGCTAAAAATTAGTCAAGACAGCTGATGAAAATCGATAAACAAAGAAGTATCAACTATTCATCTTAAAATCTATTCACATGAGCACGACCAACGAACGACACATAAATAAAGAAAAGCGATTTTATGCAAGTTCTGAACCAAGATTCAAAACCGCATCTTTTTATCAGTCAAACCAGCAGAGAGCAGATTCTTTAGTGACTCGCATTTGGAAAACAATTTGTAAGTAACTATATGAGGACTGACCATAAACCATGGGAATACATGTAAGAAACGATCGGAGGAAGTACAGAAGGTATCGTCGAACAACTATTCACTGCAGAGACAAAAGGTATATGTTTTCAAAAAGAGCATAATTAAACAGCCAAATATTTTATTTTTCAAAAAAAGCCAATTGCAAAGACTTTCAAAGAAGTCTAATTCAATTTAACTGACCACCCTATAAAAGGACTTAAAAAAAAAACAAAGCCAAAACCAACAAAAAACTGATTAGAGACCATCAACCATCAAAAGATCGATCAGAAACCATTTCAAAACTGATTGAAAAAAAAAGCAATGGTATTGTCAGGCATATAATTTCCGCAGTAGTTACTCATAGGTTAATCCAATTTAATCAGAATTCTTCGAAAGCGTAGATGGATCATTGAAATTCGAAAATCAGTCACTTTTTAAGCTAAAGCTATTGCAAAAACCTTCCATCAAGACTAGTTCGTCTTCACTGACCACCCTTAAAGAACTGTAAGAACTATAGGAATACTGAGTAAAAAACATTGAAAGATTTAGTGAGTCCAAAAAACTAAGAAAACTTAAGAAACTAACGAAAAACTATTTACAGACTGATTGGAAAAAATACATTGGTAGTAATGGACATTTTCTTGTGGGAGCTAATTTTAACGCATTGAACCAGTATTCTTTTGAAGACCAAATCGTTCATTTTCGAAACCAAACCCACTTCAAGAACCATCGAATAAGCTTTGTTCGATTTCACTAACTTCCCTATAAAAAGACTCGAAGCCTTCGGACAAGAAATCACTTAAAAGCTGAGTAAAACCTATTGAAAGACCGATAAGAAACCATTTAAAGACTGATTAGAATAAATACCAATTATCGCTAAGCAACTTACACTACTTGTGGTACCCGTGGTGCGATGGTTAGCATGTCCACCTGCTAACCCAGAGGTTCGAGGTTCGAATCCCAGCAGAGGCAAAAAAAATGTTTTTTCCCGGGTATCGCCTTTCGCGAGGAATTGGCAAGTCCTCCGTTAGTAAATTCATGCCATGAAAAGCGCTTTCTCAATTAGCCGTTCGGATCCGGCATAAAATTGTAGGTCACCTCCAATCCCTCACAAGGCATGGTTGTGAGAAATGCGCTAGGCCCAGGGGCTCCTCGCTCTGTAGCGCCACCCTATTTATTAATTTTTTAACTTACACTACTTAACTCTCAGAGGCTCTTAAGTACTCAGAAAATTTTATCCTACGATTCAATAAAGAAAATGCTTAAAGTAAATCGCAAAAATCAAACAAACTTCTTATGAATCCAGCTCAATAGCTACTTTTGGCTTTTAAAGAAAATTAATAATCATTCTAAGTGCCGTAGTTGTTGCCAATGAGTAAAGCAAACACAACTCATCCACTTTCACGACATACGAAAAAAAATCTTGAAGCTGATTGCTTCACTGCGAAACCTTGCGGCTGCTTTCTTTTTCCATTAGCTAATCTCTCAGATAAACTGAAACTCAAAGCTTTGATTTGAATCAAACAACCATTTACAATACTTGTGAATCACGCTTTTACGCTCACTGTAATGGCCACGTTTATTCAATTTCCTACCACAACCCTCTACGAATTTGGAATTCTCTGAATTCAATTTCGTTTGCTATAAAAATAATAATAAAACCCATTCTATCCGCGTTTTTCCCATATCTACAGTTGGAAAAATTACCGAAGGCTTTCGTTACTTATTCACACACACATGGAAAGTAGGTAGTCAGAGTTTTGGTTAAAAAGTGTCAATGTCATTTGAAGGTAGGACACCCAGCACTGCTTTCCGACTGATGTATGAATTTTTAATAAGTCAACGGAAGAAATCCATTAACCTCCTCAGGGGTTGGCAATATTCACTCACTCCACCCACTTCATTCCACTCAACTCCACAAAGAAAAACTCCAAAAAACAGTGTTTTTCTTTTTATCATTCGATTCGGTGTTATCGTTTTCAATTGGGGAATCGCGTGGAATCGACATTTCTGTGTACACAACCAGATGTGCACACAAAGGTTCGATTAAGGGTTTTTTTTTCTTATTGTTGTTGTGTTTTTTCTAGCGTAAGCTATACAACAACAGTGGATATTTAACGAGTGTGGTGTGCTTGGTAGCACACGCAATACCAAACCAAACCAATATGTCGACAACAGACATTTTTATAGTTGAGTTGGGTTGAATAAAATAGCAAAACAATGTTCCAAAGACTGCTAGCGGCAAAGCATAACCATTGAAATTGTTGTCATTCTTTTTGAATAAAACCAAAATTAAAAAATACGTACAGGAATTCGGGTCAAAAGAGCGTATTTTTTCATGTTTTTTTATCAGAAAATTTATTATAAAGTGGAATAAAAAAATGCATTTCATAACTTTAGGCGGTCGTCGTCGGGTCGGTGAGAAGAAAAGTCCATTTTAAACGAGATTATGATTTAATGGCGACTCTAAGGGCTGTAGCACGTTCCTCTTTTATTTTGTTTTCATCATGTCCGTATCCGTAGACCATAAGTGCGCTCGGGAACACAATGACAGAAGGATCCTTTAGAATGGAAACATGCATACGTCAGGATTCTTTGGAGAAAATGGAAATAATATTCCGACAGCTCGGACATACGAGTATAACAAAATACAGAAAGGATGCCTTTTCAACTTTCCTAGATCATCTACGTCTGCCGGTCGCTTTTGAATTTAAATCACATCACCTTTGCAATAAATATCTCACAACCTTTCACATCTGCACATAAAGGGAGGGCATTGAAAAGCGCAGTGAGTGGAGTCACACGTGTGTGTGATGTGATGTTGCAACTGCAGCAAAACCTGGTCCAAGATAATCCAACATGGAAATGTACGACTTCCGGCTGAAAGGAATTACCCATCACGAATATCGCATCTACGGCTTTGGGTGTGCTCAGCAAGCTTACCCTTATGCTGCAGTCACTCACATGAGAACTGAAGCCATGAGCACACGACGCCGACGAGACACGAAGAGCCGAACGAGCACAAGCACCAAAATCATATGAATGAATTATTACTTTAGAGTTTATCCGACATTTTTGCTGAATCGTCCCCATGCTCTGGCATGGAATCAAAAGGCTCAAGGGGTGTCGCAGTCGGGTGTAGAATATTTTGGAACACAAAAAGGTGTCAAGAGCGACCTCCATGCACTGCAAGGAGAAAGCAAAATAATAAAAATAAATAAGAAAAAAAATTATTCCATACACAGGCCATAAATATTTCGGGCATGGGTAAAACGGGAGTATGCTCGTACGCATCCAAGCCCATGCTTATGATTTATGACCAAGGAGCAAGCACCTACCACCATGAACAGTCCAAACGGAGTGCTATCTGCGTCAGCTTTACATCCGACAAGGGAAACAACAACCAAGCAAAAGTGAATAAATGCCCGAGGAGAAAATTAAAAGCCGCATGTCTAATTCCGTGTACGTACGATTTTTCTCTACTCTACACAGAGAATCGTCAGGGGAGATGAAATGAAAAGATATTCGCATTTCGCACACAACAACGCAGCTAGGCACTATTATTTGGCCTGATGCTGATGCTGATATCCTTAATCCATTCATTAACAAAATTTTGAGGTTGATTGAAAAATTTGCTCGAAATTCTATGCTTGGGTGATTATAGCCGAGATGTTCATCAGAGCGGAACGAACGAACCCCTTCGGGAGTTCATTGGAACAAAACAATGCTTTTATAGTATCGGGACGATTCCTGATAAAACATCGAAGAAACAAGGGTAAGGACATCGAGGCTATTTCTCTATCGACATCAATTTGATCGAACAAGGGATTGAGCGGGTATAAATGTTTATTGTGTAGACGCATGAGAAACTATACAACCGCCACCTGGAGGGGATAATTTCTGGAACAATAATGCTGTTTGGGTATATATTGCGTGTTTGTCCTTTCATGGGAGATTTCCGTATAATTCTTCTTCCTTTTTTGTTTTTCTAAGAAATAATCAAACACCTTCTTTGTGGAAGGATATTTTGTTTGGGCATATCGACGATTGGATTGTGTGTTAAGGTGACCGGAATTGAAAGGATTGATGATGGGTTGGTTTTGGGTTATCGTCGGCTCAGATTTGACATTGCGATATTTATGGCCGGGTTGGTTAATTCCAATCGAGTTCACTACACCGAGAATTTAATTTGAAACAAATATTGGATCACAGAAGGGTTGCGTTGCTCGAGAATTTAGTGTTTGGATAATAATTAGGGGAAATTATGTCTAGTGGCGAAAGTTAACCCTAGCACCAGAAAAAACACGTTGTTTGACGTGGAGTTTATGTAAGACTGCTTACAATAAAGTAGACAGGACTTAAGCTGCTGGCATCTAAGTATTGAAGGGAAAAAACAATTAATAAGTTGCTGAAAGAAAGGGATAGAGGAGCTTGGTTTACATTAAGCATGCCTAATGGTAGCTCTAAGCAACGAAGATTGCTACCGAACTATTTTGTGTTCGCTTTGTTTTCATTGTGAAGAAGCTGGTTCGCCAACCGCTCACTATTGGGAAAAAACTTGAGTTTTTTGGGTCCGTTGGCTTTGGCGTTTCTCATGTAGGAATATGCAGAACATAATTTTTGTTGTGAAATTCGACAACAACTTGCTCTTCTATATCGCTTACTATATACCCTTTGAAAAATTAGCATTGCGAAGACCTTCTAATAAGCCTAGTGTGACTTAATGGTTTGCGCCTTCAAAGATTGGAAATACCATTGGAAAACAGGTAGACACCATTAAAAAACTGAGAAGAAACCATTGGAAGACCGATAAGAAACAATTTGAAGACTGATTGGAAAAAATACAATAGCATCGTTAATCACTATCATCTTTCTGTCAAAGAAACTCACAGCATAAAAAATGTCCTCCAATTCAATTAGAATTTAATTAGAAGTCCTTGCAAGAGCAGACAGATCAATGAAACACAGACGTCGCGTCGATTACTTTCTAAACCGAAACCATTACAAAAACCTTCTGATAGGTGTAGTTTGCCTTTACTGACCACCTTCAAGAAAATCGTAAAAACCAATGGAACACTTAGTAGAAACCATTGACCAACTGAATGGAAACCTTCCGACGACCGATTAAAAACCTTGGAAGAGCTGATAGAAAAAAGTACTACGGTATCGTTAAACATCTGTCTGTAGTGGCTCATAGTCCATAGGCTAAAATAATGTCCTCCATTCAAATTGAATTAGGATTCCTTGAAAAAGCGGACGGGTCAATGAAACGCTCATTTTGCAAAACAAATCCATTGTAAGAACCTTTAAATAAGTCTAACGCAACTTTATATAGCACCCATTAAAAAGACTATAAAAACTATAGGACGAATGAGTCCTCTCTCGAAAAACTGAGTGGAAACCATCGTAAAACTCATTGGAAACTATTTAAAGATTGTAGGAAGAAAAAAATTAAATTGTATTGTTAACCAACCATACACCGCAGAAATGTTTGAGGCACGATGGGTTGAAAAAATGATATCCTGCGATCTTTCCCGCAACTGAGTATAGAAAATACACAAAATATTGAAGCAAGGTCTAATTTTTATTTCTTTTTTCAATTGAAAAAGACTTAACAACTTTGCTTGCGAATATTGTAGATAAGCCAAGGCGTTGGACACTATCGATAAAAGAAATTGAATTTTGCTTCATTCTGCCCATGTTTACCTATTGTCCACATTAGTGCATTGTACCTCAAGGATCAATACTAGGTCCACCTTTATTTCAATTTCTATTCACGAGCTACCAAAAGCACTTCGACTTTTTCATAAGTACATGCTCTCTGGCGGCAATTAATTTTCTAATAGTAGAATACTTGTAATGAAAACTTTAGTACGCAGTTAATTCAAAAACATTTTGTCACCTTGTCACATTTCCTGCCTACTGAGCCCACCAGAAAGTAATCACAAACAGAATTTAACATAATTCTTGCCCTTGTTTGAATTTCTTGGAATTACTTCACAAGAATACTTCCCATGCAAGACATTAATTTTGTTTTTGAACATTTTCTTAATTCCACTTACCAGAACCATAAATCCATTAACTGCACGATTTTCCAAAGAACAATTCCTGCCAATAACCTGAAACGACAATAATAAAAAAAAAAAGAAAAATCAAATTAAATATAAAAACCCAACAAAAGAAAGTAGGTAACAAAAGAAAGTTAAGGCGAATCTAATTTGCTCACATGTCAAAGCTTACTTCTAATCAAAATGGCATTACTCAAAACGGCACGACACCTCAATTTAGAACTTCTTTGAGTTCATTGAAAAGGTGTTCCTATTTGTTTTACTTACTCACAATAGAGGCTTGTAAGATGACAAAAACCAACATGCAATTCTTTTCCTATAGCAAAAGTCTAAAAGTGACAGAGAATAGGCAACTGCTTCTGTATTACTGTTAGCTATTTCTATAGAAATGGGGTGGCTAAAGTTCACAATTGGTACAAAATTAGAAGCAATCACGAAATATTTTTGATAAGTTTGAGTTCGAAGAATAAAAACGGAAAGAGAACGTTGAACCGAAACGAAACCTCTCATTTTCTTTATGAATTTACAAAATTGAGTGCCTCAAGCTACTCGAATATGATTTTGTGTATTCATTAAATTAGCTTTTGAGTGCCTTTCGATAGCCCGAAAACGGCAATCGGTTTGCGTGAGAGTATGGTTGGGAGAGCATCACGCATCCTTGCACGATATTATTACAGACCCCAGGTCAATATCCCAAATCAACAAAAACGCAGACATGTAGAATCAAATACCCACACTCAAGGCGAAAATGTGCCTTAAATTTATTAATTTTAACTAAATGCAGATTATAACAAAAACCCCTTCCAAAGGACCTCGATAGATAAACACTGCCTCCATACGACGGCCATTCTCTAACCTCATACCTACCTATTCCCATCGAGAACACACCTTAACCTTTTTTGGAGTTTAGTTTTGGCAAAATAGTTTTCATTCATGAAATATACGATATACCAGCAGAGAGGCTATAAAATCAACCGATTTAGGTGATTGTGCCGGAAGTTTCACACAATATTGCGCGCACAAAAGGTGAAAACACACAGCAAAAAAAAAAAAAAAAATATAGAAACAAAAAAACCATAAACTAGAAAACAGGTGGAAATGGCATTTAAACAAAAAAGAAAAACTAAAGCCAGAAAATATTCAAGGGGAGCGCGAGGACGTGTTTGCTGTCAGATGGAGCTGAAGCGAAAATATTTTCCACTTCCTCGAGGATATTGCAAACACACACACACACGGTATTGAATATTTTGTGTATTTGTGTGCGAAAATGTTTTCCCGTCGTTAAACTATAACAGGAGGTAATTTATTAGAGTTGATTAGTGTAGAATGTGCCGCAAGGGAGTAGGAATAATCCTCGTTTTTTTAGACTGATTGCTTTGGAAGAAAGAGCGTTTATTGTATTTATTTAAATTTTTTGCTGGTTAGGGATCATGTTAAAAATTTAACGTATTAAAAGTGTGAAATTAGATTAAAAAGAGACTCGTGTGTACTTGGTGTTGGCCTTAATGAGGGGTGAAACCATTTCTTTATTTCAAAATATAAAATTCCCTAAGCCCCACCCAAGCGAAGAGCTTAAAAATTTAATTTAAAGCCTAAAAGTTTGGGCTTGGAACTCAGATGCAATATTAGACAGACCAAAGTTGGGTTAGATAGCCAAGTTGAATGAAGTTGTAGAGTGTCTTCTAGGGTATAGTCTTAAAATGTTCATCGTTAGCAAATTCATTATTTTTTCATACTCAACTTCCAAATGTTCAACTGTTGATTCCAGATAAGTGATATTCAATTAAATAACAGCTCGGCGTAAGGGTTAGCATGGCTGCCTGGTTAACCCATCGGTTCTTTGCTCGAAACCCAACAGAGGAAAAAATGTTTTTCCATGGGTATCGCCTTTCGCGAGACGCGAGAAATTGGCAAGTCCTCCGTTAGTAAATTCATTGCCATGAAAAGAGCTTTCTCGATTAGCCGTTCGGAATCAGCAGAAAATTGTAGGTCCCCTCCATTCCCTCACAAGACATGGTTGTTAGAAATGCGAACGGTTTATTTATTTATTTAATAACCTGTCAATTGGTAGTTTAAGTTCAATTCAAAGAATCATTCAATTAGGTATCTTTTCTTGCATATCGCTTTTTGTGAAGAATCGAGAAGTCTCTCGATTGTAGTTTACTGCCATGAACAGCGCTTTTTCACATATCGCCGTTCGGATTCTGCAATATTTAGGCTCCCTCCATTCCTCACACGGCATAGTTAAGAAACATGCGCCAGACCCCGGAGAAAGAAAATTGAATGTTTTTCGTGAACTTTCTCAAAAATTTCGAGATGTCAGTGTTTAAATAACTAACGATTTAAAAAAAGAAGCCACAAGATGGCCGACCTTGCATATGGAGTTAACCATCAAGTATTTGAAGACACTTGTCGTTTACTTGAAAACACTAATTTATTGCTGTTTTCAAGTTTGCGGTCAAAAGAAGTACTCAGTGGTAACGGAAGGTTGCTTCTAAAAACTTGAATACAATGGAAAATAGTTGGAGTGTTTAGTCAAGTAGTTCAACGTTCGTTAGAAGTACTAAGTCAACGTATCAAGTGAGAGATTGGGCATACTTGCAAAGAAAATAAGTTTTTTAAAGCCCAGTGTATCCCACTATCGGTGAATCGAAGCAATTTAGTGGGATAGTTGTGATCCCTTCGAGATCACATAACGACGGAAAAAGGAAGAAAAAGATTAGTTTTTGAAAGTAGATAATTTTAAGTATGAAATAAATTCGAACCGTGAGAGCACTGCCATCGGACCTTTAAAGATGGTTCCAGAATCGTAGATGGCCGTATCCCGAGGGAAGACGAATGCTATCCAAATGGCAAAAAGCTACACTGCAGCAAAACCTTTCTCAAAGTATTCACGAACAAGGGCTGCTTACGATCAGTATAACGAAATTTACAAGGAGAAAAGAAGGGAAGAACACCGAATTCCCAAAAAGAAAAAGAAAAGCATGGGAAGCTCTCGTTTGAGGAAATTGAGAGATGCCAGCATGGCAGGAATGAAATCGGGAAATTCTGCCAAAAGGTAAAACGATCTTGTCAGGGTGGTAAACGAACTCAAGCCTGTAAAGACCAGCAGGGAAACATAGTAGTAGAAAGTAGAGTCACAGTCGCTACTGAGGATCTGGAAAGATCACTTCTGCAGACTGCTTAACGTCCATTCAGCTTGGACGATGATCAAGAATGCCGTCCTCCCGACCTTAAAGAAGCTAAGCATATATAAACTTAAATCAAATAAGACTGCAGCTGCAGATGGCCTTGATGCCGAACTTTTCAAGGCAACTGATCTGTCACCAACTGATCTGCATGATATGGTCGGAAGAAAGCATGTCCGATGAATGGAACCTTAGGATCGCATGTTCTATCTTAAAAAGGGGAGACCCACATAATGACGCTAATTAGGGGAATAAGCTTACTTAACGTTGCGTATAAGATCTCGTCTGTCGTAATACGTAAGCATCTGAAAGACTGTCAACCACTTGATTGGTTTTGTGCATGCGGTTCTAGAGAAGAAATGTCCACAGTTGACCAAATTTTCACAATGAAAACTTTTCAATTCCGCGTACAATGCTATTTACAGAGGCGAGCTGTACATAGCCATGTCTAGGTTTGGCATCCCCGCAAAATTCGTACGACTATGCAGTATGACTTTGGAGAATTCACGCTGCCCTTTCAAAGTCAGTAAAGAAATCACGGAGGTGCCAAAAAAGGCTTGCAACCATTTTGACAAGGCCAACCATACCACCAAGATCCTTTAGGGATGATGAGGTATTCCGAAGAGATGATTTAATTCATTTGTATTCAGACGGTTAAAAAACCGAAGAGGGGGTTGGTTGCAGAGTGTACTCCGACAGACTAAACGGAAGTCTTCCATTCCGTATTCCAAACTACTGTAGCTGCTGCAAGAGGTAACTTGATGACCAAGCAGTTCCCACCTTAAAAAAACGTGATGTCCTCTGCAAATATTCGTATCTTCTCAGACAGTCAAGCAGCCTTCAAATAACTCGGAGCTGCCTCTGCGAACTAACTCAGTAATCGAATTCAACTGTCGACTATTTTCCATGGGGAGAGCAGAGTAGTTCAACATTGGGTGCCGGGGCACAAAGATGTTTTAGAAAGAAAACTACAAAGTTGATGAACTCGCCAGAAATGACAGAAATGGAACCGTAATACCGATTTGAACCAAAAGACTCAGCATTGCTATTCGAATCGCTAAATGCAAACTCGTGCTAAGGCAAGATTACATAAGGATAAGGAGCACTAGACGAGCAAACTTTATTACCTCCTGTTTGGATACTAAATCAGAATCCAAAACGTATCAGATGATAGTTATTCTTAAGCAGGCTGCACTTTAGCTCTGTAATCCGGGTCATAACCGGACATTGCCTCATAGGCAGTAGACACGCTAAGCTCTATCGAACGACTTCTGAAGAGAATGTTTGGATAATGAAGAAGAGAAGACAGTCCCACACTTCTTGGTCATGCCCTGCTCTCTCCTTTAACCATAAACTTCATCTAAAAGATATCTTCTTCGATGATCCAAGTGATCTGAGTAACACAGATATCCATCCAATGCCTCCATCGCGTCATCAAAAGCTCTAAATGGTTTAGTGAAAGAGTCACTCAATAGCATCTTTCATTGCGATATCACAATGAACCCAATTTCAGTCTCAGTGTTTCAGTTGTTTTCCTTACAGCCATTTTAACTTTACTTAAATGTCTTTTAATTTTTTCTTTCTATAAGTTCTTTCGTGCTTTGTCTAGCGAGGCTCACTACCACTAACTTTTGCATTAACGACAAAGAGTGTAGAAAGTGGGATTCTTTAAAGGGGAATACCCTTAATAGCACAGTCATGAACCTTCACAATTTTACTAAAAATATAAGAAAGATAAAAAAACCGTTCAAAGGAGAAATTCCTACGCCTTTTTACGAGTCCCTACAAACCTCTCCATACAGAACAAAGATGAGCGCTGAAGTTCGCAATGGACCTCATACATTTCACCTCATGGACATTTATTCTCAGTGAGTTAAGCAACCTTGACACTTTATCAAAGATTTGATCGTTGAAGAAGGTTTTCAAAAGAAATACTGTTTGTTATTTAAGATTAAAGTCGGTGCGAATAAATTCTGTACGTTATATCAATCCATTGACTTTTTCAACTCCATCATGACAGCCAACCGTCAAATAAATTCAAAAAGAAAATCAAGAAACGCCATGTTATGAATAAACAAGTTGTTAACACTCTCCCAGCAGTAGACATATACCTACTCGAACCTTCATACAAACAAACTTAAGCAACACACATCAAAGTGCTTAAGAAAACATTTTCCTTGGAATGCCATCCATGTGATGAATCACTCCTCTCATTACAATTCACATAATGTTCGGTTCGCCAGGTAAAATGTTGCCACTGGAATTAAGTGTCTTAAATTTATTCCGTTTTATAAGCTCATTCTGATTCCATTCAACCCACACATTAATAAATTCAGTTTTTATTTTTTTGTAAACAGATCCCGTGCTATCCTGTCGTTGTTGTTGTTTGTTTGTTTTAGATTGAGGGGAGATTTGTAAGCCTTATCATCACCAAACACTCACGTTCAATATGAAACTGTCAAATAAGTGTCGATTGACATAAGCGTAGCAAACGTGCGCTCCAGGTCTTCTTTGTCTAGCCGTTGTCTACCTACAATTCGATCTGACAGTCGAGTTGTAGTATGTGGAAATGCACATGGCGGGAGCCATCCGTTTATAGTGTGGTGGGTCGAGTGCATTTTACTTTGATCTATCTTCGAAATTGTTCTTGGCACTCGAGCTAGACGATATGTCAACTCCCCCTCCCTTTTCTAGCAAACAAATCGAGCGACGACAACGGACGTCGCATCTGGACTCGGATGGAAGGTATCGCAGCATGAATTATTTAAATTTCAACACCAACTGGGGACAGATTCTTTTTCTTTTTCGTTTCCCTCGGTTTTTTTTTTTTGCTCTCTCTGTTGCCACTGATGGCAGCTTTTTAAATTAATTTAATTTTGTCGACGGGCTCCCAAATGTACAGTGCGCTTCATTATTACCCAATTAGGGTGCCAAATGATATACCCAGAGGCAGTCAGCACTTCGTCTTCGTTTCTGCAACCCACCACCAAGTAAGTCAATGTGCACGGATGGAGCTTCAGAGAATATATCTAACTGACTCTGAGTTATACTGACATCATGCAGATTAAGAAAGTTTGAGGAGGTGGGCAAGGAACAGAGCAAAAAAAAAAAAGAAAGAAAAAAGACACACCATAACCGTATTATATTCCCAGATTTAACTTTTGATTAGCAACAGGAAGTGGGCGCGTGGAATTTGCGGAAACTTTATTTGAGAACGACGACGACGATGGCAACCGGGGGAGCAAGTTATAAATCTTTTGCCAAGAATTGCAAGTTTTATTTAAAATTTCTTCCATATTTTTCGTTTTTTTTTCTACATTTTTTTGTTCTCACCCCCTCGCTGTTGGTCCAGGAGGAAAGGTGTTTTTCTTTTTCATGAATTGCTCGAGGAGAAAGCTAAAAAATGAAAAAAAAGGACGTGGAAAATGTGCAAAGGTGTAGTTTTTTGTAGTAAGTTTCCTGATTCTGTTTGGAGTTTTCTCTTAATTTGAAGTTGAAAGCCCCGTGCGGAAGTATTGATCGGGGAATAGGGGAGAACTCATTTTTTAGGACGTAAAGTCGTACGGATTGCAAACAGTCTTAGAAGAAAGAAAAAATTAGGACGGACTCAAGATGGATACCTATTTGAGTCCATAGCACTGTTAAATTAATTCGGCTGATGAAGTGTTTGCAGTCGAACATCAGAGGGACTCTTGTTAAGATAAAATAAGATCGCAGAGGAGATAGTAGAACAATGTGGAGAGGTTTTCAATTAGGTTACTTCAAAGCTGGAAAGTAGGGCCCTTAAAGACGAGTACTAGAGTGGCAAGAAGTTTTGCAAAAAGAATTTGGATTAGTAAAGAGTGAATACAATACGAGAATGAACTGTGAGGTTGAATCGGTGAATGACACCTTAAATTTATCAGTTCGTTTTTCAAGATTCGTCTTTCACCTAATTTTTAAGAGCCCACAGGCTGACTTTGAGTCGGCCGACAGTTTGGTCGAACGTATGTTTTAGGCTTTTAGTCCGGCGACAGTTCGATTTGACTGTAAGAACCCCCGCAGACTGCAGGCTTTTAGCCGGCTAACATTTTGATAGGGTTCTAAGGGCCCCCGCAAACCACAAACTTTCTATCGGAAAATAGTGCGGCCAGGTTGGCTGTTAGCGCGCATACTAAGCAAACTAAATAGTCGGGTTGATTGAGTTTGAAGGTAATCGTGAATTCCATCAAACTTATTTATCGGCCGATACAAAATCGTCGTAGTATGCGGACTTGCATACTATATACTGATTTTAAGCCCGACCAAACTATCGGCCGATAGAAAGTTTGTTGTTTAGGATCCAAAAGAGCTCCTAAAGACTGTAAACTTTTAGTCGGACACTGTTCGACTGGGTTCTTAGAGACTTTGCACCCTGCAGATTTTATGTCGGCCAACAGTTGGGTCGAACGGGGTAGACTTTTAGTCCGGCGACAGTTCGATCTGACTCTTCGAGCCCCCGCAGACTGCAGACTTTCAGTCGGCCAACATTTTGATCGGGTTTTAAGAGACTCCGTAGAGTGCAGACTTTTAGTCTAACTGCAGACTTCGGTCTAATGTTCGACCGGGCTCTCAACGAATGTGCAGACTGCAGACTTTTATTCGGTCTACTGTTTGATCGGGCTCTTAGAGACTTTGCAGAGTGCAGACTTTTAGTCGGCCAACAGTTGGGTCGAACGTGATAGACTTTTAGTCCGCCGACAGTTCGGTTTAGCTGTTCAGCTCGTAGACTGCAGGTTTTCAATCGGCTAAACATTTTACCCAAACACTGTTTGACCGGGCTCTCAAAGCATCTGAGAACTGCAGACTTTAAGTCGGTTCACTGATTGATCGGGCCCGTACAAACTTTGCAGACCGCAGACTTTGATGTCGGCCCTTAGTTTTACCAGGTTCTTAATCAGTACGGTGAAATATGACAATGCGCACTTTACAACTTTACACTTTCAAAGGTATGTCGGCCCATAAATAAGTTTGATGGAATTCACGATCACGTTCAAACTAAACCAGAGCGACTGCTTCGTTGGTGGACTGTGCAAGTAACCCAATACTCAACCCGATCAAACAATCGGTTGCTCTTGGGTCAAGGGTTGTAGTTTACCCAAAAGTAATACAAAAGTACAAGATCTCAAGTTTACCCAACGGGCGGATTACTAGGGCGAAGTAGATAAGTGGGAGAGTTGTGATCAATTCGAGATCGCTATATGCTCGTTACTCCAAAAAGGAAGAAAAAAGGAGAAAGAAGAAGCAACAAACTTCAGCATTCTAATTCTCTTTTGATTTACAGCCATTTAACTTGTTTAATCGAGTATTTCATACAACCATTTCCTTCTGAAGGAATGGAAGGGACCTACAATTCTCTACCGGCTCTGAGCGGTTAATCGAGAAAGCGCTTTTCATGGCAATGAATTTACTATCGGTGGACTTGCAAATTTCACTCGAAAGGTGGTTTTGATTTCTGTTGGGATTCGAACCATGAACCTCCTTCGTAACAGGCAGACAAGCCAATTATTACGCACGGTAACCACGTTCCTTCCAGGTCCGCTCAGTTGTTTTACATTGATACACAAGTCTGTAGTCACAATGGTAACAATGCATGAAATAGGCTACGAAATCCTCAATCATCTAGCATCTTCCCGAGATTTAGCCTCGCGCGACTATTTTTTGTATTCAAACATAAAAAACAAGCTTCAACAATTTTAAGAAACGTTGGATAAAGTGTATCGAGCTTAAAAGGGACATTGTTAAAAAAGATTGGGGGAGTGGTAGAGTGTTTAGTGGATACAAACACGCGTGGCTTCGAATCCAGCACTCGGGTTCGAGTCCCGGACCATGTTTAGATTTTCCTTTCAGCCTCCCAGTTTCATCAGAACGTGCGCCGCCATTATTCAAAAATAAATATAAATAGAATTATAACCCTTTTACTTTCCTCCATCTGCTGCACCACAAAAAAGAGAGGAGGCATTAGTCTCCCTTCAAAGAAAAATTATGAAAATAAAAAGTTCTTATGACGAAAAAAGTTTTCCTCACTTTGCATTTTAGGGACATACTAACCTACCTACCCCTTCATTGGTTTAAAAATAGTGAACAGTACAAGCGAGTAAAAATATGACCAAAATGCTGACAATTTTCTAGTTTTAGATTTTATGTGTCCAAACTAAAAACTATCTTATTAATAGGCAACTTAGAACAGTATGTACAGCATTTCAAGCTATGTGGAGGTATCATAACTTTTAGTTTACCCAATATAATCATTGCACGATTATCAATTGAATGCGATGAGTGGAATTCAAAAATTAAAATACGCTGTTTTGTAGTTGTATTCAAACATTGTTATTTCACTCCCTCCCCCCACTAGCGGTAAGGCGGTCATCAATTATCAAAAAACCATTTGTGCAACACAAGCTAAAAGAACTAAGATAGCAACGAGCCCAAATTGTATACAGCATTTTAGACATTAGAACGTAGGAATGCCAAGGCAGGAAAATTTGAAATAATTCAGCTCCTGGCAGTTTACTCTTCTGTTTCAGACTACAGACCACCAAATGGGTCAATTGTCGTTTGCATTTGTTTAAGCGACTGATATGCCATATAACAACAAACGAATAATTTCGGATAGCCTAATTCATATTCATCCTCCAGAACATTTAAGCTCTTTCGGCATACAAAATACAAACAATTTACTCTCATGGCAAGTGTTCCATAAACAGCTAACTCAATGTAACCATTATGCGCTTTTTCCCATACAATCCTAAATCCTCTTTCAATGGACGATAACCTGCACCAACATCCTAACAAACAATAACACCCACAATGAGAGCAAATGACCATCGAGCAGATGAAATTCCAGACTAATAATTTGCATTTTTCTGGTTATAGGCCAAGGAATGATAACTGAAAATGAATTTGGTTGATGATGGAACAGAGATCTGGCAAAACAATACTTTTTTTTACTAAACTAAAACACAATTTGCATTTTCAAAGCAAATATGAGGAAAAGTTTTCCACAAGACTAAATCACTGAATGAATTATGAAGTGGATCTGTTGGACGATGGTTGCATAAATGGTTTACTTTAGACAGACAAGCTGGTTATGATAAAATGGTTTAAAACAAAAGCGTTAATAGGCGAAAAAAAAGGACGAGAAAATGATTTTGAAATTAACACGCACTTAAAATGAAATTTCATTTATTTTTTTATGTAAATGTGATGGTTTTCTTTTTAAAATTCAAACTTTGAAATGTTGTGCGAGGAGTTTTATTAAATTTGACTGAGCTTAGCAACATACATAGCTGGGAGGTGTTCGAACAGTTACCTTCTTAATTATTCATTCTAGGAAAAGAATTTTACTCCAAAAAAATAATTGCATCTTTTATCTTCATTATCATAATTACTTGTAGTAGTAAAGAATTCATTTTCGGGTTTGAGATGGTGATGTAACAATGGACTGCTTCATATTCGAAGGATCTTCCTTAAAGTGGTCAGTAAAAAAGACTCATCTTCTACACAAAATAATGCGTTCGAAATGTTGTATGTACATGGAAACATGGAAAACAATTCCATTCTTGAGCATAAAGTTCAAGCTTCGTTTTAATTTATAATATCTATCTTCTTTATGGACGCAGTACTTGGAAATTTATACCCAAGGCGTAAAATTTAGAATGTCTGACTGTTGAACATTTAATTCGAATTCAAATCCCAGAAACATCCAATTGTTTTTCCTCGGTATCACCTTTGGCGAGAGGTTGGTAAGTCCCCAAGAGTAATTTCACTGCAATTGAAGGTACTTTCTCACAAACCCATATAGAAACGGAAGGAAATTGTAGGTTCCTTAAACGCATAAGGGCCGCGCCGCCGCTCAGAGCTTTTATACGTCACCCTACTTATTTGTATTTACTTCGAAAGCCACATTCGCTGTCACAAGTAATTCTACCTTTCGTTTAACAGAAAAACATTTTGAGAAATTTCTCAGGAGCCCCATACTGACTCTATAACATGACGACTTAAGTACCAGTGAATCTACCACCAGATTCGAAAAGGTTAGGAGTGCATTGCGAAATAAATAATGTAATATAACACGTTCACACAGACAGGCAGACAAGTGTGCCAACAGAAGAGGAGTAAGCGAAACTGGATAGGTTATGGTAGGTTTTTTCTTATATGCGGCGCGCACTTAAGAGATTTTTAATACCCTTAATATTTTTTTCACACAGAACAGCGGCAGGGTTTAAAAGGATACGAGAGGAGATTAAAGGATGGATGGATATATGTATAGAGTTTATTTCTAATAATTTCATAACAATTTTCGGATAAGCTAAAATAAATCAATTACATTTCAAGAAAATAAAAGAAAGATTGGTGTCATTTATTATTAAAAAAAAAAAAAAATATATTGTTGAATGCCACTTCAAATAATTAAAATATTACAAAAGCTTATGGGTGGGGTGACCCTTGAAATTTTTCGAAATTCATAAAAGTATAAAGCAAAATTATATAATACTACAAAAAAAAATTTATAGAAAAGAAAGAATTAAACAAAGGTTGCAAATGGTAGTTAAAAACTAGATACCATATTTACGCGAATTTTTATATCTTTAAACCAAAACATCAGAAATATAAGATTTTAAACAACATAGTCTAATGAAAAAAGCCAAGTTTAAGATTTTTGAAAAACGCTCCAGGTAAAGTAATTTTCCTTATTGATTGAGGAAGAATATATTGGTTATTAGAAAAACTAAATAATCTCCCAATAAAATTTGAAACAGCAGCTATAAAAAATGGAATTGAATTTGCAGAAAAAGTAAAGAACTTAAAAATAGCTAGCAATGAGATTCAAGTTTCATTCGATGTTGTTTCATTATATCCAAATGTTCCAATTGATGAAACTTTAGTTTTTCTGAGAAAATGGCTAGAAAGAAATACACTTAAACCAGAAGAAATAAATGAATTTGTAAAACTTACTAAACTGTGCATGGATGAAAATTGGTTCCAGTTTAATGAAAAGTTTTACAGACAAAAATTTGGTTGCAGTATGGGATCACATATGAGCCCGTTTTTAGCAAATTTATTTATGTCGTATATAGAAACTGAAATGAAAAATCAAGTAAATTTCCCAAGAATTTGGTTAAGATATGTAGATGATATATGGGCGATAATCAAAAAACATGAACTCCGTCAGCTCATTAACAAATTAAATAGAACTAAATACCCATCAATAAAATTTACATATGAAGAAGAAATTGAAGGGAAACTAAATTTTCTGGATTTAAGTATAACTCGGAATGGAGACAATTTCGAATTGGATATATACAGAAAACCAACGAATACTCTGAGATACATTACATCAGACTCGTTCCATTCCTTTGAACATAAGATGTCAGCTTTTCACTCAATGATTTTTAGAGCTCTAAATATTCCAATGACTATAGAAACAAAAATAAAAGAATTCCAAAAAATTAAAGACATAGCCAAAATTAATGGATATACTGAAGAATTGATTGAAGATTTAACAATTGCACATAGAAGAAAACAAGAATTGAGAAATTATACAACTTTAGATCTAATAAGGAATGAAGGAAATGACGAAAAGAAATATTCAAAATTTTATTTCTATCCAGAAATAACATCTAAGATAAAACCAATCTTTAATAAATATAATATCCGTATGAGTGAGTGCAGCGAAATAAAAATAAAAAATCTGATTGGAGGATCTAAGGATAAAATTGAACAACTTCAAAAGTCAGGAATTTATTCTATCGGATGTAATGATTGTGCAAAAGAATATATAGGACAGACAAGAAGACCTATTCTAAAAAGATTTAAAGAACATTTTGCACATCTTAAATATAATGAAAAAGAAAAGTCAAGTGTTGCAGAACATATGCTAGAAAATAGTCATAGCTTTAGTTTGCAAAATTTAAAACTAATAAGAAATGTAAATAGCAATTATGAATTAGATGCTTTTGAATCATTTTACATATTTAAAAACAAAAATAATCTAATGAATAGTGATGATGGACCAATCAAAGATTCAATATTCAAAAAATTTTTTAATAGATTCAACTCAACTCAACTGTAATTTTTGTTTAGAAACATTTTTGTTTATTATTAGTTTTTTGACAAATAATTTAATTTAATTTAATTTTATAAATCTCACTGACGATGGAAGCATTGCTTCTGAAATGTACATCTGAGGAAATAAAATAAGTGTTTTAACTGTTAAAAACTTTACTAATCTTTTCATTTATTTAGAAGAATATACATAAAACATAGAAAATAAATTACGATTACGAAAAAAAGGTACAGGTAATACGTTCGAAAGGTTTCCACGAAGACAGTACTTCGAAATTAAATGAAAATTAAAATTGCCAGATTTCATAAAAAATAATTTTAACGTCTTAAAACAACATAAAGGACCAACTGGGAGAATTTTGAGAGCACAAAACACAGGAAAGCTAGAATGTCTACCAGGCTTCCGACAAATTTTTCTAACGAGGTATGTCTGAAAGATCAATAGTTTTTGTATTTTATTTTGATAAATACCACCCCAGCAAGCATTTCCATATTGCAACTAGGAATGGAAAATACTATTGTTCACACGACTCCAGTGTAAACAGCGCCACTCTCAAAAAACTAGGGTTTGGTACCAATTGATGGTTCGCCCTCTTAAATTAAATAGTCAATGTACAAATCTAGTACTTTTTGTTTGCAAATTGGTTCGTCGCATAGCGACGACCATCATTGTCATTTCATCAGCCAACCAGAGAAGACCTTTCAACTCAAATTTTGTCTTGGGCCATCTGCCATTTTTCTTGATTGGCAGTAAATTTTAATTTTTTTCTAAATTTATAAATTTGACCTTTCTGGCCTAAGTATTTTAAGTTAAATAATTGTAATTGCAACAAAAAGTAGAACAAAAATTTAATTAAAACAAAATACAAATAAAACATTAAAAATCACTACGTGCTACAATTTTAAAAGGAAAAGGCGTGTTGTTTTTTACTTGACCATTGGAAATTGGGCATTTGAACGTAAGTGTGGTCTTCTCGAACAACTATAGTAAACTATCGCTAAGTTGAGCACACGTTTCGTAAATAATAAAAATGTCTCAGAGTACAACGGAGATACTTTTTAAGGATTCTGCATGATTTGCAAAAGACATCGGAGAGTCTAAGGTCAGTTCTAAATATTTGAACTCGTCAGCTTTATCAATTACAAAACATTTACCACTACAAGTTAAATAGAAAAGAAGGTGATAAGAAGCCTGCAGAACAACGTCAAGGCGACAGTTTACAACTACGACACTCAGGCGCATGGAAGCAAATTGCATCCAACAGTCTATATGAAGATAAGCTGTAAGGAATTATCTTGGGTTTGAAGCTTAATTAAAACAAAAAAAAAAAAAACACAAATTTGCAATAAGTCAAGATCAAAATTAATATTTAAAAAAAAAAAAATCCAAGGGACTATTAGCATCCTAATACAGCCCAATATCATCGGCAAAAGCTGTCGGCGAGCCCTTGAAATTCAAGCCAAAAAGAGAACTTTTGTAAGCACACTGGGTCCAGTGGACCCGCTCCGACTTTGAATGGATGTACCGTACACCCATCACATTCAAATGCTAATCTCAGCGCCGCCTGTTGTTGTTTAAGGGTACTAGAATAGGCTTCTATAGTTTACGCATCCCGCCAAAACGTTTAGTAGCAGCCAGGCGTCTATCTGCGCAGCAACTTTTTTTTCGGATCCGCTTTTTTTCAGTGAACCTATATAAAAGTATTTTTATCGTAAAATAAAGCATTCAATACGCTTTCTGTTAAAATTTTAAGTTGAAATATTAAAAACAAAAAAAAGTTACAAGACTTTGAAAAAAAACCCAATTTTCCTCAATTCTTTTTTAACGTTTTTTTTAGATGTTTTTAAAATTTAAATTGACAATAAGTATAATGCAGCTCTCTTTGATAATGTTTGAATTGTATGTAAAAAAAATTTCATGCAAAAATAAAAGAGCTGTTCAAATTTCTTCATGCTCGGTTCCGCTGAACCCATGTGTGTGGTTTACGTGATTTTTCGGAAGTGTGTGGTTAACGGGTTAAGGAACAACAATTTAGCAGTGCATCTTCCGTCGATATGCCGATGAACATTGGTTTGAATGCCTTTATGTCATAATGCCGTGGGAGCTCGGTAAGGTATTCCACATTCGTGATTTTCAACTCATAATAGAATCTCTTAGCTTGACAGTACGTCTCTGGAGGCGCAAGCCTCCAGGGACGTCGACAGTACGGTTGAATTGTTTGAGAGGAAGAATGCAGCTGGCTATTTCATTATAACACTTCTTATAAAAATAACCATAATTAAAGAGAGACAGGAGACGTTTTTGTGGTGTTCAATCAAATGCTTCCGTTATGGTACTTTCTCTAATGAATTTTAACGCTCCACTTTGGTTTTTCTAGAAAAATTATTAAAAATCAACTAAGTCGCTTGTTACCACATATTATAACGTTTTTGAAAGTTAATACAGCCCAAGTAAATTTAGTGAATAGTTTTTGAGTACTTAAGTATCAAAGCCAAAATTAAAAAAAAAAATAGTTTTTCCTTCTCCAAATAAAATATTTCCAAAGTCACTTTATCTCACTCGAAGCAATTGTTGAAGAATAAAAGAAAAAAGACAAAAAACGGAGCCTGGATTTATTTTGAAATTATCAGAATTTGTAAGTTTCATTGGAGGGCAGTCGCAAGCCGCAAAGCCTCACTCGGCAGATGAAGAGGGGCTAAGGGGAGGGGGGGGGGGGAGGAGGGGGAGGATTGCTGTTCAGTGGTAGATAACAGATGCTGCCCTGAAGAAATATCTTATTTTCCCATAGTGTGGGCTAAGCTTGAGCACTCACAGAGGAAGTGGAATATTCCTTCCTCTGCTGAAAAATAGTAAGAGCGAGCTGAGATATATAACCAGAAACTGTACACGAATTTGCGTACGATTTGGGGAGTAAGAAACCTTATGCCGCGCAAGAGGAAACTTAGTTACGCTATAGGTCCAAGCTGCCTAGGAAGTAGTAAGTAAAGAACTACTGACAGTTCCTTACTTACTATACTGTACTACTGTACAAAGACTGTAAAGGCCTTGAAATTTATATCGAAAGAGACTTTTGATTGGCTATTTCGTGTGCTCTAGATTTGCGAAAAGATTCTTTCCGTCTTAACGATGTGGTCACCGAAATACTGCAGGTGAAGTGTTCGAATCCTCTTTGTATCACAAAATGTTGAGATGAAAGGCGTGCGGAAAGCTCGTTTCTTCAAACATAATAAAGCTTTCTGCTTAATATCACCGCCAGCCGTTCGCATCTTAAAATCCGCTTTTCCCGTTCACCATTAACTACGTCTTCATATCGAATGTTCTTTCAATGTTTTGTTATTTAACTAAACTACGAATGCCACTGAAAAGTTTTGGTTGTTACCATAACCTTTTTAGAGCCGGGGGTAATGTCTACCTGCTATGTGGGAAGTCAAATCCCAAAAATATCCAAATGCTCGTCAAACTTGTACTGACAAAGTCCTACCTGAAATGTTCCATTTTTGCTCTCGAAAATGTCATTTTAGGCCCAATGATTCGAAATGATTCAATACTCAGTGCAACAAGCAACCATAAGCCAAAGCAGCTTCTATTTGTTGCTATATGCATGTCACCTTTCACTTATTCAATATTTTTCTGGATTTTTCTTGTGACCAAAATCATACCAAATTGCACCCGTCACATGCATCAATTGCTTAACCCCGGCCCTAATATTGTGACATTCGCGATTCTACCCCTCACTACATTCCGTCAAAATCAATCTAAAAAAATAAAACTTTCTGAAACTCCATCCCTCCAATCTTTGCAAACCGATAAAAATCAATAAAACACCATCATCTACAGAGCCCACCATCTAACCTTTATCAAACAACATCAAACTAAACATCACGTTTTTCCCTCCGGTTTCCCACCTCATTAGGCCACAAAGACGTGTCTGTCCAAACTCATCTATACTATATTCTCAGAGCCCATTGTTCACGATTGCAAAATTATTTATTTATATTAGAACGTCCTCCTCGTTCACTTTTATCGTATAGCACTGCATACAAAAACTTCCATCGTGTCCATTTGTCAAGGTTACGTATCAGTTACAATATACTAGCCCAATGCCTTCGTTAAGTCCACACAGTTTGCGTGTATTCTTTTAAGTCTTATGTCTTGTTTACCGTGGGGCTCAATATAAGCTAATTTGTATTCCCGACCGAAGGGTGAAAACTTGATGAGTTTGATTGCATATTGGATATCTTGAAAATTGCTACATTGCGATATGGTGAGTTGTAGACAATGACAAACGGCCAAAGAAACTTTTTTTTTTAATATTCGATGGGAATGTCAGTTTTGTCAAAGGGCATTTTGTTTATATTGCACGTCAAGGCTTTGCTGTCTTGATAGGTTTTGTTTGGTCTTTGGCGTTTGCGATGTTTCTTTGGAGCTTCACCAATGAATGGTTGTCAAAAGTTTGTGTTTCTTTATAATATATAATCTCATAGACGACTTACAAGATTTTAAAGAGATCTTTTCATCCATTCAATTATTTGTTTTAAAAAACTTATTTTCCATTATGACGACGGAAGGTGAGGGAAGTTCTTTCAATCACATTCACTCTAATTTCACTGCTATTGTCCTCCCCAATCAGCACTTTGTTTATTTGGATCCAAAAGTGTTTCTTTTCATCCTTCAAGCCTTCATATTTTTGGTTTTGGTTTTTTAATCAAACACTGAATAGATCCTAAATCGATAAACCAAAGCAGTAATGGACGTGGTTTGTAAACTATGTCTAGACTCATAAGATAACAAATTTGGGGTAGATTTCTCCTTTTGTTTCATCTTCTTCTTATTCTTCTTTTCCTTTAACTTTAGTCATTTTTGAAAGATTGTGTTCTAATCAAACATAATTGGGTTCTAATGAATCATATGGTCATACTCACAAACACACACAAACAAGCAATACAAGGGACGAATCAAAGTTACTAATTAGGTGTTGATTGTACAGGCCATCATTTTGCTATTGTGAGCTGTTGGCTTAAGTAATATCATCAATATGTGTCGCAGCGCTTTATAGAATAAACAATATGGCAACAAAATTGGTCTATATAGAAAAAAAGGTTTCCTTTGTAAGGATATGGATTGTTGATTTGAGTGCCGTCTAAGTGTCAAATAAACAAGCTGTTTGGACATATGTATTAAAGCTGAGAGCTTGTAATTTGTAAGAAAAATTGATTTTGTGTGGAGTGTTGTCAACAAGGTGTTTCTGGACTTGAAGTAAGTACTCAAGCACTAACTATAACAAAATGAGTTTCATAATGTAAGTGGACTAGAAATGATTGTCATAAGCAGAAGGTGTAAGTAAAATTTCATTCCGCAGTCGTCCTGGTTCAAATTAATGCTGGCTTGAGCTGAAAATTATGCAATGTTAATAAATACAGTAGGAGATGAAAACTTATGACTTGGCTGGTGGTTGGTTGGGATGGAATAGGTTTGGATGATTTAAGTCAGGTTTAGTTCTGCTGGGCTAAGTTGGGTTTTACTGGGCTCAGTTAAGTTTGTTTTGAATTGGGTTGTGTTGAGATGGCGCACGAAAAAATCAGACGGAGACATATGAAAATACATGGGATGAGATGTCATGAAATGGAATTAGGTTAGATGGGATGAGATTGGACTAAATGGGATATTGGTGAGATGGGATGGGATTGGATATTGTATGAGATGGGATGAAAAGACTGGGTTGGAACTGAGTTGAGTTGAGATAGGATTTGGTAAGATAAGACAGGATCAGACCAAATTATATGAGATGTCTCAGAATAAGATGCGATGAGTTGAGATGGTATGAGATAGGATGATGCCATGACATAAGGTTATACGACATGGAATGAGAAAAGATGTGATGTGGTGTGAAAGGATGATATGGGATGAGATGGGATAATATGGGATGAGAAAGATTGAGATGAAGTGAGATGAAATAAGAATGGAAGTGATGGAATGAGATTGATCGAGATAGGACGAGATGGGTTATTAAATGAGATGGGATGAGATGGGCTGCGACGGGATTGGATGATTTAAGAAGAATTGGGTTCTGCTGGGCCGGGTTAGGTTGATTTGAATTGTTCTCTGAGTTGCGATGGGATACGATAAGCTGAGATACGATCAAACAGAATTCTATGAGAGGAATATCATGAAATGTGATTAAATGAGCTGAGATGGAATAAAATATCATTAGAGGGAATTAACTTAAATGAGATGGAATGAAATAGGATAAGACTGAATGTGATGGGATGAGATGGGTTGAGAAATCATGGATCAAGGATCAAGGCTGATGAATGATGAATGATGAATGATGAATGATGAATGATGAATGATGAATGATGAATGATGAATGATGAATGATGAATGATGAATGATGAATGATGAATGATGAATGATGAATGATGAATGATGAATGATGAATGATGAATGATGAATGATGAATGATGAATGATGAATGAAGAATGATGAATGATGAATGATGAATGATATGCGATAGATGATAAGTGTTGAATGAGGGATGATGGATAATAAACGATGGATTATGAACGGCATAAGTGTTATAAGAGGAATATGTTGTATTGGAGGTATGGCTAGGAAGGGATGTGATAAAATGACATAGCATGAAATGAAGAATTATCAAGAACAATTTCTCAATTTCCAAAATATCACAAATAACCGACTAAAAATACTAGATTGTGCATCCTCCTTCACCAGCTCTAGGTAGCTAAATAAAACATTCGAAAATACAACTGATAAGGTTTCCAATCGCTTTCGCTCTTAAACCCTAGAAAGGTAACCATATTCTTTAGTACGTTAACCATTCGTCGATTCGACAAAGCGATATTCAACTGCGATTTTAGAGAAAAGTTGTTAGCTTATTCCTGTGATGTTAAATAGTTTATGTTTATTAGTTTGCTTTTATTAAAAAAAAAAAACAAAAAAAAAAAAAACACTTCAAACACTCAGAGATGACTAGGGTTTCACGTAAATAGAATGCAATCGGAAAGAGCAGTCAAAAGAAAAATGAAAAAATTAAATTGATTTTCGTCGAATCGACGAAGGTTACCTTCTAGGGTCAATTGAAAAGGTCTAAAGAGCTTCTCCAACGCCTTAAGACAGCCCTCTCTAGGGTAATAACAAAGAATATGGTTCGCTTTTACACCAAAAATGCCATGTCACCAAACATTAACATAAGCTTCAAAATAAAACCAACGGGCTGGATGAACATTCTAATAAATTTATTTTCGCAAGGTAAGCTGATAGTCATCTACAGACGTGCAAATAATTATGCCTATTATTAGAAAATTCCATTTATAAAAATCACAGCTGCAACGACAAACGATGTCTAGACATTGTAATATATGACGACTTATTAAAATGAACTCATAACACTGAACGTTCCATGTTAAAGTGAAACAAAGACCGAAAGTAATAACTCGCGTTTCAAACTCGCATATAAGAGGGTGAAATACCTGCTTCAAGGACTAAAGTTGACTGAAGGCCATTTAAATATAAAATACTAAAACAATTCCAGTGTGCAGTATCCCCTGTGTATGAAAATAGGATACCAATTATTTTGCCTACAGTGCTTACCAGTGTTACCTGGTAGACGGCCTTTGGCGAAACCATATTAAACTTTAGATAATGGAATTGTAAGACCTTAAGAAAATGTTTCAACTAAACTAACTACAACACCGCTACCCAATTTGCAATTCAACTTCTAGATGGTCATTTCCCTTCGACTTCATATTGAAAACTGAATAAAACAAAAATGAAAACAAAGAACAAATTCGCAGGAATGGAAGCATAATGTTCTTGACACTCAGACTAAATCAAGCTTTTCTCATGCTACCCGCATTTTTTCAGAAAATGTGTTGGAAATGAAGCTAAACACACACAGCATGCATCAACAAATTATTTATCCTTTATTCTCCCCAGCAACGTAGCAAACAAATACAAAGGAGCAGAATGATAACATTAGCTTACCCGTCAATGTAATGCGCATCTATTCAATTGAAAACTAATTAGCTTCTATTGATCAACTTATCGTTGTTATAGAGAACAAAAACATCTAAATAATAAAACAAATATGCTGGTAGAATTATGCATACATCCACCAGCGTGATCAATTGCATCAAATTGAAATACAATTTCATTTCACTTTACACCCCAGTACCCCCGAACGAACCGAATATTTAGGTGTTGAGGAAATCATTATCTGATATCATAGTCTAACTAGACTGGAAACAGAGAGATGTAGATACAAAAATGAATCAATCAATGAGTAAATTGCGGAAGAAAACCCCAACAAGCGAGTGCATTTTTCAAAGAAGATAAATGAGTAAGTTTTCATCAGGAGATCAACTGATTGTGGTGGTTGGTTGGGTTTGTATCCACGGGGCTGGAGATCTGGAGTGTTTTCGGGAATCTAATTATATTTTCAAATTAATCTCAAAGAAAATAAAACCAAAACGAGGCTGCTTTCTATCCGAATTTGAACTAACCTAACCCTAATATTGAAGCTTTACCAAAAACGCACAACACACTTCCTATAGAGAGAGTTTATTTTTGTACACCGGCAGCGGCACCATAGTGATAAATTATGTAACATCATCATTTTGCGTTACGTTAGGCTATTACAGTCCCTATGCTTGTTTTTTTTTTACTTGTGAGGTTTTACATTATATTGCCCAGAGATGAACTTAGATCAAGAAGCAAAATAAACAATTCGAGTGTAGGGTTTTGGTAAATTGATGATGTGCTCGGCATACTCAGGCTTAGGAATGAGTAAATGGTTTTATGGTCGTGCTACATTTTCGTGGCTAAAATTATTAAGAGGCAAACATACTCACGTGGATTTTTTCTAGTATGAGACAGCCAAGATTGATTAGAGTTTAGAATGGAATCTGACATAGAAATATGTTGGTTAGATTGGTGTTTTGGTTTCTTTAGGGAATAGAAACGTCAGACTTAGATTTCTGATGTTTTGTTTTTTTGTGAGTGATAAAATGAATCGGTTTTGTTGCCCTGTCAAAATTTGTTTGGTTTAAGTTTGTGCGTGGGAATCTGTTTTGAAAATTGAAGCCTCATATGCAAACTGGAGGCAATCGCTCACGCTGTCTAATGAGCCGAAGGGACTCATTAAGTGATAAACTGGTGTTTGGTTTCATGAAGAGAAAAATTCATCAGAAACGATTTCAAAGTTCTCTTGATGGGAAAACACAGACTCATTTAGGCAATTTGAGTTCCATTTCATCCAAGGTACCAACGTCATGTCAATCGAATGGTTTGAGGAATTGCGGAAGGACTGATGCTATGATTTAAAAAAGGCAATTTCGTTTCTAGAACCATTTTTACACAAGAGACTATTATTTCCTCAAACTGTGATGACACAGCGCCATTGTCACTACTGCTGCCAATCGATACTAAAAACCATGAAAGACATTGAGGCTAGAGATGTTCATACTACGAGTAAGCTTAACGACGCGACCGACGTTGAAAAATTGAAACTGGAAAGAACGTACTTTGAAGCGAGCGATACAAAAACAGGAAAAAAAAAAGAGAGAAGAACCTGGTAGCAATGTGTCAAGCCAATAATTTCCGGCATTGATGGTGATACTGGTTCCAGGTTCTAATGGTGCATATGGTAATATGTCGTGATGTTGGGATTAGGATCTCTTAACAGCATCTCCTAATGCTCACACGTAGTCGGAAGCAGAGCTCCTCGATAGAAAAACTTCACATACACACACACACGATACGTGTAGTCGGAGATTTTCACCTTCGTGATGGAAATTTATGGGAACGTAACACAAAATAAAAAACAAACAAACGAAAAAAAAAAATCGAATGGAAGCAAAAAATCTCTTGAAAAATGAAACCCAATAGTGCGACGGAACAGATGAGTATTAAAGGCATCGCACTGATACCCCGGGCTTTCCCTGTATACATCAGGATCGTTCACTATGAGAGTGAGAAGGCTTTATAAAGTGAGATGAGTGGATTTATTGCCGTCACATTGTGTTGTTGGCATCCACTTCGGTTATACAGCAGCAATTAAACCATGTAGCCTTATGGGATTCGAATAGGTTATGTGTATGTTTTTTTTATGGCCACAGATACTTTGTAGTAATTTGTAAATCCATTAGGGGGTTTGTAACGGAGAATAATTGTTGTCAGAATGATGAATGTCGTATATGTGTTTGGAGTTTGTTTATTTTTTTGAGTATTTTTGTTTTTTTTTTTTTTGTGTTTGAACAACATATTTTTATCAACAGCACACGCTTCGAGGATTTTCGAACGTGATAGATTTGAAATGGTTTTATTTTTGTTCTCGAATCGAAAGATTTTTCAACTCAACATAAAAAGGCATTGCTTGGTATTCCATGAATGACTTTGTCAAGATTATTCTCGATACACAAATTGAGACTAAGTGCAATGCTGCAAAACTGCTACCTACCTACATTTATTTTTTAATTGAAACTTCTTTGGAATCGTTCTGATTTGAAACTCGATGAAACGAAAATGCGTCACGACAAAGAGGCAATTACATAAATATAAAGGATTAAGACGGCGAGAGGATGAAATAGACTCAATATTTTATGTTCTCCGTCTAGTCTGTCTCACGTTTCGTGACGTCCCACCGTCCTCTACTAAGCATTGTCCCTATGTGTAGTGGAATAGTGAGTATACTTATATCTTCACCCCAGCGTCGTTATAAGACTATTAGTTTCTTCTTTAGTATAAACCAAGCGTGTTACGAGTTGCATCATTGAAGTGAAAATTATTTACCACCGTGTTATTTGAAATTCGATGCTACGAAAACGCGACACAAAAAACAAAAATATTCATAAATGGGATTTCTTCGTCTCTTCTTTGCTCGGGCTTTCGTAGTCGAATTTTCTTTTTTGAAGTATTACTTCTGCCGTTTTTGAATTGCACACGAATACACACATTTTGCAAAGATAAAGCTCGTCGGCCAGAAAGTGGTTGGTACGAAAATTGTGAGGAGCAGCTGATTCTTAGGGGGAGACTTTTAAAATTGGCCTCCTACCACCCAAAACTCATGGACAAGGCGAAAGTCCAGATTTTGCTTGATCGGCGAATCAAGCAGCTAAAGCGGAAATTATAGAAGTTATGCTCATTCTCTTTTTGGGGTTAAGATAAAACTTGTGTTTGCTCCTTAAAGCTTCTGCCGAGTTTTGACTTTTAAATATCTTGTTATATCTTTGAGCCGCAAAATATACTTTTGCTACTTCAGCTACAGGCGATATTTATGAAGAAATTTTTGGAGCATCGCTAGTGGGGCTTACCAGCCTAATCTCGTCGGCTGTTTGCAAAATAAAGATGCATATAGAATTTTATATCGTCGGAAAGACTCAGTCATATAAAGAGTTCATTGACCGAAAATAGCTCATGAAGGTGGAGTTGCGGGTCGAGGAACAGTCAGTCTAACGTGTAAACTTGTCGCAAAAATGAGCCTAGTAGCACAGTAAGTTGAGTTCTGGTAAGTACCGGCTGTTTTACCCGAGGAATGTACTGTGGAGATTTAGATGGGGTGGGGTTTGTGTTCATCAACTTTTTGTGGGGTGGGGTTTGTGTTCATCAACTTTTTGTGGGAGTGAACGAAGTTGCACATCTTCAAATCTAATGTAGCAAACGCACTCTTTAGAATTCCAATACATAGATTTGTGATCTTTAAAAAAGGACCACCTATGGCTGCACTGCTGATGAACGTTAACATCTTGATTCTGTGTATTGATTTCAGTGAACATCTGTTAACTACGGGAGAGTGACCCACTTTAGTTTTGATCTCGGATTTCTCCTCCACATCAATATTTCAGTCATTCAAGCGGGGTACGGTTTTTGCGGCCTCGGCAGTATAAATGTTGTATCGCTGAATCTGAGAATGACATACCTCGATCCCTGGTTGCATGTCACACAGTCAACAGTGGATAAGAGAACAGAAAGCAGTCTAGCAGAATAATTCAGAAATTATGAAGTGAGGATACCATTACTTTGCAGCTTTCCACTGCTATGCTTAAGAGTTTTTAGGCCAAGGTCGGGTTGAAGTAGCTGCGTGGCGCCGATTACATTAGGAGTGTATCACTTGTGCCAAGCAGCTATGTAAGTGGGAAACCTGCGATCTCTTCACAATCACGATACTTGTAACGCCGAAAAAGGGGGAAAAAGAAGCTTGGTTAGGGTGGGTATTGTAGTTGAACGTTGCCTCCTTTTAGCGGCAACATCCAGGAAACCAACATGGTTGGGATGAAATGGATATGTCAAAAAGTGACATTAAGAAGGTACAGCCACAACCAAAATTCGACAGAGCCAAAAAATCGATAGCCGAAAAGCAACATAACAAATGCCAATCGACAACCAAAAAATGAAATGTTGAAGACATATCGACAGCCAAAATATGAAGAACGCACATCGACAGCCAAAAAGCGACATGAGGAAGTCACACCGACAGTTAAAAAGCAGCAAAAAGCAGACAACGACAACCAAAAGGTAACATAGCCAAAAAATAGCATAATGAAGACAACCGAGGAGCGACATAACAAAGACACACCGACAACCAAAAAGCGAAATGATGAATGCAAACCGACAGCCAGAAAACGACATGAGTCTTCATCGTTTTTTGGCTGTCACTCTCACAGCCGAAATATGATAAAGGCAAACAGGCAGCTAAAAAGCGACGTAATGAAAGCACACCGTCATAACGAATACGAACCGAACCTCAATAAAAAAAATTACTTAAATTTAAAATGATGATTGAAATTCTCACACACGTTACTGTTTCAGTTTCAGCATACGGGATGAAATCTTTAAATATTTTTGCTTAGCTACACAAAAGAAGTAAGAGGCGAACTCAACTCCGGAAAAAGTACAGCTTCTTTAAAATGCGATCAATGAATGTGACACTTAATTGCACCACTTTACTTTCGTAGCTGAAGTGATGGACGGGGTCTCGGGGTCAATTCATTCCCTTTTCAGGAGTAGTGTAGCATAGACAAAAGCAAAAGCTTAACTCTGCGCTACACTGTAAATGGCACCGAAGAAATTTCGGGTTGAGTGAGTGAGGTAAATCCCCTTATCCGCTTTGACATCATCTGTAAATAAAAGAACAACTCCTGTAGAGTTTGTTCTCATTTTCGAGGAAAAAAGAATACAAAAATGCAAATATTATTAGGATTAGCCACTCAACCCTGACACCATCTTTATCGTTCCAAAATTTCCCTACTATTGCTCTGATTTTTTATATTAAGTGTTGGGCGTGTCCTTTTTATCTAGGAAATTCACCCAGAGGAGCAGTCCAGTCATTCAGAAAGGCCTAATTAGGTCGTATTTTCTACAGTGCTTTTATGTATGTAACATTCAGTGTTTCCTTTGTCGTTGAAAAGTGAGAACGTATGAGAAAAGCCAATGCGTGATACACCTCGTAGCACCGAGCACCACCATAGAGAGGCTTTCAAACCTTCACATTTCTACCACAATTCACTTTCAGTTTCGCTCCATGTTGAGTAGTGGGCGACTTGTTTCGGATGTGGAATCTCTGAATACAAACCACAGAACAACAACATGTGTATGAAGCAGCTATCACGATATTCAAGAGACAACCGATGACGAATCGAATAAGGGCAGTCTCGTCCTTATGATTCTTATGATTAAACAAACAGAAAAAGAAAATATAGAAATACAAAAATTCAATACTATTTTGATAGCCACATTTCCAAACTCAACTTGATGTCAAATGTTCAAATTCCTTCCGCTGAAATGATTTTCACACTTTTTTTTTTTTCTTCGAAGGCAAGTGGGTGTCCTTTGATTGTTTGTGTCGCCATAAGTCTTCGAAAATTTATTTTTCAAATCGAATTTCCTACCACACTGGGGAGAACAGAATTTTTATTTTGTGATAAAAGAAAAAGGTCGGTATCATTCCCAAGATTGGTTAGCCATTCTTTCCTGTCTTGGGTTGTAATTTGCTTCAACGCAGCCATCAAAGCTCAATAATTTCTCTCACAAAAAAAAAGGTTCCATTAACTCATTTGTTTTTCTACCTACCTACTTTGGTCATTCGGATTTCTTTTGTATTTTGATGATGATTTTTCATTTCTCATTAACAAGAAATGTCACTCAACACTCAAAGTTAAAAGAAAAAAACAACATTCAATGTTTCAAATGGTAAACTTTTCACGTTGCCGCCGTTGCCGTCGGTCGCAGATTGAAGGATCGTTGCGGAAATTGTTTTTGTTTCTTTTTCTTTAACAAAGAGGAGAGGTCTGACAATCCCACTTTTGAAATTTTCGGATACCAGAACAATGGCAAACTTTCAAGGATATAAAATCCCTATACCAAGAGGAAATCAACGCGCAAAACACTTTCCAAAAGATAAACCGTTTACCCAATTAATTTTGGTTTAATAACCCAGGCTACAGTAGTCACAGTCTTTAGGCACTTGTCACTATCAGCAGACAGACCATCCTGGATCAAACTTTTATTATTGACAACGACGAAAACATAGACACGACAAAGTTTTGATGGGTAATCGGGTGGTTCGAATAGAAGTTTTCGAAATCGGTCGATTCAAACGATAGGTACCTACAATTAATGTTTATTTTATAGGGTGAATTTACATAGTGGAGTCATTGGTAGCACATCGAAATAAATAAAACGCGTTAACTCCAGATATCATTGAACAATGAAATACTTGCAAAACGAGCAGAAGGTTCATGCCAAGGCCTATCACGCAGGAGTTCCTGATTCGATCCAGAGCAACACTGAAAAATTGAATTTTGGCAGGTATTTTCCAGTGCTAGGAACACGACGACAGGACGAAGACATACATACGAAGACAGCCGTAAGACGACATGATGAAGGCGAACTGACAACCAAAAAACTACCAAATGACGACACATTGACAGCCAAAATGTGGTGGATGGACGTCTGTAGACAAAAAGCGACAGAGAAGGTGCTGCGACAGCCAAAAAGCCACAGGAAGAAGGCGCACCGACAGCCAAAAAGCAACATGAAGAAGATACACCGTGAACCAAGATGAGACATATCAAAAATATTCTTAAAGTCAAGGAACACCGACAGCTAAAAAAGCGACATAATGAAGCCATACCAACATGAGGAATACGAACCGTACCTCAAAACACGACATAAAGAAGGTGAACCGATCCACACAGAGCGAAATGATGAAAACGCAGAACAGCCAAAAAGCGACATGATAAACGCTCACCGACGCCGACGTCTAAAAAGCAAAAGAGTTAAGCAAGTTCCCTGTTCAAGTTCTTTGCGACTATTTGGTTACATTTGATTTCAATACAACAGACACCAATTCCAAGTAAATAGGGTACTTCAAGGAGCATTGATGAAGACACTGTAGCAATTTCAACTGTTTTCATTTGAGTCAACAGAAAAGCAAGACAAAACAAAATTGCCCTAGGCACTAATCATCGTGTAATGGATTACCGGAAGAAGGAAAGTAAAGATTATTCTTCTTCCCAGATTATATTACATGGATTGAAAGGTATCTTCAAAGTTTTGATACCCACCCACCATAACTTCAATAAATAAGCCAGGTAAAAGATGCCTGTGGCTTTAGAATATCAAATTAAGGAAATTCAAAACTTGTGACACATTTTAAATACACTTTTTTTTTATGTAATTTTGTTCAAAGACAGTTAAAAAAAGGACATGATTGAAAAGGACAAACAAAAACTCCAACGATAAGTCTTGCTATGACAACTTGTCTAACCACAGGCAATAAATTTGTGTTAGTATAGAAATAAGATAATATTACGTTTCACTCGATAGAATGCCCTAAAATTGTTTAACATTTTTTCTTTGTTTTTAGCTTCTATCTTTCTATAGCCTCCAAACAAAACTTTTACATTTGAAACTGGTCAATGCTGTTTGTTGTCTTAAACTTTACTGTATATACCTACTGAGGATATATACGAGAAGTGACAAAGAAAATAGGAAATAAAGGTCAGCTCTGGTTGACTCGACATCTGGTTATGACTATTTGCGAATGGAGTTCTTTCTTAATGCTATACACGACAGTGAACATTTCCTCAAGCAATGAAGTGGCCAATCAGACATTACTTGGCTGGCAAAAAATACTGCAGATGACTAATGGTTATGATATCTCCTTTCACATTAAACATACTTGAAAATAGGCCAAGAGACAATTCAACACTCAGATACAGCTTCCAAATGATGCTATAGATTGTGATGTGATTTTGGTGAAGTCTCAAATGGAATTGTAGTGATTTGAGAAGCGATGAAACGAAAATGCGTCACGATACAGAAAACAAACACATAGAAAGCAAATCGCTTTTCGTGGCGGTGAAACTACTATGGGAGGACTTGGCAATTCATTGCGAAAAAGCAATAGAATACTTCTGGGATTCCAACCTCAAACTTCCACATAACAGGCAGGCTTGCCTGTTTACGGGTAAAGAATGTTTTTCTTTAGACGTGTGTTCAATCTGAAATAAATCTTTTTACAGTTTGTCTTTTTTGCGCCTGTCACTGATCGGGTTGCCATTTCATAACTAACTTATTCCCTCCAAAACAACGTGTGCAAATCGTACAACTTTAATACCAAATCGCCAATTTTCGGTCGAAGTAATCGCAAAACAGAGTCATTAATTCGAGCAACCACGTTTCTAATAGAAAATGACCATCTTCAGAGTCTTTATGGAAGAGATTTGCGGATGGATCTCGGCTTGCTTGCTTGCTGAGACACCTAGAAAAAGTCACTGTTTAGTGTGCTCTATGGGCAGAGGGAACCATTGGCCCATATTTCTTCAAAAATGAAGCCGTCCACAGTCAAGGACGTGTCTATATGCACTTACGGTGTAGTTAGAGTAGGTGGTGTTACAACGCATTTTCAAAAAAATCTTTCAGAGAGGACCAAATACTTTTTTTGTAGCTGTGAACCGCATTTTGAGTAATATCCACGCGGAAATTTTATTTTTTGACTGCAAGTTCTGTGATTGAAACTCAAGGTTAAAAAAATTTTATTTTCAGTCGCGTTCGAATAAAATTAATTTATTTTAACTTTGCATTTTAAATGCCACGCTATAACTTTTTCCCTCAATAGACGTTTGCGGGAAAAAGTTATAGCTCCCTCCCCACTCCCTCGGTGCTATTATCTACAAGGTAAACCAATACACGTTGTCTCTTTTGCTCGTGACTTAGGTGTCATTTGTGGTAAAGAGCTCAACTTTCACTCCCACATTGAACATGTTATAAAAAAAGCAAACAACATGCTCGGGTTCATAAAACGTTAGTCCAAAGAATTTTCCGATCCGTATATTCTCAAATCCCTGCACGTTATTTTCGTTAGTCCAATCCTTGAATATGCCTCCCAAGTGTGGTCACCTTATCAAATTACTCAACGCAAGCTTCCCTGTGAAGATAGATATCACTTGCCTCCATATGCTGATCGTCTGCAACTTATTGATCTTCAGTCTCTTCAAAGGAGACGCGAGATCTCAGATATCGTATTTGTTCAAGATCTTTTGAGTGGAAACATTGATTGTCCGTCGCTATTGAGTTTAATCAGCCCTATCACAGATTCCATCGTAGAAAACTTCCACACGGAAAGCTAAGTTACGATCTACGAAAATTTGTGATCACAAAATACGAATGGAATCGAAGAAAGCATTTCCAGTTGCCACACTAAATACCGCCATGCTGGTTATCGAAATCAGCTGTTTTACACCAAATGTGCAAGATCATTCATATTTTTCTGCAAAACACAACTTTTTTCGTATATAAGGACGACGATTTTACATTCCACTTGGATTTGGTGATGCTGAATCTACGAATTTCGAAATTCGTTCCACTCCGAATGGATTATGTGATATTCAGCCCTATCACAGATTCCATCGTAGAAAACTTCCACACGGAAAGCTAAGTTACGAATTACGAAAATTTGTGATCACAAAATCCGAATGGAATCGAAGAAAGCAATTCCAATTGCCACAGTGAATACCGCCATGCTGGTTATCGAAATCAGCTGTTTTACGCCAAATGTGCAAGATCATTCACATTTTTCTGCAAAACACAACTTCTTTCGTATATAAAGACGAAAATTTTACATTCCACTTGGATTTGGTGATGCCGAATCTACGAATTTCGAAATTCGTTCCACTCCGAATGGATTATGTGATAGATACATCGGGAAACTTAGACTTTTTTCGATTACGATGGAATCTGTGATAGGGCTAATTAACATCGGGAAACTTAGACTTTTTTCGATTACGATGGAATCTGTGATAGGGCTGAATATCTTTTAATGTAAATTCACGGAATCTTAGGACTGTTCCCCCTTTCCGAATTCCCTATCACCGTACGAACTATAGTTTCTACAACCCTATGTCACGTAAGTTACGTAATGTCAATGATTCCTTTAATCTGTTCGATTTCCATACCTCAAAGTCAACCCTCCGTAAATCTCTTGCTTCCTACTCACAATGAACTGAGCCCTCCTGATTTTAGACTTAAGTTTTGCTTGTATTTTAGATTTAAGTTTTGCTTGTACTAATTGTAAATAAATAAATAAAAAAGGAACACTATAGAGCCATAATTAATGACTTTTTCGAGCCTTATGTCGCTTGTCGACGTAGATACCCTCGAGACTTTTGACGCCTTGGAAGATAATATTCGGCGCTGCGTTTAGAGTTCGGGGACTCTACAGCTCTAAAGAAAAATTTAACGAACAGTTGACGTCGCCAAGACGTGGAATTACTCGATCATCAGTACCCATGTTTAGTAACTATTGCCTTGGTAAAATTCAGTCGCCAAAAGCGTAAACTGGAACTAGACTCAACGAATTTAGTACGACTTCATTCCGGTTACCATCGTTTCTCCATGGAAAATTACAAAACACGATAACAGAAAACTTCTCAAGCAGTAAAGCCATATAATTGGTCGTTTTGTATGGCTTTTTGCCTTTTCTTGTTGGTACCAATTATATCGTCTAATCATAAACTTGGCACCATTTTCCACTTATTTCCTTTATTTGAAATATCATCCGTTACATTTCGCCAATTCACTTTTTTTTTAAAGTGTGTGACCAGCGTCAAGAACAGGCAAAAAAATACCAAAAAGTCTGAAAGAGACTAGTGGAAGTTATTACAGCTCGTACCTACTCCAAGCCCAAGGAAATTGAGTTCAAAACTGCGAGTCTGGAAACATTAAGTAGGTACCCTTGGTTTGCCTTCGTGAGAGCATCTAGTGTACACGATTTCATTAAAGTCACCTAAAGCCAGCCACAGGGGAGTCAGATTGGCCCGATCATTTGAATCAAGTGAAATCTATGAGATATGGTGTAAGATGTGAAAACGCAGCCGAATGCTTTGCTTTACAATCCGATGTAAGCAATTTGGTACCCCAGGGTTGACACGAATTAAAATCACCGGTGAAGTAAAACGAAGGTTAAATTAAGAAAATGGATCACGGAAGTAATCCAAAAGCAAAAGTTTTTTCCGCTTGGAAATAGTAGCACTATAGCCCGCCAGGAACTATACCACTTTTGTACTGACCGTGGACTGAGCAGAAGTGCTAGGATCAGCTACGCGGATTTCAAAGGCTATCAAAAAGAGGGTTACAGATTGGATTCGGTCGGTCACAGACAAGGGAGCAATTCAACGCCAGGACTTTAACTGAGGTCAAAGCGAACCCCACAAAATAATAAAAACCAAGAGCAGTTGCTATGTATGCACATACGAAATCTCTTCCTCTCAGAAAAAACCTGAAAGAGTGCCTTTTATGCAAAGCAAGAAGTAAAAGTTTAGAAAAGGTGACTATCAAAGCTTCCTGATGCATAAACAGTTTCGACAACTTTAATTTTTGCAGTGGTTGCTCCAAATTAAGTTCTCATTTCTCTCTTTCCAGCCAAAAAATATTCTGTTTAAAAGATACTTCAAGTTATTCTCCTGCAACAACTTCGTAAAATTCACTTAACTCATGTCAACAAAACTATAAAACAAAACAGCTATTGGAAGTCGTCTCTCTACCGACAAAGACCGAAAAGAACTTCTCATCTTAGTTTAAGAACTTACTCCAGACTTTCGGCATTCTAGGGCCTATAAAATACCCCCCATCCTCAAAGAAGTGCCGAACGGCAGGGCATGAAAACTTTTCAAAGATTACCTCTTAAAATTCATTCTCTTATACAGAGATTCAGGACCAAACATATTCTGTTAGGTTAGGTTTTATTTATCTTAGAAAAAGGACACTTTAAGCTGTAGGTACATATATAAAAAAACTTTTTGCCACAACATAACAAATCAAAGGTCTCTACGGACAGCAAAAGCAAAAGCAGAAAAAAAAGGTCCAGAAAATATTTACGTTTTGTAAGTGGAACGCAGAAGGGAATTATTATCCTTTTTGTGAAGATAGAAAGCATTATACGGCTTTATCCTTCTTTATTATGCTTTCATAAAGGCTGGATTTGCTGCTGCAAAGCGTAGGTATCTCAACTAAAGATTTGTCCCTTTATCTCTTTATCGGAATTTTTTTATTTGAATAAATTAACGAGTCATTGCTGTGGTAAAGAAAAAGGGTCAAGTGTTCTGCACGCCGCCGCCACCCACCAATTTGGGGAAATGTTGTGTTCGTTTCCTTTGAAACGACGTTTCCCGGGTAGAACCAAAATGGAGCGGTGGTGGCATCGTTAAATTCAAATTCCACGACCAGGTAAAAACAGGTGGGGTGGGGGATGGGGAGGGTAAATTTGTTGTTCTGTTTTAACTGGACATCGAACGGAAAGATTCATTCTCGTGGGAGATTTCGGACAGAAAAAAAACCAACCTGTTCATTATGACCAAATCCTTAAACGATGGGGCCGGGTGGCGTGGAGCGTTGCGCCAGCGAACATAAAAATAATTAATTCTCTCAACAAAGGAGAAAACATCTTTTTCCCGGGCAACAATTAACCGCAATCACTTAAGCATTGTTTGAAAGGGGAGTCGCTTCATCGTCGCCACCAATGACTGTGTGACATGGTGGTGATGGTTGCGATGGCAGCTTAGGTTTATTTGACAAGCCGACGTCAAAAACCAGCCTCGGTATCAATCACAAAATTTAATTTTGAAATTCTGTTTGGATTTTTCGAAGCGAAAACCAGAGCAATCTGGCGCTGATGCTGCAGCTGCTACTACCGTTGTGCTGCTTCCCGAAACCCGGATGCTATCGCAATTAAATATTCTGTCGAAAAAGGGATTTTCGGTTATTGTTTTAGTCCTTGAACTCCTCACTTTAAAGCTATGATGGTGACTGTGACCTGAATATATGCGGATATTGGAGCATCAAAATATATAAGTTTTTTCTGTTTTGTTTTATTGGATTTTATTATTCGAAGAGGGGGTTCTTGACAGCATGGAATGGTGACGCACCATATGGATATTTGTGAAAAGGATAGAGCGAGGAAAATGAACGACTAGCTTGTTAGCGTGTGCCGTGTCCGCATATTTGAAATTTAGTTGATTTTCGTTTTTGTTTGGTGTTCGTGTTGTTGACAACCCTGCTGCGCTCAAACGGAGCAGAAGTTTGTCATGGTCGCGGATGGGGATATTGTTTTCAGCATAAAGGCAGTGGTATGAGTGTTAGCATAATTATGCTGAATACAATTTATGGATGCAAGGAAGGATTTTCAAATTAACTTTTGGGAATAATTTAGGTATGTTTTTGAAAAATGTGTTTTTGAAAAGAGAAGTGTTTTGCGTTGATTTAATCAGAACGATAACAATGGCTGCTCATTGTCTTGCCGTTTGGTGTAAACGATATATTTTCAGAGTGGAATTGGTGTTTTAAATGAGTTATGCAAAGTAGATTAGCGTATGAGAAGCTTAAGTGCACCAGCCATTTTAGGTTTATCTCCCTATGAAGTCAGGAAATTGCTATGTAGAAAAACTTACCGTTAAATCTAAGAAGTTATTCTGAAAGAAAAAAGAAAAGAAAATCAATTATTAGTGAGAAGAATTGAGTTAGTAAAAAAGATAGTAATAAATAAATAGGGAGGCACAACAACGAAGCTTAACTCATTTGTGTTTGGAGCTTAGCCGCCACAAATCTCAAACATTATGAGTTTATTACGACGGAGTTACTCAATTGAAATTCTTGAAGCTTAGCTGCCACAAATCTCAAACATTATAAGTTAATTACGACGGATTTACCCAATTGAAATTCTCCAACTCGCACTGCATTGCAACACAATTAATGATGCAACCACAACACATAAAGGTGTGAATGTGAAAAGAATTGCAATTTTTAACAAGGAAACGTTAAGTGAACTGTCACGTATTCTCGGCGAGGAGGCAGCTTATTTATGTGAAGTCTCAACAAAGAAGATTATCTAGACAATCGTGGACCAAGATGAAGGAGGTCATTGTGTGACAGCAATTGCGATGAGTAAAATTGATGTTCTTTAGTTTGTGTCTTCACATCATGAGTTTGAAATGTGAAACAAACCGCATTCACCTGAGAGAGTAATAAAAAGGAATAAAATAAATATGGTGGCGCTACAGAGCAAGGAGCCCCTGGGCCTAGCGCATTTCTCACAACCATGCCTTGTGGGGGAATGGAGGGGATCTACAATTTTCTGCCGGTTCCGAACGGCTAATCGAGAAAGCGCTTTTCATGGCAATGAATACTAACGGATGACTTGCCAATTCCTCGCGAAAGGCGATACCCGTGGAAAAAACATTTTTGCATCTGTTGAGAATAAAAAGGAATAATAAAATAAAATAAATAGGGTGGCTCAACAGAGTAGGGAGCTCCGGGGCGTAGCACATTTCTCTCAACCATACCCAAATGAGGAATGAAAGGGACCTACTATTTTTGGCAATTCGAACGGCTTAGCGAGCAAACGCTTTTCATAGCATTTAATAACTATTAGAGTACATGTTAACACTTCACAAAATGCGAAACCATTGGAAAAACAATCGAATTTGTCTGGGATTTGAACTTTAAACCCAGGCAGAAATACAGACAACTACAGACAAATCAAGACAAGCCTTCTTGATTTTTAAATGCTTTTCGAATAATAATAATTATTTTTTCTGTTCGAATCGAACCCTAGCGTTTATTTATAATTCCTATAATTTTAGAAACACTACCTTCATTTGTACCTCCCATCCTCGGGTGGGGGAACCAGTTTATTCATATTGACATTTGTTTACTGTAACAAGCTTACCTCTGGTCATTTCCCAAAAACTACAAAACAAAAAATAATTTAAAACAACACGTTAGCTCAGTGTCGTGAGAGAGACAACACATGTTGTGGTGGCCTATTTATGGCAGAGTATCAAATTGTTTTGGTATTTAAAATATTAATTGTCACATATTACGTTTGTTTCTATAAAATAATTAAGTAAGAAATTGAATAGAATCGTACTCTGCTTATCAAACTTCTGGCAGGTTGTCTTAACCAATTATGTAGTTTGTTTTCATTGGGCTGGTACAGTAGATCCTTCGTAGTTTTAGTCGGCTTCCAAAAAGTTTTAAAGAACCAAAGAGATAAACTGTATATTTACTAGTTTTTCAAGCCATTCAGAAGAAGATGGATTAAAAGAGAACAACTGAAGTAAGTCATATGTACAGAAACTTTTATACTTTTAATTGTGATAAAATTCATAACTTGAAGGCTAGCACATTTGTTAGAGTGTGAATTGAGTGCTGTTTTTAAATTGTCTTGGTTTGCTTTTGGATGCCTTTGTAGCAAATATAGGCTGGTAAGGGAGATTTCTCCCTTCTATCTCTAATAATCGCAGTATGCGTTTTTTTCTTTAAAAGTCCATTAGTCCAGTCCCGCAATACAATTTCAACCTTTTTGGAGATCCTAGAGAAATATCAAGGGTAATGAAACTGCCATGAAAAGAGCTTTCTCACTAAGCCCTTCGGAATAGGTAAGTGGTAGGTCCTATTCATTCCTTCCAGGTTATAGGTGTGAGAATTGCGCTAGGCTCCCTTACCTACACGAGTTTGTTGAGCGACCTATTTGTTCTAGGTTAAAAGCAAGTTAGTTTCGAATTTTGTTTAAGAAAGTAGCCCTTAAAGCAAATTGATTTGGGACTAAATCTTTCGATGAAATAAAAATTTGTTGTTTCTAGAAAAAAAGAAAGAAAAAAAAAAAATTGGGAGTTGATTTTGAACGCTGTCATCGTATTCATTTAAGAAATGTTTTCTCTTAAATGGACACTATGTTATACTAACTTCACTTTTCCAGCTGATACTAATAAAAATATGTTAAATGAACACTTAGAGTCAGAATTTACTTTTTACTTTGTCAAATCAGATAATTGCACAACAAAATTCTTATATCGAAATAACAGCCACTCCTCTTATGCGGACGACTCCCCTGTGCGGACAAAACATATTGAAGTGTTAGGATGGAATTAACTTATTTATATTTTTAGCCTCTTAAGTGTACAGTTCGATAAAGTTTATATGAACAGTATCTTCGCCCTTATTTGATTAAAGTGTTCTGGTAAGTGGACATTGCGAGTTACTTACAAAAAAAGCAATAATATTTTTCTTTCTTTCCAAGTTTTGTTGCAATCATCTGGGAAAAACCATTGCATACTTATATATGATTTATGTGAACAGTGGGTCTCGGTTACAAAAAGAAACTGACGGTGATCTCTTTATTGTTCACGCAAGTCCAGTTTCAATCACGACAACTTATGAAGTTCAAAGATATTGTCGCTCAAAGAAAATTTATTTTTACGTATTTGTGGTACCCGTGGTGTGATGGTTAGCATGTCCACTGTTAACCCCGAGGGTTTTGGTTCGAGTCCCAACACAGGTACAAATGTTTTTCCACGGGTATCGCTTTTAGCGAGGAATTGACAAGTCCTCCGCTAGTAAATTCATAGCCATAAAAAGCGCCTTCTCGATTAGTTATTCAGAACCGGCAGAAAACTGTAGGTCCCCTCCATTCCATCAGAAGGCATGGTTGTGAGAAGTGCGCTAGGCCTCCTAGGGGCTCTGTTGCGCCACTCTATTTGTTTTATTTTATGTGTTTAAATGACGCCAGTATATTCATACAATTCGGAACGGAAGCTAAGAAGTTCTCTTACCTAAAAGATATGCATTCCCTCGCCTATATGCCTAGTATCTGGCGTTATATTACTCAACATTAGATATAAAGCATTGACTTGTAGAAATAAGTGAGCGGATTCGTTTGCTTGCAGAGAATGACGTAAATTGTCAGTTTTTTTTACTCTTAGTACATTTATCACAAGTGATTGAATTTAATGCTTTTTAAACGTATGTCTGATTGTTCTTCTTGAGTGGACACTTTCTTAAGTGAACGAAAAACTATTATTTCGTAACTATTCACCCGGGTCTTGAGATTTCACTATAATTGGTAATGAAAAAAGGAAAATGAGTGAATAAATGTACGAGTTCGTATATACTTCAAGAAGGCAGCGCATCTGGGTTGTTTTCGTTGTTTGATTTATCAAAAAGTGACGATGTGTGATGCCGATTATGTTCACGTTGCATAATGGCGTAAGAGAATTATTAAATAAATTTATGTATAAAAGAACGATCATACTAATACTAGAAACGCAACAGTTTGTAGGTATGGATGTGTGAATGTTTTTGCTCTTTCATGCAAAAGCTAATGATGGGTCTTACTAAACTTTTTGTTCTGTTATCACAAAATACAACTTCCAAAACGAAAGAAAAACCAAAAAGCTCCTGGTACATGGAAATGGGTGGTTGGCCTCAGGCATAATATAATCCAAAACCGGAAATTTTGCATCACATTCTGAAGCAGTTGAATAGGAAGCTGTGATCCCTTCGAGATCAGAACGCTCGTAGAGTCGAAAAAGATAACAAAGTACAACTTACAACGTGTGAATATAAGTACACATATAATTTTTCATTTTATAATATGTTTTGTTTCAATTTAAGATGAAGGATATTTTTTATCCAATTTTTTTTCCGCTAAATTAGATATGATCGTTTTTTATATTTCGAGAAGGACAGGAAGATCGTGACCAAAAGTTCGAGTACCTCAACGTTTTGTGTGACGTACATTTTATCTCATTTATGAAAGTGTTATTCCCCTAAATCAATCATTTTTTCCTGCATCTAGTGCCGCGCCCGCCGCTCCGGCGCCGTGTGTCAATGGTATACACTATATCACCTTCAGACCTCAGCTACATCGGACGGGTGAACTAGTTGTTAAAACAAGCAATACAATTGAGATTGCGAGCAAATGACGGAACTCTGTCTTCAATTAAATCTAATAAGTTCATGCTACTAATAGCCCCTACCAGTGGTAAGACTTTAACATGACACGACGGGACAAGACTTTAAAAATATGACTTCTATCTCAGAAAATTGTTTAAAAATCAAAATATAGAATATAATTTCTTTTACAAAAATAGTATTCTTTAATGAAGTGATTTTTATTATTAGTAGTTTCATTTTAAACGTGAGGCGAGGAGGAGCTGACCTCACTACATTTTCGACTATTTTGTTACTTCTTTAACTTTCCTTTACGCACTTGCTGCACTACTTAATTTTATTTTACATCTTCTTCAGATTATCCTTCCATTGAATAAAAATACACACCGACCCATCTGGTAGTTCCTTTAAGGCATTTCTTTTTACGAACAACCAATTGATTGAGGGATCAATTAAGGTAAAATAAAGAAAACGAAACCTTTTTGCACTAAAAGCATACCTAAAACAACCCCAGGTGAAAAGAAAACACAACTCTATAAATGAATAAATTTCTTGATGAATAATGGACCAAGTTCAAGGACGACACGCAACCAAATTATAAAGGCATAGGTAAAAATAGGCCAAAAACCAATAAACAAGCGCCCTTAAACCTTTCGATTATTATTTTTATTTTGACCTTTATGAGATACGTTTCGATGCTGAAAATATACACTAAGGGCCATTGAACACAACCCCCATCTGCAAATGTTATTCCCTTACTGCCGGAAGTGAAAAATTATGTATAACAAGGCCAAATCCATATCCGTCTAATGTCAAAAAGGAACCTTTCACATATATCCACCAGCTTTTGACAATGCCTTACTAACTGGCCCCAAGATGGCACTCAAATATATCATTTTTTATTTGCATTGCCTTGAAACAGTTCTTCACTTGATATCATTTCGTCAAGAGCAGGCAACACAAAAAAAAAAAAACACTCACATACACTTAAAAGCAAATCCCAGTCCATCTTTTGATTTACTGCCATGTAAACATCTAATGTGCTGCTGCTACTGCTGTGTGTGATAAATTTCCATTCTTACTCTCTACCCTTCCGTTACGACTTACGACGATCCAAGGTCACATTACTGCTTTAGGCTTTAGGGGATTCCTCATGTTGGATGAAAAATGATTCTTATCCATGAAGGAACACTTAAAGTAGGAGCAAAAGCTTATCGCGTGTGTGTCCTCTGCATATTCGTGTCAAACGAAAATAATTATATTCTGTGGTGGACTTGGGGCAAAGGTTGATTTTGTTTTTGTTTTCTTTTAGTTTTTGTTGTTCTCGCATTCAGGGGCTTTTAACGATGACCATGGGCGGACAGTGCATTCTTAAATGGAACACATGTGTGTGAGTGTGTGGGTTGCAGATGGATGCATTTTCCTGATTTTTTTTTCCTCTGCTTCATGCCACAGAGCATGAGTGCTGCGGAAAGCGCCATTTAGTTCAACCTTTAATAGATGTGGATAACGAACAACAGAAAAACATGCGACTTGTTTAAGTTACTCTCGCATCCAACGTAGAAATTTGCACATTCTTCGAATGAGAGTGCAACAGTTTTTTTTTTTCAAACTCAAACCAGATGATGCAAGGTTTTGTCGTTGTTCCTTTTAAAAAATTTATTCCAACAAGAGCTATTTCCTCCCAAGGAAGTAGATATCGACCTTTCCTCACATCAAGCGGGCCACCACACACCTCCCAACAGAGCTCATTATCTTTCATCATGGAAGCGCAACCCATACTGTTTCAAACTGAAAACCCATCTCCGTGTGCAATTTATGTGTTTTCACCTGGCCGGGCGAAGCGAAAACTTTGCTCTGACATTTGAAAACGATAAAAATAAAAATCTCCCGCAGATACTTTTGACAATTTACCGTCTCGCTCAAGGATGCCATACCATAACCGTTGCCGTTGCTATATTGCCTTGTCGTGACCTCCTTTCGCCACAACAAATTCTGCACCCATTAACCCTACATAATACATTATACATAAATACAAAAAATACCACTTGCAGCGTTTGTGCTCTCCATAATTACACTCAGACAGGCGAACAAAATTCCCCATTTAATTGTACTTCAATCACTACTTTGCCACATTTGGCGTTAACCCAGAAAGGAACGCTGTTTTGTGGCTGCTTTAATTTTCTCCAATAATTGTTCCTCTGGTCTCCATAAAAATAAATTTCTATCTTCCCAGTTGCGTGGGTATTGCGAGAAGGAGTATAGCAAGGCATGCCTACATTTGTATATGTGGAGGACTTGAGATTTCAAAATAGATACACCATCATCACTTGTAATCCTTTTTAAACTCGTTCCAGAGGTAAGAGCAAAGCAAGCAAGCAGAGCAACCTACCATCCACCCACTAACCTAAATCGCAAAGGTGTAGGTAATTCTTTGTTAAAAATATCACTGCAGTAATTTAACACAAAAGCTTACAACGACGACTAACTCTTGCTACAAACTTGTCCTGGTTCATTTCTTCTTTCATGGACTTTCTTTTTTTGAAATCTATTTTTTTTATTATTATTTCTTTAAAAGTTATCCTGCAAAGGTGTTTTCTATTCTCAGAGTATGCAGACAAAACTTTCAACTCAATGACCCAGTTTAAAGTAGACAAAAACACAGTTTAGAGAGGGGCAGAAATATATGAGGTGTCATCTCTACTTCAACTTGGAACTTTAGTATTGGGATTGGGACCATTTTCTTCTTTTTCTTAAACGACTGGAGATATATGTTGCACACATTCTAAATGGCATTGTATTGGTTTGAAAAAATAACAAAATTAATAAGACTGTTCTTCAGTTAGGTTTCGTTAAGGCTTGTAAAAAGAAATGGAGAAGTAAAGTGTGGATTTGGAATAAAATCTCCATAATCGAAAATGCCAAAATGACTCAGAAGATTGAGTTAAATGGAGATAGAGTCTTTAACGCCATTAAAAGTAATTTTACATTTTTACATTTTACAACGTTTTGGCGAATGAAAATTGTGAAATTCTTCAAAAATCACTCCACATCGATTAAACATCTTCTACTTCGTTTACGGCGTCACCAGCGTCGTGATTTCCAAGGGATCACTGCTCACTGCTTTAACATTGAAAAATAGTGATCCACCCGAGAGGTACGTCGATGAGTGTTGGAAAGATTTTACAACTTGAGGAAAGTCTTGCCTTCAAAGCGAGGATTCGCGAGGTGATGAATGAGTCTTTAAAGTCTTGAATATAAAAAAGTAAAAAAAAAAAATATTAATACAAAACTAGGCAGAATCGCGGTCATTGCAGGCTCCGGGAAAAAAATTAGGTGAGAAAATCAAAAACTCGGAATGAACTAAATAAAATAAATTGGGAACCCCGGGGCCTAGCACATTTTTCTCAACTTTTCATTGTGAGGGAATGGAAAGGACCTACAATTTTTTGGCCGATTTCGAACGGCTAAGGGAGAGAGCACTTTTCATGTTATCAAATTACTATTGCAGAAAACGCCAATTATTTGCAACAGGTAATACTAGTGAAAAAACATTGTTTTTTTTTCTATGTTTCAGCGATTTGAACCTCCACCATCCCACGTACCAGGGAGACACGCTCACCTTTACACCACGGACAAAGTGGGCGGTGTAAGTTCTCTTTACATTCAAACGAGAGTAATCAGTGAAAGTTTTGCTTCAGTTCTTTAACGATAGTTCAAAACGGCAATTCCGATTTTATGGGAATACATATATGCAAACTCATTGAATGATTCCCGTTGTCACATTAACAACATGGAGGGGCATAGTCTTATTTAATCTTTCATCGAAAGTCGTTCAAGAGATGAAAATGACAACTTTTCTAAACCAGAAGTATTATGGTCTGCTTTTGTGTCTTTCTTTGCGATCGATTCTGACCTTCGTACGATATCGCGATTATATTGGTGTTCTCTGGAAGTCTCCTTTAAATATGGCAATTTCAACTGAGCAGATCGTGCTTTGAGTTTTCGAAGGTCGGTTTTTTGACATAAAGGCTTTTGAATACTTCTAAATTCTAATACGATCAAGCTTTTCTACTACTGCAGCCATAAAAAGCATCTTCAACTTTACCGCTGTTAACTTCATCGCTCACTTTTTGTGCAACATAGTGATTCGTATTTAGAGTTGCACTCTCAACTGCGTTGGGTCCACGATTCAACGTATGGGGGCAGTTTTTAATCACGAAAATGGAGTAGTTTTAACACTTCTACGTTCTACTCCAAGATTGATGTCGTCATCACAAAGTTCTTTGATTTCCGCACTTCCAGCTAAGACTAAAGGTGTAAAATGCTTATGGCACGAATATAGGGTTTCACGTTAATGATGGCTACATTGTCAGCAATGAACTATTGATGCACTCTTTTTCGAATATTCTTCCTTGGAGCAGATTACGAAGTACTGTAATAAAAAGTAGTACTGTGACTTGGAATGCTGAATTGACTCCAGTTCAACATCTTACTTTTGTCACTGTTTCTTCAGACATGTCCTTGATCATTTGCACATAAGCATTCAGAGCTCCTCATTGCATGTAGACCAGCCGTTACATGTCGTTGTGGTCGATCATATGCTTTTCGAATTCAACGAGCACAAAATGAAAGACCTTTAAGGATTCACGAATTTTTTTGAATTAGGATCCTTATAATTCACTTGGCTATTCTTCGAGAAAGGCGATACCGGTGGAAGAACAAATGGATGTTTATGGGATTCGAAAAACTAGATCAAACGTAACAGACAGATACGTATGTTAACCATATCGCTATAGGTACTGGCACCACCACTCAGAACCGATGTCGATCATTTTACTTCAAAAATTCCCATGGCAGCTTGTCAGGAAAAGCACTTCTGCCTTTCTTAGAGAAGGATGCCTCTTTAACTTCTTCGACGGATACCAAGGAAGGTATAGGTTCGAAAAGCTTCGCACAAAACGGTTTCATTTAAGGACCATCACTATACTGAAACTATACTGAAAAGATGTAATTGAACATCACGAATTTTTGAAAAAAAACATGCTGATCACTTCTCCTTCTTTGAGCGGCTAATTTAAACATGGTTGCAAATATTCAAGTTCTTTAATCGCATTTTTTCAATAGCTTGGTTTGAATCAGAGCCCGGAAGAGTAACCTCTTCCAGCTTCCGTTACTTGCCTCCGTTCTCTTTGCTTCAAATTGGGTGCACTTCTTCTTCGTTACTTTCTTTCAATTTCTGTATTCCCTTTCGGGTGAGCTTTTTCATCTTTATTATTTGAGGGGCACTTTGATCATGCCTTGAAAGATCCTTTTTCTTTACTTTGGACCGTGTCAATATGGTGTTGCACAGATATATGATACAGTACTTGCTCGTCTTTTCATTTGTCCAAATTATAAGAGTACCACTTGATTCTCTACGTAGCTCTCATTTGTTCGTGTAAGTAGAAGAAGGTATCGCCGCGTGTGAGTGATAGCTTCGCTCAGTATCACTTAGCAGACTTTCGTCGTAGGTGTCACAAATTTGGCTACCAAATAGTAGGCAATTAAGTTTTCATTTCCACCACTGCTGTAAGTGACAAGATTTTTGATGACCGTGGTTTGTAATACGATGAGACTATGTGAGTTACATAGGTATACTTAGGATATCTTTACGAGGTTAGTTCGCAGTGCGACTGCGACCTCCCATACGTCTATGGCAGTCATAATACTGATGTGTCTTTCCAACAAGTCCATTCAATTCTCCGCTAGTAAACAATTTATCTTTTGAGATGTTCTTAAATAGATTGTGAGAATTAACCAATGGATCATTTTCCATCTGCTTACATCCAATGTGGGGATATAAACAAATATTCTACACCTTTCCTTGCATCACCAACTTAAGAGACGTCAAACTGTCACTAAGAAGAGGTCGGCATGCTGACAAGTAGCTCTTCAACTCTTTGTGCTTTAACATTTACATCCAATTAACGAGCTCTGTTTCCTCTATTCCGCCATTTTGTTTCCTGGGAATACAAGGCCCTTGGCGCGCTGGCTATGACTAAAGCATTTCTGTTCGGTTTAAAACCAGCACCATTCTTAGCAGTGGTAGTGCCTTGGGGAGAGTGCCATAAAAATTTGAACCAAGTGTTTCCATAAAGCTTGAGATTTTACAAAATTTCGCTGCACTTATATTTGTTGAGTTTGATTGCACTTTTACTATACACCGATGATTTCCAGTCGTGTAAGCCCCAGGATCTGCATGCACATTTGTTGGGGGTATTACGGATATCGCTAGACTCAGTTTGATATTAATTGTCTAGATATGATTACTCTTTCAGTCACCTCATACGACATGCGGAGAGGTACGTCATTGACATTCTTAGTCGTTGCTGTATAGAACAAAAATACATACTTTGAAAAAAATCCACAAACTTTTATTTAACTTAAATTCTCATACAAGTTTCAAATTTCATTGGAAAAAAAGGCTAAAAAAACTTTTTCTGAGTAAGCAACTAAAATTTATTCGTTTCTTCTCACTTCCACTTTTCCTATCGACGAATTCGGGCTATTTTATACCCACCAGTTCATACGACTCATAGTCCACCGTATTTTCAAACAGGAATTCATTGGAAAAGAATGATGGTGGTGTGACTTCGATTCTTGCCAGACGATTTCTTCCTTGTGAAAAAAAATCCTCTTTGATATCTACGAGTAGGTATCTAGAAACGGGTGATTGAACAAGTCAATTGCAATTGGAGTCCTGCACTGCCAATCGATTGTTTTGATATTTGTTGAGGAACTTACATTTTCGTACTGTCTGTGTGTGTGTGTGTGTTTAGAGAAGCTAACTTGATATTGATTCGACGGCCGCACAACCCTTCTTCTCTACAACCAAATAGAACCAAATATCTTACCAATATAAACTCGATTGTTTGCATATTAATTACAAAAGTGCAAGTCAGTATCGGTATGCCTCAAGTGTCGTCTTGTCACACCTTCAATCTTTTCAAATGCTATTCACGATCAACAGTGGGACATCAGGTGTTAATGAGACACACAAACTGTTTGGAGTGCTACTGAGAAATTAATAGATTTTCCAAAAATAGAAACCGTTTAGTTGTGAATCAAATACTAAAAGAGAATATGAAAGCAATTGTTTTATAAGTAGCCACTCCTATAATCGTGTTACTGTCAATAAAAACTTCATAAAACAGTCTGAAAATAAAATTGAATAGTCAGTGTTTTAAACAAATCTGTCTTCACCTGCTGACACACTTTATTTGTATTTGACTTTTAAATTTTTTACTCGACTTAACTTAATTAAATGATTCCTTGAAGTCTCATTCCTATAGGCCTTTCGTTAAGTTAGTCAAAAGGAGTCATAACAAAAAAGGAAAAATTATATCTAAGCAACTATCTCCATGGCAGAGAAATAAATTCTATGCATCTTTTCTTCCATATTCCATGGCATAGAGTATCACAATTCGCAACCACCTAAACCCCTATGGTAAAGAAGTTTGCTGAATAGAAAACCCCCAAGGGAAAAGTCGTTTAAATGTTTATTTAAATTTGCGCATCTCTGCTAGATATGGGTTGAGTGGAAATGCGAAGCACAAACACTTACTGCGATCCGACTTTCATTTCCATCCATCTTCACCATAAGTACAGGGCGACTGATGAGAGTTGGAAAAAATAAAAATAAAATTAATAAAAAAAAAAAGAACCAGAAGAAGATGGTAGATTTTATTTTAGTCGTTAGTTAAGGTACCACCGCATGGTTGCAAATAAACTCTGATTATATCTCTTCTGTATACTTAACAAATATTCATACCCTGAATTAAATGCGAACAGAGGAAGTGCTTACTCAGTAAACACAAAAAACACGCCACACCAGTGGAAAATTTGAGAAATGCATGTGCTTCGTCTGTGTTTTTGTTTGGCTTTTTTCTGTTTCTGTTTTAGTGTAGATACTAACACTGAGGCCCACATTCACACCCACCACCCTTACTATAGAAAGTCTAGAATAGTTGAAAGTAATTTCCATTTATATTTCGATTTAATTGAAATTAACTACGAATAGCGTTCGCCCTCTCTCTCTGTAGTTCTTTGGGTTTGCTTGTTTTTTTTTCTACGTTTTGAAAAGAACTCACTAATAGAGCTGGGGGCATGCGGGAGCAGAATGGAAAGAATGATGCAATTGGGTGTGTGGAAGAAAATTCTTTTTCTTAATTAAGAAGTGTTTTTGTTTTGCGTAGAGAATAAAATGCTTTGAGTAGAGTAAAACAATGCATCGCATCGTAAAGTGAAAATAGGAACAGTTCTATAAACAGTTTGAAAGATTAAAAGGGAGCGTTAGATATTTCAATGGAATTCGTTTGATACCGATACTTAAGAGTAGATAAAGCTAATGAGTAACATTTTCTTCTTTGAGGTAGAATTGGTGGAAATGCAAGGGGACTTTGTTATGCAGAATCAAATGAAGAAGCTTCGTTTCCGCATCCACATCTCCCTCTTGTGGTAAAAAGCTACTTAATGAGTACTAACAACCAGACAACTAGCATCAAAGCGAGTCTAAAGAAACCCGCAACACCTTAATACTATCCTCCAAGTGTGCATGCAGATCCTTACATTAGAAGAAGCTTAGAAGCAGAAGAAATAGAGAAAATTTTGGACACCAAGATGGTTGGTTGGATCAATCCGTCAGTTGTCGGTAACTGTGGTCTTAAGAAGATTCCAACCAATTAAGAGCAGTTACCAAGACAGCTCAATCTTACATGAAAATTTCTGGAAAGCCGAAGGCATCCCCTGGTAGTCCAGCCAAAAAGCCAGTTGAATTAGCCGATTCATGAAGAAGCATGGCTTTCAAGACCAGACCACTAACAAGAGCGAAATGAAAACCAAAGGACACGAAAATGGCGCAGAGAAGAAAGCCAATTTTCGTTTATTAAAGCAGTGGACATCTCCTTACCAAACTTGTCCGATTGTGTAGGATGACTATGGAGAACGCACGCTGCTCCATCAGGGTCGGAAAAGATCTCATCGATACATTCGATGAAAGGTTTTAGAATTTAGACAAGGCAATGCACTGTCATGCGACTTCTTCAACATCGTTCTTGAAAGAATAGTGCAAAACTCCCACGTCAACACAAGAGGCACAATCTTTCAAAGATCCGTTCAATTGCTCGGATATGCCGACGATATCGACATAATTGGAAGAACGCAGCCGATGTCAATGGCGCGTTTATGAGCATTGAGACGGAAGCGAAGAAGATGGGTTTAGTGGTAAATGAGGGCAAGACCAAGTATATGCTGTCATCAAGAAAGGACACCCAACACCGACGTCTTGGACAGAACGTCACGATAGACAGCTATAACTTTGAGGTAGTTAAGGACTTTGTCTACCTAGGCGCCGCTATTAATTCAGACAACGACACCAGCGCTGCAATCAAACGAAGAATAACTCTTGCCAATCGCTGTTTCTTCGGACTAAGAAAGCAATTGAGTAGTAAAGTCCACTCTCGAGCAACTAAAGTGTCCCTGTATAAGACACTTATCATCCCGGTTCTTATATATGGCGCAGAGGCATGGACCTTGTCAAAGGCAGACGAGAACGCTTTAGGATGCTTCGAGAGAAAAATTCTTCAGGTGACTTTTGGTCCCGTCTGCATAGATGGAGAATGGAGAAGAAGATTCAACGACGAATTGTACGGGCTGTACAGCGACACTCGAATGAGTCAAGGTCCAGCGGCTTAGATGGTTGGGTCATGTAGAGCGAATGGACACCAACGCTCCGGCCCGGAAAGTCTTCGAATCCAATCCCGAGGGACGGCGCAGTAGAGGAAGACCGCGACTCAGGTGGCGCACGCAATTAGGAGAGGACCTCAACCAACTTGGCGTGCAAAACTGGAGGCAGCTACCTAGGGGCCGAGCTGGCTGGAGAAGCATGTTGGTTGAGGCCCTAGTCCGACCCGGACTGTAGCACCACCTTAAGTAAGTAAGTAAGGACATCTCCTTGCTACTGCAATCTAAATGAAAGTAGTATCATGACGCGAATTCCCATTGTTGGGCAAATAGAAGCAGGAGCTATCAGCCAAATGGTCTTTGTCGCCCGGCTGCAACCCCCCCTACTCCGCAGATTTATGTGTGGAGTAGGTTTCATGTAAATGTAAATGTAAATGTAGAAGCAGGAGCTATAATAATGGCACAAATCACTAACATTTAGGCTCAGGGAAACCATTTTGGGAAACTCCCCCACTCAGCAGACTGATGACTGGTTTTTTTTCTTATCTACCCCTTTACTATGTTCAAGACCTTTAAATTGACGCGACTCTTCTTAGAATTTACACAAAAGGTGCTATTAGAGCTGCTATTAGAACTGTTCTTAGAGCAGCTATAAAAGTTAATTTGAGAACAGCAAAACGAGCTACTCTAATAGAAGATGCAGTTGTTGTTTTGGTGTTTCAATTAGTTACGTAGTTCTGCAATTGGTAAGCATTCTCACTATTTCTCAGTACCTGTAGTCCTATAGTCTGTTGACAGTCGTGCTAGGTCATAAGGCTTGACTAATATCTCTTCTTTATGTTGAGTTGAACTATTTTTTTCTTTTTTTGAACGTGATGCTGGTTGCACTTAAGTACACTTTGCACTTCAAAAAAACAGGTTTTTTCAATCAAAAAAGACCACTACATGTCCCCATATCAGAACAGAGTATTTTAGTGCTCTTTAGAACAACAGCATTTCATGTTCAATGTTCATAGCCCCGTTATGACAAATAAAACAGAACCGAGCCTCCAGCACAATCAGAAAAAAATCATGTCTAAATTTGCATCTTTTCATTATTCAAGATCACATACTCGTTTCCAACATTGAATGTCACTAAAAGAACTGTGGGCTCAGTTGCATGACATAAGTTGGTAGTGACATTGTCAACCACACAAAAAACCTATACACCATCAGTTCTAGAGGTAAAAACGAGCTTGTTGTCATGATGGAGGAAATAATTTATAAACATTTTGATTCTTTTTTTTCCCCTCCTTTTTGTAGCTGCTCTTGCGCTCATAAGAAATGCATACATTTATTAACTCGAATGTGGGCAGACGACATGACAGTGAGATATAAGTCGAGGATGGTGGAAGAGTATAATAGTGATGGGTGAAGGGCGCGCAATCATATGATTCTCGGATTGAAATGAGTTATTGAGATTTTCCCATGTTTCCATCAACGTCAGACAGGCAAAACGTAGCAAAATCAATAGGCAAGATGTAATTTATTTGGACGAAAAAAATATTTAATGGATATGTTGTAACTTATACAACAACAAAAAAGAACGATTCCGAATGTGGTGTGTAATTGTGTATTTGGTTTAAGAGAGACATAAGCCGGTAGGTGTCCAATGGTTTATTAATAGAAAATTGGGTTTAGTGAAAGGATATTTATAATGAATATTGTATTGGGATTTATGTAAGGATAATTAAGAACGCTGCTAGGCATACAAAATGTTGTGTCACGTTGTTGGATATGGTAGGTGAGTAGTTTCACGTAGATTGAAGATTAAGTTACGTGCTGGGATTCCTGTATGAATATATGGTTTTGATGGCTCACTTAATGAGTTCGAAGGTGTGGGCTTTTAACCGCATTTTGCGCCTCAGATAATTTTTGGAGCTGGGGATATAGGTGCAGAGATAATGACGAGCAAGAATCGAGTCTAGATTGGGGGAATTATTATTGAAATAAGGTCAATCATTACTACCTCCATTCTTGTAATATTTTTTTTTTTAGAAATTCGAGAATATCTAATATGCTGTTCGAAACGACGATCTCAATCAGCACCAAAAATACACACGGAACTGGGAGAGGGCTGATGAAAAGGATGGTTTCAATACCAACTATGGATTTGGTTCTGGTGCCTTTATGGATACTGCACGCCTCCCAAGGCATGTATGCGTCCGTTTTCGAAGTAAAGACTTATGCTATCCAAAGGGCTATAACAGGCGTTACGACGAACGACGGGATAAGAAAAAGTATTTGTATCTCTAGAGACAGCCAAGTTGTGCTTAAGACTCTATTCAACATTCTTATCCAGAAAGTGACCGTGTATTTTCGGACAAACCCTTTGTTCCGGTTGGAAAAAAAAATGCGTCAAAATTTGAAATTCTAATGCAGTCGTTATATCCGTTTAGACGTCATGCGTCAATTTCTCTTCATTTTAAGTTCAGAACGCTTGATTAAAAAGGAGGAAAAATGAGACCGATGTGTAACTATACTTTGGGTCCAACAGACAAAGACTTTTCAACTGAGCTTTGTGGCAGCCAAGTCAACCACAATCTAGACACATTTCTTAATTGTAAGGCAAATCTTTCCACGTAGAAAGAAAATCAGTTTAAACTGACTAGTTACTTTTACCAGGTATTCCACTTCTTTGTCCTTATCTCGTACGAAATGTCACACAAAAATTTTTTCAGGAACCGTTTCATTTTCCTTATCAAATATATATGTTCGCCATAAGAGTGTATTTGGGAGCCACTTTTGTTTTCCTTTTAACTTAGCAAAACCAACGAATGGTGCTTATAACTTCGTAATGTCGGATGTGCAAATGTCAATGCAAAATATCAGTAAATCACAATCGACGAGTCAAACATTTAATGTTGAATAAGTTATTAAAGCGGAAGTACATCAATGAACACATTGCAAAGAATTAACTTCACTTGCTGTGATTTCCTCTACTCATAGATAGATAGGCGTGCACGACAAGCTCGAAAAAAAGCCAGATCCTAGCGCGTTTTGCTCAACCATAACTATTGTGAAATGGATGGTACCTCCAATCTTTAGCCGATTCCAAAGGAATAAGTAAGAAAGCGCTTCTCATCCTTCTCAGTGTAATTGCTGAGGAGTTGCCGAATCATCGCAAAAGGTGAGATAAGTGGAAAAACAGTTGAATGTATTTTTGAATTTGAACATTTAACTCCCACGTAACAGGCAAAAATGCTGACCATCGGGACCATTCAGACAAAAGAAACAAGAGTCAAAAACACACAAACACAGTGAGCTTCGCTTATCTCGTGTATGCTATCGCATTTGCTGTTGTGGCAAACGAATATTTTCGTACATCAATATCTTAAGTAAGTAATGGAATGCATGTAATGGAAAATTAAGGGCAAGTGCACCCTTTACAAAACCTTTCCAACAACACATAATTTATTAAAATACATTGCATTTACAGTCGTGGTGTGATGGATAGCATGTCCGCCTGTTAATCCAGAGGTTCGTGGTTCGAATCCCAACAGAAGCAAAAATGTTTTTTCCACGGGTATCGCCTTTTGCGAGAAATTGGCAAGTCCTCCGTTAGTAAATTCATTGCCATGAAAAGCGCTGAAAATTGTAGGTCCTTTCCATTCCCTCACAAGGCATGGTTGTAAGAAATGCGCTAGGCCCAGGGGCTCGTCGCTCTGTTGCGCCACCCTATTTATTTATTTATTTATTTACAGCCAAAGAAAGGGTTTTACATGTTCTTACTTCACGTCTCGATCTTTTCTGGTTCATTATTTTCCAAGCACCTCAGGTTTAGTCATAACCAAAACTGTTTCGGCTTAGGCAAGGCAATCTGCCACAATATCACTTTTTTACAATATCACAGAACTATGATTTATGTACCGAATAACGTATTTGGTATGTATATATACTGGGTGCGGCAAAAGTATGGAAACCCCTAGAAATATGGCAGAATATGCGTTAAAAAAAAATCAAAGACCCTATATCCGACGTATTTTTCGACGAGGAATCCGATAGTGACCTTGAATTTGACCTTGGACGTAACCTTGAAGCCCCAGCGACCCAAAAAACGATTTTTCAATTGGAAACCCCCATTTTTTCTTGCAGATTTGGAAAGAGCGCAAAATTTTACGAAAAAACATATATTTTATTTTTTTTAATGATATTATTAGAGGTGCAGCGCTTGAAATAAAAAATACGTGAAAAATGAAAACATTGGTCTGAAACCCTTGGAAATATGGCAGAATATGCGTTAAAAAAAATCAAAGACCCCATATCCGACGTATTTTTCAACGAGGAATCCGATGGTAACCTTGAATTTGACCTTGGACCCTGCCATATTTCCAGGGGTTTCCATACTTTTGCCGCACCCTGTATAACGTTGAGGCAGTTGTAATTTTGTGTATATTCTTAGCCCCAAAGACTATACGCAAAATTTCAACTGCTTCAATCTCAAAACCAAATCAAAGAATAAAAAAAAACCCAAAAAAATGTCCTCGAAACGTGCTCGATAACGTGAGAATTAGTGCTATAAACGCGTAATTCAGTCATAAATTACTCGATGACGTGTGCGATAATTCGTTCCCTGTTTTTATCTATGAAAATTCTGTGAGCACAACTACTTGGGTTTCAGCTGATACTTTGAAGATTCAACAGAAGTTCATTGAATGTGTTCGCCGTCTGTGCGATAAGGCCGAAGAGCTTTTTCGGCTAGCCTTAGGTAAGACACTGAGTCTAAGTACACAAATATTTGCAAGAAAAAAACTGCTATCATTTTCCAAAATGCCGGATGGATGGAAAAATTTGAATAGCACAAAATTCAGAAGGATACATATGCCAAAAAATATATGTAAGCCTTTTTCGGCCTCTGTTCCATAGGAGTCCTTCGAAAGAGTTCCTTGACTTCTGGTATGTTGTGGTCAGCACAGGTTTCGTCCACGATCACAAAAAAGCACAAAAACTCTCTCGAATTTTTCTGAAACATCGCCAAACACACCTTTGAAGCTTTCAAACGAAGACGTTGAAGATAACTTGTTCATAAGACCTTACTGCTGGTGGGAGGGATCATAATACTACAAACTCAATACATAAATTCAAAACGCAAAAGAACTTTCTTGTTCACAGCCTCAATCGTAATCACTCGAATTTCTTGAGAACTGTTCTTTTATAGGTATATACATCAATCAGTTCAAAAATACTTTTAGACAATCGTAGCCAAACACGGCACCCATCATATACAAATACATATCTATGTCAAATCAATATCACCGAGACATGTGAAAAGCATTTATGACCTTTTCAAGCTCGCACTCATTTTATCCACCCATCGTCCCAATATCAATGGTTATTGGACCATTTCTAGAGCCAATTGGGCGACTAGTACCTACGTTCGGCATCACTTGTGCTTGAACGACCTCACCGAAATTGAATAGGCAAGTGAGTGTTCTGAGGGAAAAAGTGCGTCTGATATTTCAGTAAAAACTCATTTGAAACAAGGCTCCTCACTATTTAAAAAAACAAATCCGATAGTTCTGCTATGTTTATTGGCTCAGCTTTCGTCTCGTATTCTATTTGAAAAGCTTGGTCAATGCAGATTACAAAAACTGTGGTACCAATTGAATTTCAAGCAAGAAACTGTGGTACTCTCTTATACGACCTAACTCAATTATTCAATTCTATCTTTGCATCTTACGAAAGGACTTGAAGTCATACAACTTCTTCATGTTCATCCTAAATTATCCAAAAAATAATAGTCAGCAACCTAGATTTGAATTGAGCACTCAGGCATTCTAATTCTTATAGAAGCTCGCATACGCTTTTCATCCTCAATCACACCACAACCCACTTAAAATCCACAAAAGAAAAAAATAACCACAAATCCAATTGATTGAAAAAGAAAAAAAAATTAAGGCCATTTCAATACACAACGATGTGCTAGCCCAAAGGAAGCCAGCCACTCTCCACCACTCTGCTGAAAATGTCTATACGGCTTGGCCACTTTTTTATTAGCAATATATTAACCCAATGCAATGCTTGAATTAGTGTAATTAATTCACTTTGAGTGTCACTTTTGAGTGCCCCTTAATACCCTGCTTCTGCTCTCGCTACTGCTACTCCTACTGCTGGTGCTGTTCGTTGTGGTGCTACTTGTGCTCAGGTTAACTCTTTCCGCTTCTTGAACTATGCATACCTTTACTATTTTATTTTACCCTTCTCTTCCTTTTTTGTGGCAATTTCCACATTTTTCAACCCTAATCTCGCTGCTGCTTCCTCACAAAGTGATGGTAGAAGGTGGAAGAAAACCACAAACCATTGAAAGCAAAGAAGAAAAAAATTATTCACTCGCTTTTGTACAATACCCTGCCTCAAACATCCCAGATCCCACCAGCACAGTGTATGCTCTTAATTTCTGTTAAATACCACGAAGGTAAGTGCACTTCATCTACAAAAGAAGAGAGAACGAAAAAGAAAAACGTACGAACTTTTAAACAGCAAAAAATAAAAAATTTCAAATAAAAAAAAATGCTCTTCTCCTTTTGACAAATGGGTCCAAATGGAGGCAAATGCAGAAAAGCGTGCGACTGACGCGTCAGTCGAGGGTAAGGAGTAAGGACAGTTAGAGTGGGTACAAAGCAAAAAAAAAAAAAAAATGCAACGTCACCGATGTGAAAAACGGATGCTGCCAGTTTATTGATGGTGATGATGATGACGACTACGTGGAAAGTGGAAAGATGAAACCACACAAACTTTGTCATAATTTATGGCAAAAAAGAAGTGTTGAACAACGAACAATGATTCTCACTGTGGTGGCATGTGGAATTTGGTAGGCAGACAACAAAAAATGCATTCGATTAGGGAGCTTCCAATGATGTTCCTTTTAAGTGGGTATTGCAGTCAGCCAAAAAAAAAAGCAAAAAAGAGGCAGTGACACCAAACTGAGTCGAAAGAGCCGGGAACTCAAAGTGAAGGAGAATAACGAGGTGTGAAAAACGATTGGTTTCACATTAATAAAGAGACAGAGGCCAACAGTAATTAAAAAATCTGAAATTCATTCATTTTTCCTTTTTCGTTTTGTGTGGGGGGAGCTGTCTATTTAGTGTTTAAAGGGAAATGATTGACTGAATGGATTAACAGTTGAACAGGAAACTCAATGAACAAAAGAATCAATGAACAGGATGATGATAGTTAATGAATGAAGCTTTTTGAGGAATGTGGAAGTATGAAACTCGAAAATCGATTATTTATAAACGAAAAATGCTACTTGGTCTATGGTTGCAGCCCTAAAAAGACTATCGATTAGAGTTTCAGTGTTAGAAGACAACTTTTTGTGGAATTTCTTATGGCTATGTAAGAAGGACTTAAGAGTTTGTGCATAAAACGTTGGGAGTAGCAGGACCTTCTTAAGACAATCATACCCATGAGTACAGCCTTCTCTGCGCGTTTGAGACAGAAACTGCCATGAATAATAATGTCAGTTCCAGGCTCTCCTTCCCTTCGTCTCATACCGTCTCGTTGAGTTAAAGTCCAAGGATATAGTTCACAAAGGAGGTATCATCATGCTTAAAGATTTCTTTCGTACGCTTACAAATAACTTTAGTTTGTCTAAAACCGCATTAATATGTCCCTCTCTGATTGCTCATGTTGTTTCAAATGTTCATATATTAATAGTGCGGATAAGATTTTGTATATACGCGACGTTATGGAGGCTTATTCCTCTAGAATTGGCACAGTTGCGAGGGTCATCCTTTTGAAGGATTTGGCATACGACACTGAGGTTCAAATCGTAGGTGATGCTTTTCTTTGACCATATTAGGATGGTGCATGGTTCTTTTGATAAAATCGATTGACCTCAGTCCGTTTTTGGAAGTTTTTGAATACAGGCTGTCCTTTCCAATTGTACTTCCAAAGACATAATTTAACGACAAATCCGCACCCAAACAAGTTTTTTTTTCTGTTGTCTGTAGCAATCGCCGTAGTAGGTACCCAGCACCTTTCATCGCAATTCTTGGACGGAGGTTATTTCTGCGCTGCAGCAGTTTAGAGCCTCCACTAGTTCTCCGGCTGCACTTAGTCTGCTATGGGATCTTATACGTTCCACGAGCAGATCCGGAGAATTTTGTTTTTTTTCTTCATTTGCTAGGGTTGTCGTGAAATCATTGTTGATATCCAAGGCCGTTGGTTGTTTCGGAAACAGATTTTTTTAACGTGGTTAAGGAGTTAGCCCCCAAATATAATTCACAACCATAGGGGCCAGAGATCCAAACCCAACCGAGATATCAAAGTTTCGACACCATAGCAAAGGAACAAAAAGACAACATTTTAGACACGAAAAAATCCAAAACCGAAAGGCTTATTAGCGCTTTCTCAAGCGAACACGGGCGCCTTACCCCACGAGCGGTTCACTATTAGAATAGCAGAAAAGTGGGATAGTCGCGATCAAGACGCTCCCAATGCCGAAAAGGAAGAAGAAACGTATGCCAGATGTATGAAACCGATAGTAATATCAAATGCGGCCATATGGCTGTAAGAAAGGTCAAAGCATTTCGAGCGAGAAACAAAGGGTCTTTTCATTTTTCGTTGACTTCAAAGCTATTCTAGTCCTTAACTGCCGATCATCTCTCAGGGAGATTAGAGAGCAGTTTAACATTCACTTGTGCTGGGGCATCTTCTGCCTTTCTGACATTCAAACTCTTGCTCAAGCAGGATGCATACAAGAAAACTAATCTGAGATGCTCAATCAGTTTAACTTGTAACGCAACAAAACAAATCTGACCCAAGCTAGGTCTTAAGCGGTCGAACGGTCTCTATCAACAGAAAACACATTAGTGCGACGATTGGTGTCATTACAGGACACTGTCTGATTGGAAGACGTGCCGCAAGGCTAGGAGTCGCCTCAAACAATTTTTGCAGAAGCTGTTTGGATGACTTTCTATGTTCATGCCCCGCAAGCGTAGGATACACCTAAGTTTTTTTAATGACCCTAGTGATCCTCCTCACATTGACGACCTGCATCTCTCCCGCTTCAATGTAAGCTCAAAATGGTTCCATTGGGATAAGTATACATAGATCCACCGAGTTACCACAATGGGCCCAACGGGCCTTAGTGTGTTAGCCAAGCTGACAGCCACCTTAACCTTACCTAACCCTGACTTCAAAGCCAATTTTTGACTAGTCAATAGGAACGCTCTTATTTATAAGATGCTACAGTTGGGTATAACTACAAGGTTATTAAAATTAATCAGACAGAAAGACAGATGTACATGGACACGAAGGCAGATGTTTGAGATGGAGTGAACTTTTCTAATTGGTTTAGCACCAGCACAGGAGTAAAACAAGGATGTTTTAAAGGCGATCTTTAGTTCCTTATAATTATAAATGATGTTGCTGATGGACTTCCTAGGGGAATAAGAATTTGCCAAAAATTAATCTTTGGACTGAAACTTCTTCTTTGACTTTGACTCGCAGATGGTGAGAACTACTGGTGACAATGGTGAGTCAAACAAATAGGGACCTGCGAGCATAAAGCAATGTGTAAAGTATTTTAACTCACTCTCTCACTGACGAAACAAACACGCAAATCTATAGAATTGAATATAAGGTGTTTTTTTTATCGTGACGCATTTTCGTTTCATCGAGCTGTAAATCACAACAATTCTAAGAAAATTTTTCTAAAACAGCGTTGTTTTTTTTTAGAAGAGGCTTATGCTTATCAGAACCACTCAGATCTAATTGCCGGTCTATTGCACTACCAGAGAAGCAGCCTCCCTTTTTGAAGTGCAGTAGATGCAAATAAGGTGATTGTAATTTCAGATATAGCCTCAAGGGCGGGTTCCAGATGAAACTGGGAGGGTGAAAGAAAAGTAGATGCCCGATGATCGGGATCCGAACCCACGGGTCCGGCCTATCTACTGAACACTTTTCCACTGCACAACTGTTGCTCTGTAAGACATAGTCTTTGCTTTCAGAACAACAAGGAATTTAATTGACACTAGTTTCGGATAAATTGAAAGTTAACAAGAACAAGAATCCTTTGAACAAATTTTCATTACACCTTTCCCTAGTTGCGTACAAAATGATTGAAAAAATAGAAAGAAAAACACACCTCCACTGCTGATAGAAATCAGCAAAAAAATTTTAATCAATCAAACATCCTTGCCCATTCTCTTAAGTCCCCCACTCAAATGTGCCAAACTTCAACCCAACTGATAAGTGGCTCATATGCATTCACTCATATGGAGTAGGAGATTGAGTTTTCTTTTTTCCTGTTGTACCATCATCCACTTGGATTTATTATCTTTATTTTGTTCTTGAAAATCAGACAATATACATGCGCATTTATTTGCATTCATTTAGAATATTATATTGCTGCACCATCCCTTTTCACATGCGATGCCCGTGGTATGCCGTATGCTGCTATGACTACTTTACTCTCCCTTCGCAAAATACTCCTTGACTTAGAATGAGAATTTACTTAATGTGAAATTATTGACTATGGTGGACTTGGAATTTTCTCATTTCGATTTTGATTATTATTTTGTTTTCTTTCTTTAGCCAGGATAATAGAATTCACACAGAGCAATACCAGAAGAAGAAGAAGAAAAAAAAAAGAGGAGAGTTATTGTCGAGGACCGTAATAAATTTAGATTTCACCGACTTATTTGATAAATTATTCAACTTATATGTCCTTTTTATCTTGTACATATATCTCGTCTCCATCCCACTTAAGATCTCTGTGCTCTTTTGCAATGTCAGAAGTTTGCATTACACAGAACCCCTGTAGTTGAGGTTGAAGCATTTGAGGACTCAACTTTATTGATTCTTAAGTCCATATTCACAAGGGGATATGTTCTCTCCCATTCAATTAGAGCACAACAAAAAAAAAAAGTAAACTAACAAGAAAGTGGGACCCGAAAATTGGAAATAAGTTTTACAGGGACGCATTTATTTTGGTTTTGTTCGTTCTCCTTTGCCATATTACTGCCCACTTATTGGTCCATTTCGTTTGTTGTCTTATTTTAAGGCAAACGTGGTTGATGGACCGGAAAGTACGTGCCGGAATGATTATTTAGTTTTTGGGCAAAAGTAAAACGAACCCTATCGAACAATGAAATAATTTTACTTTATGTGCCATTCTTTTTTGGTTGTTCTTTTTCTTTTTTTGGAAACACAAACTCAACCTAGTGAGTTTGTGTATTGTGTTTTCTTTTGGGAAATTTTATGAGATCATAAGAACAATATATGCTTATGGTAAAAATACTGCAAATGTGTATAGAACGTGAGAGAAGAAAGCATTACGAACGTGCCAAGATGTTGTTTTATGAAGAAAAAACAAGAGTGGAAAGTAGGGGCTTATACCGAAAAATTGCATAGTCTAAGCATTTAGCAATGGTATTGATGTAGGTTTGGTATGTGGGGAATATGCGAAGAAAAGCTTTTCAATTGCATAAGTGTATGATTTTCTAAAAGGCGTTATGCTTCTTTGAAACCCATTCGAATAATGATGACTACTATGTGATTGGTATTGGTCAATGGATTTTGCATTGTACGTCGGTCGTAGGTGTGGTGTAGAGGTTACATATTATTTTTTGTTGACATTTCTCGTAAGTTGTTTGAACTATTAACCCAGAGCAAGAAGAACCAGTTATGATATCCAAGCGATTGAATCTGAGTCGACGTTTATTAAGCGTTTCGGCATTTTTGTTTTATTTTTTTGTCAAAAACTGTTACATCTATTTACGTAACTCTAATAAAAACAAATGAAAAACCTGGTCTTCAATTTGAAATGACTATTTCACAAAGAACAGGGTCATTCCTTTTGTGGTTTCGAGTTGGTAGCGCTGTCTTTTGACACCTGTCAAACTTAGCTGTCATGATTTTATTTGATTGTTTATAATTCACAATAATGAGTCGCTTTACAATTGAAATTATAACAACTTACTACGAAAGTACTGACTCATAAAAGTAGCGACTTTTCATGCATTACGCGAAGAAAATGGTCGACATAACCAACCGACCACGCAAGCAAACGAAAAAAATTGTGAAGAAATTTTTAGGAGGGTGTAAGCGTTAATGCAGTCAAACAAAAAGCACGACAAATGTTGATGCAAAGAAATCCAGGGCTGTCTATGAAGTAGTACAACTAGATTTACTAAGAAGAATAAAAAAAAGAATATCGAATTTCAAAAGGAAAAAGAAACAGGATAAGAAGCGTTCCTCTGAGAAATTTGAAGGATGCGATGGTTAGAATGAGATTCCTAAGCTTACCAAAAGGTGAGAGTATTATGATGGCGAATCTTGCCCTGAAGCCTGGAAAGACCAGCAGAGAAACATAGTGATAAATTCACAGGCCATACTGAGGATCTAGAAGAACCACTTCTGCAGACTGCTTAGCGGCGAAGGAGATACAAATCCCACTATCATACACAACGCCCCATTAAACTCGGACGATGATTAAGAATGCCGTTCTTCCAACCTAGAGGATTTTGAGCTTATCATATGTCAACTTGAGTCAAATACAACCTACCGATGCAGATTACCTTGACGCCGAGCTCAAAGCAGCTGGAGATCAGTTTTTAAGGAGCATGCACCAGCTGATATTGTCGGAGAAAGCATGCCCGCTGAATGCAACCTCAGTGTCATATGACGGATTCTTAAAAAGAGAGCCCTCAAAATTACGCAGAAAGTAGAAAAATATGCCTGATTAACGTCGCGACAAATATAATTTGTCTGCCGTTGCACGAGTTCGTACGTACTCTATACCAACAGTAGATCCGGGTAGTTGTTGTTGTCTGCCTCGTGTCACCAAAAAGTCCCGTGGTGTTAGTGGGATAATGTTCATGTTGTATCATGAGAATTATTATGTAAACTGTGTCGGTATATTTTATGTTTAAAATAACATAATAAAAAAGAATCAATAGAATTGAGGTTGTAAAACAAGTTACATACTTTGTGTTTAAATTAATTTATTGAGTTCATGCTACTACTATCCCCCACCAGTGGTAAGGTTTTTATAGTCCTCAAAATTTGTAATATAATAACGGCTGAGACTCCACGTCCTTTTAAAATGAGGTATTATACCCAAAAAGCAACGAACAAATGTTCACATTACGCCAGAATAAGAAATACCAGGTTTGGCAATCAGGACTAAAAAACTTCTTTTAAAACGCAAACCACTTGACATATTTCAAAAACTTTACAATCGGCTTGAAGTACAATCAAACCATTTATGAATGGAAGTCGATTTTTTTCATATGGCCACCACGGGCATGTTTGCAGCGGTCGATTCGCTGGACTCGATTAGACGCCAGCGTTGTGGAATAGACTGATTTGGATAGTTAGCTTCGAACGCTATATTTTTGACACTTCAACCCGTTGTTTCACTCACGGGCCAAGATCAAACAACAACTCAAATTTTGGCTCTAACCTTTTCATTGTTTGTTGTAACTAAGACTTGGGTAAGTCCCACTATTAATTTTTAATCAAACAAATTATTGATTTTTGGGTCCTTCACTTACAAACCATTAGTCTACCCGTGACCACTAAGTATTCAAATCGAAACCTTTGATTAAAAATTATCCATGGTAGGCCCGTTAAATGTCTTGACCTATTTACAATGTCTCAGGCCGCAATTTTTATTGTCTGCCAAGAATAACGACCAAAAATTGGAGTTAACACTCTTAAAGTTGCGGTTACCGAGGCTGAATTTCAGTATATTTTTTTTAAATTGTAGAAGTTCCTCGTTACCGTGATGAAAATGTTGAGTTTCCTAAATAAATTGACGAATTGATCACAGTTCCAGGATAAGTGAAAGGGTACGTTCACAGATTAAGTCCAAAGCTGTCAAGTCCCTTATAAAAACCCATTATAATGCTCAAAAACATCATCTTTTTATTTACTTCAAACCTGCTTATGATGGTAGTTACAGAGACAAGCTCCATAGGGCCATATTTAATTATGGTATTACTGCTAAACTAGTACGACCTAGCAGGATGACTTTGGAGAGTTCACTCTGCTCCGTCGTTTTATTGGGCTTAAATACGAAACATCTTTTATGTCTGAGAGCTTAAGCGAATTTTATCTTGAACTGTACTGCGACGTTTAGCAAATAACTCGGAGTATTTTTTTATCGGTTTCCTCATCCGCTTTGTATAAGGTTCATGCTTCTGCGTTGTATAGAAGGGCTGGAATGCAGAGGACCTTATAAAGGGCTACTTTGGTATTTCGAGAGATAAATAGTGTTTTTTGACCCAATGTAGGTACTAGCGATTCGTATGAGGGGATTTCCGTTTTGATCTTCGCACTGAGCCTTTACTGTTGAAGTATTAGATAATTTTGTAATTTCTTTTATACTCTCCTTTATAGGACAAGTGGTAAAACTATTAGCAATAGTCATGCGACAATGTTTGTTGATGATTTAGTTTCCCTGTCATAAAGAAATAGCTAAGGTCGAAGGACAGACTCCTGAGAGACACCTCTTGAGAATTATTTTCAACTACCTACAAGACTTCCATCGTTAAAAACACATTAAGAAGCAAGCTGTTCAAATCTCGACACAGGCAAATAGTGGCCATGTGGTTTCATGGGGAGCGGGTCAAAATTCTGGCTACAAAATTCTGCTTTTCAAAATTCTGCTTTTAAAACGAAAACTCTGCTTTTTTTTCATTCTGGCTGACAAAATTCTGCTTTCCAAAATTCTGCTTTTTAAAAAGAAAAAATTCTGCTTTTTTTCATATTATTATTTACTTGCAGAAGAACAAAAACAAAGTAGGAGAGCGACAAGAAAGTAAGAGTTTGCAATTATTATCAATATTCTGCCAATTATAAACAAAAAGATGGTGTAGAAAATGTTAAGCGTGCGCTTTATACTCTTCCTTCTTTCCTTTATCCTCTCCCTATGCGTCGTGCACTCAATTTCTGTTTTGGCACTGATAAGCCTTTCGAAGGTCTCCAATTAGTTTATAGACAACTGCGTGGCTACGGGCAAGGGCAACTATTACTTTAAGCCGACGATGCCAACCAAGCCTCTACATCGTTTTGCGTTCTTGGGAATGCATCTCCAGTTTTATCACAGTTTTATCATAATTATGTAATTCTTTTGAATAGGAGAGAGAAAATGAGGAAATCAAAAACTACTTTTCTACTTTGAAATTCTTTAGAAAATAAGAGTTTTCAATTATTATCAATATTCTGCCAATTGTAAAGAAAAAGAAGGTTTGGAAAATGTTAAAAAGCGCGCGCTTTTTAACATTTTCCAAACCTTCTTTTTCTTTACAATTGGCAGAATATTGATAAGCAGAATTTTGAAAAGCAGAATTTTGAAAAGCAGAATTTTGGAAAGCAGAATTTTGAAAAGCAGAATTTCAAAAGCAGAATTTTGAAAAGCAGAATTTTGAAAAGCAGAATTTTGAAAGCAGAATTTTGAAAAAAGAATTTTGACCCTGGCAGAATTTTGACCCCAACCCGGTTTCATGACTAGGAATGCAAATTTTCTATCATTCCGATTTGATCGATTTCATGCTTTTTTTAGTGAACAAATTATGTTCTTTATTCTAAGCAAATCGTTTTACATTGCTCAGAATCTTACAACTCACCTATTACAATTAAGCTTCGTAAGACCAAGTTGAAGTTCACAGTCATCTCCAGGACAAAAGGAGTGTTTTGAAGCATGAATGAGTAATAAAAGCAGCCTAATCAAAGTCAAAATAATAAAAAAAAAATAGTTGATTGATTGAGATTTAACGAACCATAAAACAAATTTTTTCCAGTTCAGCACGAGGTTAAGTATCTCCTTAAAAATCATACCACAAACCCATTCAAAAAAGGCAATGCTCTCTGTTTGTTTTTCCAATTTTATCGTTTCCACCACTGCCATTCAATCCATCAAAGCTTCAACGAATATAGATCAAAATTTGATGCCATAAATCCCTCAAATTAATGAATTTATGCCAATTCAGTTTTATTTCATATAACTTCCAATTCGAATGTCCTCCCCGCACCCTCCACAAACCACAGACCATATTCGTGTGCATAGACATTCCTCATTCTATTTCCATAAATGTTAAGTACCAACCACTTGATATTGGCGGCGCCACTCTCTCTGAAAACCGTAACAAATTCCTCATCCATACAGCAAGTCACGCATTTGGCAACGCACTTCAAATATCAAAACAGAATCCAAACGCCTGCCGCAACCTCACCAAAACCTCAAGCACACACTCCATTTGGACTTATAATATTACCATAAGGAATCCATTGACATCCAAAGAACCACCACCAACCATCATCCACCACAAAACAAAGAAAAAAAAAGAGTGACAGAAAAAAAGCACAGCATTATGGCTTCGTCGTCAATCCAATTCGAACAAAACAAAAAACTATTCGCCGAGTCCTCCGTCGGTTGTAGTGGAAATCAGATACACAGAATGAAGCAGAAAAAGCAGAAAAAACAAAACAAAACTACTGCAATTTAACCGAAAAGGTCATTAACATTACGACGTATATTCACATTCTAGAACTCTTGCACCCTTGCGGCAATCTCTCCAGCACGCTATTTACAACTTAGACTATACTTGGAAACAGACGCGGGCAATTGGACACTAATTCTATTTCTTGAATGCTCTGCTACTCCAAAAGCCGAGCAAATCTCAGATATTCCCCTGCTATAAATGGCAGGTTGCTCCTCTGTCTAAAAATGGATATGGTATAGAATCTGCAAGCAAAGAAATCGTGCGGAAAACATTCATAGACAGCGTCGGCAATGGCGTTGGTTGGTGCTCCCTATACAGCAAACCACACTTCAATCGGATAGTGAAATAGTTGGGAAGGTTTTCTTGATATTTTATTTGGCTTCTCCTATCTCTTAGAGGCATACGACAGGATAGTGGGAGAAAAAGCCATTTTTGAAGGAAAAATCTCGAAAAAACACATAGGTTAAGGATATCAACGGAGGAAAAAGTTAAATCTGACCGAACAATACTTTTTGCGAAATGAAAACACAATTTACACGTAACCTACCTCAATTTCAGCAAAAGAAATCTAAGTGAAAAATTCTCCCTTGGATTCTTGTTCTTTGTACCACTGTACTGCAATGAGCACTTATTAAAGAGTCAAAAGTAAACACAGCCAGGACGAGGGATAGATACCCTTGCCTTGTCCAATGTAAAAGAGCACAGACTTTGAGCAACAATATACCCAGACGACGACGACGACGACGGCTTTATCGTTGGGTAATAGGGAAAAGTATCTAGAGCAACGGAATGCTGGAATGCATTCCTTTGTTCAGATTTGGTGTCTGGTCTTTGCCTTTGTTTTCTATCTAATTCCTTTTCCAGTTAAACATTACGCCGGCTCATTTTTTACTTACAACTCGTTGCAAAAAAAAGCGAGGAGAGTTGGGGTTTCAGAGGTTTTATTCCACAACAACCTAAACGCGGAAGCGATAGGTATTATGGGTAAAAATAGAACTAAGCAGATAGAAATCCTTTCTGGTGCTGAGAAAAGAAAAAACGCTTAAAGTTCTTGCTTCTGTCGGATATTCAATTCTCCTGTGATGCGATTTCTTTGTAAATGAAATTAAGCATACAAAAAAATATAAGCCAACGAAAAAAAAGACTATCGACTTTTTTAAGGCCTTAAGTTGGGTGTGACCGCGACAGACGACTCAGCCTAGTTCCTTCTATTAGCAGGAAATTGGGGATGGCACGGTGGGAAAACTTTTTCATTGTTTTTTTTTTTTTTGGTTTGTTTCTATTTTTTTCATGTGACACATTTGGTAAAGCATTTAAGTATCTGTGTGTATGGGTGTGGATGTTTTTGTAAAGAGCAAGTTTTCTACAAAAATAAAAATAAAAAGGATATGAGGAAACAGCCTGTGATTTTCATCCAAAATTTGTTTGCTTGGGTAGACATTTTGACATTTTCTTTTGTTTTCTGAGGTTAGCAAAAGAGGAAAAGGCCAACTGGTGATAATTTCATATCATTTTGATAAGAGCCACAGTTGGTCAGACTGTGGGCTCAACTGATAGTAGAAACAAGGTATGTGAGTGGTTTAATGGCTAAGTTGGCATTAGTTTTGGCCAACACATACACACATAAAAAAGGAAAGTAGGTAAGGTACATTAATCAAAAAATATAACATGGGTCACAAGGGTTAAGAGAGCTTTGGGTGTGAGATTCAAAAGAAGTTTGAGTGTGGGTCTTTATTTTAATTTGGCTTTTTTTAAGAGTATATACGGGAAAGAGGAGGATATACGGTTGTGAGTAGAGTAACACCACCTGTACGGACAAGATTGTCATGATTTTGTTTAACGTGTGTGATGAATGTCATATCCCTCGCCCGCCGAAAAGCTATAAGCTGAGACCAGTAAACCAGCATTGACCTCGACGGCACCTAAGGATACCGTAAAAATGACGGTTCTTAGTCAACCGTCGGTATCAAATAAATTTGTTAAGAAAAATTCGATTTCGAAAAATGGAATAGAAATACTGAACATAACACAGAGATTTGGCTTCCTTTGTGATTTGTTATTGTTGTTATTTAAATGATGACACGCCTTCCAAGTAAATGGGTTTGCATAGTTTCTTCAGTTGATAAACATTCAGGTCCAAACATGTTGAATCCAAAACTACTAAGGCACAGTTAGTCTTCTAGCAATTTAAGAATGTCTTTGGCAAGGCATGGGGTTGTCAAGGAAAAGGTAATTTGGGTCAATAACCTTCTGCGCGTTTGGTGGAACGAAATCTCACTTAAATGCCTCACTGCTCCATTCGCCGAACTCCAAAGAACAATATGTTTTGGCTCTTTGATATCCCAGTCTTTGATATCCCAGTCGAATGCTCGACGCACTGCTTAATCTTCCTTCTCTTGATACCTACATACATCATGAAATATACTCTCAAAACCATTTTTCCGTTTAAACAAGTGTGGCCTTTGGCATAATTCGCACATATGTGTTTTGTATAACGTCTAATGGATAGGCCATCCGACATGATCCAAAGACTCAAACTGCGTTAAAAGTACACAGTAATACACTTTCCTTCGATTCAGAAATGGGTCTCCCCCAGCTGAACATGGAAAGGATAGTTATTGGATTGCCATGGATGGTTTCAGCACCAATGACGGATTTGGCGCTGATGTCTTTGCCTTTTGACATCCTACTGAACGACTCTTTAGGCTTATACGCGGTCGTCTTCAAAGCAGAGACGTATCCAAATGGAGATGGCTATACGTTACAAAGAATGTTTATGACTATAGCGACAGCCAAACTGTGCTTAAAGCGCTACGGAAACCTCTACCTATTTCGAGAAAGATACAGAAATACAAAACCTTTCTGAATACTGCCAGATGAATGTATTCTTTGAGATTTGTTGAGTTGAGTTCTAAGCCATCACGGCATAAACCACTTTCGGTGATGAACTTGCAAGATAAGATCTCAATCAGTTTTTCAGGACCTGAACCACCGCTTGGTCTGCCGGGTCTTCAGAAATGGCTGTAATCCACAGCTGGATCAGTCAAGAGCACAACCCTGGATGACATATGTACCTCCACTGGATGCAGACAGACAAAAGATATGCTTTTCAACGCTAAATTAAGAAAGTTGCAACGTTTTTGCTATTGCGAAGCAGAAGAGACTGTTGAAAACTTGTTTGAGGTGCTGAGGGTCAGTTTTTTTCTGCCAAGGTGTTAGGTTTCAGCCATATCATAACCTGTGAGTCTTGTGGTCAAGGTGACGACATCGCTGAGCCGATAACGTTAAGCTCACCTGCCATGAGATCCAAACTAGTCCAAAGAGACAGTCATGTCACTCTCTGAACTCTGTAATCCTCCACTGGATCCCAGCACACAAACGCTATGATGGTAATGAGAATGCAGACATCTTAGTTAAAGACGGCGCATTTAACCATTCGTCGGTCCTGAACCCTTCTGCGGTCTAAATAAAAGCACCTTCAAACACACTGCCAAGAACATCTTACTGGAAGAATCAAATAAAGCTTCAAATAACTCATCTGGTCAAACCTCTTCAAAACTCTCAAGAGGAAAACCCTAAAATGTTTAACAGGACTACTAACCGGCCACTGTTCTTTAAAAAAAAAAAACACCATCATCAAATGAGCCTAGTAGCGGACTCCATCTGTATACTATGCCTCGAAAAGGAAGAAATATCTCTGCATATTATTCCGGAATGTCCAGAACTTTTCCGCCTTAGAAAGCAAATACTTGACTATGAGATCATCCTTTAGATAAACTCAAACACATTCACCCCACCATGCTAACTTCTGGTTCAACTCAGGAGCAGGAGAACTGCCCTGAAACACATACACACACTACACATGCTCAACCCGCCCTTAATCTAATCTAATCTTTTTATGTTAACTGCACTCTCGACGTGTTTTAAAATTTCTCACGTCAAGTAGTAAAAAATAAAATTCAAAAAGGATCTTATACTGGGATTAGAAAAACTGTGACTATAACTGTGACGCAATAGTTCGAGGCTCTCAGCATTAGACTATGAGTATCACAGATGAATTTTATTTGTTGAATGAATACATATTTTGGACATCAAGTGGACAAGCTTGTTAAACAAAGCAGCTGAGCAAACTGTGAATCAGACATCGGTCTCTACCGTTTTAAAAGTGTCCACTAAACACAGCTAAAAACAGCTGATAAAGCCTCAAAAGTGTAAGTAAGTCATGCGATTAATTACTAGTTTCGTATACTTAACCTACAAAAGGACGCCTTAGAGGTGCTTCAAAGCCATTTATTCGCTATCGAGATAGAGCCCTCGGTTTTATCGAAAAACAAGATGCAAAAACCTGTCAAGTAACAAAAACTAAACGGAAGTCACTGCCGTGATTGTTCAAAAACTACACAATCAACAGAGCACATACATAAGATTTAGAATTTCTCTTTCGATCGGGTTATTTGTGATGAGCAAAACACTAGAAAGTCCTCCCACATATTTCAAGAAAGGAACTAAATATAGACTACAGCTTTTCTGTCGCCTTGAGCGGACAGCACAGCTGCAAATGTTACCAGTGCCTTCCAGCACCTTCTGGTCTAATCTTTCCTCTTCTAAGAAACTTTAAATGATAGCGCTCAATTCAATACTTATGCTAGAATCCTTTAACGCAGACGGGCAGAACAAATATCGACCGACAAAAATTCCTTTAATAGATGAAAAGAAATACGAAAAAGGAAGACGGATAGAAAAAACCAAACACATATAATGAAGGCTAAAAATGTATGTGTCGATGTAAGCGCCTTAACATAACAAAACAGTAAGCAAACTTTTCGTATCTTCTCATCACCCTTTGCTATGAGCTTCTCTAGCCGTCAATCAAAAGAAAGTCCTTTGACGACAGCTTAATCAAGCGCATTAAGTCCAAGAGAATACACAACCCTATTTCTCTCAGCCTTATTCAAAATGTCCTCCCACCATCGACCGTATCAATCAATCAATTGCAGAAAATGCAACCCCAATTTGCGATCCCTTTCAATGATATTCATCCCATTAACAAATTGCCAATTTTGCTACCCTCATTCGTTCTTTTTTTATAGCTTTCCATTGTAACAGCAAAACTTAACACAACCCTCCTCCCCATAGCAAAAATCTCATCAAACTTATTGACAAACATTCGTGTAATCTGTAACTCGTGCCATAAGCAATTTTCTTCCTTTCAAAATAAGGAATTTCATTCTCTGTCTGGCACATCCTTCCAGATTTATATTATGAACTTCCTTTTCGACTTACTAACTTGTTGTAAAATTAAAACGTAAGCCATCCATGAAATTTTCCATTTTCAAAAGAATACCGAGAATTGTTGTCATTTCAGAATCAGTTTTCTCCAATCGAGGATTGTAGTCGTCGTCGTCGTTGTCGCCGAGCATCAGGATATCAACGATGAAACATTTCGCGTATTCATTCATCAAACCAGAGGGTGTACTGTACATTGATGTACGTTTCTCTTCTTTTGATACGAGTACACCATGCGTCATCTTGCTCAAAGTGTCAATTAGTATTGCCGTTGTTTTTGAGGTTGTTGTTGTTGTTGTTTTCCCTACCCGCCTACTGTCGATGATGATAAAAGTTTCGAAAGCAAAGAAGAAAATATTGCTTTTGATCTTATCCGGAGCAAGATAACGACAAAAAGGAAATTATGTAACAATAGTTCCGGAATGTCATTTGCAGTCAGTCCAATGAAGTGGAGTACTTCCATTCAACTTGCCATCACCACCGCCATCACCAACACCACCACCGCCATAACCAACCATCATCTTACCACTACCATCACAGAAAGATGGATATACTGGGAGCTGAGACTGACGGCTGGTTACCAGGGTTGGAAAATTCGATACAATTGTACCGAATTCGATACAATTGAGTTTGTTCGAGTACAAAAGTACAATTGGACAGAATTCAGTACAATTTGCGAATTGGCATCTTATATGTATTTCACGAAAAAAAATATCAAAACAAGAAACTGAACTGATTCAAAACGATATTCATAATTGCCCTGGGATTACCACTCTTTAAACGCATCCCATTTTATACCAATCAGTAAATCTCCGATGTGCACTCATCTAGCTCTTCATTATAACCATTTTTGAATTTGTGTGCAAATGAAAAAAAAGAAGTTGTTCCAAATGTAATAGTTAACGGTTAACGGTTGCATCTGTCATAACTTGAACTTGTCTTCAAAAGTTGCGTCTGCTGAATTACCAAGCAATATCGACACTTTAATAAGGGTAATTTGACATCATTTTTGTAACAGCGCCTTAAGAAGACAAGATTTCAAAAATGTTCAAGAACATTTCGGAACAGAACTTCATGTTATCATAAGCTATAATGCAACGCGATGGCTTTCCCGTCAGATAATCAATATTCTTAACTTATTTTGAATGTAATTTGTTTTTTCCTACCAATCCTTTATTGGCATTTTTAACAGGCTGCGATTGATCGAATGATTGAACACTGGAGTGCTTTAAAGTATTATTACAGTTTGGCAGATTTTGAAACCCACAGTTCAAAAGAAAAACTAAATTTCATTTCAACTTATCTCAACAATCAATATCTGCTTTAGCTATGATTAATAAACTTAATTTAGAGATGCAAGCTGAAGATGTTAGAATTCATGTCATAGTCCCTCGAGTCAAGCATTTGTTCAAGCAATTTTGTAGAAATTTTATGTCAAGAAATGTAATAGATCGCAAAGATATTTATACAGCTAATTTAAATGAAAATCATTTAACTTTTGAAAACGTATTCTGCGGTGATCTGGTAGAATCTTTTTGCATTGAAAATAGCATAAACAATGAAGACTTAATAGAGTTTAAGGAAAATGCCAAAAAATTTGTTCTTTGTAGTATTTTATTACAGAAGCCGCAGTTTATGGATCATTTAATTCCATTTTGAAATTTGTTTTTATTTCCAAATGAAGTCGAAATCGACTTCATGTTTAACAAGCAATTTATTAACTAAAAATATATCAAACGAGACTGCAAGTGTAGATGAATTATAGGGCCCCTACACTACCCAAACACGTTTGTGCAAACATAGTTTCGCCACACACTACACAAACATGTTTGAGAGATATTAGTTGCTTGACGTTTTTCATATTAATAAGACCTACGGAGCAATGAGCAATTTTGGATGTGCTGCTTTAATCATTGCCTTGGCAATGAAAAAAAAAGTTTTCTAGCTAGTTTTCGATACAATTGAAACCATTTCAGTACAATTTTTAATCAGTTTTAAGTACAATTGAAAATGTTCATTTTCCAACCCTGCTGGTTACCCTCCGTTGTTGGTGCGTAATTAAGCACAAACGAAGTAATTATAAGCAATCTCACGTTTCTACTGTTGCTCCTTTTCGGCCAAGAGAGTAAATGGTGACGTAACCATATATAGTAAATAATGGCCATGTTAATAGCCCGCTCATTGTACAAGGTAATTCAATTTTGTGGGTGTGTTCGACGAGGGGCTGATGAGAGGCGGGTAACATTTTATAAGCAACGTGATCTAGTTGAATGTCCCGCCCCACAAACATACATACCTACCTAGCTACATATTTTGCCAAAGAGGCCAAAACCAAAAGCCACCGCAGCAATAATTTACGAAACGGGTGGTTTGTCTCGGTCGTTCGATGCGATGGTGTGGTATGGCGTACTAGCTTTAGCGCTGGATGAGTTTGCGTGCGAACGGGCAATTGAATTGTCCTGGTTAATATGTTTCTCTGTTACACCTACAAACTCTGCTACACATCTATGTGTAAGTGTATAAATGTAGTAGACAAAAGGGTATAAATGACTTTTAAGGATCACTCTTTTCACTTCCTTGCTACAACGACAGCAGCGCTTGTGAAAATCCTAAGCTTTTTGCGTGTGGTACACATTTTGATTTTAACCTTATGGCGCACGAAACGCACATAATGTTCCTGTATAACGGGTGGCCGGAGGATTTGGGGGTGGAGAAGCGGAGGGATTGGTAGGTGAAGACATACCGAAAAACTGGGAGAGCACATCATGTCGTTGCTAACCATGTTAGGTATTAGCTTAAAATGGATTGTTGTACCACATTTTGTACTCAAACATCGTTTTGGCTTGGATAACAAGTTCTATGAAGCTTAATCATGAACAGGGAAGTTTTAGTAAGGACCTTTAAGAGATATATAGAGGTTGGTTTGAATATTGAATTTATAACTGACGATCTGCGTGTAGTTGCAGAATGGTTTTGAGAGTATCCAAAGTTTACTTGCTTGGGTATTACAGAATTTTGGATGGTTAAATAGGCTGAACGTACCTGGAGCAAGGGGCAGAACCAAATCATGTATACAAAAAGGACACAAAATATGCTCTGAGCTTTGTGATTATCGAGCAAAACATTGGATTCAATGAAATTCGGGTGGAACATACAAATTACTTTGATATTTCCCATGTCATTGGAAAGTTAACTGTGCTGAATATCACATTGGTTAGACATCCACTGCTCTTAAAGGTTCACACTACTCGGATTACACAGTACTTGGAGTACCACAGTACTTCAATGCTTGCAGTACCACAGAGCTCGATGTACTACAAGTCTCGGAGGATCACAGTAGGTACTTGGAGTGCTACAGCACCTGAAGTAGAACAGTACTTGGAGTTCTTGAAGTAGGTAAGAGTGCCACAATATTTAGAGTGTCGTAACAATTAGAGGACCACAATACTTAAAGTACCACAGTGCTTCAAGTAACCAAATACTTGTATTGCCACAGTTTTTTTGAGTTTTTAAAGTTACACAGCATTAAGAGAACCACAATACTGAGAGTATCCCAAAGTTTGAAGTACAACAGTATTCAGAGTACCACAGTTAGTACTTGGAGAGCCACAATACCTAAAGTACCACAATACTAAAAATACCATAGTACCAAATACTTCGAGTATCCGAACACTTGAAGTATCACCGTACTCGGAGTATATAGTACTTGAAGTAACACAATACTCGCAGTATCACATTACTTGGAGTACCATAATACTCAAAGCATCACAGTACTTGGAGTACCAAAGTAGGTATTTGCAGTGCCACAGAACCTGGAGTAACACATTACTTGGAGTTCTTGAAGTACCACAGTACGTGACATGCCACAGTATTTGGAGCACCGCAGTACTTGGAGTACCAGATACTTTGAGTAACACATAACTTGCAGTCCCACAGTACTAAGAGTGCCACATCATTTAGTGTAACACAGTACTCGGAGTTCTTGAAGTTCCACAGTACTTGAGATACCCACTACTTAAAGGCCGGCAATACTTAGAGTACCAAATACTTGAAGGAACACAAAACTTGCAGTTCCAAGTACTAAGAGTGCCACAGTACTCCGAGTGTAGTTATAATTGGGGGACCACAGTACTTAAAGTTTTTCCACTGGAATCGCCTTTCGCGAGGAATTGGCAAGTCCTCCGTCAATAAATTCATCGCCATGAAAAGCTCTTTTACGATTAGCCGTTCGGAAGCAGCAGAAAATTGTAGGTCCCGCCATTCCCTTACAACGGCACGGTTGCTTTGTTGCGCCACCCTATTTATGTATTTATAGTACTAAGAGCACCACAGCGCTTCAAGTACCCTAATACTTGAATTCCCACAGTACTTTGGGTACTTAAAGATCAACAGCACTTAAAGTGCCAAAGTACTGAGAGTATATCAATGCTTGGAGTACAACAGTAATTGGAGTACCACAAAACTAGGAGTATCACAGTAAGTACTTGGACTACCACAACACTTGCAGTACCACAGTTATTGAAATACCGCAGAACTGAAATTCTTCGAGTACTCGAATACTTGAAGTATCACCGTACTCGGAGTATCATAGTACTTGAAGCACCACATTACTTGGAATACCACAGTACGTAAAATATCGTCAAATTGAACGTAAAAAGAAATCAGTTTGAGGCTAAGCACACCTTTTCAAAAGCCACAGTTTTCTATTAACAGTTGAAACGCCTACTCCAAACTGAACAAATATTTTCAATTCAAAAATCCCCAACACAAAAGCTGCGCTGTTACAAAAAAATCGAAAAAAAACGGAAAAGGATTAATTCGCCCCATTAAACACTCCATTTCAAAAACCTTGCTATGGAATAAGAACATTGCCAACCAAAACCTCAGAAACTTGAGCATAATCCTTGACAAGTTAACTCATTAAATTCCAATTTATTTATACATTAACACCAAAAACTCTTTGGTAATAGGTCTTTAAGTCTTTTTCCATTTCCATGCGGACATACACAGAAAGTCTTTATTTCTCTTTAGAGTTTCAACTTAAGCACATTACTGGAATACCCCAAAGCTAAAACTTTAATCCTCATTCGGGTTTTCTTTTTCTGTATTTTTCTTCTTCTTTTTTTTTTTTTGTTCATTTGAAATAAATCTTAACACAAATCACTTTAAAAGTCACTCCAACAACGTTTACCCACATCCATCCACACCCAAAAATGGAGTTCTATTGGATTACAATGATGGAGCAAATGAGTGAGTGAGCGGGGGAAAATCCAAAAGTATTTCGAACAGCGACACAGAGAAAAATGATTAAAAACTTTTATTTTGCTTGAAGCTCAGTAACATAGCATCAATTGATATAAATTTAAGAGGTTAACACTTAATCTGAAGCATTACTTAAGGTGTTAGGAAGCTTTCGAAATTGTTATTTTAATTAAACTTTTGTGGCAGTTCAGTTGCAGCATATCGCTCTGGTGCTAGAGATTCTAAAAATGTAGTTGAGTTCGGTGGAGTTTAAAACCTTAAAGGAATTAATTCAAAACTAGCTACCAACAATGGGATAACTGCTTCAGGGTGAATTAATTTTCACGTTGAAGTGCAAATTGAACTAACAAGGTTGGGATTTACTGCAGGAGAAGTCAGAGAGTTTGGATTGGGTGGCTATTTCCGATCCTAACACACCTAACGAACTATTTGATTGAAATGTTTCAATTCTTTTTGAGAAAAACCACATGGGAAACCGGCTTCGGTATGTGTCGAAGAATATTTGATAAGGTCTTCGGAACCTTGCGTTGATGAGTCCATACTACAATACTTGAATGTAATAAAGAAAGAAATAAAGGCTTTAACGGCACTAGATAAACTCTCAAACTTAGAGCCTCGTTAATATCTCCCAATCCGTTCACGTTAAATATGCAGGAATCTAAAAGGTCGTTCGTTTATAAAAAAACTGTTTTTAACAGGAGATCTATAGTCATGATTTACTATAAAACGTAAAAATAAGTAAACGCCAGATAATATAAAAACTTTTTTGGGTTGGGAGCAAGGAGGGAGATCCCTGTGTTCAATACGTGGTTAATCACTCGACCTTGCCTTGCGAAAGGCAAAGCTAGTATTATTATTGATTTTCATGGGAACCGCTTCTTAACTCTCTAAGTTGACAGAGGAATAAATATGTTTATATCATTTGAAACATGACGTTACGTGACAATACTCAAGATCATTTTCCAATCATTAGTTGCATAAGCAAACATTCTAATTAAAGTTTTACGTCACATAGCAACTATACGCAAGCTAGGTTAGGTTAGGTTGAATGGGGGGTGCAGCCTATTCCAGACATTTATTTGAATGGAAATGTGCTTCCCAAGTGTGAAAAGTTTAAATATCTGGGATCTATGATCAATAGTGAAGCAACTTGTGATGACGACATCAATCATCGAGTAAGCGTAGGGTGGATGAAGTGGCGAGAAAACTCCGCTATCTTCTGTGATCGAAAAATGCCCCCTAAGCTGAAGGGAAGACTCTACACAGCAGCTGTCCGTCCAGCTCTGACATACGGTTCACAATGTTGGACAATGTACAAAAAGTATGAGAGCAAATTGACGGCAGCCGAAATGAAGATGCTTCGGATGACAGCAGGAGTAACAAAGCTTGATCGAATTAGAAGTACTAAGATCCGTGGAAGCCTTCATGTCAAAAGTACCATCTTGGACAAAATTCAGCACGACCGGCTCAGTTGGTATTGTCATGTTCAAAGGAGAGATCCGCAGAACCCCGTCCAAAAGGCAATATCGTACAACGTTTCAACAAATTCGCGACGAAAAAGAAAAGGCAGGCCAAAACACTCCTGGTACAAGCAAATGCAAAAACAGCAGCATTTGGTTGGCCTCAGACATGGAACAATCCAAAACCGGGAGGCTTGCCGACGCTTTCTGAGGTCAACGCGGCGTACCCCACAGGCGGATCACTAGTGTGAAGCAGAAAAGTGGGAGAGTTGTGATCGCTTCAAGATCACTACTCGTAACGCCAGAAATGGAAAGAAGAAGAAGAAGAAGAATGGGGGGTGCAGCCACAAGCAAGCTAACATGATTACGTTATGTATGGTGACGATTTTTCCACCATTAGTTGTTTAATAAGATCACTTTAGTTTCTTTGTGTGTGTGTGGACGAGAAGAGTTGTGCAAAAACTCGTATGAAAACGATTCTTGTAACGTTAGAATCAAACGTCCTTACGGATCTGATGCAAACCGCTCTAAATAAACTAGTAAAATGGGCAGGAAAATGTGATTTAGGGGTCAACCCTCAGAAAACTGAACTCGTTCTCTTCACCGGAAATACAAAATTCCTCAACTAACAACTCCATTAATAAATGGAATCCCACTTAAACTTTCAAAAGAAACCAAATATCTAGGTATAGTCCTAGACAAAACGCTAAGCTGGAAAGCCAATATACAGGAAAGAATCAGGAAATCCACCGTAGCATTATTTTCCGTTAAAAAAGCCATTGGTAATAAATTGGGTTTCTCTCCCCAAATCACCCACTGGCTCTACACCGCGGTCATCAGACCAATACTCACATACGGAGTAGTGGTATGGTGGACAGCTCTTGATAAAGGGACTCACTGCGATAATCTAAAGCAAGGTCTAACGAACTTTATTATAACTTTGTTTATAAGCGGAGCACTGAGATCAACACCCTCAGCTGCTCTAAACATACTCCTTAATCTCACACCACTAGATATCTTCAGTAAGCAAATGGCCGCCAGTACAGCCATTCGTATGAGAGCTATCTCCCAATGGACCGTTAATAACATCGGCCACGCTACAATCCTGAATCTATTCGGATCAATCCCTTGCCACTCCGACTACACCATCCCCCAATTGGTTTTTGATAATAAGTTCCAATTCTCAATCCCACCGAGAACGACCTGGGAAGACGAAGAATTTTTGAGAGATGATTCAATTCATTTCTATACAGATGGGTCAAAAACCGAAGAAGGGGTAGGCTGTGGGGTGTACTCAAACCGACTTAAAATAAGTCTCTCGTTCCGCCTTCCAAACCATTGTAGCGTGTTCCAAGTAATTGTAGCGTTTCCAAGAAATTCTGGCGACCAAAGAGGTCGTATCATGGCTAAAAGAAAACGTGATATCCTCAGCGAATATCCGGATTTTCTCAGATAGTCAAGCAGCCCTCAAATCACGCGGCGCTGTTCCTACGAACTCAGTACAGTAACCGCCCTTAACTGTCGCCTATCTCTTATGGAGATGGCTGAACAGTTCAATATTCACCTTATTTGGGTGCCGGGGCACAGAGATATCGTTGGTAACTGCAAAGCCGATGAACTCGCAAGAGAAGGAACCGTTCTACCGATCTCAACCAGCAGGTTGAATATTGGTATACCAATCGCTACATGTAAACTTATGCTAAAGCAAGAGGCAATGGATAGAACAAATTATAGGTGGAACAATATCACCACGTGTGTGGCAACAAAACAAATATGGCCAGGACTAGATCCAAAACGAACGACATTTGTTATCCCTAACCAGATTGCACGTAAACTCCGTAATCAATGTCATCACAGGACATTTTCTGATAGGAAGACACACCATAAGACTCGGCGTTTCCTTTAATGACTTCTGCAGAAGTTGCTTAGATGAGGAGGAGGAAGAGACTATTCCACACCTCCTCTGCTCATGTCCTGCACTCTCCTTTAAAAGAAAATAGCATCTAGGAAAATATTTTCTTGATGATCCAAGCGATCTGGCGAACACAGATCCCCTGCATCTCCTTCGCTTTATTAAAAGCTCCAAATGATTTTGTTGAGTGAGGTACTCCCTCGCATAATTTCTATGGTATCACAATGGACCAATGCAATGTGGTACCCGAGGTGTGATGGATAGCATGTCCGTCTGTTAATCCAGAGGTTCGAGTTCGAATATCAACAGAGGCAAAAATGTGTTTTCCACGGGTATCGCCTTTCGCGAGGAATTGGCAAGACCTCCGTTAGTATTCATTGCCATGAAAACGTTCTCGATTATCCGTTCGGAACCGGCAGAAAATTGTAGGTCCTATCCATTTCCTCACAAGGCATGGTTGTGAGAAATGCGCTAGGCCCAAGCGCTCCTAGCTCTGTTGCGCCACCCTATTTTATTTATTTATCCCAATGGACCTAATATTGGTCTAAGCAAGTCAGTTGTTTTCCAGACAGCCATTTAAAACTAACCTAACCTAACGTTATCTTACATCGCGTTAGCTCACGAGATTACGGCTATCAATAGAAAAATCATTATAATTTTTGAATCTTTAATTTGAAATTTTCTAGTTCTGATACGTCACGAGATCTCTATACTTGCGAGGTCTTACATGATTACGATATGTCAAATGGTGAATAAAACTATGCAGAATGCATAGCGCCTGTGACGTAATTCATAGCATGTCAGCCTTTTAACCTCAGAACCTACCAATTGTATTTTTTTTTCTGTGGGTATCGCCTTTCGCAAGGAATTGTAAAGCCCCCTGAGAGGCATGAAAAGCGCTGTTTATAGCCGTTCGAAACCAAAAAAGATCTGTAAGTCCTTGAAATTCGATAGGTCTTAATGCACTCCGAACTGTAATGCGCTTTCAAATTTATTTATTTAGAATGGGAACGTAATTCGTATTGGATTTCAGAGGAATATGTTTTCTTTTTTTTTTTTTTAATAAAAAAAAAAAATAAAAAAAAAAACGCGCTCATCAAGGGGTTATGAATACCTTTATAATGTTTTTAACACATTACGAGCGGTTAAGAAGGTAGGAAAGGACTAGAAAGAAGGTGCCGATGCACATGGTTTTTAAATTTCTCTGTATTACAATGTGAGGGAAAAACAGAGTCAGGTAAAGCATTCCACATCCGAGTAGTACGACTAAAGAAAGAATCTCTATATTTCACTGATGTAAAGTCACATCTTATATTGTTGCGTTACTTACGTCATAAGTTACATTACGTCAGATGTTAACCAACACTAAATTTCATTCTTCACATTCTTGACTTTGTAATGAAACCACTATACATTATGTGTCAAACGCGTACCGAATTGAATAAATTTACATAATAACGTTACGTCACTATTGTGTTACGAAACATGGTTACCATTATTACTGGTCCGCTTATAATCTCAAAGAAAAAACCCTCACATTTGCATGATGAAATACACTGGAGTTGTGAGAACTCATATGGTAACGATACGCTACATTTTGTTCGTTACGTCACATGGTCAACAAAGCTTTGCTTTAGATCTAAAGTTCTTCAATGAGAAAAGGTTTTTGAATTAGAACATGGTTATCTTTACTAATGAGTGTGAAATTTCTAAACCTCAAATGATTACCCTAACTTACATGTTCACCCTTTGCCTTTGTGCAAACTCAGAGGATTACTTACTGTTACATAACAACGTTCGTAATGTTAAATGATGATGGGATTCATATCACATGATTACTCTAATCCACACGGTCACTAAGCTTTGCTTAAGCACACACGTGATTACGCTATGTTACTGGGTCACTTTGACTTTATCCTTCACTTTATAAGCCCTTCAATGAACTCACTTTCACCTCAAAATGTTGGATGGATGCAGGTGAGCTATTTAGCGAACATTTTTTGAGCTTAGTTGAATTATTACTAAGACTTTCGCCCACACATAACTGTCAAGATGAAACAACCATAACAAATCATCGTACATCTGTTTTGTGCAGCAACTTTAACACATTGTTCTTCACCGACAAAGCTCAACTCATTTATCAAGATAGACTTTTCAGGAAAAAAAAACAATAGTCGATTACACTAGTACACTTGTCTTATTGTTTATTAACAAACAGTTTTCTCAACTGTCATGTGCATTCCTTGCCCAACTAGCACACAACACTCCCACAAAGTGCATTGAATTGAAGAGAAACTTTTAGTACAGAATATATAATATACAAGGTGCTCATATATAGAGGAACAACTTTTGCAATCATTTTATAGACTTCTCTATAAACAAAAAAAAAAAAACAAACGGAAAAAATATATCCATACACTAAACTTTGGTCAATAGGATATAAAGTTTTTGCATTTTACATTCCCCAAGCGGTATTTTTTTGAAAATCCTTCCGATCTCATGCAAGGAGCAGTTTGTTTTGTTTATCCTTGCACTAGAGAAGTTCAAAGTAGGACCCTTAGGACTTGATTTACGTTCATTCCGTTAGTATATTTCTTTGGTTTTTTTTCTTTTTTAGTTTGTGGCAGGATACACAGAAAAGTAACAAGAAAAAAATATTGTCTCCTTTAGATTCAGAGACATCGGAGGAAATAAGCTTGCACATAATAAGAAAAGAAAATTCATCTTGAGATCCAATTAAAATATGCAAATGCAGGAATGCCTTTTGTTTTCATTCTTTTTTTTTAAGGATTTTCTGTTCGGAGCTTTTTTTTAAATCCAAACGAACAGAGGAATGCACTTAAATAATCATAAATGTTTTTAGTTATCAAAAAAGACCCATCAGATTAACAAAAGAATTATTCGTAGGATGAGCACGAAAGGCGAATGTTGCTGCACAAAGCCAGAAAAGAAATTGGATGGGTTTCATTATTAATATTTTTTTTAGGAAAAAAAAACAAAAGAGTCTTGTGTAAAGCAGTCGGTATTTTTGAGATTTCAAGGGTAAATGGAGAGATGCTTAGGACATCTCATTTGGGGAATAATTTTTTCAGAAAGTATTTTCAACTCTTGCTTTCAAAAACTCATGGCCATAAATACAGTGACGATTTCCTTCATGTATAAAGTATATGTTTTCATAATTCACATGCGCAATTTCCTAGAGGAGAGAGCTCAACAGAAGTTCTCGATTGGCTTGATATTTCCTATTCAGGTTCAAATTGAAAAGACCTTTTAAGAAAAAACAAATTAAGAACCAGTTAAAATACATTTGTGGTGCTTTTTGAACGCTCTAACAAACTTTTTGATCTTTAGGTAGACTTTACATCTCCACCCCAATTTCAAGGACTGCAAGTTATCAAAAAGTATCAGTCGGTTATGATCAGAACGTCAAACAGTTGCGTCTAAGTTCTTTATAAAAATTAATAATTTTTTTTTTATAATTAACGCGCACATCAAGGGGTTATGTTATAAAAACACAGTGCGAACATTTAGGAAAATAGGAGAGGATTTGAAAGGAGTCACCGATGCACGTTGCTTTTGAACCTTTGTGAATCGTAATGCAGGGGAAATACAGAGCCAGGTAAAGCATTCCACATTCGGGTGGTGCAACTGAAATGCGAATCTCTATACTTGACTGTACGCCCGAAGTTGTGCTCAAGGTAAAACTGATGAGCATTCCTAGCGAGGCTAAATTGTTTCAGGGGAGGAATGCAACTGGCTATTTCACTAGAGCACTGTTTGTAAAAAAAGCGCTAAAAGAGAGAGAGACAGGTGACGTTTCGACGATGTTCAAGAGAATCAATCGATTCTACGATTGAACTATCACCTATCAATTTTAACGCTCTATTTTGTACCTTATCAAGTAGGCGCAAAGATGTTAGAGAAGCACCTAACCAGATATGTTATACTCCAGTTTGGGGCAGATGAAAGCCTTATAAATAGAAGCCAGATCAGAAGGGGTGAAGAACTTCCTGCATCGTCTCAAGAAGCCTAAGCATTTAGCAGCGTTTTGGGCGACTTCAAATATGTGGTCATTCCAACGAAGACCATCGTTTACACACATACCAAGTACTGACAGCTTTTCAGTTTCTTGGATGCAGGTACCATTCATGGATAATGGCAATGGGGGAATGTTAAGCTTCAACGACAAGAGACAGCATTGAGTTTTCGAAGCATTGAATTCTTATCGGTTTTTACGACCCCATGTAACAATGCTGTCAAGGTCAGAATTCAATGAGCTTATCATACGCAACCGTTCCAGTTCCACATCCGAAGAGCAGGGACTTGAATTTGGGAACGAATATGAAAAACTGAGGTTCGAATCGTCAGCAAAACAGTTAAGCGGATTAGAAGTTTCAGACAAGAGATCATTAATGAAAATGAGGAAGAGAGTCGGAGACAAAACGGAGCCCTGGGGCACACCAGCATTTATGAAGTGGGTATCAGACTCGAAGCCATCTAATACAACTTGTATTGAACGGTCGGAAAGGTAATTTCTAATCCAACGAAGAAGAGACTCATCGATACCAAAAGCACGCATTTTTGATAAAAGAGCCTGATGCTAACTCCTCTATCAAATGCTTTAAAAATATCAAGTGCAATAATCTTACTTTCTCCAAGACAATGTAAAGATTGGTTCCACTTTTCGGTGAGATAAGCCATCAAATCACCAGTGGACCGTTAGCAACGAAAGCCGTACTGACGGTCATTAAGAAGCTTTCGTTCTTCAAGATATTTCATAAGTTGACGGTTTATCAACGTTTCCATGACCTTGGATAGAAGGTACGGGACGTAAGTGCAATTGGACGGTAATTGGAAGGGGAGGAAGATTCGCCTTTTTTAGGGACCGGCTGGACAAATGCAGTTTTACATCTGCTCGGAAAAATCCCAGCAGAATAGTAAAGATGGAATAGTTTACGCAGAGGTTTTGCCAGCGTAAAAGAACACCTCTTCAGAATAACGGCGGTGATACCATCTGGACCAGCGGATTTATGTTTATTGAGATCTTTGAGGACTCTCGCATGCGAGCGAGTTCATTTACTTATTCTGTAATTTATTCATTCACGCATTCATTCAGTTACTTATTCGTTAATTCATCGATAGATTAATGCAGTCATTCATTCACTTATTCGGTTATTCGGTTAATGAACCAGGTATTCAGCAGAGTTGTAAAGACTGCAGTCTTTTTGGTACTAGTACTTGTGCAGTCGCAGTTAATTAACTTATCTTTTGAATGCAGTTAATCTACTGTGACCAGTCTTTTAACTGCAAAAAAGCAGTCAGCAGTTAGTACTAACTTTTTGACTGTGCAGTTAATCAGTGCAGTTAACTGACTAAAAGTTAATTAACTGCAGTACATTTAACTGGTCTTAGTCTTTTTAGTCACTAAAAATTCTTTTGTACTGATGTGATTAAATTTTTAGTCAGCTAGTCTTTTGACTGTAGTGAGTTAACTTTTAGTCATTTAACTTTTTTTTTAGTCTTTTGACTTTTTTTTAGTCATTTAACTTTTTTAAGTCGTTTGACTGCAGTTAATGTTCCGAAAGACTTTGATTCTTTCTTTTTCTGTTTTTTGACAAGAATAGTTCAGAAAACCCCATTTATTCAAATTTTTTACGAAATCTGTATGATCTACTATTATATATTTCCTGTGACCCACAGGAACATTAACTGCAGTCAAAAGACTTAAAAAAGTTAAATGACTAAAAAAAAGTCAAAAGACTAAAAAAAAGTTAAATGACTAAAAGTTAATTCACTACAGTCAAAAAACTTGCTGACTAAAAATTTAATCACACCAGTACAAAATAATTTTTAGTGACTAAAAAGACTAAGACCAGTTAAATGTACTGCAGTTAATTAACTTTTAGTCAATTAACTGCACTGATTAACTGCACAGTCAAGAAGTTAGTACTAACTGCTGACTGCTTTTTTGCAGTTAAAGTACTTATCAAAGTTAAAAGACTAAAAAAATTAGTCTTATTCGCGACTTAACTGCAGTACCAAAAAGACTGCAGTCTTTACAACTCTGGTATTCAGCTATTCAACGTTTCAGTGATAGTTCTTAAAATAATTAATTATTTTCAGTTTCTGTCATTCATTCATTTATTCATTAATCCATTCATTCATTCAGTCATGTATTGATTTTTTTACTCATTCATTCATTCAGTAATCGATGCATTCACTCAGCTATAGATTTATTTATTCATTCATTCATTCAGTCAATAATTTAATAATTCATTTAGAACATAAAACCAATCTGTAATATATTTATTGTTCACTTATTCGTTCATTAATTCAATCATTCACTCGTTTATTCATTCAATAATTTAGTAGTTTGTTATTCATTTACTCATTCTTTACTTTTTTCATTTGCTTATTTATCCATAAAGTTCATCTTTTATTAATTGACTCATTCCTTCATTCATTCAATCATTCATTTAGTTTCATTCACTGATTCATTCATTTTTTCGATCTGTCATTCATTCATTCATCCGTTAACTTATTCACTCAATCACTCGTTCATTCAAATGTCTCCACAGAACTAGGTGTTGGTTATGTAAGAACCGGTAAGGCTTGAGCTGTACCGCGACATGAGAATAGCACAGCATACGGCTGTAACTAAGAAGATGATAAGGAAAATTCAAGAATTATATTCAAAACCATAAACCTCATAAGCTGCTCCCAAAACCCTTGCACAATTTTATTATTCCAATAACTTTCGAAACATTTCCAAACCTCACAAGCAATGTCATTTTATTTGATCTGTTCATATCGATATTGATTGCACCAATGCCAAATAACGAGCACGTACTTTTGCATGTAATAATTTGGGAAAAAGTCTTCCTTTTGTGCAAGGCAAAAACCCACACACAGACACAGTTACACAAACCAAACTTATAACGATATTTCAACATTCAATTTACAACGACTTGTATTTCTTGATGCATGAATTCAACATGAGAATATAATTTCATTTAAGAATACAATTTTTCTCCTTTTGATGCAGCCCCAACACATATACACAAATAAAATGTATTCGAACGTGAAGTGTTGAAAGTCTCGTTTTCGTTTTCAAATGATGACAATACAAGAGGGATAAGGTGAACAGGGAAAAAAACATTTCTGTCAGAGACTCCTCCATCAAATTTTGAATTGAGTAAAGAATTTCTTATTCCCATTTCATAAAGTACCTACTACACGTCGTCATTCGACAACTTAACAAGGAAATAAAAGCGAAATCCTTTTCAGAGTATAGAATGTTTGATGCGCATACATACGTGTTTTTGTGTGCCTTTCTCTACTTGTTCTTCTATTGTGCTCTTTTACAAAAAGGTATTTTTCGATAAAAAAAAAAATTCCAAGGCGCATTGACACTCGAATTGATAACATTTTTGTAAATATCAGTTACCCACCTTAACAGCTGAATCCTATTTGGTATGAGTGTGAGGCAAAATAAAAGCACTTTTCATGCATACAAAAAAAAGAAAAAAGAAAATTTTTGCTGAATTACACCTTTGGGGTTATTGATGAGCATTTACCTGCAATAAAAAGATAAAAAATTTATTTAGAATAAAATCGAAATGATTTAAATTTTGTGATTACTTTTGAGTAATTAAAGAATGGCTTTCAGTGAGGTTATTCACATCACGGTTTTTGAAGTGAATGTCAGAACTTTCATGTTTTGTATGTAAGTGTTACTGATAACCGTGACAACCTCAATGTTAAGACATTCAGACAACTAACATTCAAAATACCTACAGAATTTTTGAAATTTAAAAAAATAAAGATTTGAATGTTGGTGTCTCGACAACCGTCTTTTCTTTAAAAAAAAAAAAAAAAGAGGAGGCTTATCCTGATCTGGAGCACTCAGACCTAATTGCCGATCCATTGTACTACCAGGATAGCAGCCTTCCCTTTTTTTGTGGTGCACTAGATTGTGTATTTAATTTCGTATACCTTAGTGTCACGACATTCCGTGCCAGTAACATTCACAAGACTTAATTTCTGACATTGTAACCCAAAAACACAGACATGCATACCACATTCGAAGTTTTTTACTCGAAAAGAAATCGAAAATGTGCAAAATTAAGTACCATACCATAAAATATGGTGACACTAAAGTGAAGACAGAAATCATAAGCAGAAAAGCCGGAAATATTTTCACTTATTTTCAGGAAAAAGACACTAAGATCTACATAATGTCAGCTCAGAGGTTAACTTGTGCAATACAAAATTTTAGTTGCGTAGTCAAAAGTCCTACTGACTTCAGTCAGAAGTCTTAATGACTTTAGTCAGAAGTCCTACTGACTTTAGTCAGAAGTCCTAACAACTTTACAATTTCAATATCCAATATCAGTAAATGTGTTAAAAGATAGAAAACATTTTAGTTTAGTTTCGCCACATGGTGACACAAATATTTATTCTTCTTACTGGTTATGACACTATCTCATTTTGTGTGACACTAATTAAGTTTGACATAAATTTAGCGTAACACTTAGTATTTAACTAAGTGTGACACCAAATCAGTTACACAATAATTCAATTGACACTAATTCAGTGTATCACAAATTTAATGTGACAGTTGCTAAGTGTGACACTAATTCAGTGTGAGGACATTTTCCATAAATTATTTTGTTTAAATTTTTTAGAGGCGCCAAAACTATGGAGTAAAAAGTTTTTGAATTCAACTAAAAACAAGTAAATGCGTTGGCGCAACAAAGTCACGGAAACGTCGAGGCCCTTACGCACTTCAAGGACCTTTAATTTAACGCCGATTCCGAACGGCTAAGTTGCCAATTACTCGCGAGGGGTAATACTCGAGAAACACATTTTTAAACTTTTCTGAGATTCGAGCTTCGAATATCCCTTGTTACAGGCAGGCATGCTAACCACTACATCACGAGCATGGCACCACAAGAAGACAGTTCAATTGCTTTATTCAGTTCTGTGAAGACTTAGTACATGGCGCAGCAGAGAGAGAAGCCTCTGGGCCCAGCGCAGTTTTCACAACAACTGCCTAGTGAGGGAATGGAGGCGACCTACAATTATCTGCCAATTGGGAAAGGTCAATCGAGAACTTTTCATGAAAATGAATTTTCTATCGGAGGACTTGCCAATTCCTCGCGAAAGGTGAGTTTGGATTCGAACAACAAACCTACCGCTCAAAAGGCAGACATGCTAACCATCAAGTCACGGATACCACAAGACACAGTACAAATTTTGTCAAAAAACACCAAATTCTTATCACGCCCATGCTTTCTATTCGATGTGAGTCAGTAAGTATAACAAAAACACTCCCTCACAATCAGTTAGAAGTTCGGAACTTTGGGCTTTAGTTCCTACTTCGCTGAACTTTCTCACCCTTACAACCAACTGCAGCAGAAGTTTGGCTCTCAATCTTCGACATATTTCTGATAGCACAACCTTGCACATTTGTTTGACAAAGTTGCTGGCAAAAAAGAGGTTGGGGTATTGAAAATAGGCTATCTCCCCCCAACAATTTTTCCCATTCAATGACTTCTTTCTGGGTTGTTTGACACATGGGTGCTTTTTCCATTGTTTTTCTCTTGACTCTGATTAAACTCCAAATGCTACGAGAAGTCAAAATTACAAAATACATAAATCAGATATTTCAAATTGATTCAAGCTAATTCAATTGATGAGCTGAAAATCACAATCGCCTCTTAATTAGGCCACTTCACACTCCCTTCATAAATCTACTGATAATAAACCTTTACACAAGTCCACGTTTCCAAACATTTGCGTCCACGATTGTTCTTATAATCGACTCAACAAATCCTCAATCAGACAAGTAACCCATTCAAGAGTTGATAACCTTTGACTGTACATGTTCATCAATTAAACCGTGGAAATTAATTTCAAGCTGAAACTAAACAAACACACAGCAATACAAACACACACACACACACCATACGATACGATACGATACGATACAATAAATAGTGACACTTCCCATTCATTGATTCAATTACTCATTTTTGTTTTCGTTGGCTTTTCTTTTGCCTGATATAAAAGCTGCTCAAGTTCGTTACCATAGTCTGTCTCTAGTGGGTCCACAGCTCAGTATGCTGTTTGTTGGACTTATCTCTGTATGCAAATATGCAACAAGGCATTCCGATTTATACAAAAATAGTCCCAAAGAATAACAAATACAGCAACAGCAACAACAACAGCAACATCGTTTGTGGGATAAGATTTGTCGTCAATTGATACCGCACTGAAATGGGTGCGAGTAAGCAATGCCAGAGATAAATTTGCACATGAGTCAACATAATATACACTTTCCATAACAAATAGCGGAACACACATAAGTGTAGAGTAGAGGCATTGTACCTACATATTTATGAATATTTGCAGGAAAAAGACACGAGACTACTGAAATATTTGCTCTCGATAAATTGGGGTCAATTTGTTTTTATTGATTGTGAGCCAAACTTCAGTGCACAATGCGAGAGAATTATTTTATGTTGTGTTTGTTAATTTTTTTATGTTCGCTTTTGTTTATTATTTCTCCCTTGTTGCAGATGCAAATTACAATCTTGTCCAGCAATTTGTCATCCATTTGCGTTTAATTGCGAGGTTTTCATTTTGATTTGTTATTAAAAAAAAAATTGCTTCTGACGTTTTTCGCTGTTTTTTTGGGCATAATTTTTTATCGGAAGCTTAGCAATTTATTGGGGTAGCGCATTGTGAAAATATAGATAGCGGAGAAGTTTCCGAATAGCCATAACTCAATGCAAAAAATAAGTAATGGGGTCAAGGGATTTTTGTTTATTTATTTTTCAAATTAAAATTAGTATCCAATGAAGGGAAAATATGGTCTCTTAGGTGCCTTTAAATTATGACAGGAAAATGCTGTTGTCTTCAAAAAAGGCGGCAAAAATATAGTCACACTTTTAATGTAAGAAAATCTATATTCCAAGCAAGAGTCAAAATGGCAGTTAAGTTTATGGTTCAGGGTATGACAGAAATCGACGATATTATAATTTATAAGACTTTGAATGTGTTTTAAAACTCTAAGATTCAAAAATGTTGACCAAAATTAAAAAAGGTTAAAAAACCGCGACATAAGTCTTCAAAAACAAGAGCGATTCAAGACAAAAAGTTCACCTTAACTTGTAGAAATGTTAGAAAGAGAGATAGAAATGGAGATAGAGATAGAGAGAAAGAAAGTAAGAGAGAAAGAGAGAAAGAGATAGAGGGAGATAGAGAGAGAGAGAGAGATATAAAGAGAGAAAGAGAGAGATAGAGAGATAGAGATAGAGAGAAAGAAAGAGAGAGAGAGAGAGAGAGAGAGAGAGAGAGAGAGAGAGATAGGAAATGGAAAAAGTAACCAGAAGCAAGGGAGAAAAAGAATTTTAGAGATAGAATAAGAGCGAAAGAAGAGAAGAGTCATAAAAAAAAGAGGCAGAGAGGGGAACTATAGGGTTTAAAAGAGAAAATAAGGCATCGAGAAAAAGACGGAGCAATACCGAAAGTGAAATATTATTACAACAACGAGTTAAGTGTTTAAAACGTGGCTCGAAAAAAAAACGGAAGATATCACTGCAACCAAAAACGTTTTAACGCATTCGCTTCTGCGCAGCGAAGAGATTTGAAATAGACAATTTTGCTCTTGGTACTCCTTATACCAATTGCCAACATCATGCGATTTATTCTTATGAAATTTTTCCGTTTAAAAAGAAGCCATATTTGGTACAAAGTCAAAGCCCAGTTGATATGCCGTCTAATTCGATGATTGACGCAAGCTCAAACTGCGTCAAAAAACAATTTTCCTCTATAAAAGTAAATAAAAAATAAATGAAACTCAAGTTCAAACGGATTTCAAAGACCTACAATTGTATGCCGATTGCAAACGGCTAAGTCAGAAAGCCATTTTCATGGCAGTGCTTAGTTACATATTATTCTCAGAGGACTTGTCGAGTCCTCCCGAAAGACGATACCCATGAATGAAAACCATTGGTTGAGATGTTTCTGAGATTCAAAACACGAACCTTCTGAGTAACAGACAGACATGCTAACCATTTAGCCAGCGGTACCAATACTCAAATGGATATCATAAAATCCAGAAGGAAGCCACTTTGGTATGCTCATGATTGCCATTAATTCTTCTATTTACGCACAAAATTCTGAAGACATTTTCATTAGTCGTAATTTCCACCTGCATTTTAATAAAAATTGTTAAAATATTTTTTATATCCTTTAGCAGAAAAGACTGTACAAAATTTGTGAGCATTGCCACGGAGCACTTCTATTTCGCCAAATACCTGAAACAGCTGAGCTTTAGCTCCGTAAATCCTGATGAGAAAACAATGACAACACGGAGCATTTATAGGACTATCCTGAATTTCTTGAATCAGGTAATACAATCTCACCGTAAAAATGGTGAGAGCTGGTAACTTAGTCCTAAACTGAGCAAAAGTGAACTCTAGAAGTTTGCCGCACATTAAGTCATAAGATCATCGCATTAAACGGCAACTTCATTTGACACCTCTAGACAAAAGCAACACATAAGATTATGTCTAGTCTAGTGCGAGTTGCGCCGGAGAAAATTGGAAGACGAAAAAAAAGGTAGGAAATATTGGAACTGCTACGCTAGGCGTATGGGTGGTCAATTCTCGCGATGCGTTGCGTTCGTGATTAACTTTAAAGGCTTCCAGTTATAGACATAAACGCCGACATGAGGCCATCGAAGTCAATTATATCTTCGCCTCCCGCAGCATAAAATCGTCTTTCTTATTGCTTTCCAAAGAAACGCAATATCACTGTCGGAAACGTACTAAAACAATGAAAAAACATTCGAAAAAACTCTTGCCTAATCACTTACAAGAGACAAAATAGTACTGGCCTCAAAAACGAACCTTGTGGAACTCCATTCTAATATCAAAAGAACGTTCAATTACACTTTGCTCTCCGTCTTTGATCAAACAATTTATAAATAATCTACTCCATCTTTTTTTCCGGCGTCACGAGCATCATGATCTCGAAGAGATTTCATATATTCAGATATTTTCAATAAATGATCCGCCCAAGCGGCATGTTGCCACATGGCGTTATCATATTGGGTCCGATTAGCATCAATCTTATTGATCATTGCAGGTAACTAATGAATATTGAAAACAGATTGAAGTTCACATTAAAATTTAAAATTGTCCAGGCCACAAATGATCTTTAGTCAGAAATTTTAATTCATTTCAGAGAAAGTTTTTCGTAGTTCAACCTCTAATCTCAAAGGATAAACATTCTCCAAGTACCCCTACCAACAGGATTCCATCTCCAACTTTATTCAAACCAAAATATTCAATGTCGCATGTTGACTAAGGACGAAAATAGGTAATCCATAATTGTTCCATCAGGTTACCTAACAATTTTCAGTCCAATTAACTACATACTTTCCGTGTTCACAGAACGCTTAGATTAACACACAAAAGACCTCCATTCTTATCCACTGCTCATGACGCCTCATCAATCAGTGACATAAAAGTACTTCCATTATGCCCAAATATCCACATAATTCATGTGCGTGAATATTCATTCTCTAGAGTAAATTTTCTCACTTACCATTGCTCAACCATTCACGTCTTCAAGTTGTTCCCAATCAATCTTATAACCTTTGCTCCATTCAAAACGAACTATTAAGCTACAATGATTCTGAAAATCCATTTCCATAAAAAAAGAAGTAAAACCACAAGCCATACACACGTTATAAAGTCCTTGGCTCAAAGCACTCATTCCGCCAATCATTGAAGCTGTAATTGCTTTTGTAATTAAAGTCCAATTGACGCGCGTGTTCTAAGCCATTTGCAATAAACGTGACAATTGCACCAGAGCAATGATTGTAAATAAAGAATATACTTCCTACCAACCTCCTTTCCATAAGGCCGCACTGCCATGCCCGGCCGGTCTTAAATCGTGGTTCAAATGAGCGCATGGTGTGTTGAATGTGCTTTATTGAACACAACTATACCCAACAGATGATTCATTTGTAATCAATTTGCGTTTATTGAACAAGTAAAAAAAAAAAGAAAATATTCAAAAACAAAAACCCCAAAAGAGCGCCTCGATCTACACCAGAGACACAACATTTTAAGCGCCAATGAACAGACCATAAATTTCTACAACCCCGCCAACAAACACAAATACAAAAACAAAAACAAAAACAACGATAAAAATGGAAAAGTAATAAATTTCGCGTTTGCGTTTACTTTTCTGCTCGGCTGACAATTTAACTGGCTGCGAAGAAAAAATAGAAAAAAAACATACGTACACCGCTTGATATCATTCTAGAGCCAATTCTTAAGCTTGGAGCTGGGTATCGGGTGGATGTGATAAATTGGTCGCGAAGCGCGTGATTTGAATGATTGCCAGGTCTGCCAGATATGGCTGACGAATCAGACGATGTCGACGACACAACGACCACGACGATGACTACCACGAAATGGAGTGCGATACAATTGCCCTTTAAAGTTGAATGCCTAGCGCCACAGAAGTTCCAGCACGTCAATTCATCAACCCTCGTCTCATTGGATTCCCCCAAGACGAAAAGCTATTTTTCTCAAGCAGTTATAGGTTTTTAATTTACCATTCGGGGTTGTTATGTCTAGATTTTGTTATGAAGACTCTCAACTATAATTGAAAAGCATTTCATCTGTTTTCGCAAATGAAATAAATAATTCAGAAAATTTGTTTTAATTAAGAGCCTGACCCAGGAAAGGTAATCAAACCAAAGCTTATCGTTTCCGACTCATGGTGAAGTTTTGACATACACAATCTATTGGTATAACAACGCTGCTTACAACTTACAACAGCTGTGTACTTCTCTACTCCTGCTTCTGCTGCTGCTGTTGCTGATGCTGATGTTTTATTGTATGTAGTGTAAGCAAGCTTGTCAAGAGACCGACTCCTCTCATGCATAATTCATATATTTTGAGGGTAGCACGTTGCATTTTGCATATAGCCAAGCTACACTAGTGGAAGCATAGATATGGAGTATTAGCTGCTGGATTTTGTTGTGCCTTCGTTGGTGGAACAGCCTTTCAGCTATTGCTGGTTGCAGTCGTCATCGTTGCTGTCGCCGTTGTTCTCATTTGCATAACAAGTAAGTGCACGGACTTGGATATTTCTTTTTCTGTTCTCCACATATTTTTATTTTTCTATTTTTCTCTATAGTTCGAGGAAATAAACAAATTTAAATTTATTCAATTGGAAAAAAATGGAGAAGGAAGCACGAATATTGTTTCACATCTGCACCTTAAGCTAGTTTTCTTGTGAGAGTATAAAGTCGCTCTTTAAACTTACAAGAGCGTTACAAATTTTACATTTCGGGCACAAGGTTTACCCCCTTTTCGTCTTCGGCATTTATTCAAAAGAAGGAAATAAGCAATTAGGTTTATCTTTTATTTATGCAATCTGAAAGAATATTTCATTTTTGAGAGAAATTCCGTTTCATATTTATGAAAGTTTTCAAGGCTTTGGATGCGGGCATTGAAAACTCTGTGTAAACTTTGCTTTGTTGCTTTGAAAGACACAATTGTGGTTATGTATTCTAAAAGTCATTTCCTTGGGTAACATAAAGTGATTCTTTGAGTCTTTATGCACATGTGTCTTTAAGTGATCGAAAATCCAGAATTTAACTGACTGCTTTCGATGCTGAAGTGAAACGAAACAATTAGTACAGCTTTCGTTGAAAACAAATGAGTTGTTTACTGACACGATAGTTATAGCAACTTGAAAAGAGACTTAAAGACTTAAAACGATTCTATGAAAGCGAATCAATTCAGCGCAATTTACTTTGATAAAAGGTGAAGGTGAGAGCACAATTAGGGTACATAACATGAAAAGACCCAGTTTATAAGGTGGAACTAAGTCAGAAAACTGATTTTCAATTTGGTCCTTTGACATTGCCATGGAAGCGTTTAATTAGGAGAGATATTTTTAAAAAACAAAAAAAACAAAACTCAGATGATTGGATATAGAATTGGGAGGGCCAGGGAGGGTGGAAGAGGAATATCTAAAAGTTGCAAAATATAACAACAACCGACAACCCATTGGTAAAGATCGAAATTAATTCAACTTTGTAGAGAAGGTAGTAAATTTATGATACTAGCTTGAGTGGAGATAAAAATACAAATTCATAAAAAGCAGCACCTTTTACCACAACCGTCTATGAAACTTGCATTTTTTCTGTCGAGCTGTCAGACGAAGTAAAAAAGAAGACAACTGTGGTGCCTGAAACAAGGAAAAAAGTATTCGCTGTGTGGCTCGATGCTAATGAAATAAGATGATAAATAGATTCATACAGAGAAGTCATATACAAGAATCAAAGCTTGAACCGTTCTAATTAAGTACCACATTAAAAATAATGCGAACATTTCCGCACTTCAACTTACTAAGGTGGGTTCACAGTCAATAGGGAACATGGGACTCAACCAGCATCTTTCAAAAAAAAAAGTCTAAAAAGACTTGAAAGGTCAAGAGTGGCCTCAAATCCAAAAATCTGTGTCTCGCCAAGGTACTACAATGGGCTCATCAGTTAGATGTTGCTTCACTCTGCTTCACCTTCATTCTTCAGCATGTATGTGCCCCAAATTTTCTAAAGTTTTACCATTTAGCCACAGAAGGAGCGATTTGCAGGAGTAGTTCTCCGTTTGATCTCCGCACTAATGTAATTTTCCGTGTCTATAGCGAATCCTAAGTAGATGAAGTCCTGTACTACCTGGAAGCTACATCTATCTTTTGCGACGTTTTGTCCAACCAACTCGTCGAAGTTGTCTGTTCTGGTTTGATGACAGTATATACTTCGTTTTGCTCGCAAAAGAACTTATCACGCTTACTTCTTCATATTACGTCAATATCGTCTTGAATAATTATTCGACTTCCTCTGTGAGTGCCTCTAACATGCCCCACACTGATAAAGAAGCCGTCGAATAATACTTTATCAACGACCAGTGAAGTTTCCCAATTCCCACTGAATACGAGTATCCTAAAGTTCATTCAGGACTCCAGACCTAACACCTTGTCACCAAATCAATCCTTCGTTATTCATCACCTCCTACCACCTTGAAGAAATAGCATGACAGTGTTTCGCTTTGTAGAAAACTTTTTCTACATCCAAGGTCTCAGTGTGCTCCTTACTAACCTTGACAGAGCAGCGTGAATTCTCTAAAGTCATCCTGCGGAGACGTACTAGTCTCGCAGAGATTCCAAAACTGGACAGAATCATGTCTAGTCTTGGACAGCTAGTCTCTGTTAACAATTTCCGCCCTCATCGATAAAAAAGATGGTGTATATCGGTATTTTTCTCTCGGGCTTTCCAAGATCTACCGTAATATGAAAATTTACTCGATAGTGGACTTTTCTGGTTTGAAAAATCATTGATAAGGTTCAATCAGATTTAGACTTTCACATACTACAGGAGACAAGATCTAATGCGACGTAAAGGAGGCATATGCCTCTCCTTTTCTTAAGATCGGATATACCATGCTGAGATTAAATTCATCGGGTCTGTTTTTCGCTGACCACATCATGCAGATCAGCTGGTGCATGCTCGCTTCCAGCTGTCTTGAAAAGCTCTACGAAAAGGCCATATGCGCCTGTAATTTTATTGAACCTAAGCTTAAATATGGAAAACTTTACTTCTCCTAGGTCAGGAGATCGGAATCTTAAGAAGTCTGCAGAAGTGAGCTTTCCAGATCCTCAGAAGCGACTGCGATTGTATCAAATGTTTCCCTGCTGGTCTTTACAAGCTTGAGTTTGAGGTGTGATACCCTGGAATGATCTTTTTACCTTTGGGTAAAACTTCCAAATCTCATTCATGTAACGGCATCTCTCAATTCCCTCAAACGAGTGCTTCTCATGCTGCTTTTTTTCCTCCTTAAGAATTCTTAGGTCTTTTCACTTAAGTCGTTATACCTACCTATTTGTCACCGTCGCAGTTAATCCATATGACCAATTCAAAATGCGCAGTGTCACGTAAGCCGTAAGACTAATCCATGTAACAGTAATGATATTTTTTTTTTGATTTAAAATGCTGCCAATTTATCTCACCTTTAGTCCCGATGCAAAACTGGTCGAAAAACGTTTGCCCTCGAGGAAGCTTTTCCATGCAGTACCTGTCTCATTTCGAACAGCTGCTACACACTGAAACAAAGCTAAAACCACAAGCCTTTAAAATCACGAACACGAAAGCATTAACTTCACAGAAACAAAGCCGAGAAAACAAAAATATTCTCAATTATACCACACTTTGTACCTATATATTTCTAGGATATTTTGATGGCGAAACCGCAACAGTTAGGTACGCCTCGTGCCATATTCAACGGAATTAATAGTCGCAGGCTATAAATTTCTTCACCGATGATCACAAAAGGGCAGAACACAGTGTACAGTTGTACAACGTACCTACATGCATCCAAACATGGTAAAACCGCTGCAGCATCAGCATCAACCATCCACCAAAAAGCAAAAAGGTCAAAAAACCGTTCACTGTTTGTTCGTTACGAGTTCGTTAGAACCAAGAGATATCATTTGGAACTCTGGATGGCATGGTAGGTATACCAGCACACCATGCCTGTTCCTCTGTCCAAATCTGAAAAACATGGTCCAATGATGCTCAACATTGTGAAACAGCACAAGAGAAGCACTAAGCTGGACAAAACGAAGTAAAAAAAGGAAAAAGGAAAAAAAAAGTCCGAATCGTAGTCATGTCGAAACTTTAGGGGGGGGATACTCGTATGCAATACACGCGAATAAGTGATTGTTGTTCAACTGCAATCGAACCGGTTTGCATTGTTACAGCACATGTATCTGAGACGCGAGGAATGAAATGAGATACGTTTATTGGATACCGCGGGTTTTATAGCTGCTGTGTACAAAAGTCATGAGCGCTTTGTGTTTTGCCATCCAAAACTGGTTACGAGACGACGACGAAGTCAGGCGTTCTACAGTTCATCATTCGAGATCGTGTATAATTATTGTGGTGGTGGCTGTGAGCTGTGACTGTGGCAGTGGCTGTGGGGTTTCTCTGCATCATTTGGTTGGTTTCTTTCCTTCCATGTGTATAATCGAACACCAAAGCTTTAGTATATTATGAGATGACTGGTCACATCGCAGCAATTACAACTTTATTGCCGGAAGAAGTGGTAATTTAGATTTACTGGGGCTTATATCAAAACAGCTCAAAGAAACGGACACAAACCCTAAAAGAAATTACAATTATTCCGCTTCTCATCTTTGCTTTGGAAACTTTCAAGACCACTCCATCTCCGGGATGTGAATAAAACTTAAACAAACTGCATCCGTTTTTATAACTGTGCAGTGTGCACTGAAGACTGAAGTTGAGAGTCTAAGCTCATTAAGGTGAGAGCAATACCGTCAAACAAAAAACTAAAAAGTAATAAGTTGTTATGATGAGTTTGCAGGAGATGACTCTCTTCACTTGACCATAACCATAAATGAAACGGAATGGCGCTTTATCTCGATTAGTCCACAAGTTGGTTGCAGGCAAAAGCGTTGCGCAATAATACCAACTTTTCTCGTTTTATTTTCTTGGAATTAACTCGGTGGAAAAATTTTCTCGTTGACGCTAAATTATTTGGTTTCGTAATACACTTTGCAGAGAGCGCCATCAGTCAGTTAGTAGTCGGATGAGTTAACTTCAGCATCGCGTTTTTTTATTTTTGCCTCAAAAGACGTTGTTAAAATGGTTAGGAAGAAGAAAAAAAAAAACGAGCTCTTGCATGTCTTATTGACCTATTTCATTGAGAAAATGACAACAAATTTAACCCTTGACAAATTCTAACGCAAGCTTCCAAACAATCCCTTCCATTCTTCTCTTCATCAACATTCATTATTCAAGTAAATTTGTTTGAACGTTTACTTCTTTAAGTGTACCTACCTTTTCCCAAAAGCATTTCCTCTTGTTGTCTCTTCTAATAAAGGTTTCCAATTTCTATGGGTTGAACTTTATTATTTGCATAAGCACCTGGGAAGTGTTCTACGAAATTGCGTTCTACTTCATTTGGCTTAGGTTGAGTAGATTGGGGAGATATCCTTGCCAATAATAATATGAAATTTTAAATGAGGCGAAGGCTAAAGTACACAGGTGGCAGAGTTGTTGACATTTAAGCAGATGCAGGGTATTTATAGGAAGGTGACTGACTCTCTTTGTCTTTCTTTCATTTGCTATGGTGGGTATAAGTATGTACATTTTTGACTGAACGAGGGTGAAAAATATTTTAATATTTTCCGATTATTTAAATTTAATTGAGGACAATTTTGAGGATTCGAATTATGAATACTTATTTGTAAAAATTCACAAGCTGTATAGATTAAAACTGATTTTTTTAATATCAACAAGGTTCTTGATCCCTGCACTTCCGGAATTATTTATTTCATCAAAACAGGGAGTTTCCGAATGAATTGATTTGCTTTAGAGAGATTCCAAGGAGGAAAAATAATAAGGTGAGAAGAGTACCAAGCTACGTACGACAAAACATCGGAATGTTTGAAAAGATAAGAAGGAAGAGGAATAGGAGGAGGAGAAGGAGGAAGAGAAGGAGAAGGAGAAAGAGAAGAAGAAGGAGGACGAGAAGGAGAAGGAGGAAGAGAAGTAGAAGGAGGACGAGAAGGAGAAGGAGGACGAGAAGGAGAAGGAGGACGAGAAGGAGAAGGAGGAAGAGATAGAGGAGAATAAATAGGAGGAGGAAGAGGAAAGTGAAGTGGAGAAGGAAGATGAACAGAGGAGAAAGACGAACAGAAGAAGAGAAAAACGAGGAGATCAGTAGCACGAAGCCATGAGGAAAAAGATTAGGTGATGAGAAAAAAGACGAGGAGATGAGGAGAAAGACGAGGAAATGAGGAGAAAGACGTAGAGATCAGGAGAAAGACGAGAAGATGAGGAGAACGGCATGGTGATGAGGAGAAAGACGAGAAGATGAGGAAAAAACCTTGAGATGATTAAAAAGACATACAAATGAGGAGAAAGACGAGGAGATGATGAGAAAGACATGGTGATGAGGAGAAAGGCGAAGAAGTGAGAAGGACGAGGAGATGAGGAGAAAGACGAAAAGATGAAGAGAAAGTCGTGGAGATGATGAAAAAGACGAAGAGATGAAAGAAAAACGAGGAGATGAGGAGAAAGACGAGGAAATAAAGAGGAAGGCAAAAAGATGAGAAGAAAGACGAGGATATGAGAAGAAAGACGAGGAGATGCGAAGGAAGACATGGTGATGAGGAGAAAGGTGAGGTAATGAGAAGAAAGAGGAGGAAGATGAAGATGCGGGTAAAGGGGAGGAGTAGGGGGATAGAGAGTAAGTGGATGAAGACGATGACGACGATGATGACGATGATGACAATGATGATGATGAGGATGAGGAAGAGGAGGAGGACGATGAAGATGATGATGATGATGATGATGATGATGATGATGATGACGATGACGATGACGATGACGATGACGATGACGATGACGACGACGATGACGATGACGATGACGATGACGATGACGATGACGATGACGATGACGATGACGATGACGATGACGATGACGATGACGATGACGATGACGATGACGATGACGATGACGATGACGATGACGATGACGATGACGATGACGATGACGATGACGATGACGATGACGATGACCATGACGATGATGATGAGTCCCAAGATGATGAGTCCCAATATGATGAGTCCCAAGATGATGAGTCCCAAGATGATGAGTCCGATGATGATGAATCAAGTGACAATTGTGTCCGAGAATCCATTTTCCAAAGAAACTTATCCACTTGTATGCTTCGGTATCTATGGTTTAGTCGTTAGCATAACGTCCTAGGTTGACTGTTTACCAGTCCCTCAAAGGGAATTAGCAGTTCATTCAAAAGTATCTATAATACTGCCATGCCCGTTCGCAAAGTTGTAAGATGACAGCGTCAAAATTTTCATCACTCATGCCGTCATAAATGAAAGTGGGTCGCGAGCAACATACAAAGTCAGACGCATTTAACATTTGAGCAAAATCAAAAGCACGAAAGTCGTCGTCGTCAAAGGAAGTTTCTCAACAAGATGTGTTTCAAATCCTAAGAACTTTTATGGCACTCTAAGGCAGTAGCTGAAATTCAAGGTTTCTAGGTTTCATTTTCTTTCAAAAGTCTTGCTCTAATTTTTAGCAGACCGCCATCACCAACCACTTGTCAATACAAACAAAGTCAATACAAACCTTCAACCTTTAAAACATTTCAAATAGAGTCCTCCTATCAGAGGAAAAAAACCAAACCACAAAAAGCCCGTCAAGCATTCTTCAGTCACGCATCTTGGAACAAGTTTCTTTCTCCCCCCTAACTTGATGACTCTTTTTCTACATCAAATCTGCACTGCACTTAACTTGTTCAATGCAGGGTGGCGTATTACATTGAGTCTTCAAGCATCCATATGAATATGTTCAGTATAAATAGTCATACCACACACACATACACCTTGTCGACCGGCCATCAGATCCGTCCGTTCAACCCCTTTTTATAAATAAGTAAAAGAAAAACTGCTTCACTATTGCACTGCTTAAGGCCAACCGAGTGTGTTACATACGCTGCTTGACATTTAACATCGTTTTCAATTAAAATCAATTGACTTTGCATCTTAGGAACTAAATTAAGAAAAATAAAAAATCCAATCCCCATCAGAGAGCGTTTACAGTCACAGACCCAACTGCACACTGATTGCATCTCGTTTGAATGGCTTTTTTTATTTTATTGTAAATTCCATTTGAGGAGACCCTGACCAGAGGAGTGCAATTTAAACCACTTGAGAACCATAAAAGCATAACATATTTACTTTTTATATTTTTAAATTAAACAATCATGCAGCCTTTTGTGTGCTGTTGAATAAACCTCTGATTTATGTTGGGGTCTTTTGGTCGAAATAATATTGTCTCCCTTAGACCACTCAATTCGCGTGCACTCCTCGGGCTGGGACATGATTGAATTTCAGAATGGACCGACCGACGACGCGACGCGGCGATGGACAACTGCCACTGGCACTCGACGTCCACTTATATTCCGCACACAAGAGTATTGTCAATTATGTAAAGGTTTGAAGTGTTGCCCCAGTAACAATCTTTCAAGCGTTAAGCCCTGCCCTGATACAACCCTTAGTTTGGGGTAACTAACCAGAACCACATTTTCTAGTAGTACTTTTATTGTATGGAGGATACATTGTCCGCAGAGGAGAATTGTAATTTGTAACACAAAGGCTGAAAAATCTGACTGATGCAGCTGCATCAAATTTGTACGAATCTACAATGTAAACTAAAGTTAAAAAAAAAAAACCACCATACAGCACACACGCCACAAAAAAAAGCCTTCTAATAAACTCTGGTATCCTTCTGCCGCATTGAGGACGCGGGTAAACATTGTTAAATGGGAACGGTAGTTTTCACAACCAGAATTTCATTTCACATGCTCATAGACTTCGAGGGACATAGCAAGGAACCACGATGTGTGAATAGTGTGGAATGGATGCTGCTGAACGCTTGATTCTGCGTTTCATATCTCTGACACATGAAATGAATCTTGTTAGCTAGAATCAATAAAAATGCAAAACAAGAAGTATTTTCCAGCTGCACGAGATGTGTGGTGTTTTTAAATTTTGTAAGGCCCACAGTGGTGAGAGAATTAAAAGTTTTGTGCCTTCGCGTTTTGTTGAAGCAATGGGCAATGCAGAAAAACAAACACTTTCGGCAGAATGTAAGTTTTTGGGGCTGATGTGGAATCCGTAACGAGTTTACGGTATCTGTGGAAAAAGAGGAATTGTTTTTGGTTTTCGTTTTGTAGCTGTTGCTGATATTGAAAATTGAATGATCCGAGCGATTGTTTTGCCTAGATTCCTAAATTTTTTGAAAACAAAAATTCTGGGGAAAATAAGAAGATCAAACTCAAGGAGCGTTGACTGACTTTCTGTGTCAGTTCTGTGTCAACTGTTGCTTTGAATGTTACTCATTGTGCACTCATGAAACCCTTTCATTTACTCTAAACAAAATGGTTTCTATCGAATGGACCATTGCCAGAAAGGTATTGTGGAGAGGAAGTGCACAACACAGTTTTTATGGTTATTGGCACCTTTAAAGACAAGTTACTTATCAGTGATTAGATTGCAGTCACAACAAAAACCACTGAATGGTTTTCGCTTTATATTTGGCAATGTAAGGTATTTCAACGATGTTTACTCAGTTTGTACACGTGAAACTCTTTTGTTGGCTTTAAATAAAACGTAATCACCTGAAAAGTATATATGTAACTAGTACGGTATTATAGAGAGGAAGTACACAACATAGCTTTTATATGTTCATTTCATTTATTTACTTACTACTAGCTGTGCCCGCGACTTCGTCCGCGTGGAATAGTGACTTTCAGCAGCATTTTTAACTTTTTAGGAAATAAAACTTCTAGCCTTTAAAATGGCGGTATTTATATAAAAAACATTCAACCCCTATTTCAACACCTTGTAGCCCTGTTAAAAATACTTTTGTGACCGTAGTTTTAAAATTCCCATTGACGTTCCCGTGGGAATATAAGGATAGATATATAGCCTTTATCCTTCCGCATGTTCTAGACCATCTCTGTAGCTAATTTAATAAAATCTGTTTAGCAGTTTGAACGGGAGACATACGAAAAACATACCGACATAGCTACATTCGCATTTTCAATATTAGTAAAGACTCCCGTTCCCGTGGAAATATGGTGACCGTTTTCGTGGGAGTATGTGGATAAGTTAAAGTTAATGTTACTCCGGGATTATGGAGCATTCCAACAGTGGAAAATTTTTTGAAATTGGTGTTGTGGTTTCTAAGATAACGTATACGTTCCCGTTCCCGTGAGAATTTAGGGATAAATTGTAGCCTATGTGTTATTCTGATGTATAAGCTATATTATTGGAAAGTTTAAGTTAAATCCATTCAGTAGTTTTTGCGTGAAAGAGTAACAAACATACATCCACACATACAAACTTTCACGTTTATAATATTAGTAGGATGTACAAGTAAGAATGTTTAAGGCAAGGTACTTATCAATAATAATGCCTATTCGCTTTCTGTTGGGCAACGTAAAGTATTGCAATGAATGTTACACAATACGCACGCATGAAACCCTTTTACTTCCTCTTAACAAAATGTATTCAATTGAATGGACCATTGCTAGAAAGGTATTGTGGAGAGAAAATGCACAAGATAATTTTTGTGCCCATTGAACTAAATAAATAAATAGGGTGGCGCAATAGATCGAGAAACCCCATTGCCTAGCGCATTTATCACATTCATTGCCTTCCTAGGAGGAGACCTACAATTTTCTGCCGACTCCTCGCGAAATGCGATACGCGTTAAAATCATTTTTGCTTCTGTTGGGATTCAAACCACGCACCTCTCGGTTAATGGATAATCATGCTAACCATCACGCCACGTGTGCCATTGACAACGATTAAGGCAAACAGCTTATAAACAATTAGGTTGCATCACAAAAAAGCAGCATTCACTTTACAAAAAGCATTGCTATGATTGTGCTCACGTGAAACCCTTTTACTGAGTTTAAACAAAATATTTTCCCTTGAATAATATATTTTAGGAAAGGTATTGTGGAGAGGAAGTGCACAACTTAATTTTTGTGTTCATGGGTACTTTTAACACTAGAATATGGGGTGCATTACTTGGTATTTGAAACCCAGCCAGAACACTGTCGCTTTTCAGGTTGAATATATTGCTCCAACTGAGGTGTGGTGCAACACCATATGTGTCGTAGCAATTTTTGTTTTAAGTTTTGAAGTTATCTGATTTTTCTTTTTATTATTCGGAGATTGTAAAATATCTCTAAACTTCAAATCTTCATACATATTTCAAAATTTCTACAATAATTCGAAAAACACCAGCTACGATGAGGAAGAGAAAATGACACAGAAAATGAGTGTGTTTGGACGCTGTGGCAGATTCCGAAGAAGACGAAATCAGGGAAAGTGACCGTAAAGATTTCGATGAGATTTCTAAAGACAGTCATCCTTTGGGAGTAATTTTTGGGAAAAAAGTATTTCGGTAGACGACACATCCTCCGCTGCAAAGGTGAGACTTAGTTTTTTACAACAGAAGAAGAAGCATGCTTACGATTGAACCTTCTGTTCGATGATTGTATATCGTAAGCTTTGGTTGAAAATATAAACATCGAGATAAGCAAACAACGTCAACTCACCTTCAAAATCTTCTTAACCAACTTCCACAATTACGGCCAACACAACAGAAAAAGAGATAAATGCAACTACGCCCGACCTTGCGGGCAGCAGCGAGGAAGATTGTATCAAGGATTCTAGTTTGCAAACGTGAAGCTAAATTTGAAGAAAAATTAAAGAAGAAGAACCATGGAATCTTCTGTCCGCTGATTGTATATTGCAAACTTGGAATGAAAATACAACTATTGTAACAAGTGAACAACGTCAAAAAAGTATCCGATCGAACTCACTTTCAACATCGTCTCAACCCCCAACTTCCGGAATTAAGGCCAACACAACATACGAAGAGATTCGTGCATTTATTATAGTATTTGCTTATTGTACATAGCTGGAGTTTAAAAGCAAGGTCGATGAAACTCAAATGACATGTGTACTACAAAATATTCGCCAATATTTCAAACAATCATTTGAATCTTTGATCAATTGCTTAAGGTCTGACAACAGAGAAACAGAATATCGCTCGGACAAAGTGGCCCTCCGGGTCGTTTGGGAAAAATTTAACTCAAACTGTGCAAACTATTACGCGCCTCTCGAATTTTGCACAATTGACGAACATTTTCTGGGGTTTAGGACTCATTGTCCCTTTAAAATTTAAATACATACCATCAAAGCCTGATAAGTAGGCCATAAAAATGGTAAGGATAATAATAACGGCGACGGACGTTGACACATTTGACCAACTAGCTCATAGTTATTCTGTTGCAAGGAAGACTCAAAGGTGGTTAATGAGATATTTTTATTTAAATTGAGCGGACCCGATTTCAACATAATTAAGGCTAGTAGAATCAGCGGAAGGTGTTCTACTTCGCTGCAAGGATGTTTCATCAAACGAACGCCAAATAAAAATCCTGAAGAATGGAAGGTGTTTCTTATGTAATACGAATTGAGATAAGAAGTCAAAAACGGCAATAACGGCATGCAGTTCATGTCAGAGGCACATTTGCCAGGACCACCTCAGCGAGTACATTAGCTGTATTTATACATCAAATAATATACCAGTAAGGCTTACAAATTCAACATTTTATGTAAATACAAATCTTGACATGTATGTCTACGTCAGAATCAATAACAGAGTTGGAGCTTAAAGCTTTGTTTTCCTAGACTGAAACACTAATTTCATACCTAGTGTTATCTACTCTATGTTTTTTTGTCTTTATAGGCTGTGAACTAAGAACAGTTTTTGTTCTTAAATACATAATTTTAAATAACATAAATAAGTTTTTAATTCAGTGTTTTAACTTTTTGGTATTCTCAACCCTAAGAACTGGGGACGCAGAAGCCCCATACGCGTTAACGATCTTAAGAAACCCAATGCATTCCAGGGTTAAAGGTAAGTAACTTATCAAAAACAAGATTGCAATCACGACAACAGCCGCTTTAGAGTATTCGCTTTTTGTTTGACAATGTAAAGTATTGCAACGATAGTTACTCGGTTTGTACACGTGAAACCCTTTTACTGGCTTTAAACAAAATGCATTCACTTGAATGGAATACTGTAGGACGGGTACTGCGGAGAGGAAATGCACAGCATAATTTTTATGTTTTTTGCTAACGTTTAAGGCAGCAAATTCATCTGTGTGATTTTCAAATACAAACAAACAGCCCTGACCTTAAATCACTCTCCTGAGGAACTCCTACGGTCATTTTGTCACCGATTATTTTTTTGCTTACGAAAAACACTTCAGGCATTTCCTTTGTCGTCTAACTTTCAACAAAAGTCCTTAAAGCACCTCCCAGCCACATATTTGTTGAATATTCTATCACCCAAAAAACCCTTCACACAGCATTTTCATCAAGCTTAATGGAAAAATAAAATTAACGCCTTAAGGCGTAATACAACCAAAGAAAAAAAAAACCATCAGTAAACGCATTTCCCATTAAACAAAATACCCAAAACAAAACCCCATTAACCCACAATGACCCCAATGCTTCGTTTGATCATTCGCCAAACCAAAAGAAATAAAAAAAAAATTCATTTAACTTAAATGACTTTAATATCTTAAGCTTGGCAAACACCTCCCGGAGATGGAAAATTATAACTCTTTCAAGTTTCTGCTCCACGAAATTCGTTCTCATTTAATTAAAAAATAACTAATGTAACAATTTATGCTTATCCCAAGGAAAACCATTTAAAAATATGAATTTATAACCTCTTTTCTCTCCATAAAACCACAAAGCTTAAATAAATACATTTTTCTGTCCACTAAGAACCCGTTGGGTTTTAACACACAAAATAAAATGAGAACCATTCCATGCGGACATAATAAACCCTTGATGTAATTATCAAGTCAATGGTACCTTTTTTGGTGGGGGGAGGTTCTCTAGCTCTCGAACTATTTCTCCCAGGGAAATAAAAAAAAAAAAAAACATGAAAAGAAATCAAGAGAAATAAGCCCCATTCGCTTATACATATATTTTTTTTTTCCACATCATCCTTACCCTAGGGCATTCTGCAAAGGCATTTTTCAACAAACTGTGGCACCATTCTGTAGTGTTCAGCCTCCTTCCCGCCTAACATGAAGCAAACAAAATCTGGCAAATGTCAGACAAAAAAGCCAAACTAAATTGTTGGGACAGTATATATGTAGGTACACTTTCATATAGACTTTTTTTTCTGGTGAACACCCAAGCTCTGAAATCTTCGTCAGGTTATCTTTAAGGTAGCCTTAAGGGATTTTCGTGATCTGTTTCCATAATTTGATTTCCATTTGGTTTAGTTTTTTTTGTGTTTTTTTTGCTTTTATTTTTGGTTATTTTTGTTTTGTTTTTCTCTGTTTCTCCTTGGCTTTCTGGTGTGCAATAATACGCTTGTAAGCATGTAAGCAGAGAAAAGATTTGTTAAGGCCTGCTATAATTTCAGAAGGTTTTTTGTAAACGAAAGTTAATCTAATGGAATCGGTCCAACAATGAAATTGAGTGTCTTGTAAACATTAAGGTGTATGAAGGACAGGTAAATAAGACTCTCCTCATCCGTTTAGTACTCGGTCGGTTGGTGGGTTGGATTTAATCGAATTGTATTCGGCTTTGGGTACATCCAAAGACAAACAATGAAAGGTGTATGAGGCGATTATAGGGATAGCAATAAATTGAGAGGTGTAGGTAACGGTGTAAGGCGCAAAAATTGTATAAAATTGTTCAAATAAATGGATGACCGTAGGGTAGTAAGGAACAGAGTTAAGGAAGAAAGTTTATTTAAACCGATTAAGAGGCATTTGAGCTTTGAAACAGGTATACGTATATTAAGGGTCCACAGGATTCTGTGTGGTAAGATGAGTAAAGCCCTGATTTTAAATTTAGGGTAAGGCAGAGTGTCAATGTTTACATTGTGGTTTAAAGATGAAAACTCCCATCGTTCGGTCCTTGGCAATGATGATGAAAATACATTTTGGGAAACAACTACAATTGTTATTTTCTGCGAAAGATTTTTGGATATGCCTACCTATGAATTGGAAGGCAGGAGCAAATAATGCGATTTGATACTTGAGCAGCAGAGAAAAGAAGCATGACACACTTTCCTAGTTATTTTATGTCCTTGCAGTAAGCACTAGGTCCTTGAAGTAAGCTCTAGGTGCATGGAGTAGGGACATATTCATAATTTTTTAAGTTTTTAATTGGGTTATAATACACTTCGCTTGACAGTGTGATGGAAACGTACCAAAAAAGGCGTAAAATCGCATTCACTCAATGATTAGTTTTTCCACAATCAACCCATTTCATCGCTCAGTTCTTTCTCAGACACATCGCGATTGTGCGGTTACCGAGCTGCACTGCTTTCTGAGGGCAACTTAAATAACGCAAGGAATTGGACGCTGTTCAAAAGTAGCGAGTTGGAAAAAATGGCTGTGTAACAAAATCAACGCAGCCCAAAATGCAGAAAGCACAGGTCAAAGTATGTGTATGTGCCATGTCATTTCTAGGGCTTTCTAAAGAACACTACCAACAATCCAAAAATACATGGTTATGGAATGAATAAAGCAGTGATAATTAAGACGAATGCAGCTAAGATGGAAAATCCCGCCTCGAAATGGAAAAGGTGCAACGAAGAGGCAAAGAAGTGCGCCCAACTCCCAACACAGACCACGGAAGGGCATGTAACAAGAGCTGGAAAGAATATCTGCCCATCAGTTTAGGAAAAGTAAAATTTTCAGGAAAAACGCAAAACAGCCTGATAAGTGTGCAACCATCTTCAAAATAGTCGCTCAAAGAAGCAGAATTGCTCAGCAGATTCGTTCGTTGAAGTTCATTTGCGATGCTCAACGACAAGCTTCTTGTGGTTGACGACACAATTCTGCACCGGTGCGGTAGCAAAAATAGTCTGAAGGCTTTTCGAACGAACAGCTTCCTCGTGAGCACTTTCAAGAAGCTAACTTTAAGGGAGTACCTGAGATCATAGTCGAAGAAGTAAGGGAAGCAATTAAAATAAATAGGGTGGCGCAACAAAGCGAGGAGCTCCTGTGCCTAGCGCATTTCTCAAAACCATACCTTCTGAGAGAAAGAAGGGGACCTACAATTTTCTGCCGGTTATTAATCGAGAAAGCACTTTTCATGGCAATGAATTTACTAACGGAGGACTTCCCAATTCTTCGCAAAAGGCGATACCCTTGGAAAATCATTATTCCCACAGTTGTTCGAACCACGAACCTCTAGGTTAACAGACAGACATGCTAACCTTCACACTAAGGGTACCACAAGCAGCAAGTGAAGCAGTTAAGAGTTTTAAAAAAATTAATGCAAAGATACTGGATGAGACTGGGTACCATAGTGAGTTTTGAAAAAAAGATGAGGGACAACGGGAAAAAGGGTATAGAAAAGGCTAACAATTTTTACTTCCAAGCCAATAGAAGTGATAGTCTGCTCAGTCATTAAATGAAGAGTTACCATCTACCAAAGCACAAAAGGAGGGGAGATACACGAACTTGCGATAGCCGCCGCTCGGTCCGGCTGATGTCTCCTACCTTGAAGATCGTTAAGCGGGTATTGGGTAGCCGACTGCGGAATATAATGAAGTTATCTGATAACCAATGCGGTTTTGTCACAGGGAATTCAGAAACTGAAATAATCCAAAACTATAAGGATCCTAAACATGATGATTCCTTAGAGGTTTTGCATGTTACGCTGATTAGCTCCGAAAAAGCATTTGATCGAGAGCCATGAGGTTTGAAATAGGTGCCCCTTATACAGCGAGGAGTTCCCGATTAATTCTAGAGGATATATATAAAAGAACAGTGATGAGAGTACGATGTTCGAAGTCACCGAAGCAGTGCAGATCACAGTAGCTGTACATTTATGAAGTCTTGAGTTCAAGTGCATGACTCCCATCTTTTTAATTCTTTTTCCCGGCGTTACGAGTATTGTGACCTGGAAGAGATGACAACTCATCCACTTATCTGATTAACACAAGTCTTCCGCTTGAATAAGGTGCACCGCGTCCAATCTTAGACTACCTGATGGAATACCAGAGTACACCAACTATTCTTTGCTGGCTATATATCATCACAAGCGAGCTTCCTATATCCCTACACGAAGCACTTAATGTACAAGTAAAACTTCTAAAAGAAGCGGTACCCCCACCGCTTTAGTTCAAAAAGGATAAGCCAGAGAAGTTCAAGTATCTGGGATCAATGATCAATAGCAAAAGAACCTGTGATGACAATCATCGAGCAAGTGTACGAATGAGAAAACTCCGCTCTGTGTTAGAAAAATGCCCAATACGCTGAAGAGAAGGCTCTATACCACGGTTGTGCGTCCAGCACTAAATTGGACCATTTACATGAAGTATGAGAGAAAGTAAAGCAGTTGAGATGAAGATGCTCCGTATGCCAGCAGGGGCCAGTAACCATAACCTAAAACTACTTGTAATACAAGTGGATAACGACAAATATAAAAAGTCTTCGTAACACTAAGCTGCAAGTTGGCTTGCTCTTCTACAAGTCTAATGGACATAATTTTAGAAGTGCCCTTTAACTTGTAGACTTGTAGCTTTTTGTTTCAGACACCATAAGTTATAAAGTTTGGTCGTTTTAATAATTGGGATCCGTGGAAGTCTTCACGTCAAAAATACCATAATGAAAAAAAAACACGACCACCTCAGTTGGTATTGCCATTTTCAAAGGAGAGATCCAGAAAACCCGTCAAAGAGGCAATATCATACACAAAGTTCCAACCGATTCGGGAATAAAAATAAAAAGACTAGCAGACACAAAGCTACAAGTTTGCAAATAAAGAGCTACTTGTAGGATTATGTCCATCACACTTGTAGAAGAAGAAGCAAACTTGTAGCTTTGTGATACAGGATTCTTTTACATCTGTCATAATTTGCTTGTATGTATCAGAGGTAGTTGTTCTTCTGTGTTACAGGCATTTGGTTGGACTCACACATGGAACAATTCAAAGCCTAAAGGCTTGTCGACGCTTTCTGCGGCGACGTAAGGTGGTGGTAATTTCAAATTATGATTTCACCTTGAGCGCGAAATGGAAATGAAACTGGGAGGTTGAATATAAAGTAGATGCCCAAACCAAGAATCGAACCCACGGCTGCACTGGTTTGCTAGGACTACAGGATTTCAAGGCTTGTCTAAATTATACTAGCAACAAATTCTGAATGCCTACGATGACACCTCTGTGTAAGTCTCTTGTTATCAATAACGTTAACGCAAACCCACATTAAAGGAAACCATTCGGCTTTATAAATCCACCTCTGAGTCCCTAAAAAAATTGATAATGAAAACAATTTTGCGTTAACGTTAACGATAACTGATTCCCAATTCATTTATTAATTTTTTTGATGCTATTCATTAAAGAAAATACTGTTAATTACAAATGAGATCCTTTCCACACTGTTTCCCCATTCCCATCTGAATTCGTTCATTCGCGAAAACAAAAAACAAATATATATTATAATGAGTTTGATGCATAATGCATGGCCCGTCAGTCAGCGTCGAAGGGAATCGTCGTTCAAAAAGAAGAAACATCAATTGATTTTCCCATGCCCAGATATCCGTGTTCACTGTTGATTATAATATGATTGGTACTTATATCGTAACTTCATCAGAAAAGTAAGAGAACAAAAAAAAATCGAATCCGAATGTTCGGCTTTATGAAGATTTCTTCCACAAAAAATTAAACAAATAGGATAGGAGAGGAGAGACGAACCAAGGAGAGTGTGGCAAATCCTTGGAGTTGGCAGTGCAAATGTTGGCAGCCTACATGCTGAGAATGATCGAATGTGAATTAATCTTTTCGATATTTCTGCTGAATGAAACCCCCTGGCATTCCAGCCTTGGCTACACGGTGCCAGCTTATAATTCAGATTCAGGATATACCACGCGCGCACCGCAGCCCGCCTAGCACCACCACCGCTCCGGTGCCGTGGGTAGCTATAGGTAAATGTGCCTTCTTCCTCCTGATGATAAATGAAAGCCTCTCTCTGGTGGGGTTATAGTGCAGGTACATCAGGGTAAACACAATCGACAAGTCGAGCCGCTCATCATGTAATTTACACACCACCAACAAGCAGATGGAAAACATGTTTTGCACATTTTGTAAATCCGTTGACTGACGAAGGCCGGAACTTCGCAACGGTGCAGATACTTTGTAGATATGCGGTGCGGGTGGGTGGTCTCATGACGCGTATCCGAAGTATCTCGTTCTTCACACTGAATGTATGTGCCCCAAGTGAAGAACCTAGGTAGGATGTGTCTTTTTCTCTCTTTTTTCAATTAGAAATAACCGGCAATGGAACTGAGTCAATTCCGTTGTATGAATTTGTATGTGTGCGGTTCTAGAAATGAACTGATGAGAAGACTTGTTCCAACTCGTAACGTAAGATTGTTGATTCGTTTATGACAAGTCATGTAGCATGTCTTATTGCTGTGACGTGAAATTGCTTTCTGTCAATTGTGTATGTCAAACTAAAGTATACGTGTTGTGCAAAGTGGAATGGCTATTACGGGTATTTTTATCTAAAAGTGGCTTCTTCCGCTGGTTAAAGCTGTGTCTTTAAACCCACCGCGCTAAGAGGGGATGTTCTCGTTCTCTTTCTTTTTTGTGTTGTTACCTACTATTTCATAGCCAATCTACATGCGGAACAATTCCCTTGATTGACATGCACAGGCCTACAGTAAACCTATCTGACTCAGTTCAATAAGCACTCATAATGGCTGCCTATTGTGGAAAAGGTAATATTTCTTCTGTGGCCATGTTAAAGCTTGCGCTGCTAAATGGAAGGGATTGAAATTCGCAACTTAAAAGGGTGTGCTGCTTCCAAATGATTATAAATCATTTTTCGAATCAAGTGGTGATTTATGGAATTTCATTGTGAGAAGAGGTGTGTTTCGACATTTTAATGCTAGGAGTGTTGATTGCCAGTGATAAATGAGTTGCTTGTAAATGAGAGGTATACATTTTATTTTTAAATTTATGTTTCTGTTGTATGAGAACTACACAATAACATTTTTCAACACTTCATAGCTCATTATTATTCTCGAGATTGATTTAGAACAGGTCGTCTTGGTTGTAGGTATATGAACTTAATATAATCGAAATAAAACTCACGGTGGTCTGCGAAAAATCCGGTTCACGTAAAAAACTCTTAGTTGAAAGACCAGTTTCTATTCACCTTCATATTAGCCTAACTTGAGTGTTCATTTGTTAGTGGATATTTTGATCCATTTTCGCCTACTATACTTAGTCCTAATAATTTTAGTTTGTCAGTCATACGATCTTTGAAATCTGTTCAGAAATCTCCTTGTTCGTAAATTTATCTAGTCAATTTAAAGAAAGGTGGAGTCTTAAATTTTCTTATTTGACTTGAATCCTTTTGGAAACATGAAAAGAGAGGACGTTTTTCTAAAACTGTGTTGACTGCTTTTGAAGTGAAACTATTTTAGAATGACCTCAAATTCAAACTCGATGAAACGAAAATGCGTCACATTTTGTGTTTTTTTTCTTCAGCTAGAGAATCAAAGAAAATACAAGACATGGTCTTGCCATTGTGCGATGCTTGGTAGCGTCTTTACAGTCGTCTACTAAGCATTGTACATATCGCGCCTTGTGTACTGGAATAGTGGAGATGTGAACCGCTTGATGAAAAGTGCATACTTACGATGTATACTTTTAAAACTACTTCAGAAAATGGTGAACTCGTAAAAGGGGTTCTGAAATGCCTTGGAAGACCTGTTAAAACATCCTTTGGCGGAGTGAGCTCTTGATTCGACGTCATTTATGAGAATGAGCCCGTGGATGGATCACTATTGTTAATGAGATAAGATGGAGAGCAGATTCTTTGAGATAACGCTGGGAGGAAGAAGAAAAAAAAAGAAGAAAACGAAAAAGAACAAGTAGAAGAAGAAAAAGAAGAACAAAAACAAGAACAAGAACAAAACGAATAAGTAAGAAACGAATAAACAAGAAAATGAATAAATAAGAAAAAGGAAGAAGAAGAAAGAAGGCAGAATAAGAAAAAAATGGGGAAGAAAAAGAACAAAAAACAAGAGAAAAATTTCAGCAGCTAAGTGGAGTCTCATAAAAAAAAACTGTTTCGATTGAGTTAATTATCTTAAACAAAAGGATTCTTTTTCAAACGACATCAACAGACTTTTCCAAGAAAAACAAGGTTTAGTTAGTTTTTTTAGTTAGTTAAATTGACTTTTATTTCAATAAATATTTAACAATTAAGATTTAGTCTAAGTCATAATGGATTTGGCCTATGGCCGTCTACCAGGGTTGACAAAATATAAACTAAGGTTCTTATATTAAAAATCTCCTTCCATTATACGTTTTCTATAGCGGAGTGCTGCAACTGCGTAATTATATAGAACATCCCATCCTTTCTCTCCGTTCAAAATATTAATTGCTTCATCTTCTTCTAGAACATGTTTTCCAAACATTGATAGTCGATATTCTTTCAGAGTTGGACAAACACCAAGAAAATGAAAAACATCTTCCCTCTTTTTCATGTTGCAGAGGTCACAAATTATTGGTAGGTCTGGTCGATGCGGCACAAAGTTTAAATAGACAAGTTCACCTCTCATTTTGAAAACAGTACTTATTTTTTCAGCTGAGTAACTGTTGAGGAAATACGTTTTTTCATTTAGAAAATGGTTGAGTTAGCTGTAATAGTTCCTAAATAGTGACGATTCGGCTTCTTCGACAAATAGGTCATACGTCAATCTGCCAAGTTTCTCCAAAATAGAGTTAAATTTTTCTCTTAACAGATGATGCTGCTCATTCACATGAACTGTCAGATTCGTTCCACATTCGGACGCTATTTTCTGCCATTCCTCGCAAATGTTTTCATTTTTTCTTATTAAGGTTCTTAATATTACGGTTGGTATTCTAGATTCCTTCATTTTAAATAATTTTAAGATATAATTGAAGTGCATTTTGAGAGTATACAAGCGCAGGGGAGGAGTTCCAGTTTCAATGTACCTAAAGCATATAGTTAGGGGTATTTTTTGGTAATCGGAAAATCCTCTTCAAAAAGTAGCGGAGAAATTTTTCTACCTCATCGTAGCATTTGTAACCCCATACCTGGGCTCCGTAGAGCATTATCGAGGCTGCAGTTGAATGGAACAGAGTTTGTTTTGCACTTAGTAACACATAATTGTTTTTGAAACAGGGTTCCCAAATTGCACATATGGCTCTTTTAGCATCAGCTAATTTTTCATTAAAGTGCGGTTTTAAGCTTAAAGAATGCGAGAACAGGATACCTAAATATTTGTATCTGGTTACAACTTCAATTTCTTCACCATCCAATTTCCATTTTTCCAAACGTGAGTGGCGACCTCCTGCGTTTCTAAATATCATGACTTTTGATTTTTCAAGATTTATAGTGAGGTTCCAACATTTATAATACCCACTAAGCCGGTTTATCATTAACTGCATACCTTGGATAGTGTCACACAAGAAAACAATATCATCCGCGTACATCAAAGCCGGGATTGTTATATCGCCGAACTTTATTCCACCTTTGACATCATCGGTTATGTCATTGATGTATAGAATAAAAAGTAGTGCACTTAAAATACAGCCTTGTTTAACCCCCATTGACGTTTTGAATTCTTCTGATATTAAATCTCCATCCCACACATATGCAGTATTATTCTCATACAAAGCTCGCAGGATTTGAATAATTTTGCTTGATATTCCGATTTTGGACAGCTTGTAAAAGAGTGCTTCACGAGGAATTGTATCGAAAGCTGCACGGAAATCTATAAAGAAAGCGTACAACTTTTTTTTCTTGCTCTTGTAATATTCAGCAATATTGGTTAAGCAGAATATCTGGTCGATTGTAGAATAACCTTTCCTAAATCCAGCTTGAAATTCCTTAAGAATGTTGTTTTCTTGAACCCATTCATATAGTCTTTCGTATATTAAAGCAGCAAACAGTTTGGCTGAAGTGTTCAAAAATGTGATTCCTCTGTAGTTCTTCGGATCTTTGTAGCTGCCTTTTTTATGGAGTGGGAAAATGATCGCTTTTCTGAATGCATCAGATACATTTGTAGAATCAAAGATTCGGTTATATTCTATTGTAAGATAAGCTATAAACTCGTTTGTGCAATTCTTATAAAATTCAAATGGGATGCGATCAATACTTGGTGCTTTGTTTGATTTAGAGTTGTTTATCACTTCTCTGACGTCTTCAAAACTAAACTCAGCGTCTAGCTTTTCATCTATGATCATAGGAGCTGCGTAGTGAAAAAGTGGCGATGTTAGTGGAGCGTTGAGAAGCATGAGAGACATAGAGATGTTTGACGTTTATCCATTTATGTGAACTGAGAACTGAGCAGACGACTTTGAGGTGTTTATCAGCGCGATATTTTGCTGTTCAAGGGCTACTTTTTTACTGTGACAGATTCGTTTGTATTCACTGTTGGCATCTTGATAAAGTATTTTGAAAATGTTGGAGTTATTCTTTCTCAAAAGTTTCAAACATTTAAATGATTTGTCTCTTGCTTTTAAGCAGTCCGAATCAAACCATTTTTGTTTAAATGTTTTGTTGGCTTTTAGATCTTTGCGCTCCGGAATAGATTCTTTTATGATTTCTGTTAAAGTTTCAATATCAAATGTATAGTGTTGCGTGTTCAGTTTCGTAAGGTTAACATTCATGTTTCTTTGATATGTTTCAAGTATTCGGTTATTCCAAATAAGTTTTGGCAGAAGACTAAGTGGCTTCGTATTTTCATTGTTTCCGTTGGCAGTAAAGCTGATAGTTACTTCCAGGGGCATATGGTCTGAAAATATTTCGGTTCCGACTTGAAAGTTGTCCAAAAGTTTATACCAGTTTCCCGATATAAAGCAGTAATCTATTGTTGAACATGATGTTCCCCTGATAAAAGTCAGTTCACCTTCCAAATCACCTTTGCAGCTACCATTTAACAAACGCATGTCATACTCATCAGCAAGTTCGAGAATTTTTGCTCCTTTGGCATCACAAATTGGGTCCTTTGATTTTCGGTATGGTTCCAAGAAACTGCTGTTGTATCCGGATGCGAAATTGTTTTGTGATAGTCCTATTCGACCGTTAAAATCCCCAATAAGCATTATATCGGTTACATCTAAGGAATTTAGTGATTCGCACAGATTGTCGAAATCACGCTGCCAGTTATTACAGTTTATGTAGATAGGGACCAAGATGACATCAAACGTGTTCGATTTTAGGTTAATTATATTTATTTCACTAGCTTTCATAAAGTTACCGTAGATTCCTTCCATATTATCACGAAAACCGTATAGTGTTCCACCACTTCCTCTTCCGAAAAGCGAAGTTTTTATCGCTGGAGACCAGATTAGTTCATAATTGGAGAAAATTTTCTTAAATCTAATTTCTTCGTTTTCTAAAAGATGAGTTTCATAAAATACAAAAATATCAAAACTCTTAGCATAATTGAAAAAAGTTACATAATTCATTTTGTTTTTTAGACCTGATATATTGTAGCTTAAAATTCTTATTTTTTTATTAATAAAGGTTTTAACAGGATTCTGGTAGACTGCGGGACATCATGCATCGTGTAAAATCCTCTTCGAGCTTGTGTGTTGACCCAAAGACTACCGGCATGGTAATTGATTTGGCATCACTGGTGCGGTTGACAGATTTGTCTGACTGTCTGGCTGTCAGATTTGAAGTTTTGTGATTTGAGTTTTCATTTGTAGCAGTTTTATTTGTATTTTTATTTTCATTAAGAAAAATATTTTTATTTATGTATATATCACCATATATAGACTTAAGAGTCTCAAGCCCATCATTTTCACCACACCTCAATCCATGGTTGAAATCCCAAGTAAAGACTTTCTTGGCAAAAACAAGGTTTAAACAAAAACATTTCCCTCGAGAAGCCGAAAAAACAAAGAGGAGCTTTTCCGGGTTTTGCGAAAAACAGACGATTTTTCGTAGAAAAAGAGTTATTGCGAAGGTTCACTATTAACTTTCTAAAAAACAAGTGCTTTTTCTCAACAATTATAGTCTCTCCAGAAAAGCAGAAGTTTTTTTCAAATAAGCAAAATCTTTTCCAAGGTCATATGATGTCTGAACATTTAAATAAATCTGCAAGTATTCAGAAAGGAAATTAAGGTTGAAAACATTCTGTTCAATGTTTCTCAAGAAAAACTCCAACTGTACCTCAAAAAGTTTACCCTGTCTGATGAAAAATCTATCTGTTCTTCAGAAGAACTGCTTCATTAGAAAAAGACTCTCGCCTCTAAAAAAAATCAATGAAATTGAATCAATGACAAAAAATCTTTTTTCGCTGAAAACAAACTGCCTTCGATTGAAAACTCATAATTCTCGTGAAAAACTTAAAAAAAGGTAATCAATAAAAATGACTCTTTTCTCGTAGAAAGGAATTCTCTTATTTGAAAATGAAAATTAAGTTCTTTTCTTCGCAGAAGACTTTCTTTTTATAGTATAAAGCATTTTGAGCTCTTACGAAAAAAACTCAAAATCCACAAAAAAATTTTCTTGCTATTCAAAAAGAAAAAATCTACAATTGTTTGGAAAACAATTTTCCCTTTTGAAGCAGATTTCAGCTTTTTCTTATTTTCCTTTTCGAAGTTACGAGCATCGTGATCTCTAAGGTATAAGAGTTCTACCACTTAACTGCTTCACAGAACTGATACGCTCTTGGAGTAGTCCAATTCCTGGTGCTTCTTTTGCTTGTTTCACTGTCTCTAAGGAAGTCAGAACAACTCCCAGTTCTTCGAAAACACTCCTTTTTCTAAAGAAATCCGCCGATGCAAAGTCTATTTCGGTAAAACTCCGAAGGTGTTAAAGAATTCTCATTGCATCTGCAATGCAGCTTTTGAACGAGTGTTTTATTTTTCTAAAAAATGCCTGTTTTAAGCTACTGACATACTAGAGTTGCCAATACTTTTGGTCTGCTCAAAAAATAAAATCGTTGACCTTTTCATCAGTAATTTTTGTATTTAAAAGCTCGGCAAAGCAGACTCTCTCTTGTCCCTTTGGCAACGCAAGGAATATTTATAAAGTGATTTATGCTTGGGGATGGCTAACATGTATGCTTGTTACGTGGGAGTTTGGGATCGGAATCACAGAAACAATAAAGTTGTTCCATGAATGTTGCATATAGCGAGAAATTTGCAAATCTTCTGAGAGTTCAATTGGCATGAAAAGCGATTTTTGAACTTAGTCTTCCGAAAGCAGCATAAAATTGTGGGCCGTTGAAAAGACTTCAACCCAGAGGTTCCTCAGTTCAGCAACGATATTTATTTATTTTTTATTCGGATGATAGAAAAAATGTTGCTGATTTTTAAGCAAACTTAAAGTCTGTCTGCAACGGGGAAATACTATCGACGCTTGATCTCTTGAGATATCCAACCGCTTCATTAAATAAAGAATCCAAGCAAACCAAGCGCTGGTTTAGGTGATAGGAAAGATGTCTGGCAAGATAAGCAGCAATTGCTAAAGAAGAATATTACCACAAGCAACTGAAATACTAATCAGTTTTACCCTACTTGGCGTACTTTTAGCTTCATATCAGATAAACGATAAGACGTATCGTTTTCAAGAAGAAATAAAACGCATATAATTCAATGCTTTGGCCAACAATTTAGCTTTTTTATAAAAAGAAGGGTGTGTCATTTGGTTTTAAAAATGATTTTGGATAAGTGGCCGCTTGCTGGCTTTAATTCAACGGAAAAGCCCAATCTTCGACCACTTTCTGCAGCATTTGAGGACATATTTCAGCAATGACTCACCGGATATTATTTTCCAAGGCGTCAATCGTTTCGGGCTTTTTTTAACGAAATAGGGTGAAAGGCGAAAGTAGATCACCTTTACTAGCGCGTCAACCTGAAAGATATTTTGTGCTTCGTTTCGGGCTTATCTGCGTAAACAAGTTACTTGACATAAAAAAAGAAGCAGTCCATCAGTGTTAAACCATCCGATCTCGCAGGTAACTCACAGGTTTAAAACTCGATTTTATTAAAAATCAGTGTCAACCATCGAACCAAACTGAGCTAAAATCAAGTGAACAGCTGTCAAAAAGAACAACTGTGAAAAAAGAATTGCCACCTTGTCTAAAAAACACATTTAATATTTTAAACATTTCGATACTGAAACGGCACATTATTCTTACTAAGGAGCATGCCACATTGTCAGTTTTAGAAAAGTTCGGAACAGAAATAACCTGATGGTAAGCTGTATAGTCGTCTATAAGACTGTACTACAGTTGTGTAAATTATTCAATAGAGGCGACTAAAATTCACCTTGTTCCATTTATAAAATAAAACCATAAAAATAGTTTAGCTTGTCTACCCCTGAAACAAGAAGTATACTGGAATCTTCATCCAGATAACTTTATATGACTCCGATTCAAACCTTGTCTGTAATTGCTTGCAAAACATAAAATTCAAAAGCACATTTCTTCAAAAGCAATACCCATAACCGACAGCAACTGCAATTTCCTCCCCATTCCAACAAGCAATAAAAGAGTCTGCAATGTTGATGGTTACGACATTTTTATTTCCAGCCAGAGTGTTTTGTTCTGTCTAAAGCTATAGCTCCATTGGAATAGCAATTCCATAGCCCACCAGCATCTTCTCTAATTACGTATTAATAACTAATGCCCTCATTCTAGTATTATGGGATATTAAACGCCTCCAAAGCAATTTAATAACTATAATACACTCGATGTGGCTGAGTTCAGCCACGGGTTGTCACCATCGATACACACTCTGGATTCATAAAGTGCCTCGTTCCGTTGGACTTCTTGTCTCTCCCACTTAACATGACTCAGTAATGGGTTCATTACTAGTGGCACACAAATAACATTTTATCTCACACCGACACAGTGTCACTCACCTGTTGAATAATTTTTATGACTTCTTGAGTGAAACTGTTTTCCTCCATATCTGTCACCTTGCGTGGATGACTAGTTGGCATTCGACAAAATAACGATGTCCATTAATCTTTCAGAGGTACGTATACGTACATACGCCGAGAAGCCACAACAAAAAAGGAAAAAAAAAAACATTAAGAAGTTAAAAAGAAAAACAGGACAAGTACTCAAAGAAAATTGATTGATTTTTTTTTTTTTGGGATTTATGAATGACACTTTGGCGACAGAGGGAAATGAAATGCTGGGTCAGCAAGAAAATGAGAAGAAGTGGTTGAATTGTTTCCATCATAAATGGTTTATGGTTTGAAATTACCTTTTTTTTACCCATAAGTTTTACAGTTGGTTAAGTACAACGTAGCCAGTTCAAAAAAGAAAGCAAACAAAAAAAAAATTGAAGAAAAGGGAACAACACCGTCACCCAGCAAAAGCACTCAGCATCGTAATGGATGAAGATTTTGAATAATGGATTCTTCGAAGGATTAACTTGACACTTATTGAAGTGTCCCCTAATAGCCTCTGGGTGAATATCGATCGTTTTGTTTTCAAGATGCTGAAAAAGTTATTGCCTAAAGCAATAAATGGAGCTCAGAAATCTGCATAGCAAATAGGGTTTTATCAAATTTATGAAGTCCTTACTCAAATTGCAAACAAATAAATCAAATTACAAGAACATATTTTGAAAGTGGGGGTAAAAGGAAACGCGTGCCTTGTTTGGATGCTTATCAATTGTTTTGAATTAAACGAGTTTTGCAGATGTATTAGATAATGGAATTTTGATTTTATCTCTTTCTATAAATTGATTTAGTTTTTTTAAATTGCTTACGCATAAATTTGAATACTGAAAAGTTTGTGGACAGTTCGGGGTGAATCTTAACGTCAATAGAAGAATGTCAGAAACACAAAAAAATATAAAATTGCTACGCAATGTTCAATTACTCAATGACTAAGTCGCAGGCACATAATTCGCTCGGCTGTTTTTATGTAAAATCGCTTATTCACTCTATTGTTTACTTATTCATTTTAATCGCAAAGTCACTCAAACACTTAAACGTTCAATCGCCCAATCTTGAACTCGCCACGGATTGAATATCTCAATTACAGTCAATCAATGGCCTGCTTAGTCACTCAATTACTTCGGTTCAATCACTCAATCACCAAGTCACTCAACCAATCAGACGCCTAATCACTAATCTTTGCTTGATATCTTTATTATATACTCAATCAAAGTAGTAGCTCAATCATTTACTCATTTAATCGACGTTTCACTCAACCCCTTACACGCTTAACCGCGCAGCCACCGAAAATTTGATTCGCTGAACGGCTTTGTATCAAAATAATACTCAATCACTTATATATTCAATCGATAAGGCACTCAAATATTTAGACGCTGAATTGCCTAGTCATCATATACTTATACAACGGTTTGGTTATTTCAATCATATAGTCAATTAAAGGCTTGCTTAGTCACTTTATCACTTAGCAGGTCAATAGCTTACTCACTCAATGGCTTGCGTATGCAGTTCCAATTCAACTACTAAAACGCTTAATCGCTTAGTCACAGAACAGAGCGCTTAGACACACAGTCACTAAACGTTGAAACGCTTTTTCGCTCAACGGTTAAGATGCTAAGATCACTTGCTCACTCAATGGTTTGCTCGGTCCCTCAATCATTCCGTCGCTCTATTACTTCATGGCATCATCTCACTCACTAAATAGCTTGTTCAGACATTAGATCATCGATCAATTGATATCTCGTTCAATCGCTCAATATCTGAGTCGCTAAATTGCAAGGCCTGAAACTGCTCATTCGCTTAACGGCTTAATCAATTATTCGCTTGCTATAGCACTCAATAACTATTTCACATAATAATTCACTAAGTTAATTAACTAAGACTTACACATTTAATAACTGAGTCCCCAATTCCTAAGCCAGCGAATAGCATGCATTTTTCAAAAGTCTGCAGAAATATTCGCTTACGCGGACAATATTGACGTAATGGGAAGAAGCAAACGCGATGGCATAGATACTTGTCTGACCATTGAAACAGAAGCCGTCTTTTTGCGAGCATTGAAACTGCAGCAGAAACAGTGAGCTTAATGGTTAATGAAGGAATATGCTGTCATGAAACAAAAACAGAAGAACATCAACGAATGGGACAAAACGACAAAATAGACCGACATAGCTTCAAGGTAGTCCAGGACTTCGTCTATTTAGGATCCGCTATAGACACGGAAAATAATATCATCAGCCAACAGATGCTTCTTTAGGTTAAGAAGGCAACTAAGAAACAAAGCCGTCTCTAGAAAACAAAGACAACCCCTTATGGCCTTGACCATTACAGTCCTACTATACGATGCAAAGCATGAGCGGATAAGGAAACCCTTGGTCGTTTTGAAAGAAAAATACACCGATTGATTGAATAGTAATATAATAAATTCAATAGTGCGATGACTGGGAAATGTAAAGCGAATGGATATCAAAGCTCCACTTCAACGGGTATTCGAAAGCACGTTGCAGGGAAATCGCGGAATAGGAAGACCTCGTCTCAGGTGGAGCTATCCAATGGAAGAGAACCTCTCCTCAACCGTCTAAGAGTGTAAAACTGGAGATAGTTCGCCCGAAATCTAAATTGTTGCCGAAAGATGTAGGCGGAGGCCGAAGTTCACCGAGAACTGTAAAGCACATCTAAGTAATTTCTTAACAGAATTTTCATTAGTTCAATCTCTGAATCGTTCAATCGCTTAGTCGCTCAATTGCCTAGTCGTTCAAAAGTTTTGTCGCTCAAACGCTAATTTGTTTAGTCACTCAAAAGCTTTATTGTTCAATGGCTAAGTTGCTCAATCACTCAGTCGATCAATTGCTTAGTCACTCAATCGCTCAGTCGCTGAAACGCTAACCTGTTTAGTCACTCAATCTCTTAATCGTTCAACCACTTAGTCGCTCAATTGCCTAGTCGTTCAATAGTTTTGTCCCTCAATCAATTAGCCGCTCAAACGCTAATTTGTTTAGTCACTCAATCGCCTAATTGTTCAATAGTTAAGTCGCTCAATCAATCAGTCGCTGAATCGCTAAGTCACTCAATCGCTCATTTACCATATCGTATAGTGTTTGCTCAATCGCTCAACCTTTTATTAGCTAAATTGCAAGCTCATCAATCTCTCAATTGCTTGTTCACTCAATTGCTATTCGGCTCAATCATTAAGTCACTCATTGAATACGCTTTAGACTCAATCCCAAGAAATATATAGAAGATCCGGCGCGTGATGTTCGAAAACATACGCATTCACATGGAAAGACGATGCCGTTTATAACTTAAACTCACTTATCGATGACCTAAACTCTGTAACACATACTGAGTGGTAGGAGCCGTGCAAAAGAACTACATATATCGATTTCCTTGAAAAACTTAACTGCTTTCTTGTAACTATGAGATAGAAAAGCTGTCAGCACGAAATAATATATCGTTCGTCAAACAAAAAGAATAATTGCCCATTTGCTAAAACGATTGCGTCCCACTCAGTCATCCTAAACTTCTGACCCAAACTCGCACTGTTTGGCATCATCAAATATTGAAATCAAATATTGTTTTCAAGTGCTACTTTAAAAAAACTCAATCAAATAATAAGAACGGAAATTGAGTAGAAACCCGAAACGAAAACTAAATACTCGAACTCAATTATTGCAAATACCTACATAAAAAAACACTCGTGCCAAATCAAATAGAACGTTTAATCCGTCATCACCACACTTTACTGCCTAAACATCAGAAACACGAATCCAAATAATGACACAAATGTCAAAGCAAACACAAACACACACACACACCACAAATACAAATTTAAAAAAAGCCAGCGCTACTAAACTTACCACAAATCTAATGTTGATTATTTTGTGTTTTTGTTTTGTTTTGAACCTGCAAGAAAAAAATATAAAAATGCAAATTTTAGCTTTGGTAAACAAATTGAAAACTAAATTGAAACATTTAGACAAAAAAACGAAAGAAAAATTCAAAATAAATTGAAAAAAATGTGATCACAATTCAAAATCATTATGACAGACTGCAATTCGAGTGCATTACCTTGCTCAAAGCATTTGTCACGCTTTGTTGCGGGTAATCTAAAATGCCGACCAAAGCAGGCCGCTTTTACATTGAAACACGTTGGTGGCGTATAAGTGCACGAGTTCATGATTAAAAATAATTGCCATACTCATATGGATGGAGTTCTGTTACTTTTATTTTGTGTGGTTTTTTTTTTGGTTTGCCCCTTTTTTTATTATTATATAAAGCCCACATACTCGAATGTACGCCAAACTCATGTTTGAGTCAGCAAAGAACCACATTCGCCGAATGAGTGTCATTGTGGAATTGTGAAAAATATCATTTTATTAGACCGCACTTGCATTTGCAATGCCACACTGCGGTTCGGATTCGAATATAAATAAAATATAATATGAATATCGGGCGTATTAATTCAGGAAATTGTCAATAAGAATAAAAAAAAGGGAAAAAATGGACATAAACCCTTCACAATTGATACACGGCCATTGAAAATGTCAGGCAATCAAAACAATTTGTATTCTCTTTTCATTTTTCTTTTTTTTTCATAATAACATCAAAGGAGGTATAATTGATTAAATTCTTTTTATTCATTATTTGGTCAGTTAATTTAATTGTATTCATTCAGCACACAAATATTGATGCAAACAATGGATAGATGTTCATCAACAATGCGAGGATGTTTTTGGAGCATTGTCGAACATTTATATGCAAATCAACCACGTGTGTGAGAGTTGGTTTATATTTGCTGGGATTTGGTTGGAAATTCAATTCATTTTAGCAGTCGAAAATACAAGTTTTTGTTGAGTTAAAATTTTTTTTTCGTAAACAAAAAAATGTTGATTGATTGTTATTGAAATGGCAATTATTAATGAACAGATTGGTACACACTGTGCGTTTAAAATATTTTTTTAAAGCCTGATGTTGGTGGAACAATAGGGCAATCAAATTCAAACAAGTTATCTACCAACTAGTCATTCAATTTTTTACTGTTATTTCAAAACGCTTGACCAAAATTAGAATAAAAGTCAAACGAACCAATAAAATGCGTTTAGGAGAATGTTGAAAGTAGAAACATTAAAGTATGGCGCGTGATATTTATAAGGGAAATCTTCCCTCACCAATTTTTCATTGACTGTTGTCTGTACTAAAAAGATTGAAGACAGCTATCAGGGTTGCCATTTTTAAATAAATGGTTGAATGGTTGAATAAAATAGAGAATCGAATCAAACAACACTATAAATGACCCAAATAATTCTGAAACCCAAATTTTTATTTCCGGAAAGGAATCGGCTGCGTCTGTACGAAGGAGGAATATCACAAAAATGCAATGAAATAAGAAAAAACTCTCGCTGTTAAGAACAGCCGCATTCGCTAAGGAACAAGGCAAGGCTATCCGTTTAGGAAAGTTCTCTTCTTCAAAAAAGCAGATACAATTCTACAAAGAACAGAAGTACACGTCGTACTCTTAGAATGAAAGTGACCTAACTCAAAATTTCACTGTCACTGAGCTTTCAATTATGTTCTAATTTTGCTGCTCTGCCACTTTGTCGCTCAGTACGTGTTCGTGTAGAACGAAAAAAGGCCAAAATAAAAATTGGGAGAAATGAGCAGCTTTTGAAAAAGTGTGAAGGTACTGTTAAGCCACTTTATTGCGAAATCATAAATTACAGGAATTTCGATTTAGGTCACTTTCATTCTAAAGGCTCGGCATGTACACAGTACAGCTGTCCCGACTAGTACTAAAGGAGGCATTCAAGACAACCAACTCTGAAGTGGTCTATTGAAATCTGAAAGAGTTAACATCTTTCCCATAAGTGTGCATTTAGGACCCGGGGTTAGCACGACTGTAGATAACTGGTACAGCAAAATGAGATCAAAGTTAAAAAATTCAACATGTACGGCACAAAATATGTGGTATCTAAAAAAAAAAAAAACCAGGGGCCGAATTACTGCATCACTGATAGAAAGCTATTTTTCTTTCAAAATTCGACATGTATTGGGAGCAGGAAGAAATGTCTGCCCGGCAGCTTATGCAAATAAAGCTATTCAGGAAATAAGACAAAACAACTAGAATAAGAGGGCAACCATCTTCAAAATAGCCGCTCAAAGCAAAGAAGAAAAATGCTGAAGAGATTCGTTCGCCGAAGTTCATTGACGATGCTCAAGGATAGCTTTTTGTGGTTTAAAACAAATTCGGCACAGGTGTGGAGACAGAATTGTGACGGCTGTTTAAACGAACAATATCCTCGAGAGCACTTTACAGACGCTGAATCTAATTTAATGGAAATGCTCCATATTACAATCGAAGAAGTTAATGAAGCAGTTAAGAACTCTAAAAAGACAAAGGTTGTCGATGAGATGAGACACAATATGAGTTTTGGAAAAAGATGGGGAACATCCTGCCATCATAATCTCACGATAACCTTCTCCAAACTTATAGGAGGTCATAGTCTAGCTAAGCAATGGAGGGAAAACTACCTTCTATCAAAGGGAAGGGAGATACACGAAATTGCGATAACGTTCGATCCAACTGAAGATCATTGAGTGCGTATTGGGTAGCCGACTGAAAAATAATAATAAAGCCTTCCTAATAACAACAACCACAAGATCTGAAATGGGTGCCTACATGCAGATGATTCAGGATTTATATAAAGCAGCGGTAACGAAGGTAAGCTATGCAGCTGGCGTCAACGAAGAATTTCAAGTCACAGGAAGTTTTCACAAAGCAAGCGTATTGAGTCATATACTCCATATAACAGCCAATTGAAAGATTAAGTAAAGAGCACCAAAGTAAATCAACTATTTTGTGCTGACCATGGATCCATCATAAGAGAGGATCCAACATCGCTGAAAGAAACACTTAACCTTTGGGTAAAACAATTAGAAGGTAGTGTGTACAGATCCGCAAGGAAACAAGACTAGAGGCAGATCAAATTAGTCTTTGTACACACAAATGCAACATCTACATTTGGTTGACCTTAAGCATGAAACAATATAAACTATCTGGGAAGCTTGCTGACACTTTTTGAGGGCCACACGACCAGATCCCAAGTGTGAAGCAGTTAAGTGAGAGAACTGTGATCCTTTCGTGACTACCATGCTCGTAACGTCGAAGTTGCAGAAAGCTCGAAATGTTCAAAAACTTACGTTCATAAAAAGTAGATTGCAAATGAAGATAGTTCGTGACCTGAGGAAACTAGATAGGACCTTTACGACAAGCATCTAAGCAATGGAAGTTTAATTCAGCCTCAAAGGGCAATCATAACTAATAGCAATATCCAATTTTAAAAGTCTAGGGATTAAAAGTGGTGACAGTGGTTGCAGTTGGTAAGGGCAATCTATTCTTAACGTGTCTGTATACACCCTACACTAGCTTACACGAGTCATTCGAAGGGGAAGAAACGATGTTGTTGTTGGTTCGTTGAATACGACTTTTTGAGTAATTTTAGGTGAAAAAAGCACTTCGTGTTATTCGTGTCGGTTCGTTTAAAACGAAGACACTCAGCCACTTTTTATGAAAAGGATATTTTTCGCTTCTTATTTGTCAATCTGAAACATTTTATTGCAACCGTTTGAGCTAAAAGCCTCTTGATGTTGCCCGTGACGGTTCGTGAAAAGTGAAATGTTATGGAAAAGTGATAATGGATGAAAATGAAGATGGTCTTTTTGAATGGTAAAACATAGTTTGAAAATTGTCGACTTTTTGAAGATTTCGCAAAGAATTTTCTTTATTATTAAAATTAATAAAAATCAAGTACAGTCAATTAACCCTTGGACCTAGCACATTTCTCAAAACCTTACCTTGTCATGGAATGGAGGAGACCTAAAATTTCCTGCCGGTTCCAAACGGCTAACTGAGAAAGCGGTTTTTCATGCTAATGAATTTACTATCGGAGGACTTGCCAATGCCTCACGAAAGGCGATAGCAGTGGAAAAACATTGTTGCCTTTGTTGGGATTCGAACCACGAACCTCTGGGTCAACAGGCGGACATGTTAACCATCACGCCATAGGTACCACATACGATTGCAGTTTCTTTAGGCTAATTAATAGGAAACCTTTTCCATCAGAAATGACTGAGTGATTCCGTTTTATACGAACTAGCACGAGACACACGATTTATTTTATTCCCCCCTCAAATGACTCGACTAACGTGACCCAAACCTTGAGTGCACATTGACACTTTCATTTACCTTCTCCGGTAGCTTCGACTATCTTCGTGTCATTTCTTCTCACATTATTCAACAGATTACCTCGTTCACTTTTGCAGTTGCTTTCAATCTTGACATTTAACCGTCAGCTTATCACGAAATAAAGCCTATGCCTACAATAAATTTCAAAACAAAAAATTCAACATCGAGGCAATTTGTATTAAGATTAATTTGGCGGACTGGGTTAATAGTGAAAAATTATCGAAGGTCGATTATCAATCTTCACAAAGCAGATTAAATTGATTTATTTTTTAGGCTGGCGGTAGTTAGTTTTCGCACTTTACCTTAAAAGAAATCAGTAAATGGCCTAGGGTAATCAATTTTCATTGAATTCACAAACCTTTTACTCGACTTGAAACTTTTTAATGATAATTCCAGAACTTCCTAATCCTATTATCTGCGTAACACAGCCAGCCTCAGTATCATTGCCCACTCAGTTATGAAACGTTGCCGCCTAACAAAACGCCTAGACTTAGAAACTTTCCCATTCAAATGAAAACCTCTCGCATGAAAAAATATTAATTACGGTACTGTTGCTAAAGGGTATTAACGACATTAATTGAACATCAATCTTTCCACTGTGATAATCATAAACAAACAAAATCGTTACTAAACCAAAATGAATTATTTGCCTGTTATCAGTGGAATTAAGCTCAAATTACGAAAGTCTTTCTCTTCTATTATTTTTTTATTCTCTTTGCTTGTGCTCTGTGTGTGTCGCCGCCGCTCTTCTCGAGAATTACACATAATTCATTGTTTCGTTTTATATGAAAAACTTTCTAATCGCCTTTATCCCAAGAGTAACAACAATGGTCACTGGTCAAATTATGCCACTTTTTCCTCCATTCATTTAGCCTACTTTGATATTCTGACTTTGATTTATGTCGGTAATTTTGTTTGAACGGAGTCTAAAATTATACAAACAATTTTTTGTTTCATTTTTATTTCTGTTTTTTTTTTTTTTTTTTTGATTGGTTAGGTTTGGATTTTGTTTTGTCTGTCCTCTGTGCGCCATTACAAATTGTCTGCTTCCTCCAATTTATCTTCTTCCATATCTCATGGCAAATAAAGAAGAATGTTGTCTTTTACTTTATTGAATAATGAATAGTGAAGCATAACTTAGAACAGAAGCAAGCTTCTTCCAAAAGCCTATCAGTGGGAAAAAATGTTTCTTTTTGCTTCAGTTTGCGAGCAATAAATGTTTTATTTCACTCAATGAAAGTGCTTTCAGTTTTGGTTTTTTTTTTAACTTCAAAGTACATGGGTTGGTGTTGCGTGCGGATGGGACTGTTATTGTTATAAGCTTCATTGGGGGGAATGGTATGATTTCAATTATTTGAGAAAAAAATACCGTCACAGCTTTAATTATTAGCAAACCAAGAAAACAATTATTCTTTTATTGGCATATCCTTTTTTATATCACAAACGAGGATTATTACCGATTAAGGTATGATCCCTTCTGATTGCGTCATGAGTCATTTACCAAAGAGTTAATACTCCCATATTGATTGATATGTCGAAATATACGAACGTGTTTTACATGCTGCAGCTGACTATTGTGCAAGGGAGCTACATCACCGGATTGAATGATTGATTTAATGATTTGTCATCGGAGACAAACGTGAGGCATAAAATTGAAAACTAATTTTAATCTTGTCGTAGGAGGCATTGAGCTGAACACTTTTTGTTAACTGGGGATTTAGGTACCGAATCTATTCTATCAATCGAAAGCTCTTGTTTCAATTAAATAGGTTCATGTCTTATGACGACGCGATGCTAATAGGCTTACTCAAATTAATCTCATCATTGACTGACCCTATTGCTGTGAAGTTGGTTTGGAGACATGGATCCAAACAAACGCTTAAGCTTAGTCAACTGTTTACAACTTCATATGCAGGAAAATTCAAATTATTGTAACATTTGCTGACATTTAAAACAGAGAAAGCACAAAATTCACTGAAATTGAATGGCACCTAACACCGTACCGTTTGAAGCTTTGAAGCAAATAATTTATATGAGTTTAGCTAATAGACAAAAACCGAAAAATGTTGGTCAACTTACGAAGATCGAAAAAAAACAGAATACATGCAAATCTGGGAAAGCAAAACGCAAAGAAACATGGAAGATAAGAGGTCAGCTGAACGAAGGCATCAAAGTCGAAGATCAATCAATACACGGAGGTAAAGGACGAAAGCAAAACCATTAAAGATATAAATGAAATAAATAGGGTGCCGCAACAGAGAGAGGAGCCCCGGGGCTCAGCGCATTTATCACAACCATGCTTTGTGAGGGAACCGAGGGGACCTACAATTTATTGCCGGCAAAACTGCTAATCAAGAAAGCGCTCTTCATGGCAATGAATTAACTTACGAAGGACGAAAAGAAAACCAATATAAAATATCAACACATGGACATGAAAAATCGGCAAACATAGATTCAAGATATACCCGTGCAGACTGAAAAAAAAGTGAAGACGAAAGATTAGCACAAGAAGATGAAGATCGAAAACCAACACACGAACTTCTAAGCTTAAAACACAAAGAAGTAATATAAAATATAAACACAATACTAAAAATAAGTACACAAAGCCTCCAGCCTTCAGTACTCTGTGAAGACAAAACTTTTGTGTACCGTTTGGCAGGTCAAGATTTCGACCGTGTTTTCGCCGACCATGCTTGTGCTTCCATTAAAAGGTGGTTTCTCAATCATCTCGTTTGCAGTACAAGAGGGATAAATGCTTGGTCGCAGATTGCGAAACAGCAAAGAAGAGTCGATACTCCTACTTCCTCATTCAAAGACAGTTGCTCGAAATGCGCCCTTAATTACTTACGCCTGATACAACTCCGGCAACAAACAACAATAAAAAACCATAAGAAATAAGCAGGCACAAGGTAAAACAAAGCTTTTTACACTATTCGGCCTTCGGACTATTAGGGAATTCAAAAATCTTATTACGTTTGGACTAGTGCGAAACGCATTTTTCCAAAAAGCCTTAAAGCAAGGATATTGAATAAGCGTGCATAATTATTTCACTGCGCTTTCATTTCGCAACTGTGTCAATGTTATCCTTTAAGGCATTCGCACTCACATCTAATGAGAGTATGTGATGGGTATGCCGGGGATATTATACATAAAATAAATGCTGTGAACCTTTTGTCACTCAAGTATAACGCCAAGATATTATTATAAGCTTAATGAGGTGCAAAAGTATACTTTCTTTTACAAAACAGACAGGACAAAAAAAATTCACATTAATATAAGAAAAAATACAAAAATTAAGCAAAGCTACCCCCTTCCCCCTCTCCCCACCACAAAACCATAGTCCCTATTTTATCGCGATTCAATTCATATACATCGCAAGGCATTGTTATGTATGTTTGGATGATTGACATAATGGTGTTGTCATGAAAAGTAGGCTACACGCCTGACTTGACTCTTTTGCTTGCCTGTTTGATTTTAATAGACGGAGCAAGTGACGCATGTTTGTCGTTCCTTTGCCTCCTTTACTGAATGGCATGTCATGGGTTTGAATTATTTGCTACCTTTTCTTCTATGCTTTTTCAAAAGAATATCACATACCAGCCAGCAAGGGTACCTATAGAGTTTCAAGTTTCAATGTGCGTGTTTTTTGTTTCGTTTACACCGCATAACTAACTAGTCATCATTATATATGGAATTGTGCGGCGCATGTAAACATTTTTTAAATATTTTAAAGTCAAAACAATGATGAAATTTGAGAGGGTGGATATTATATCTTTAAGTAAACTGTGGATCAAACATGCTACTACTCCTACGCGGTATTTCCATCTCCATATAAGTTTGTTTTGTGAATAAACAATGAAGATTAAGGATGCCTACTTAAGTTAATTGCTGTTTACTTAAGAAACTAGGGAATATTTATTGGAAGATATGTATAGGGGAAGCAGGGGTAGAAAGGGTTATTTAGGGATTATTGTAAATAAAACCTTAAAATATTTTGTGGGAATATCTGAAAGACTTTTATTACAAAGGAAGTTTATTCAGGAATACAAATAAATAACACAGAGAGTCAAAAATAAATGATGTAACGGCGCTGCGCAGAATATAGTTCAAAAAAGGATTTTACACGAAAAAAGAGTCACATCCAAGTAAAATAAAAAATAAATAAATAAAAATAAATACGGTGGCGCAATAGAGAGAGGAGCCCCAGGGCCTAGCGCATTTCTCACAATCATGCCTTGTGAGGGAATGGAGGAGATCTACGATTTTCTGCCGGTTCCTAACGGCTAATTGAGAAAGCGCTTTTCATGGCAATGAGTTTACTAACGGAGGACTTGCCAATTCCTCGCGAAAGGCGATAGAAAATCATTTCTGTTTCTCTTGGCATTCGACCTACGAACCTCTGGGTTAACAGGCAGTAATGCTTACCATCACGCCACGGGTACAACGGGTACCAAAGATCCAAGTTCTGGGCGATTTTTTTTTACTATTTTCGTTTTGGCAACACGAGACAGCTCTGTCATACATCTTCAATTCGGTCTGTAATTCAAACAAGGATTTTCTGATGAACGAACAACGCTTGCAAATTAGCGAATTCCATTATCACAAAATGCGTGCGGTCTGTTGAGAAAGTTAATCGTGCGCTTCTTCGGTGTTCAGCGACGAAACTCATATCTGGTCAAATTGATACGTTTACAGGCAAAACTTCCGTAACATTGCAAGACCGCCAATGTATCTAGAAGAAGTGACTGCTTAGAGCTAATTATGGGCAGACGGAATCATTGGTGATGAGTGCTAGCTAACGTGCGATGAAAACATACATTTTTTTGCGCAAGATTAAAGAGCTTGACTTGCAAGACATGCGGATTCAACATGACGCTGCCTTAACAATAAAGGCTGAATACTTAGCCATGAGCCAAGTAAGAGGCGAGTTCAATAAACACTTCAATTCAAGTTTGGGGCCGGTCAATTGGCCGCCTAGATTGTGCGATTTGACGTCTCTAGAATAATTTTTAGTTAAAGCACTTGAAGGAAGTCAACATTGAAGCATTTGGTCGTGAGATACCGCCCGAAATTTGAAAAAGAATATGCCAAAGTTGAATTAACCAGATAGACAATTTGAGGCGCATATGCGGCTAACATTTGCAATAATTTTCAAACAATAAAATATATCCGACGTACTATCGATTCAAATAAAGGTTCTATACATATCTCCAAAATGTATGCTTCTTTTTAATTTCCAATAGCTTTTAAAAAATCAATCATTAGTTAAGTTGCGTTTTAAAGAGTCCCATTCTGCTCGGATGACATTTTCGCCCCATATTCCCCTAGATATAGGCGAATAAGTAGAAAACTTGTGGTATCACATCAATAATGACTTTCATTACTTTTGTCTTGATGACAACATTTATTTGTCATTGAGGTATCTTTTAATTAACTTTAGTCCAATTGGTTTGCTCGAGGAAGTAGATTATTAAAAGTAAAGTGATCCAAGTCAGTCAGCTATGGTTAGCTAATTAATGCCCCAGGTTCAGACTCTGGCTTTCATAGTAAAAATACATTTTTGTTTCATGGTAGGCCTTTAAGGTGGGAGTTTAAGATTCATACCACTGAAACATCAAAGTGTTTTTCACTTGTATCGGCTTTTGCAAAGAATTGGCAAGTTCTTCTACGAGATTTGTGCATACCATGAAAGATTCTTCGTAACTTGTCTGTTAGGAATCGGCATTGCATTGCAGGTATTTGAGAAGTGTTAAGACCCAAGGTTTCCAAAGCTGTGAGGTACCATTCTATTTATTTTTAAACATTTCTGCTGTAAGTTTTACTTTGTAGCTGAATTTTAAAATGTATGCTTATATTTATACAGAGTGTAGTGTTCAGAGGTACAGAACTTTTATTTGGCAACACTGTTCCCATTGGCAGCCATGTTATTATCTGACATATGATTTAAATTAAATTTGGATGTTGCCATTTTATCATGAATTGATTGACTCCCGAACAACGCATGCAATTTGTTCGAAAAACATCTTGGAACGAAAAGTGGACCACTTTCATTTTATGATACAATCGTCCATCAGAGCAATAAATTCGATATTTCTTTCTGCCTTACTAAATTTTAAAAAACCATTGTGGATCCACTCTCAATAACAATAGCTATTATTGCTGAAGAACGCTGCATCGAGAAAAACTCAAATGAGTTTATCAGCCATCGTGCTAATGATATAAAAATTACATTTTTATATCATTTTATTTACTTTTTGGAAAATTCTGTCCACACGATCACCAAGCAGGCGTATAATAAGTGAATGGGTTCGAAACAAGATTCCTTCTAAGCCTGAATTTTACAAGAAAATTTTGTCAAGCGATGAAGCTAATTTTTAGTTGAATAGCTACGTTAATCAACGCACGTCAATCTGACGCACTTCGAGTGAAGATGATCCTTAAATCACCATTGCTTAGACGTCACGCCACGCCGCGGCCGTTGCATCCAAAGAACTGACGAATTGGTAGGTTTTTGGGCTAGCGGATTCATTGTTTTTTATTCCTCAAATGACGCTTGCTAAATTTATTTGCTGAAGTAAGCGTAAGCTGCGTTTGAAGTCGTTGTACTAAACATCACTTATCTATTTTCTATGATATGTGAAGCCGATAGTTCACACCGAAAGACAGAAAATACTGACGACTAAGCAAACATCATTCACCATAACCGATCTGAATAAGGAAAACTGCAGACTCTAGCCAGCCCACGGTGGGTGGTGAAATTTAACTACATTTCAAATAAAGTGAGTTTAATGAAAGTAAATGCAATTGAACTTTTTTATTCGTAGTAAGCTTCTATACGCCTAAAAACCGTCTTTATATTCATCTTCTTCTATTTCTTCTTTTCAAAGCTCCAAGCATTGCAATCTTCACAGCTTTCCAGTTAAATGCGTCACACTAATGATCCGCTGGTGGGGTACGCCGCATTGACCTCAGAATGAGTCGCAAAAATTCCCGGTTTTGGATTCTTCCATGTGCGGACGTCGTTGCATTTGTCTGTACCTTTTTATTTAGTTATATTTCTATTTATATTTATATTTATATTTATGTTTTTATTCATATTTATATTTATATTTATATTTATATTTATATTTATATTTATATTTATATTTATATTTATATTTATATTTATATTTATATTTATATTTATATTTATATTTATATTTATATTTATATTTATATTTATATTTATATTTATATTTATATTTATATTTATATTTATACTTATATTTATATTTATATTTATAATCTAATCTGAAGAACTCAGATCTAATTTTCGGTCCATTGTACTACCAGGGTAGCAGCCTTCTCTTTTTTGTGTTGCAGTAGTTGGAAATAAGGTGTTAGTAATTTCACATACATATAACCTCAAGGGCTGCGTCCATATGAAACTGAGAGGCTGAAAGAAAAGTAGATGCCCAGAGCGGGATTCGAACCCACGCGTCCGGCGTATATACTGAACACTCTACCACGGCCGCCCTTATTCAAGGGGTGTACCATCACATTCGATTTAGATAAGAAAAAATGTCTCACGAATACAAAAAGCAACGTGCAATTCAGAAATTTGGCCTTCAACAACGGACTTGGAGGGAGTACAGAAACACAGAGCCACAACATTTCAGCTAATTGACATTGTAGTCGTAGTCGGGGCGACACTCGAGTGAGCACAAGGTTAAGTGTCTTAACGAATCCTTACTCAAGTTTATCGATTTTTTGAAACGAAAGACTCCGAAGGCACGGTACACAAGAACAAAACTCCCACAAACTGACTTATTTTTCATTTCCTTTGGCGAAACTGTCTTCAGTGTACCCACTTCAGAATAAAGAAGCATTCATTGAAGAGAATCGCAGATTTACATTTAAACTCCCTTTCTTACCATCACAATTCCTTTCAACCAACCAAAGTATTCATTCGTCCGTTGAGAGCTCTTTTCGTAACACTTGCAATTCATTTGCGTTAAATTTAAACAAAGCAATTCACTGACAAGTGCACAAACTACCACAGTAGTGCCACTAAGCAACATCGTCCTTGTTTCCTCAATTGGTGGGAGTCACAAATTGTATGATTTCCACAACAGTTTCGGGTTTAACGACTCGCGGGATAATCTCTTTACTTTAGAATTACTTTTCTGTTAATTGCTGACCAGTGTCATCATAATCATAAAAATTATTTAGTGCAAATGAATTTGTTTCGTTTTGTTTGTTGTGTGGTTTTTCGGTTTCCTCTTTTCTTTTTTGGAGGAAGATAATGGTTGGCGGTGTTTTTATCGGTTGTTTGTGGCTTTTACTAGGTTGGGTAGAATCATAAACAGAAGCAACGAAATAAACAAAATTCATCACAACATTCGCGTCTTACAAATGCTTTTATACGAGTACATGACTATTTTGTTTTTATGTTTCATATGTTAAGACGAATTTACTGGCGGACATTATATTGTCTCAAATACTTTCAGTCATTACCTCCAACCCTCTGTCACAAGTACAGGTACATATAGCTACACTCGTAAGTGTTGTCGCTGATTACACAAAACCTCGAATAAGATTATATTTGTTTCGCTTGATAAGAACCCATTTGAAACTTCGCAGCTTTATGACATCATAGAGGTAGGGAAAATTAATTTTCCGTTTTAAGACCAGAAACCCTCACAGTCTCTCTACACGCACATACTCGTATATATATGTACATGCGAATGAGTTTATGTATCACCCACCAATAATGTTTGCCACCGCATTTGCACCCACAAATTCCTGAAATTGTTTTGGGTAATTGAGAAAGCCATAAACACGCGTTTTCGTTGAAACTTTTTTATGATGGATTTTATCCATGAAGATGTACAGTTTTTGGTTAAAATTGTTTTAACTTTTTATTCCTCTACACATTACCTCTCCATGCAGCACAAATTAATTTTTCCAGCAGAGGGAAAAAGAAAAAATTCTACACTGATCAATATCGTTTGATGTTTTATGATTCTTATCCCACCTACGGTGCTGAATACTAAATTCGGGGGAGAAAATCAAAAATAACAAAAAAAAAAAGAAGAAGAAAAATAAATTGCGTAAATGAAAAACCTTTAGGAAAATTGACAAACGCATTATCATAATAACAATTTTCCATGTTAGGCTTTTTGTGTGTGTGTGTGTATGTTGTGTTTGATTGGTTGAAGCTTTTGCGGATGCTCAAATGGCAGTATAGACTTTCAAAAATAGCAACAAAAAAGCACACACACACCAAACATGTGTTGTACACTCTTTGGGCGGTTGAGCGTCTTATAGGAGTGACGGATATGTGTGGTAGGTACCCTGGGTTTATTTACACACATGCGGCTCCATGTCAGGGAATCTGCGATGAAGTTGAATCTCTTGCTTGCCACAAGGGATAAACAAGAACTTTGTAAAATGTTTTTGTTTAAAGTAAACCGTAAATGTCTACACGAACGACGCATGACGACGTGTTGTGTAGTGTCGAGAACACACCAATTATTTAAGACTAAGCCATGAAGATATTTGTGCTCAAAACAAAAAGAACAACTTTCAGTGAACATAATTTTTTATTTTGCTCCAATGGGGCTGCTAGCCTCTGTCAGTTTAGACAACATGAACCAACAAAAAAAAAAGAAGCAAATCGAATATACCACACTTTGGGAGGAAGCTGCTTCCTTACCTGTGGATGAAGTCTAAGGCAGAGTGCCTGAGATGAATTCTAATATTTACAAAAGACTTTACTGCATTGGAAAAGTTTATGTAAGAAGAGTGTTGTGAAAGCTTTCAGAGTATCAGCAAATACTCACATGGTGTCCCAACATCGACATTAAAGTATAAACGGCAACCAGAAGCAGGATAATTTAATCAAATCAGGTTTCGCTCTACTCATAAAAGGAACACTGATTCAAACTCTTCATAACCTCAGTCATGATGAAGATGATTTTACATTTCCCCCCACGAATACGCTAATGAGTGAGATAAAAGTCTCGGCAGGTACCAAAAAACATGTGTGATTCAAAAAAGTCTTTAACGCTTTATCGCCATTTTCATAAGATCAGCACCTAATGAGTTTAACAAGGTTCTTGGAATTAGATTTGATAAGTGAATTCTCGAAGCTATCGCATAATGACCAAGAACTATGAATTTTGAAACAAGTGAAAGGCCAGACATCTGCATCCAGCATTCTGCTTAAAGGGACCTTATAGTTAGTTGAGAGGGTTCAAAAAGGAAGTTTTCGATAACTTTTTTTCAGGAGATACGAATAAAAGACACACAATATAATTATTCCACAAATATTCTGTGGAAGTCAAATAAGACTACATTAAGGATGCTGTTACTTCGCTCAACTACAAACTTAGGTTAGTGGCTATCAGGACAGGAAAAAACACACTTAGACCACAGAAAATCCGTTGTGATACAACTGAGACCAGAAAGTTTTTTACCCTCAGGTCTCCAACTAGGGAGTTGATCAACCTCTAATCCAACCTTGGCCTTCAAGTTAATCTACTGTTAGTCAAACCATGCAGAACCTTTGTATGAAAAGGGAGAGACTTTTTGGGTTTTTCTTAGCTAAATCGCTGGAGCCGTCAAAAAAGATTTCACCTAGGTGAGTTTTCCGTCTGTCAGCGCAGGGCATGAAGAAAAAAGATGTTGGACTGATTCTTCCTCCTCCTCGTCCATGCAGCTTCTACAAAAGTCATTGGAGTAGATACCAAGTCTTTAGCATTAAGCCAGTGTCCTGAAATGACATCTATGGTGGAGTTAATATGCAGACGATTTAAATTCAATGAGCTTCTTGAACGTTTCGAGTCTTACAGTTTGAACAAACTTCTTCTCTGTTCAAAAAGATTTTTGACCATCTCTCAGAATGTTGCGAGGTGCTTTTGGACGTTCTGTTTTGAAACTCTTTAAATCTGCTGTACTTTACTCCGAAGAATAGGAACAAAAGTTCCAAGTGCCTCATACATTTGGCAAAAGCTGTATTTCCATAAAATATTTTTTCTTAAAGAACTACTGCGTTTGCTTCCGTCAATGTTTAGAAATCCTTTGTTCACTCATCTCCAATTTTTAATCCGATTTGAAGGACATACGTTTCGAATTGATCGGACTTTATTTAAACTTCGATTAATTCTTCAAAGAAAGCAAAACATTGTTGATTTTCCATTTCTTATATTTTTGCTTGTGTGGAATATTAGACTACTTTCTAGCTTTTGATAGAAGATGCTTCTGATATTTTGCACGAATTTTAAACATTTCAGTTTTGATAGACATTTGAAAGTTTTGGCGTTTAAACAAAGAAAACTGATACGGATATTCTCCTCCGATAAGACTGCATTTCGTTCAAGTAAAATTGGTGGTTTCAACATTTGGGTTTTTTACATTTTGTAAGGTTTTAATCGAAAACTTAATGGTGGATATCGAAGATTAAGTAAAAGCTCCACTCTGATAATACGAATGAATTACAATGATAAGACGTGAGAGGCAAGTACATACCTTACCTCGTCGACCTCAAAAATCAACATCAATATATTTTTGGGGAGATATGATAGCTGACCGATGGTCGGTCTACTGCTCTGGCTCAAAATAAACTCAAGCCATTTTATCGATAAACGGCACAAAGAATCAGCTATATAAAGCACTTGACAAAGTGATAACGACCTCCATCAACGGGACACCAAACACAATATTACCTCGATTGATGTTGCCATTGCCCTGCCAAATACAAGTATAATTGGTACCCTCAAATTAAAAATACAAGTTTGTAGTTATTACTCGTACTTTGGCGAAATTGGCTTCAGGTAAACTCTGTACGTTATGTTTCTGAAAAAATATTATTTTATTCTTGTAAATTTTGTAAATCCTTTAAGCAAGGGGCAGAGTTTAAAGTTGGAAAGGAAGCTTCCAAGTTTCCAATGGCACAGTTGCATCTTTAAGGTTTCGTGTCGCTCTCTATTAAAAATATTTTTACTTTACAAGAAAACAACAGTGAAGAACACTCACAAGATTTTGAACGATATGATTTTGTTTTCTTGAATGCTCACTCTCTTGTCCGGCCGTTGGAGCTACTGCCAAGAAGGAAAATAGCACAACACGGATGTGAAATAGCATTCCGAACACAGTACTTTGACAATCGCTTCAAAATCTCAAATTAAATTGATTGTAGAGTTGCTGAGTTTTGCAAAAATTACGCACCTATAGGACGTAACAAAAACAGACACATTGAACTACTTTTTACCTTGCCCCATTTCCAAAACCATATCATAAACTTTGGACAAGAACAACGAGAATAAAAAACAAAAATAAAACCAATCCGATAACCAAAAAAAAGTTTCAATATTCAAATAACACTTCACATCACCGCCAAGCAGCAAATAACAAAGCCACACAGCAATCGTGCTTCCTAGGTACAGCAGTAGATAACCTCATTCCCTCACACTCTCCGAAAACTATAGCTGGCACTTGATTAGCAATCCAAAAGTTTGTTTTGGTTTAATATTTCGGAAGTTCGATGATTCATGGTCCACTTGAGATTCATTGAATAAATGGACCAGAAGAAATAACCAAAAAAAAAAAAAAAACAAAGAACAAAGCAACACGACCAAGTTATGTACCCTGACTTTAAGCCACAACTTTTCAGATACATACATTCAACGATTCCCGGTCCATTGGCTGTGCGTTGCTCATATTTAGATGGAGAAACTTTTATTTTTCTCCGACGCATTCAATTAGTAAGCATTGTAGATATGTACATAGATATAGATGCTTCAGATATTTTATAATCTGCAACCTACTCCAATATTGTTCGATGATGGAAGTAAAAAAACTTGACGCATAGATGTGTTGTTATGAAAATATCTACGTTTTGTTTGCTGAAGTTGTTTGAAGTGGATTTTGAGAAAAAAGCAATGCTGGAAAATAATTGAGTTCTATACATCCGGGAACCGTATGAGTATAGGATATCTCTCTCTATGGGAATTTATTTGAAATTAATTAGTGTTGGGACATTTACACACAGCTCGGAGCTAGCTCGGCGCTGGCTTATGCAGTGTGCACTGTACTACAAGGACTTAACAGAAAAAAATGATTTTTCATCAAAAAAGATTAGTTTTCCTTAAACCTTCGGGAATACAATGGAGTTTTTAAAGGAATAATAAATGCATCACGTAAGATCTTTAGAGATTACTCTTGTAGGACAGTGATTAGTGGTTGGTATGTTATCCGTTGAGGAAAACCAGCAGTATAACAAGAACAAAAAGACTTGTCATGCTTAAGGTATTTCCTGTCAATGATTAGGTAAAGTTTATGAGTGATTCCGAGAAATCGAAGAGGCAACGAAAAGAGACCACATTTTTTTGTTTTGTGCTTTTTTTTTAAATGAGAGGTTTTCTTATGATATTCAGATGATATTTTGAATGTCGTTTTCTTCTTTTTCCAGCTCCTAAATAACTGGAGCTTAAGTCTCATAAGACATACATAAATGTTCATTACATTGAATGAGACTTTTTAAGACTTAGTGATTTTTGAAACTGGTTTGCATGACAATAATTTGGAGTAGAGAGACACAAACAATTTATTTGTTACAAAGACGGTGTACAGATAAATCAGAAAAGTTGTAAAGCAAAGGAGACAAATAAGCGCAGCAATTGAACGAACAGACAAAGGTCAGTGAGGGAACCACTGTTACATTTTATACTAAGATCTTTAAACTACTACAAGAAGTAAGTTTCTTATACAATGCATTTATTTTTACAAAACCGATCGAAAGACCTTTCAGACTTTTTCATCGATCAAATAGTATTTTATGATTTTCGTTAAACAGGTTCTCAAATAAGAGAACTTCCATTAAATTACAAAACACGCCAAGGAAGCTAATTTTGTACATAGCTTTTCTTTGAATAGTTTGACCGCACTGATTTGGTTGGCCTCAGACTTGGAACCTTCAAAATTACGCTGCTAGTAACCACAGAAAGAAAGAGAAGAATGAGTACACACATTGGATGAAAATAAATTTTAGAAAGAATGAGACACAATTTGAAAGGCGATACCGATGGACATTTGATATTTGCTTCCGAAAAGTGTAACAGAAGTGCAAAATTGAGAGTCGGGTAACAAATTTCACATTCGCATAGTGCGGCTGATGTATTTCTCTATATTTGGCATATGGTCCGTAATTGGATTTAGAGCTTAGCTAATGCACATACCTAACAGCTGGAGATTTGAATTGTTTCAGGCGAAGAATGCTAATTGTAAACAACGAGAAAATAGAGAGACGCAAGAAACATTACAAACGGTATGCAAGCATCGTAAATAATTCAATGTCTCAATCATTTCAAAGGCTCTTTCGCAAACGGGCCAACAACACTAAAATAATTTAAAGAAGTAATCACAACTCTACTATGTACTCATGCCACCATCTTTGTCAGCATCAACAAGGTCTAAGTCTATAACAGTGCTAATTTAGTTTAGTTTATTGAACATATGGGAGTACAAGTAAGACAACAAAATCTTTTATAGTACAAAAAATAAATAATAGGACTGATGATGGCTTAAAGTACATGAATGATAAAATAAATAATACGACAGTATAACATGATTGCACATAATCGAAGGACTGCTGCTGCTGGAACAGTCTAAGAATTGTTAAGAAGCAGTCCAAAAAGAAGCAACTGTTAAGAAATAGTCGAAGGACAGTTGAGAAACAGTCGAAGAAATGTTAAGAAGCAATCGAAGAACTGTTGAGAAATAGTCGAAGAGCTGGTGAGAAACAATCGAAAAACTATTGAGAAGCATTTGAAGGACTGTTGAGAAGCAGTCGAACAAAAGTTGAGCAGCAGTTGAAGGAATGTTGAGAAACAGTCAGAGAACAGTTGGGAAGCAGCTAAGGAACTGTTGAGGAACTGCTTAATGACTCCAGGGAAACAGTCGGATAACTTTTGGAAACAATCGAAAAAAGAGGAAGATTGTGTAACAGTCGATAAACTGTTGAGAAGCAATTTAAGGACTGTTGAGAAACAGTCGAAGAACTGTTGAGAAACAGTTGAAGAACCATTAGCAGTCGAAAAACTGTTCTGAAACAGTTGGAAAACTTTTGAGAAACGGTCAAAAGACTGTTGAGAAATAATCAAGGAATTCTTTAGAAGCAACCGAAAGAGTGTTGAGAAACAATCGAAGGGCTGCAGAAAAATAGTCGAAGAAGTGGTGAAAATCAGTCGAAGAACTGTTTAAAAACATTCGAAAAACAGCTGAGAGCCCTTCAAAGAACGGTTGAGAAACAGTTGATGAACTGTATAGAAACAACCGACGGGTTTTCGAAAGCTCATTCCAGGGAAATAGTAAAAGAGGAAGACCTCGTCCTAGGTGGCCCAATCAAGTGGAAGAAGACCTCATCCGACGTTCGAATAAATCTGGAGAAAGCTCGTTCGAAATTGAAACTGTTGACGAGAGATGTTGGTTAAGGTCCTGGTTCACCCCGAACTTTAATGCCCACAGAATCAAGAAAGTATACAAACTCGTTCTAACAAAAACGTACAAAACTATCTGTTGAGCTAGTTTAGTTTTAGCCAAGGGTGGATAAAATTTTTTACTAACACGATAGTGAATCATGGAAGATCGTGTGAAATAGTTCTACATAATACAAACTGGTTCTCAATAGTCCTCTGGAGGTCTCTTAACAGTTTATCGACTTTCTCAACAGTTTTTCAACTAAATGAAAAGATTAGTAAAGTTTTTAACAGTTAAAACACTTATTTTATTTCCTCAGATGTACATTTCAGAAGCAATGCTTCCATCGTCAGTGAGAACAGTTTTTCAACTGTTTCTCAACCTTCATGAATGTTTCTCAATAGCTCTTCGACTGCTTTTCATCTTCTTTGATTCAATTTTTCAACTGTTTCTCAACAGTTTTTCGATTGTTTCTCAGCAGCTTTTCAAATGTTGCTCAAAAGCTCTTCGACTGTTTCTCTTCTTCTTTGAAAATATCAAATAAATTTGTGCAACCACTGCTTTATTTTGACTCTGTGAACAATATTTGAATCCCAGAAGCATAAAAATGACTTTGAGAGAAATCATACACTGACCTGAAAAGCGCTACCTTTCTTAGCCAATCGGGATCAGCAAAAGTTTGTAGGTCTCCTTCATTCCTTGCAAGATAAGGGTTTACAATGCGCTAGACTTCAGGGCTCCCGACCTATGATGAGCAACTCTCCTTACTTTATTTTTTCATTCAGTAGCGGTCTTAAATTTTGCCTTAGCTTTTGCAACTATTCGGCTAGTGCTCATCATCAAACTTATTTTTGAGGTCCGACTGAGAAAACATTTTTCTTTAGTTCCGTTAAAATATGTGATGACAAGCTTATTTTGAGGCGTCAGTCAAATCAGTTGCTCCCGAAGTCTTGATCATTGCATTCCATTACTGCAGATCTTGTGACTCCTCAAACTAGTTTCTATCACGTTTGGTTGCAAAATTTGAAACGGCGGGTTCCTTAAAAGTCAGTAAACACTTGTATGTTAAAGGAACGTCAGAATGGACGAGAACTTCTTCGCTGTTCGTGAAAAAAGAAGGCGATTCCTCGCCGTGCACTAGAACTCGAGCCTTGGCAGATTTAAACCCTTCATCGAATTAATCGATATGGACGCGGCTGACATATTTTTTCGGCAGGACAACAGAAACCGAACGCAACGATATGGCCATACGGCATACGGCGCGGCGGGCGCAACGATCGACTCGTTCATATTGCAAAAATCTTTACATTTCGTGTTTGTCGCCCAAGACAACCTATCCCGCACCTATATCGTCAAGATTAAAACATTTTTCTGGCTCTAACTTCCCCAAGTAAATATTTTTGATTGCTTTGCAAGCTACGTGTTAACATTTGTTTGGTAAGATTTTAAACTTTTTACAGACATGCTTTGAATGCTTTTTCATGGTTTCAAATTCAACGAAATTTCAATTTTTGTTTTTGCTAACACCCGAACAAAATATCCTTTCCTCTTTCCTGTGTATGTTCCTATAAACGAAAATATTTTTTAGGCGTAAATTTTTAAAACCCATTAAAGCGATTATAAAATTGTGTTATAATTCACGGAAATAATGGCAAAACATAATTTCTCTCCAGTAAAAAGGCTCTTTCGCAAGTCATGGCAATTAAGCAATTCAAATTACAATGCCATTGCCATACTCTTGTATCTTTCTCATCACAATAAAACTTTAAAAGGCGCTATCACCCCATAAACATGCGTCTTAAAATTCATAATTTTCAATACGACCATCATAAACAATTCCCTGTTATTTTGAAACAGCCTTTACAGTTTATATATTGTTCTGCACTCCCATCTCCAATGCTGTTTGCTTACGGTCCTGCAACAATTTATCATCTCAAAAAAGATCCACAACGGAAAGTAGAGGCGAATATCTCCTTCTTGCCGTGTAACACAAAGACTTGATCCCTATCTCAGGCAATGGATATGGATATGTTCCATTAAACATCATATTACGATAATGGGTCCAGGAAGACATAATTTTTTGTTCATCTCTTTTTTTTTTGGGGAAGAGATTATTATTTAAGCTTGGTCGTTCGCGATAACTGATCCTGTATGTGAGTGTGTGTGTGATTATTTAGTTCCTACCTCTGTGATATGACGATGATGATGATGCGTCAGTAATGTGACACCCACATAAAAATATTGCCTCTTCTATTCGGGCATCATTGCATGTTGATGGTGACGATGATGATGACGATTATATGGCTACACGATGACTTGTACCCAGCTGGGTTACTTGAAGAAGAGACCTCGACGGCGACGACGGTGACGACGCCAACCATGCCCATACGTGTAAACAACTTGGGATTAATTTTATAGGATTTTCATAGCTCAAATTACACGCGGTGGATGTCTCTATATCTTTCATAATGGTGCCCCACAAGCGCTGTTCCTCTTTTCGAATAGAGCCCAAGCCCTCACATTGTGTTTTAATACAGGGTGCTGGTAAGTGCTCATATTTATGAATAATTTTTTTTTATGTTCCTAACAAAAGACCTCAATGTTTTATTTTGTTTTGTTTATTTTTGGGTAAATTTTAAGACTGATCGTTCCAGGGGATGAGGTACTTTGCTTTTATCTCTGAAAAGATTAGATACTCAAGCCTAATAGAAATTGGATTAGCTACCCTTTTTTTGTTAAATTTAACGACCACGAAACACCCTGTTGTATGAATATAAATATATGACAGGAAAATAAAAAAAAGTCTAACCTTGAAACAAACACTTGCACAACGAAACAAGTCATGGTCCCCAATGAGTGTGCATTTCATGTGTTTGAATAAAATGGATTTCTGTTGCAAGGGTGTGGGGAGAAGCCATTTCAATTTTTACAAGGACTCCATCAGCACCAAATGATGCTCTGCTACCAGAAAGAGTCAAGATAAAACGACCCACGTCGAGCATATGGGATGGTGGCAAGGGATAAACCCGAGTGGCAATTAAAAATTACACTGTTCTTATTTTTATGTATATAAGAATCACCATGAGCGTCTTTGTTGGTGGGTGTGTGTGTGTGTGTGTGTGGGTAGTGTGTGTTTATTCATTGGATCTGCGGGGCCACAGTTGAAGGCGTTCGTACATATCAATGTCATGAAAGTAAAGACATATAATGCGAAGCAGACAAATGGAAGATGAATAACGACGCGACGGTTAAAAGAACCATTTGGTTATAAAGTACGAGGGAGCCTTTTCAAAAGGACTTTATTGAGATTGAAAACGCATCCATTTTTTGAATATATATGTATGTTTTCTGATGGTACTGTGCTTGCTTTTTTCTGACGTTTTTTTGGTTTGGTTGTCATACAGCAAACAGGAAGCATGGAACTGGAAATCCATGTCATTAGAGAATTGTTTTCTCACGCATTGTCATCGTTTTCCTTTGCGTACGGTCGGTATACTTGGCAGACAGATTCATTTGAATATGATTAAAAAGCGAAAACAACCACAGAAGAGGGAATTGTGTTATTTGCTTGGACAATTGCTAAAGAAGGGACTAAAACGAACAAAAACACATACCCGTGATGAGATGAACGTTTTTGTTAGGAAAATATTTTCAAAAAGAAGAAAAAAGAAGATTAAGACGAAATTAGTACATTTCACGATGGTTGTTTGCATTATCAACCACGAACTAGATATTCACTTGCTTTAACTCCAAACAAAAATGAGTGGGTTTTCACCGTTACTCTGGAGAGATCATAGTAGATGAAGAAAGAAAATATGAGAATAAGTAAAATGCATCAGAAGTTCAGTTGAATCTCATCAAATGAGATTAGTAAGTTCGTGTCACACGAAACAGCTCAAACTACAAGTCCCAGTCAGTCTGTTTCATCAGAAATTATAGGGCCTTAAATGACATTTCCTACGAGTTTCTTCATGGTCAACCTAATTCCATTTTACACATGCAATTTCTTCTAATTCCTTAGGATTATGATGCTAGGGCCTACTTTGGACAACATACGATTCATCGGTTCACCGGTCACATCAAAAGTAATTCAATTGAATAGTTTGTGGTCTAGTCATCATTTGTAACCAGCTTTTCGAAAACCTTTCTAGGAGACCGCAACTGCGATTTCGGATTTTAATGGAATTGAAGCCAAAATTAACGAGATTTGGAGCATCTCTCAGTTCCACCAAAGTTCACTAAAGAACAGACAGCCAACGTCTCAATCGACAATCTTCCCATCCACTTCCATTTGGAGATTTGTACGAACTTTGTTCGTCAAAGCCTTTGGATCGAGATTACGCTAGTACTGATCAGAGATTAAAATGAACTAAGTCTGCTTGTGAACTATGAGTATTTACTTGAAAAAAACGAGTTTGAACAAACTGAGTCAACCCACAAGCAAGTAAATTTGAACAATCTTATTTGTGAACCAAGCAACTCTGAACAACCCCTATTTTCAAACGAACCAAACAAGTAGACTTGCTTGCAAGTCAAAATGAGTTTGAATAACATTGAGTTAAACTGCTTGTGAGCAAAGTGCTTGTGAATAAAAGTGATCACAAGTAATTTGATCGTAAGCAAGCAATAAGTTCATGAGCAAGCAGTGTGCTTGTGAATAAGCAGTGTGTTTGTGAATAAGCAGTGTGTTCATAAAGCAAGCAATGTGATCATACCAAAAAGGGTAGTTTGATGGCGTGATCGTTTTAAGTAAAATAAAAATCTAGGTATACCTAGGTGAGAAGCACGTTTATTTAATAGCTTGGTTTTTTCTTCTTTTCTTTTATATGAAGAAAACGGTTATTATACAGTAGATATGGAAACAATTTATTGTATTCATTGAAGTAGATAGTACAGGTTTGTAAGTATATAGAAACAAAAAATTTCAAGTAAACAGAAAACTCAACTAGAAGTTAAAAAAAGCAAAACATTAAAAAAAATATGCAACTATAAAATAGGTATTTATACCTACATGTTTATAACTCTTCCTAATTCATTGATGACCTTTAATTTTTGTACCTACCTAAGCTTAAACCCAAACATTTGCATGTCATAAAACGAAAGGATAATAAGCAATCACTTGTCATAAAAAAATGATAAGCAAAATCCATTTCCGCAATAAAGGCATATAAATTTATTATACTGTAAAATTTATTATTATATTAAAAAGGGAAATTTTGGAATCAGAAATTAAAATATTTTATCATCCAGCAATGCAACCAACCCGTTCTTTCTTATATCCAAAGCCAACCATTTGTATGCCTTTCTTTGTTTTTCAATAGAATTATAGATAGGTATAAATGTTCAGTGCATTGCTTTCCGATGGACACACTGCCTGCTTATAAACACACTGTTTGCTTGTAAGCACGCTACCTGCTTGTGAACACACTGCCTGCTTGTGAACACACTACCTGCTTGTGAACATTTTGCGTGCTCATGAGTATTTGAATATATTCAAGTAAGTTCAAACAAGTCAATCTGCTTGCAAGTCATTTGCTTGTGAGTGCAATACAGAAAAAATTACTTGTGAGCATCCTTACTGATTTAGTTTGTTCAGAAGAATTTTTGCTTGTGAGTAAATATGCTTGCGAGCTATTTGCTTGTGAATAGGGGTGGAAAATGATCAAGTCTGAGCGATCGTTGAGAAATTTTTGATGTGTTTGAACAGATTTGAACATACTCATTTTGATCTCTGGTACTGATGACACTTTCGATTAAATTTACAGTGCATTAAACAATTGAGGTTGGCATTCCCAGTTTACTCCACAGACTGATCCACATTTGCAAAGATACAATTATTCAACCAATATCAACTTCTCGATGTTGTCGCTCCAAAATTTGTACTTCAAACGCATTCGATGGAAACTTTGAGTCGATCAATGTACGAATTTGAGTTTCAGGCGACGTAACCGCCGCAACGAGTAGCAAAATTAGAACAACATTGAAAGCTGAGCGGCATTTTTATGCTGCTTTACCGCTCAGTCCGTGGCCGTGACTTAAGGCGACGAGACCTCGAAGTATTTTTGTGGTACCATGTTTATCGACTTATTTTTTATGATGATCCTGGATTTTTAATGTGAAGCAGATATAATGAAAGAAATTTGATATCTTGACGTTGCAAAAGAAAAAGCTGATTCAAGTAGTAACCTTACTTAATTCACTTAAAACTAGTCTTTGACTTTCTGAATCTAAATAAAAATTATGTTGTGTACTTCCTCAACATAAAACCTATCCAACAGAACAACATTCAAGTCAATTCACAGCCATTCAAAAAGGTAAAAGGGTTTCATCCATTTTTGCTACACGAATCAATATTACGAAGTTACTTGAGTCACTGAACTTGGCAGTGGAAATTACTTTTCTCTTAATGTTTTCAAAAAACAATAGCTCTGCACACTTTGGTAAGTACTCATTTTTCCGGCTCTCATACCAATTCAAAAGCGCTTCAGGAATGAAGTTTGAGTAACTGCCTATAGCTAACCCGCACCCATTTGAAACATAACAAAAAGTTTTCATGACGAACATAAAGTTTATTTAAATACGAAGCAATCAAGTCGATAAGAAGTCAACACAAAACTAATTAGTGCCAAAAATCAACACGCTTCCTTCACTTTTGTTTTTGTCCCAAAAACTAATGACCAGTTTATGTCAACCCATTTTCAACTGAGTATTATCGCAGAATCTCCAACTATTAAGAACAGTTAGAGATACATACATACCTACAACTCGCTCAACTAAAGTCCAGCTAGCCAGTATCATTGATTCCATCAGCAATTCCTTTGTCAAAAGATCGATAAATGAACTTGAGCCTAACCCATGTTCACATGACCATTCAAAAGAAGAAAGAGAGGGGTTCGGAGGCAAAGAAGAAAAAAAAAAAAACACTTGACTCGCCAGGGGTTGGAATAAAAGTTTATAACTCTTGCAGAGGAAGTCATTGGCTTTTCTATTATACACTCCTCAGACTCCTCGTTTGATTGCTTCTTCAAAACGGGGAAGTGACAAAAAATTTATTTCTTCCGTATGAGAGCAAATAAGTCTTTTCTTTCTCCTTGAGTGAAAACGCTTTGCAAAAATAAAATAATAAAATGAAATAAAACAAACAGAGAGAGTACCGAGGTCTTTGAACGAAATCGAAAATCTATAATTTATGCCATTTAGAGTACTAAAACGAAACGACAAAATTTTGCCGTTTTCCCCTTTTGTCTGTGTGGTAGTGGTTAAAGTCAAACAGGAAAATTTATTTGCTGACAAATGATATAAATTTCGTCGCATAATTTTTATTTTCTTGTGGGACAATAAAGTAGTTGCGTGGCGCCGTCATATCACTTTTGGGTACCCCCCTTTCTCTATACCTACCTTTTCCACCCAGAACGAAAAATATCATGAAAGTCTCCCCCACAGAACTTTCTCGAGAAATAAGGTATAGGCATTAGAGCGACTACTTGTTTTTGTTTTCTTTCACGTATTGTGAGTTTTAGTTAGTTAATGATGCGGGTTGACAATGGAGTTTGGGTCGTTACTTTGAAATGAATGCGAATAGTGAGAAAAAGTACATTTGAAAACCAAATGGGCCACAATAACACGACAGCAAATGGCGAAATATTGTTCTTTTCTTTTGGTAGTGTTGGTTGGAAATAAGTTAGTGGGGGGGAGAATTTCCCTCACTCCGAAGTATTCGAATATTTCTTTGAGAAAAATCGTTTGCAGCTTGTTACACAGCTTGTAGTGCTGTAGCGACGGCATTATCATGTCTGCAGAAGAGCTTGAAACGATGAGAACGAAGTGACATGATTTATCGGCCCCTCGCAGTTTTGTAAAGAATGAAAGTCGTTTTCTAAAAAGGTCCAATGGCAGGTATCAATAATTGAAATAAATAGGGGGTCTAACAAGCTCGGAAGGACTAAGGCTTAGCGAATCTTTCTCAACTTATAAAAAATTGACAAATGACAGCGGCAAAGGTAAATACTTTTACCTAATTACAGCGTTTCATTCTATTGTCAGTCTCAGTAAGATAACCTTAATATTTGTGCCTACTCGCTTTCCCCTTTCAATGTCAAGTACACAAGAAGAAGCTCTGTTCACAACAACCTCCTGAACTAAGACCAAAACTCATCACAACTCACATGCAGAACTATACAATTACCGACTACAAAACATCAAAACTTATACACCATATCAACACCCTTCCCATTCTGATGATAGGATGAAGAGTGTCACATTCACTATCCAGAATACATCCCCAAATCTGTTTTTGAAAGGAGCTATGAGCAACCTTTTGATATCTCTTCTACAGACTTCACTTTGCTGTCATTTCTGTTTATACAACACTTTTCAATAAATGTATTTGACTATAATTTCAATTTAAATCAATCCCCAGGGCAAGTTTCAAACAACAATTGGGCTTAGAAAGCTTCTAGTTCAACCCAACTCGAGAATACACAAACATTTGTCAAGCAACAACAAAAAAAAATAGAACACACGAAATATTGGATATCTCTATTATCCTTGTCAAGAACCCCATTTCAAAATAAATAAACAGAATTTATAATTTCATTCGTCTGGAGACTAAAAAGGCTCATCTCATATAGTTTCGGTATTTGCTGCTTCTCATTGTCATCATCATGTGTGTGGTGATGGTGACTGACTATAGTGGGTGAATCATGTAAATATTCGCAAGAATAACAAAACAAAAATACTCGTTTGTATAGCAAAAAAAAAAACATCCAACCCAAAATTAATGCAAATTAAGATGAAAACAATAAAAATAAAAGAAATTAAACCAACTGACAATAAAGATTAGCTATGGTAATTTAAGACTCCGGATGCGATTTGCAATGAAAAACAGGGAGCTTTTATGCTTTATTTTTAAGATGATTATGGCACTGGTACGGGAACAGACACTTTTATAACTTTTGATGGGTTCCAGGAAAATGAGAAATTTGATTAAAACTTGCATGAAACTTTGGATGTGCGTTTTTCTCTGGAGAGAGAAGATGCCGCATAATCTGCTGATGAGAAATTGACAGTTTTATTTTGGTATTTGCTTGGAGAGATAAATTAAGAATTTCATTTGAAAAGTTTTCCAAAAGACACATTTTTGGCAGTTTAAGTTGTTTGAAAGAAACTTGAAATATTTATGAGAGACTCAGAGAGACTTTATACAAAATGGGAAACGTTTATGTCTGATGAATATGAAGGTTTGGTAGAGCAGTGACAAAGTCTTGTGATTTTTCTACGAATATCTCGAAAGCTATAGCAAAAGAAGGTGGGTATATGCCAATAAGATGAACCGGTATTTGGTCCTGAGTGATTCAGAGAGTATTTAAAAAACAAAAAATCGTCCGACAGCAAAAAAAAATTTTATGCACAAATGAAACACGACACGGGGGAAACTTAAGAAAAGCCAAGTTCGAACAAAGTGCAGACGAAGGTTATAGCAAATATTTGTTTTTCAACTCATTCTATCGCAGACTGAATCAACTTTACGAATATTTTTGGTTTTTTTCGCCTTTTCGTTTCATGGAATTTTCGAATAACATGGGATGCTAAAGAAGATGCAACAAGCTTATCAAAGCAGGCCCAAGGATGCATATTAAAACAGAAGATAGTTTCAGAGAAAAACAAATAGTTTTATAACGAGGTTTGCTTATATATACAGACAAACAGACATACTCACAATCCTTCTACATAAGATGCACGAATATACTCGGGAGAGAAATCAACGAAGCAAGGGGAAAATAAAAATGTTTAACGTACTTTACGTCATTCTCACGCCGACTTTATTCTACACATTTATAAGTTTGCATCATTACCGTGTTGCATTTTCGTTTCATTGCATTTCAAATCAGAACGATTGGAAGGAAGTTTCACTTCAAAAACGCCGGTTAATGTAATCAGAGCTACTTTTAAGGAAATATTTGTATTCTAACTCATTCCCTCGCAGACTGAATAAACTTTGCGATTATTTTTGGTTTTTGTGTGTGTCGCTTTTTAGTTTCATCGAATTTTCAAACCACATGGGGTGCTAAAGAAGATTCACTTCAATGATGCAACAAGCTTATCAAAACAGGTCCAAGGATGCGTATTAAAAACAGAAGATAGATTCAGAGAGAAACAAATAATCTTATGACGAGGTTCGCTTATATGTACAAACATACCCACAATCCCACTAAACAAGATGCACGTAAATACTCGGGAGAGAAATCAATGAAGCAAGGGGAATATAAAAATGTATAATAATAATAATAATAAAATAAATAATATAAAACGTCCTTTGCCTCCTTCTCACGCCGACTTTATCCTACACATTTATAAGTTTGCATCATTATCGTGTTGCATTTTCGTTTCATTGCGTTTCTAACCACAACGATTTCAAAGAAGTTTCACTTCAAAAGTGCCCGTTAATGTAGCACAAGGTACTTTTAAGGTTTATGTCATATCAACAGGCAGCACTGCATTCAACGTCAGAGTCTTTTAAATCACTAACTGCAACACCCAAGCCCAAATACCGGTCCAACCTTACTACCGAATAGCTGCCATGTTTGTCCATAGCTTTCCAGATGTTCGTAGAAAAGCCAAAAGACGCTGAAGACACCGGCAGACCAACCACTGGTTATGGTCCTGTGAAATATGTCTGAGATCCTTCCTTGCAAGTTCATCGTCGATCTCGTTGCCGATTAAGCCGTGATTGTTTCTCATTTAGAGAGATCTTGCATTCCTGGATCACTTTCGAAGAAGTCAGAGGGTTAAGCACAGCTTGGCTGTCGCCGAAGGCACAAACACTTCCTCCCATCCAATCTTTCCTTGTATCGTACTGATTGGTTAGCATGCGTTTTAGCTTGGAAGACGAGCCCGGATGTAACTAATGCAGCGTTCAGTTGATAGACATAACATCAATTATAGGCTCTGCAACCATTCGTAAAAGTTCTATAACATTTATTTCCTGGTTCAGATTTTAAAATGAACAGTTCTGAATTGAAGAAGAGATGACCGTGTTTATTGGCCTTGGGAACATCGTTCCGGACGGAATATCCAATAGACATTATTCAAAAGATATTCTGCTTTCAAGTTCCTCAAAGTTCCATTGAACATATACCTACTTTCAAACGGAAAATGGTTTTGAGAGTGCATCCAATGATGTATGTAGCAGGGGAGGAAGATTCACCAATGGGGCAAGAACAGAACCCTAAGTGCTTGTGAAGGTCCCAGTAGAGCCAATACATAGTGTTCATTGAAATTTGGCAATCGAAGTAATACGAATTCACGTGAGATCTTGTTAAACCAAACTACGGACGCATAAGGAATGATTAGTCTAATCATACCCATTTCGGTTACAGACACCATGGGCCTACAACCCAAAGCTACAAGTCTACAAGTCAAGTGCCACTTGTACGATAGTTTATTACACTTGTAGAAGATCAAGCGTAGCTTCGTAACAGAAATTTCGTATACTTGTCATAATTTACTTGCGTTACAAGTTCCTGTAGTTATAATATTGTAATACATATTGCCTTAGCAGTTTTCGAATCGACATGTTGGAACCAAAGAAAATAGCTATTTACGATTATTCCAAAGTGTTAGACTTCTTTTGGAAGAGAATGTTGACACCATTAAGCGCGAGTTCGATCAAATAGTTAATTTTGTGCGTCTAGTGAATAAAATACCTCGGCCTTTTGAGGACGTACGGAGACCGTTTCTAGCACTGGACCAGTCAATAATGTTCAGAAAAGCCGCTCTTCAACAAACAACTTTGTGGTTAGTTCCAATAAAAAACACAGCGACGACGACACGTTGCGTTGGCGTATGTGTGTGCTTGGATGGTATAGATCTACATATTAGGCATTCCAAGTGTTCTCCTTTCTCCATAGGCAAATATTGCTACTGCTTCACGTACACAAAAAATGGATGACTCTGACTCGCTACATACATAACTTTTTCATCTGCCCCTATCACAAACTTCTAATCCTTTTTGCAGTCCTCCGGTTCAAGTTCCTTTGAAAACTTTGAACTTTTTTGGAGACCATTGAACATAAAACTCTTTTCAATCCCATACAAAGCCTTCTTTCACGTGCATAAGCTATTAATTCAAATTATAAGGGAAAAAAAACACCAAAAAAAACAGGTCATCTAAGGGAACTAGGCATAAAAAATGAGACACAAACGTGACACACACAAAAGATTACATTTACCAGATACACCCTCTACTTAAAATATACACAAAAAAGGACACCACTGGTGCTGTGCTATATGTCAAGAAATATTCTACCATCATTATGTGCGGTAACCATCTACAACACCACTCACCATCATACCACAAAGAAAACAAATAGAAAAAGAAAATGTCAGTATAACACCGGTATAACCACTTATTCCACAGTCAACACCTATTTACAGTACCCCGCGCATATATCTATACTCCCTCACATGCTTTCAATTTTATTTTCAATTTGAAAAGTGTCATGTCAAAGACATTTCAACACTCTCCCCACTTATATCGCGTAGCAAGAAGATAGAAGCAAAGCAACAAATTCAAAACGTTTTCTTTTCAATATTCACCAAAGCAAAGACTGTTGTGTAGAAAAAGAAAAGAAAAGAAGAAAAAAACAATTACGAAAATAACCGCAACACTCGAAAGGACTTTAAGAAGCTGTCATTAAAAATAAAATGTGCACGAATACCCAAGTAAACGAGTGTTGAAATGGAATATACATAGGTGCAGTAAACATATGAACAAATACAGGCAAAAAGAAAACAAGGACACCACTTAAACTGACCTTGTTTAAGATAAAAAAAAAACGAAGTTAAAAACTTCCTTGCTCTAGATTCTCTATAACTGGGCTCCAGCTGAGTTTTCAATGTTGCAAGTGCCAATCTGGATGCGAGATGGAAAGGAAAATGATAACAGTTATTGTTCGGTTGATAAAGCTAGTTGAAATAAGAATATAAGCAGTTAAACCACATCTATATTATACATGAACGAGTACAGTTTATTGTCATATCCGAACCAAATGCTCTCTCAAGCTCCAAAAAATGCTTTGGATAAAACAATGGACCTTCGGGACGTGGTTCTGGTTATATGCACCCAAAACACATTTACAAGAACCCATTTACGAGCATTCGAGAAAGAAAAAAAAAAAAACAGATCATCTCGTTCGCATTCTATGATTGATAATGGCGTTGCACACGCTGGTTCTTTTAACACGAACCCGCAAAAAGAACACCGAAAGAATTTCAACTCGAATGAAGTTAGTAGTTCATGTTAGATAAGCGAGTGGAAATTACAATGTATTAGGACTTATTGATTTCGTGTTGAACGAACCAACGCGAACTACACGATGTATTTGTTTTTGATTGGAATTACAAGAGTAAATTAGTTTTTCACAACCCAACACGGCATTCACCAGTAAGGTCATTTTCACAACCCAACACGACAAAGGTCGTTTTACGCAAACCAACACGACTCACGAGGGGTGCAAACAGCAACACAAAAACTGCTTAGGTGGATCGAAGTTTGAGTCCTCCCGTGCCATTAAAAGCGAGATCTCGATCAGCCGTTCGGAATCGGCAAAAAATTATAGATTCCTCACAAGAAATGGTTTAATCAATAGGGTTTTTTAAAAGAACTCTTCAGATTTTTGACATCGACTCTGTTTCACCTCCTTTCTTCTATTTCTAAGATGTTACAGCCTCAAAAGGATCACAGCTCTCCCACTTGTCTGTAGGGTACGCTTTTCTTACCTCCTTTAACCTTACAGGTTAAGATGGACATCAACATGCCGCCTCAATAAGTCTTCAAAACCGCATTAGAGGAAAATAGAAGAAAGGGGTACTTCGTCACTTAAGACCTCAAAGGTGATGCAAACAGGTGAAAATAGACCTCTCAGCCAGTTTTGAATCTAAAAACCTTAAACAGCTCGCCAGAAATTGAACCCGTTGTTGGTTAGAAGTAAGAGTTGTCCAGAAATGAAATGCCCACCGTAGTAGGTATATAAGGGTTTCTCATCATCCTCATAAGTTTAAGTGAGGAACGTCTTGAGTTTTTATTTTTTAATGTACCCTTTTTTCTGCAGGGACATGCGCACTGAAAAACCTCAAATGCGGATAGTGCTCCTTGATGCGGATTGTCCAATTAACAGTCTTCTTCTATCATGTTCTCCATCGATCCACTCCACCACATCCCCTGGAGCACAAACAGACTATAACATTTTACCCGCTATGCTGCCACATCAAAACTCCCATGTTTTAATTACTCAGGTCATTGAATGATTAATCTTTGCAAGCCACATCAAATTTATTATCTCTTTGAATACTTACCTGCCTATTTCCTTTTACAACAAATTCCAACAGATTCAAATCTTAGCATCACGACCCAGAAAGGCCATAAATCAAAGCACCGGAAAACATAAACCAGCAACAGTCCATTTTCACCATTCCATGTCTTTCATCACTCTCCACAATCAACATCAGGTACTAAGCTCTCTCAGGTTGAAACCTCAAACACTACCTAAATTTTCATCATTATCAGCATGACACCGGTCAACTGTGAGAGTTCTTTTGTACGAATAAAATTCTATCAAAGCAAAGAGATATTAACCTCTAATCCTGTAATCCAAAACCATAAACCTTGTACTTCATAAGCAAAAAATGATGTTTTTTGTCAGAAGAAGGAAAGGGCGCCGCGGTGGTTTCATGCCAAATAAATGATTCAAGATACTCGCATTACCCACTTGTTGCTTTCACCAACCAACAAACCACCTCCCATCTAATTAAAAATACAAAGCTCGCACCACAAACGCCACGATTAATCGTCGTAAAAATATATAAACCCCACGTTATGACAACGTTTTTATAGTTTTTTTTTTTTTTGTACGGTGGCATTGCTTTTTCGCTTACAACAATTAAATGCTGATCCTGAGATAAAAATCAAGTTTAGCACGTAAAAATTAATCATTGTGCAAATTCTCTACAACAAGCGGATTTTACTGACTGGCCTCGTGTTTTACTATGGAAGCATACTCATATGAATCAAAAGAATTTTTATTGAGAGTAAAAAGTAAAACAAAAAATTAGGAAAAAAAATTATTCAGAAGATTTCCTCACAGACTTTTAATTGAGTTTTCATTCATAAAAATGCACTTCACTTTCTTTTCGTAAGCAAAAAATACAAATTAATTCAAGTCTTTGTCACAGACTGACGGTTGCGTATAAAGAGAATATGATTTCCATTCAAATTTCCATAATCATTTTCGTACCTACCCCAAAAACTCTTCGACAAGGCCAAGTGAGACTCGTTGTCGTTAGTGAAAGGACCAACGCTCGAATTCAATGTCAGACACCAAGTTTTATAATGTATTCATGTGGTTTTTGTATACTTTTGTATAATCCTTACGGCCGACCATTTTATGGGACTAAAAAGTTTTCAAACTATGCTAAAAAAAAAATTGGATATGGAAAATCATAAGCGAGTCACTGTTTTTCTAAACAGATGCTTCGGAGGACAAAAAAAAAATGAACGACTTTCACATCTTTTTTCTTTTTGGTTTCATTTGTGTTCCAGACACAGAAAGGCTACGCATATTTTTCCATTAATGAAGAGAAACTATGGAAAAAGCAATTCAGGGAAATTCCACATCGTCGTCATTGAGAATAATAAAAAAAAAATTGTTAGCAAATTTCTTCGCTTCCTAACGTTCAAAAAGAACGACGACGACGCGACATGACGGCCGGCGGCGACTATAGAAACACAGTTGGCGACCATTTGTTCAGTGCATGAGAATTATTTATTGTGCTTTTTAATGAAGGTATTATTAAACAAATTGGAATCACTTAATTAATTGGGTACAAATGGCTTCCAAAGACTATCAAATGTTTTCACATCGAGAAAGCAGCATCCAACTCAAATTTGGAATAATGACTTTCTGAATTGTCATACCCTTCCACCCAGCAATACTCAAGGTAGTTATTGTCTTTTGTAGAAACAAGTCAGTCATGGGTATACCCAATTGCAGATGAATCCCGACCAAACTGTATCAAGCTACAAAAGGCATCCAGTTGAAGGTTTTGTTTTTCATAGAGTTGATGAAAAGAGAAGCATCTGCTAAGAGAAAAACAAAAATTCTGGAATGTAAATTGTGAATTCCACCAATGTTTTGAAGTTTTATTGGAAATACCCCCCAGTGCTTGTGGAAATCAATACACAAATGGCTTCGAATTAAACTCATTTTGTAAAACTTAATAAGGAACTCTCTCAATTACGACGGGATCTTGTTATGAATGCCAACAAAGCAACAAATATTTTCTATGATATTAAACTTAACTCTTTTTTGAAAACAGTAGCTGTTCATCGCATCAAAATGGGTTGATAATTGTGTGCCTTGGCTCACACTTTCGCTTAAGAGGCTTAAAAAAAAAGACTTCATAACAAGCTAAAACTCAAGTCAACTATTCTCGATCAAGAGTTCAGCAGATTAAGGATTTCCAAATACAATCTGCGGCTGCATATAGAAAATACATTAGTTCTACAAAAAATAGTTTGATACAGAATCCGTCTTCTTTTTGAAAATTTGATAAAAATAAGAAAAAAGTTTCTGAATTTGCAACATTTATGAATTTGTATCATAGATCTTCAAATTATGTACAGTGTAAAAATCAGTGATATGTTTACAGACATTTTTAAAGGTATCTAAAAGGATGTAGTAATGGGTTGACTGCACAACAAGGACCTAATGCTGTCATCAACACCAAAAACGATTTACCATTTACCCAGGAAAGTGATGCTCTGCATATTAATAAAAAGCTGACATTCTGTTGTTCATGCCTTATGTTATTGGTTTAACTTGTCCCTATCGTATTCTGCTTTGCCCCAAGCTTGTAAGCCTTCATTTATAACCCCACAGTTGAAATCAGGAAAAATAAATAAACACCAATAAAAAGGGTGGCGTAACAGACTGGGGAGCCCCAGGGCCTAGCGTATTTCTCATACCTTGTGAAGGAATGGAAGGATCTACAATTTTTCTTCTGATTCCGAACGGCATTAAGTAAGCGCTTTTCACGGCAATGAATCTAATATCGGAGGACTTGCCATTCTTCAAGAAAGGCGATACCCGTGGAAAAATATTTTTGTTTTTCAGTTGGGATTCGAACCGCGTAACAGGCAAACAGGAAACCGATGCAATATCCGTGACTGTTGAGGTATTGCAAAAATTTGCGTTATGACAAAGAAGATAGAATCCATAATCAACAGCTGATTCATGGAGCAAAATCACTTCTATCGGACAGACAAAATGGATTGGTCAATGACAAATCTTCCATTACAAATCTTTTAGAATGTTCGTCTTGTATAATAAAAGAATTTAGGGGTCGTTCAAGTATTACGTAAGCAGATTTATTACAATTATTGACCCCCCCCACCCCCCCTTGTCAGCAAAAGTAAGCAAAGCACATACCCCCTCCACCCATGCTTACGTAAACATTTTTCAATTAATGTATTTTTTAATATTATATTTTTATAGTTGTAGTTTTCAACATAAGTAAACAGATTTAAGATAGAAATTTGATTTTACTAATAGGTACGGTATTCAACATAGAGTAAGGGAAAGAAAATATAAAACATATAAAAATTTAAAAATTTCAAACAATTTTTGATATACCTAACTTTAATTTGTCTATTTCAAACGACATCTTGATCTTGAACACTAAACTTTGGCTAGTAGAATAAACGGTTACACAAATGTTTACTTGCTTCACTATGCTTACAATACGTCTACTCGCTTTATTATCCAAACAAGACAGTATACTGGAATAACAAATCTAGACAAGTGAATAGATAGCGGGAATTCCCCTACTCGGCTCTTAAGCGAGCGCTCAGAGGAGAAAATAAATAGAGGGCAAACTTGTGCATACGTCAACCAAAATTTAACTCCACTACTGTACAGCTTTCACCATTGCCTTTACACAAAATCTCACTACTGCCATCTGGAGTACAATTTCCACAACTGACTTTATACAAAATTCAGCTTAAGGGCACGTCTGGCTGACTTTTGGGATTTTGAAAGCCGTTTGCAATCTTAAATAAAAAAACAACTCTCGATGACGTAATCATCACCTAGACCCCCCTACCCGCATTTCATCCAAAATAAGCAAAGCAAAGACCCCTCCCCCCCCCCCGCCCCTTGTAGTGCTTATGTAATACTTGAACGGTCCCTTATGAATGATTTTCAAACGGACCATTCACAAATACGCTAATTTTTCCAAAGCTTATGACCAACTTAATAACCAGCTGCTAGTTAAAAATCTTTCAAATTTCGGTTCTTATGTATCATCTCGTACTCGATACGTTAAGTTCAAGCCACGATATTCCTGCGCAGTAGAAGTTAAATCTGGGGTACCTCAAGGAACCCACTTGGGACCACTACTGTTTGTGATATGGATAAATGCTCTGGCCTGTGCGACAAAAAGCTTGGATATACATCTATACGTTGACGTTAAATTCGGGGTACCTCAAGGAAGCCACCTAGGACCATTATTATTTGCAATATTGTAAAATGCTCTATCCTCTCTGACAAAAAGTTTGGATATACATCTATACGCAAACACATTCAGTTGCAATGATATCGATCATTTACTGCAATGGTGAAACAACAACAATCTCACACTTCGCTAGAACTGAGAATGCTTTCAATAAATACTTTATAAGCAACTCAAAACTTGAAAGAGTAAATAATTCTTTTGTGCATTTGGGAGTTATATTTGATCGAAAATTATATTTTGGCATGTATATCGACTCCATAACTGCAAAAGCTTCTATTCGTCTGGGAACTTGAATTAGAATTTTTATTGAAGAACAAAGTATTCGCTTTTAAAAACACAATAGTATGTGGTAGTAAGCAGTCAACTAACTTTTAAAGTTTTCTCGATTCAACACTCGAAAACAAACGACTGAGATTTTTTTGTGGCTCGACCAAATTAACAAAATTTTTGGCTTTTTGAGTCCGTTTTTCACTTTTTATTGTTTTTGCTTCGAGGAAGTCTTTGATAGGTTGACTCAAGATGTTATTTCGTCATCTTTTAAAATTTTAAAATTGCAAGCAGTCAAAGGGTATCGAAAGTAAATATCGAAACTCGTTTTATGATTATCTAAAAAAATGGTCAAGAAAAATTAAATAGAAGAAAACAGGGCATACCGATGCTTACAAGCCTTGAATGTCTCTGAATCATGTGACAGAAACAAAGATCTAGGCTAAGTAGATCAGCTCACATTTTAGGATTGCGAAGAAAGAACTATTTTCTGTGTACAGTTAATAAAATAGGCAGGGTGGCTCAACAATGCCATGGGAACCTCGGGCCTAACGCATTTCAAGGACCATTCATTGATGCGGGGTCAAAACGACTTAGTTAAAGCGCTTTTCGTGGCACTGTGTAGTTTCTGTTTTCACGAGAACTTCCTAATTTTTCGCAAAAAGTAATACCCCTGAAAAACATTCTTTTCTTTAACATTTCTGAGGATTGAAACACGGAGCTTCTCAAATTATTTGAGTATTACTGATTTTGCATTTGACGAACAAGTGTCAAAGTATTACAGACCGCTAAACCGATTTGACTATGAATGCCTTTGGTTTTATTGTTTGTGTTCAGTTAACTAATTAAGATGCACCTTTTTCAGAATAAAACTAGCAGTGTCCCGCACTTGCATGTGTTCTCCCTCCCACTACCTCTCTCTTTTTATCTAACCAACTAATTAAGAACTTTTCAAATTGCCTACTCAGACAACTTTGATTTCCCGAGTGCTCCCTCAGCGCATCACACGAAGGTGTGTTTTTAAAAACAAAATAGGAAACCATGTTTTTATCGCAAAAAGCCATTATTTATTAAGAAGGTAGCTCTTATCTGTCATGAGATTATACACCATGATAACTAATCCTCTTGAGTATATTCTTTGGTGTAGGTAACCTCTTTGTGTGTACAAAAATGTCTTATAAATTGTATAAGAGTAACGCTAGACCACTTGTTTATCAGAACAGGAGTCTCAGCGCTGACATTTACCTTTTACACCTGCAGTGACGTTTTTAGTTCACCCTTCATCGTCATGAGACACCAAGTCGGGTATTTTCCTGCTTTTCGTTCCATGAATATGTAAATTGCATGCACATTCTCAAAAAAAAAAAAACATCAAGTGATCCTATCATTTCTCTTATGAGTTGCTGCCTTTGGTTTCGGGCAGGAATATTTTTTTTTAAGTTTGTTTTAGCGGTGCTGTTGTTGTCCTGCTGACAACATTGTTATATTAATCTATGATACGCTACTCTAGGAGTCCACGCAACCATCAACCAAATACGAAAAAAAGGAGAATAATAAAAATAAACTTTTATTACACACAGTGGCGGCACGGTCTTTTACCCAAGACCACCAGCCACCACCATCATATATAAATGGCTCGCAAACATGTTTTGTGGGGGGCATCCTGACTGAATGAATATTTTATAACATAACAAAACGGATAAGAAAAAGAAAGTAAAACAATAAAAAATAAAGACAAGCAAATCTTCAACATGTATGTAGATATGAGAGAACTATGAAACGGAAGGTCCTTTGGTGAAGTCGTAAAATTCATCACAACACATGATTTTTTTATTTTTCTGTTTTATCTAATCGACTGTACGTACATACATGGTATTTGTATATTTGGATTTGCTGTTCAACTCTATCCAAAGCTCATTTTTTCTTTCTCCCTCTCTCTTTTATTTTTGTCCGTATACACTCGTTGCAGATGCGGATGTGTGCTTTTGTTTGAATTTAAAATTGCGAAACAATAAGGTCTGAACAGAATAACGGATTCGGTGGAGTAACGAAATTAGCTTTTCTCATTCCTTTTAAATCACAAGAAGAAAAAATAGAGATATGTGCAAACAAAGAGGGTATGAGCTCTTTTATTAAAAAATAAATTTATCTTTGCCAAAGCAGAATGAAAAAAAGAAACCGTGGGATTAATTGAAAATTTATGCACTTTGATCTTGAATGCATTAAGCATTCCATTTGCTCGTAAAATTTCAATTATAAGTCAGTAGTCAAAAAGGAATGACTGCGAGCACACATGAAAGATGGAGTTCGACAAAAGACTTTAAGCCATGGTTTTAAAGTAGTTATAAATGGTTGTGCTTACAAAATGTAATGCGCTTAGAAATTTTTACGACTTTGCCAGATTTCTTATACTTAAAAATGAACATGTCAGCTCGTAGATGTTCGTAATTGAAATGTGGGTTTGATTCACTATTGACATCCTATATTAAAAGAGACTTAAATAGTACTCAGGTATTCATGGCGAATTGTTAACTGGTTTTTTAACAGCTTTTTAATTAAAAGAAGGTTTTCCGCCGTTTTTGAGCACCAGACGTTAAAAATAGTGTGTAAAAAAGGTAGATTATTGACAAAAAAAAAACTTGATGATTGAATAAGAACTGATACATTTTTTTTAATATCTATTTCTCTGACGTTGAATGATTCAAAACATATGAAGCTTACAAGGGAAGAAATTCCATAGTGCATTACCCCAACCGCTTATTTAAAAAAGAAATACGCAGAAGCAAATAATTTCATAGCAATAAATGACGGTGCTAACAAAATGTAATGCGCTTACAAATTTTTACAATCTAAGAAGACTTTTCGAAATCTAAAATTAACATGTAAGCTCGTAGATGATTGCAGTTCAATGTGCTTACATTCCAAAATGTGGATCTTGTTACCTATTGACTTCTTTTCCTTAAAGACACTTCAATAGCTGCGGAATTTCTTAGCAGCTTATGAATTATAGGAAAATTTTAATTGGCAAACATTAAAACGAGTTTGTAAGAAAGGTAAATGAGACAAAAGATGTTAGTGGTATTTCAAAACTGCCATGCTATTGAATACTAACTAACGAAGAACTTAAATTTTAGCTTAAAAGCATTCGCAATTCACATGATTTAGTATCACACTCAAAAGCAGAGCATTGTCAAACTGTGCAACAGCAAGAGTTCATTAAAAAAATATATCGACGGAGGAATGGTTGCGCTTACAAAATATAAGGCGCTTACAAGCTTAAAATCGTTTATGAGTTCTTTCAAAACCATGTTGGCTCGGATATGTTCGTTGTTGAATGTGCTCACAAGCTTTAATGAGGATTTTACTATCGAATTACTTCAGAAAACAACAGTTTAACAGTAGTCATAAAAATAAAGCTTTCAGACAACGAGTCGTATGAAAACAAACCTGCGAGCCTAAGCCCTTGAACAGACAACAGAACTCTTAATCAAATAGTTCGGAGTTACAAAACCAGACGATGTTGAAAGAATAAGTTGATATAAATAACTACAGACACAATTTGTAAGCACACTGATTTCTGTAGACTATATTACTCACATTTCAGATGATAAGAGCTTGAAAGTTTAAAGATCAATTCTTATCAAGCTTACAAGGGCAGAGTATTCATATTGATGTAAGTTTATTTTCTGCGTATACAATCGAGGAAGCAATAATACAGACATATCAGTAAATTGACTGATGTGAACTAACAACTTGACCCCGTTCATATTTAAACTTTTACTTATATTCGAAACGTCTGTGATCTAACAGATTAATTTTAACTATTTGTTAAACGATTTGTAAACGAAGAAGCGCTAGGCAATAACAATCAGAAGTTGCTTAAGTGTGATCTTAAAAACTGCAACTAAGCAACTTTAAACGACCATCGATTGAGATTAAAGATTTTTATAAAAATAAAAAAGGAAATACAGTCTCATAGACTTCTGAAGTAAGGAAATTATGTCCGCTACAGAAATTATGTCACTGCAAATTAATGTAAGCCAACACAACACACACTATCTGAATCAGAATAAAATTTCTCGGAAACCAAACATATGTTTGTAAGCAAATATGTATGAATAGAGAATTTTTTAAGGTCATAGGCTTTATGGTAAGCCCATAAAGTGACATACTTAGTACATCTTACAAAATTTTACATTCGTATACAGAAACAGAATAGGTTAGGTTAAGTAAAATTAATGTGACTGTCGGGATAACAACCAACGCACTTATAAATTTCTTAGATTGAGCTTTCTCAAAAGCGATGAAGACTATGACTGTCTATGTTTCTAAGATCACTTGGATCGACAAAAAAGGGCTCTCCCAAATGTTTTTTACGTCTTTGAGAGAGGGCAGAGCATGTGCAGACGGTTTGCTCTTCTTCACACTGTCCATTCAGCCAGCTTCCATAGGTGTCGTTTGACAAAACCTTGAGCCTTACGGCCCATAAGACAGTGTCCGGTTATGACACCGATTAGAGAGCTAAGTTGCAATCTGTTTAAGGATAAAAGCCTGTGGAACATATTTAAGATTAAGGTTTAGCCAGATATTTTTGGTAGTTACACAGATGGCGGCGTTTGTTGTCTTTACAGCATCCTGCGTTAGCAAAGTTTTGCACGTCAAGAAATGCAAACTTTCATTCTGCTGGGTGACATTGGCATGGAAGCTCCCCTTCCCCATGCTGGCTAAAGATTACTTTGCTTAATATTTCACGATAAGTCGTTTTTTCCGAGGCTGTCCAGTATACTGTTACCCCAGTGTCGGCCTGACGGCCGTTGTATATAATCAGTGTGTGATCTATGGAGATGTTCCCATTTGCTTCCAATGGCTATTTCGCAGGAGAAGAGAGCCAAAGTGGTTATACTATCTTGTTCCATCTTGTTTATTTGATTTCCGGTTTAGCTTTTTATTTAGGACAAGTTGGCCCGCACGGCTCGTCGTAGCTCGGGCCCTACGCCGATCTTGTGTATAACATATCGACGCTGCTCGCAATATTTAGATGTAATAAAATACTGAACAATTTTGGAAATCTATTCAGCAGTTTTTAGGTTCCACTTTACGTTCCCGTTCCCGTGGGTAATGAAATGTTACTCGGTGATAATGAAACATTTTGAGAGTGAAAGAACATTAAAATCGGTCCAGTGCTTGCTAAGTTCCCGATTACCTTTTCGTTTCTGTCCCTTTTCCTTAGGAGTATGGGAAAAAATATAGTTCAAGCTACTCGGGGAAAATGTAGCACTCTAACAATTGATGTGCTTACATCAGCAAGTAGATTTTTTTCAAAGCGTGCAACGTCTTCTTACTGCAAAGACATAAATCTTAGGCTGGCAAGTCCAAAGTAAATAAGAACTTGAACACTGTCTGGAGAAAGTTTGCCAGTAGACTTTTACCCTTCTACAGATCTCTTAAGCCCAACTGATAAAGCAACCAGAAATATTTCGACAATCAGCTAACTTACTAGTCGTCATAAAGAAAACAGCACTGTTGTCCTTTTTGATACTTTCTCAATTCAGCAACTTTAATGTGTGCACAATTTTGTAAGCACGCCCAGTGTTTGCATAAGAAAGATTAGTTGTCATAAAAAATGATATCGAAGACATTTTTTAGATCTCACAATCATTGGAAATTACCATAATGACTTTTAACTGGAAAGTATATTTACCCATAAAGCTTTCGCAAAGGATCTATTTGAGCTACATATGTAGGTGGGAGCTTTTCGCCTTTGTGGCGTGGTCGTTCGCATGTCTGGCTGTTACGCGGGAGTCTGCACGTTCCAGGTTCGAATTCCTGAAACATCAAACGACAAAATGTTTTCACTGGTATCGCCTTTTGGAAGGAATTGGAAAGTGCTACGAGAGCAATTACTAACTACCATGAAAACCGATTACTTACTCAGCTGTTCAAAATCGGCATTAAATTGTAGGTCCTTGAAATGCACTTCACTTCGAGGTTTCCATAGTTTTGTTGCGACCCCAATTTACTTATTGAAAAAACTCAAACAATGTAGCGGAACGAACAGCACTCCTCAGCACCTGGTATAACAATGGACAGGTATTAAAAATAAAACCTCCGACAAACAAAAGAGACCTAACAAGAGGGTGTTTCGTAATTTTGTTTTAATAGAAACTATCAAAGGTCAGGATCATAAAACAGGATATTTTTGAGCTTCTTGTTCATAACAGAAATACCACATCGCAAAGCTTCTTCCCTCTAACATCCACAGCAAAACAAATTATTCTCACATTTCTCAAATTTCTCGACATGGTTGGTACATATCAAGTTTCTCCCCCGAAACTAATTGAAAATTATATTTGATTCGACCATACGTTCCGAAGCACTAATTAATAAGCACTTCTGTTCCATCTGACACAAAATCACTGCCACCATGCCTTGAATATGTTAGAAGTCATGTTACCTACGATGTACGTGAATGTACAAGTCCAATTAAATGGTCTAACTGCTGTAAATTCTACATCCTTGCCTCAATGACGAAGAGATAGACAAGAAGCAGATAAAGAGCAAGAGAGAAGGGGTTAGAGAAATCCTAACATAATTTATGGGCAAACATTCATCATAGCATAGCCAAAGCCTAAACCGAAAACGAAAACGAAATCGATATTTGTAATCCTACCTACTTACGCTAATCCTCTGTGTTATTCAAAAGGGTTGATCTGCCACCACCCCTAATTTCGTTCATCGTACCGTTTCCCTTTCATCTATAAAATAGGTTCATGCTAAAAGTCGGTCGCAAATCATAAATTTATGAGAACCATCCTCTCTCTCACTCGATGACCTTTTGCTACCTAACTTTATAACCGCCTAGTTAGGTAGTTATTTTCTAGCTATGGTAGACGAAAATCGGATGATATATTATTCAAATTTTCTCTTGGGTTAACAATTTAGATTTATTGAACAGGAAAAGTACATAGTGATACCCACTAAAACCCACTAAAACCCATCACAACTAACCAGCATGACGAACAAAAAAAAATTGGTATTGTTTTTGTCCTTGAGCTGTTTGCAGAAATAATGCCGGGGGAAGTTTAATTTGTGTTGTCTGTTTTTTTTAATCAAGTTTTTATGTGAGTGAGTACTTTTTTTCAGATAGGGTGACATCGCTTTGAGAGTTTGTGGTGTAATAATGACACTTCAAAGGATGACAAAGGGTGAAGTTGAAATGTGTTACAAATCACCAACAGATTCAGTATGGCTTTTATTTTTATGTAATTTTTTTTCTTTGAAGGATAATTTCAAGGGTTGGCTTAGCTGAGCATTATCTTGATGTAAAAAAGGGTTTTTTGTGGTGATTATGATGCCTGCCGTTACGGCAAATTATCCAATTAAATGCGAAACACATAATTCAAGGGTAACATCGGATATGCTCTTTGGTGTGAAACAAATGTAACTGAATGGGTTTAGTGTAGTTGAAGGCGAAATAAATGAAATGTATGCCAATTATTTATTAATTCACATATGAAAAATTTACTCATACTTCATACATTTTTGCTGTTGCAGGCATCATCAGATTGATGTGCTTTTTGCATGTAACGGCGTAATACCTACGTGTTGTGTAATGGGTGCATGATGTGAAAACAAATTGAACGGAATTTTTCGCACGTTGTAATGAATGAACGTGAAGGGCATTTGGAATGTGTTTAATCGAGATAAGAAGAGTTACGTAATACACTGCTTCTATAGTCAACAAGAAAAATTTCGTAGAATTGATATGGGTAAGACTTCACAAGGAACTTTTTAAGAATCACATCAGAAGGTTTCAAAGTAGGTATACTTTGGAAAATTATTCTTGGAAATTTACCGAGAAACCGTCTACCTCTCACCGTTTCTGGAATTAAAGAAAAAGTGCGGGGTAAAAGTTTTCAAGACTTTGGTTATTATTCCAAGAGTAATTAAAAAAAAAATTTGAGGACGCCAATATTGAGCTGGTGCGCTCAGATCAAATACCGGTTCATTCGGGTAACAACCTTTCGTTTTATTGTGGAGCAATAGATGGAAATGAATTAGTTATTAATTCATTTGTAACAACAATGACCGCGTGTAAGTTTATCGACTAAGCACCCTGCCACTGCACCACTCCCGTCCAAAAGCCGAACAATTTATATAACTTAAAGATCTTTATGATGAATAATATTTCATTCATATTCCAACACAACTACCGTGCATCGTCACTAGCAGTAGAAAGAAAAACTCATACAATTTAAATCCTAAACATGAAGCAAAACGGGTGAAACCCTTGCATTTGCCTAAAACGAGGTGTATCAACATAAATTTTAAGTTGTGGGAAAGCTTTTGTCGAGAAGAAGTGCACAACATAATTTAAAATTTTATTCATAACGTTTCAAGGAAGTTCCTCGTAAGGTGATGCTTTACAAGACCTTCAACTGCAATTCAATTTCTTTGCTTCAAAAGATGATGGACTTTTTTACATCATTCTTACATCTAAAATGGGACATAGGTAAACTTCTATAGCAATATTGTAAGTAAAAAAAAAAGGGATTTCCTAGTTACAATTAATTCTTGGTGGAAAATGGAAGAGTAAAAAAAAAATAAATAAACAAATCACTAAGTAGGATTGCACAACAGAGCTCAGGGTGTCCCGCACTTCTCGCATACAGTGTGGGGAATGTAAGGGGCCTACAAATTTTTGCTGGTGTTCAGGGAGGAAGCACTGCTTACACCAGTGCAAATTCTATCTGATACCCGCGAAAAAAATCGAGCTACGAACACCACTGTAACAGGCAAACATACCAACCATTGCACCACATACAAGGGTTCAATTCAGAAGTATGAGAAACGAAGAAAGACTTTTTAGAACCTCGGTGTATTGTGATTTATCAGAGTTCTAGATTAAGCCAATCGCAGTCCAATTACTGCACGTTCGATTGGGTAGGGTTGGTGAAGAACAAAAATGTTGAAAGGGTTTGGCTAGAGAATTATTTGCGTAACAGATCATTCATCATTCATCAACATGCAACATAGCATTAGTACAAGAATCAATATTTGTCGTATTTCTTGTACAACAGGTCTAACAACTGAAATCTGACTACGAAGCACAAGTCTTTCCAGCAGTGCGATTGGCAGTGCGATTGGCCTTGCGAAGGACAACCTCAGCAACCTAAAAGGGTAATTGGTTGTAAGATCATTGTCATAACATAACACATTTCCTAGCTTCGTCTTCATTGATCGCCAAAAAGCATTCTAGTCTTTATTTAGCTTAAAGTTTCCATTGCAGCAAATTGAAGATTAAACAATTTTACCGACTAGAAAGTCTTGAAACAAATATGGATGAAACCCTTTCTATTGCTATAAACCGGACCTATCAACCTCATCAAAGAGTTATAATGTCGGAAAGGTATTGTAAAGAAGATACGCACAATGTAATTTTCATGGCATTTGAAGACTGTAAATTGGCTCGAAGACTAATATAGGCAATGGGAGAAGATCAGGCATATTGAATGACAACTGATGGTACAGATCTGCAAAACAAGTACATTGTTTTATGCGAAGAACTGATCTCGAAGACAGCGAGAGATCTTAAATGAAGTTCAGAACATTCACCGATGCGTCCATGGGGTAATAGTAACCATAGCGACCTGTAACGTGAGAGTTATAGGTTTGAGAACGGTTTGGAACGTTTTACGAGAAAATTCGGTAGTGCTCCAATAGTCACTTCATTGCCATGAAAAACCTTTTCTCACAGACTATCGGGAATCGGTAAATATTTGTAGGTCCTTTCCATTCTTTCCATCATGGTGAAGAAATATGTGTCAGGCCCTGGCCGCCCTCCAGCTGAATGTTGCCCGCTTATTTACTTCGTTCATAGGACAGAGCATTCATAGGACTCAGAACACTCAATCCGACATATGAAACAGTTTGTAAACACAATGCAATTTTTTTTTTTTTTTTCAGAAAAATAAAATTATTTTGGCTGAACAGAATAAAAAAAATGTCTCGTTTTTACAACATTTCAAGTTCTTTTTGCAATATTTGAAAAAGCACTCCACTACGCGAGAGGTTCGTCGTTCGAATCCCAACAGAAACCAAAAAGATTTTCCACGGGTATAACATTTCGCGAGGAAGACCTCCGATAAAAATTTCATTGCAATGAAACGGCTTTTCCGATTACCCGTTCGGAACCGGCAAAGCGAATTGCAGGTCCCTCCATTCCCTAACAAAGTATGATTATGAGAAACGCGCTAGGCTATGAAGTTCCCCGATCTGTTACGCAACAGCTCAGCTTTCAATTGGGTTGTAATTTTGCCACTTTGACGCTCAGTACGTGGACGTGCGCTTACTCTTTCTACATTTCAAGTTCCTTTCCGCACTAGTTAAAACAAAAAGGCACACGAGTGGATAAACTTAAAATTCATAAAAATTGAATCATTGCCAAACATAATGTAAGGTTGAGTGAACCCCTTTAGCTTGCCCTAAATATTTCATAATTATGTTGATAAGAAAACAATTTTTTACTACACCCAAAATGAAATCAACTCAATCCGTTTCGAATAATTTTCTACTCAATAAAACTATACAAACACAGCCACCTTTAGCCGAAACAATCAGTGTTTACTCGTTACTGTAATGGACTTTCCCATTACAAAAATCACTAAATACTTAGCTATAACGTCTCCTTTTACCCCTTTCAGAATCAAAAGGTGTATCAAGTCTTATCAACAATCTATTTTATACCCAAAACCCTTTATACAGTCAACTAGAACAGCAAATACACAAATCGATAAAAATAAAAACATCTTTTCACGACATTAAAATAAATGGATGACTCAAAACGAATTTGTTATCTTCGTTTCGTTTTTTTTATCAAGGTGGAAAGATACAAGAAGATGATAAGAGTGATGGTGATAGCGTAATCGGATACATTTTAAATTTCACTGACGACAACACAGCTCCAAAATGATTTGTCGTTGAAATTTTAAAATATTTTATGCAAAATTGAGAGGAAGACAAGAGGAGGTGGGATTTAAGAAGAATTGACTGATGACAGCAAATAGGGTTTGATGTTTTTGACACATGTCAGAAAAAAAAGAACCTATGCCCGAGGGATGAGAATAGCACTTTCTGATTTCTGCTTTGCTATTTATGTTGCTCTGAACTTGTCAATGGTTGAAGGCACTTCTTAAAAGCATATATACGAGACTTTTTGTTTTGGGACAAATTGCAAATGGAGAGAATGTTCTAAGGACAACGACAACAACCACAAGCAACATATATGCATCAGTTGAAGGAAAAAAAAGGTTTAAGAGTATAAAACACTCGCTACGAGTGAGACTTTGGGAATACACAATGTTGTTCAATTATTTAGCTTGCAGCACTCACGTTTGTGTCATGATTGACTTTTAAAGTATATGTGAAACCCAACTGAGGGATGATTTCAGCTGGAAAATGTAGGATGGGTGAAATTATAATATGTAAATTATTCTGTCACAGCGAGTTGTCGTGTAAGAATAGAAAAAAGAACTTTTATACGGTTTAGAATTGAATTATCATTCGTGCAATATGAGAGGCTGGTTGGATGTTAAATCTCTAACCACACAGAAACTGTCAAACAGATTTCGATTAAACTTCTATTCGTTAATAAATAAAGACGAAAACAGTGATCCGGAATAATTTGAAGGGCTAATAACAGATTGACAGGGCCTATCTCCATACATGTAGAACATCGGAAGCATATTTAGTAGGCGGTTGACTCGAAAGACTCAAAATACTTTTTACATTGGTCAAGGAGCTAGGCTAAGAGCCCGGCCACGTTTTAAACGACAAGGCAACAGAGAGGCAAAACCAGAACAAAATTGAAACCTGAGCGGCATAACTCTCTAGAAAAGCTGTCAAATATTTATTCGGATTTTGTCTAAGTTAGAGCCCTTAGAACTTTTAAATTGCTGGCAGCATGCAGTTTTTGAGTCGGTCCACAGCTTGATCGGGCTCATAGAACTTCCGCAGACTTCAAACTTTTAGTGGGCCAATGATTTGATGGGATTGGGTTGCTAGTGCGATTTGGAGTCCTCAGAATTCAGTCGACCGACAGCTTAATCCGGCTCATAGAGTCCCCTCAGACTTTTATTGAGAAAACGCAACGGTTTGATCGAATTGGGTTGCTAGCGCAGTTTAGAGCCCTGCAGACTACAAACTTTTAGCCAAGCCACAGCTTGATGAGGGTTTTAAAGCCTAGATTTTTAGCCGTCAAAAGTTTGACCCGCAGACTGTAAAGTTTTAGTCAACACTCAGCTTAAGTCGTCAAAAGTTTGATCGCGGGTTGGGTTGCTGGTGCGCCAACTAAATAGTTGAGTTGGTACTGAGGACGCAGGTCGGTAGTTAGGTTTGAAGGTAATCGTCAATCACATCAAACTTACTGATCTTGATCGGTATGGAGTATGTGCACATTTCAAGTACCAGGTAAACGACTGCAGCGTCGCGTCGGCCCATCAATAATCCCACTATTAACTTCAAACTAAACCAACCCGACTGTTAAGCTGATGTTGTGTGTGCGTTAGCAACCCAACCCGATCAAACTATCGTCCGATTAAAAATCTGCAGTCTGCGGGGGACCGAAGGGGTTCTTGAAACTGCCAGCTATGTCGTATGTAGCATAATAACACCTCACTCGCACTCTACTTGGTAAGTAGTTCTCCGGACAAGGGTTCTGTAATAACAAACAATGACACCCTTTCACGATTTCTCATGTTGTTTCTTAGCACACCACAATAAATACACATTTTCCCTTATCAAGAGCCATATATTTCATTTTTCTCACTAAAATCAATTTGAAGTGGAAAAACGGTGCGTTGTTCGTTTTAATAAACACAAAACACTATCTCTCTGTTGGGAACGGTCTCATCGGCGTTGTTATCTTCCGAACGAAATTTATTAGTAAACAATTTGTACTGCCGGCAAGCTGATAGCTCGACGCAAGTGGTGTTTACTTTTTGCTGATATTTCGAGTCGCTGTTGGGTTCACCGCACAGTGACTGTTCCTTTTTATGTGCTTGGGTATCTAGGTACTGATCAATATTTCTCTGTCAATATTTAAGTGTCACTTTTATCAAATACACTGAAATGATTCCTTCCATAAAGATACACAAGAGTCGACAGAAAAACGGGAAAATGTCTGCAAAGAGTACAAACTCTACCTGCACATAAGGAGAAAAAATCACCTTTTTTCCCTTTAAATAAAAAACATGCCCAAAGGACATGGCGAACTTGTTAAAACGGTCAAAACAACAAGAGAAAAATGAAAACAAAAAGAAATCAATCTCCAGCAATGTCCAAGAGTCGTAAATTAATTACGAAATTTCAGTGGAACAATAATTTGACACAAGTCTTGGTACAATCGAACAATAGACGTGGTTTGATCTCAAAACATTGAAAGGGGACATAAAAGACCTAAAACTAATCTTGAGAGGGAAAGAAAAACAACTTATCATTTATCGAAAAACATCCAAAAAGATTATGTCAACTGAAAAGCAATTTGTGTTCTTTTTGTTTGCCATAAATAAAGCAGCCAACTTTGTAAAAACTGATTAAAGAGATGGATTTAGTTTTTGGCGCCCCGATAACATTGATCACAATTGACAACAGGAGAATGCAGCAAATAACATGACAAATGATTATAATATTAAAGTCTGGGCAAAGCTGGAAAATTGTATTTACACCGGCATAAGTATAAGGGAAAAAATCGGAAGTCCTCAGACTTTTTGTCGACTTGGACAACAAAGTTATCTTCAATCGAAGTTGACTACTTGGAGATTCTTTTGTTCAACTACTGATTTTGCATTTTTTCAGTGGAAGCTCAAAGTTAACTATGGATGTTTGGAAGTAAAAATCTGTCAGCTGATTCAATCATGCTGATTTCTCAATTTCCGAAAAAAACAAAAACTTGAGAAGAGTGAAGAAGACAGTTCTTAGACTTTTAAAATAATAAATCTGATGACATAGCCAAAAACCAGATGCAATGATTTTATTTCTTTATGAGCTTACAACGGCCTTATCCCTTTAACCCTGCAGTTGGTGCGTGGGTAAAAGCAACACGAGTTGGAGTGTGGTTTACGATTGCAGACCATTTTATTTTGCCAAAAAAAGAACTACACAGCGATTTTAGTATCCATATAATGTTGGAATTGTAGAGGAACATATTACTTTTGAGTTTTGATATTCAGAATAATTGAAAGGAGTATCTAATTGGTACCAAAAAATTTAAATTCGTAGACGAAAATAAATCATTGCGAACGACCGCATTTTAAAGTAGGGTGGTTTACGATCGTAGATCACGTACACTGGAAGGTTAAAGCAGAACACCGTAATCAAGGTGAGTGGAGCGCTGTTAGTATCTAGATGGGAACTCTTCTGTCATACCGAGTACTGTTTTCATTATGTTCTCTATTTTATTAGGTGTCGTCTGTATTTTAAGTATGTCTCTTGTAGTATGTCAGCTAACTGATCTTTATCTCAGCCATTGCTGCATTTGCTTAGTTCATAGATTTCTCTGGGGAGTAAATTTATGTAAATGTAAATTGGACCTCTGCATTGCCGTTGAGTAGAAAATGTAAAAGAAGATAGTCGAGTTGAATCGGTTTGGTTCATTTCCACATTATTTAGCTTCGGTTTTTCTCATAATCACAAGAAAGACTTTTTTCTGCGTAAAATTTAAATTAGAATACCGAAAGGTACAGTCCTTGGACCAATACTTTTAAGCATACTCTGTTGAATTCGAAGTGCGGAGATTAAACGGAGAACAACTCTTGGCAAACGTTGCTTCTATGGATTAAGAAGACAATTGAGAAACAAAACCCTCTCCAGAAAAACCAAGGTAACCCTTTATAAGACCTTTTGTACGGCGCGGAAGCGTGGACCTTATCGAAAGGGGATGAGGAAACCCTTGCTCGTTTCGAAAGAAAAATTCTCCGAATGATCTTTGCGAAGACAATGTTTTGAGAAGAAGATATACAACAACGAGCCGTAAGAGCTGTACCGCGACATGGGCATAGCTAGAAGAGTACGCATCACGAGGCTACCCAAATGCTCCGGCTCGACGAGTTTTCGAAAGCACATTGCAGGGAAATCGAGGAAGGGGAAGACCTCGTCTTAGGTGAAATCATGTGAAAGAAGACCTTAAATGACTTAGAGTGCAAAACTGGAGAGTTTGCCCGAAATCGGAATTGTTGGCGTAAGATGTTGGTTGAAGCTCAGGCTCACCCCGAACTGTATTGCCCACCAAAGTAAGTATAAGTGTATAATTTTTGTGGTCAGTACAGGAGAAGTATAACATTTGCCTTTCACCCTAACTCTTACTTAAAGAAGCCATCCCCATTGAAAAACTCTCACCTGGTTGCCGTAGTAGGCATTATCAATTGGAATAATTCATTCTCAAATGTCAGCTGGGTCTCCATCTGTTTGTTCTAATACAGTAAATATATCCGCAGTTTTATAAACAGTTTGTGTCTTGTTTTTTACAAGATCGTAAAATTTGTAGGCTAAGTCAACGATTTCCTACTTTTCAGTTGCACTGTTTGATGCCTGGGCAAAATAAAGGCAAGTCTTACATAGGCTGGATCAAAGCTCTTCCAAATCAAAGCGATTTTGTAGTTGCGACAGCGCTGTTGGCATTTCTATCCACGGGACAGCTACAAGTTTATTAAAACGCGGTGTCCTTCTTCGTCGCTATCGTAACGACAACACCGTTTTGGTTTTAGGAAGCCTTAAAAATTTGTGTGCCTTAATGAGCAAAACTACGCGGTGTTTGAGGAACCTAATTCCTATTTGTAGTTTGCTTCTTCGAGCTGGAGCTGTAAATTTATGAAAGTGGTAGAAAATAAATCAATTCTTTTATTCCGCAAGTAGAAAACAAGTAAGTGGACAGGTACAACTGATGAGAAAATGGAGTGGACCTACAATTTCTTGTCCGAAGTCGGCTAAGTACCAAAGTGATTTTCATTTACTCTCGAAAGGCTTGCCGACTCCACACGAAAGATGATAGCCTCTCTTTTACAAATAAGTCGTTTTAAAAGGTGTCGTTCTTTTGGATATTAAACAACTCAAACGATTTCCATGTCAACAATTTCAATTGCGTCATCGACAACTTAAACGCAAGCAGTCAACAGCTCAAATGTGCCATTAAAAGCTCGTGCTCGTGTACAGTGTATGCTTCTCTTTTGATACATCAATGACTAACTTTCTAATAAAGAACATCTCTTTCACTATAGTAATTAATTTGAATTTTAACACACATTCAAAAATATATACAAAAATCAAGACCAGAACAGCTCGAGCACTGGCATCAACAGCTTGAACGCTAAGAAACAGCTCTGCCAACTAATTCACTATACCCTCGATTGGCAGGGCCGGTCAGAGCTTAGCTATCGCCTAGACCAAAATTTAAAGAAAGTGCTCTTTTCATACTCTGGCGCTGTTTCCAGATTTATTGGGCACAGAGGATAGTATCACTCAAGCCTATCACGTTTAAAAGCGTGGCAACGCCAACAAGCTTCCTGCAGTAATTTCTACTAAGGAAAAACAAACACGTTAATACTATTTTATTAACGCTGGGAGGAATACATTTAGATTGTCTGCACCCAATGGAGTCATGCCATGTACGGTTCTGATCTGCTCTTGCAAGATCATGTCTGTAAGAGAAACCCTCACTGAGGTCCGCTGGTAGATCCAGAACTGATTGAGTTGCTGAAAAAATGGTCTAAGATCCTTGCCTGGCAAACTTATCAACAAAACTCAATGAATGTAGGTAGTCTTCCGACCGAGTTCAAATAGGTTTTGCGTTAATGGATCACTTTGGAAGCAGTTAGAGGGCCAAGCACAGCTTAGCAGACACAAATACATCTTCTCGAATGCTGAGAATCAAAATATTGCTTTTTTTACTTATAAGTGCAATAACGTTGCAAGCACGTCGACCTGTGGTAGTTGTGCATTTAGCGTAATGGTTGGCATGTCTGCCTGTTATGTGGGAGTTCGAGGTTTGAATGCCAGTAACAAGAACTTGTTTTTCTACAGTTCCATTTCTTACTTAGTCGTTTTGTATCACCATAAAATTGTAGGTCCTAAAATGCTCTAGAGCCTGAGGTTCCCCGAGTTTTGATGCGATATGAAGATCTTTTGGCCTCACCTGGTGCCGAATTACCGAATAAGTGATCGAATGAAATGAATGATCACCATTTTTCTTCAAACTCCACATTATCAGTCTGCTTGTCATTTATTGACTTCAATTCGTCTAAAATCTAATGAAAGAATATCAAATTGTACTAAAGTTCTCGATGACATGAAAAGTAATTCCAAACTGAAATAATTCAGTCACGTATAACTCGATCACGTGTGCAGAAATTCGAACCCTAAATAAGTGTGAAAATGAACTAAATCGAAGAACCAAAACATATAAAAAGCCAGCAAGAACCAAAGGACGCAGAATCTTACTGTTTTGAGTATCAACTTCGGCTTTAAAAACACTAAAAAAGTCACAAAAACTTACGAGAACTTCCAGTAGGACTGTATAATTTATTTACCCGTCAAGTCGTGTGCTCATATATCCACCAAGACGGCAATACTTAAAGCGTCAAATTTATTCCCCTCTTCATTAATAACGGACATGTTTATGTGCATTTATATGTAAGAACGACAGCCCCATATGTTCAGTTTTGTTGAATCAAATAATGACAATCGGTGGTGGTGGTTGCACGTGTTCAAAGCCTCAAAAGCACTCGTGAATTTCTCTGTCACAAAAGAATTTCTAGACACTCCGATCTCCGAGGACTTGATTCCCAGACACAATTTGTTTTTTTTAGATACACATGCACATTGCAACCCTAAAAAAGAGTCAGCAAGAATGTTAACACATATATATCCAGTTACAGGGCAAAAATTAAAACAAAACAAAAATTCGAGGTACACAAATTGGTTAAATGCCGCGCCGCGCCGAGCCGCCACGCCAGTGATATAATTTCTCGCGTGCAAACATTTCAATGCGCACTTCGAATGTGTTTTTTCTGGTGGAGATACACTTCGATAATGCATTATGCATTTATGAATAATGTTTTTTTCCTTCTCTTTTTTATATATAACTTTTTTTCAACAAATAAACAAAACGAACGAGGCCATTACTTATGCTTGAGCAACTCATCCAAAGGGAAACCGTTGAAATTGCTGTGTTTTTATTTAGTCTTTTTTTTTCTTGTTTTGGGACGCATGCACCAAATTAAAAGCAAATAACTGGAGTAGGTACGGAATAAACGTATGCAGCAGCACCGGCAACAACAACAACAAAAATATATCCAAATGCTTTAAAGATACAAGTATTAACATTATTTGGAAGGAGGGTCGTTTGTATGTACCTTTCCACGGTCTTGCAAGGAGCCAAAGTCTGCCTTTTTTTTTTCTTCGTTTGGCTTTTAATTTGTGAGTCGATGAATTTTTAATGCAGAAAATTGCTTTATGAAACGCTATAGGTAAATATAAATGTTCCTGTTCCCTTTGCATAATTATGTTTGTTTTAGTTGTTGCTCCTGTGGGTATTTTTCAATGGAAGGAAGCACTACTCGCGATAGGATGATGTAAAAGTTATGCAACGATGGCACTGTTAATGGTTGTAATTTATAAAAGGGGCTGAGATTTATTGTATCGAAAACGTTTTAACTTAACTTTTTATGACTAAAGAAAGTAAAATTTGCAGGGTTGTAGATATGTACCTTGTTGATGGTTGTTTTGAAAGCGAATCACACGGGTGTAGGATTCATGTTGTGAGGGATTTTGAAGTTAAACAGTTTAAGTTGTGTACAGAAGAAGAAGGTACCTACTTTTGAAAATGTTTCTATCAATGGAGCTGACACATATATCACTTCCAATTTGCCTCTGTACGGCTTTTGAGCCTCACATTAGTAGAGTAAATTTTGGAAACAAATTTTAGGTAAGTAGGTACCTACCGACTGATGGTAGGAGAATAAATATAAATTGCATTTTTGACTGTTTTTCTGATTCAAACTGAGTACTATTGGATTGGGAATGTTTATTGTTTTTCCTTTTTTTATTAAATTTGTAATGAAGCGTTTATGCTACTTTTAGATATCTCGATGTATATGTGGAGTCGACAGAACACAAGCGGCGTGCTGAGTGTAAGTTAAAAAGCAAGTAGGGCGAAGTAGATTCTCTTTACTAGCTTAGTTTAACTCCCACGCAGTTCCCTCGCCAAATGTTATCTTGGTACCTGGAAATCCATAATTGAGGACTCTCCTGAGCGTTGGAAAAAGGTGAAGATTGTGGTCATTCCCAAAAAGGGAAACTTAAACGTTGGATCTGGTTATAGACCAATATCTCAGCAACGTCAGCAAAATTCAGGAGGATGTGGTTCTTCGAAGGCTTAAGACATTCTGCAACGACAACAACGTAATTCCGAAGATGCAGCTTGGATTCTTCATCCACTTCTGAAGGAGCTACAAAGGGGACGTTATGAAAAGCTCAACAACTAACAAACATGTTGAATGTTTGAAGGTATTCGATAGGTATAGTGTGCAAGTAGACAACAGTTTGCCATCAACGGGACCAATCCTAGCAGGGGTTGCTCCTGGATCAAAGCTAGGACCTTTCCTGCATAGCATCTTCACCTCGGACCAACCTCAACCAGAAAACGCCACCAAACTTCTCTTTTCGGATGATTCCTTGGCCTACACGCAGTCATTATCACCAGTGATTTCAGCTCGAAGGGTTGAAGACCACATAAGGAAGCTCGTCGAGTACTACCAACGATGGGGAATCAAAATTAATTTGCTGATGCGCAAAAGTAGTGGAATTAGCCAAATAACAAAATTGCTGCTGTACAAGCAGCTAAGACGAGCTGCTTTCCCGACTGGTTCACAATATCGAAGACTTCAATGCAAAAACTGGCAGTATGCGCATCTGCATAAGACTTGGGCAAGAAAACCTTCAGCAATAGAAAAATCTATGAAAACGCTTGGATCATCCCTATAAAGAAGTACATGGTGTAACCTGGAAGACGCTTACTGGAAAACCTTGCCAAGTTTCCGCACCCTTTAATAAGAAAGATAGTAGAAGAAGACAGACACCCGGACCCGAGATACATCGATGCGATGACCCCAATGAACGACGACACATTCAACAACGATGAACCAATGACCTTCTACGCTGAGGCAGCGTCATCCCATCATCGTTGCTAGTCGGACGTCCTCCCAATCCACACACACAGCAGGAATGTTCTCAAAAAGACTGCTGGGCTCTCAGCGCGGGTGCACCGACTAAGCCAGGCGGCAAAGTTACTAGTCTACAAGCACAGGCAGAGTTCTGAAGCGCCCAACTATTGCTCACTACAACAGGCCTTTCGAACTGAGGAGTCCTGGTTTGCAGCTTTCTTTTGTGCATCGCACCACCGTGGACTGTACCTATAAGTAAACCTGCTCATCAACCCGAGCTATTGCCTGCTCTTTTGTTAGCAGTCAGGGGCCGTTCATAAACTTAAACTTGTACTTCTCTATTTGTTTCAGATTAACCGTGCTATCACAGTTATCACAGACATGCAAGGGCTATTGAAGACATTGGTCTTCAAGATACTTGGCTGGAAAGCCAAACATGTAAGTTTGGGTTACTTTCAACAGCTTAGGTTTGTTGATAATAAAAAAGGTGTATTTTTCAATAGAATCCATCAACGGTTTACTTGGTTGTAAAGATAGAATGACATTTTGATGGAAAATAATATGAGGAAAGCAAATGACCGCCGAGGCTATACCTGCAGGACCATATTCTTTAGTGAAATTTCCCGTGACTAATTTGCAGTGGTTCAAAGCTCGAATCCCAGAAACATTCAATTATTTTTCCACGGGTATCGTCTTTCGCGAGGAATTGGTATGTCCTTCGATAGTAGTTGATAGTTAATTTCAGTTCTATGAAAAGCTCATTCTTGATAAAAATCGGTCAGGAAGTTTTTACGCAAAAGAGCAATGGTACGTTGCGTGCGTTGCACGTAGCACCATCTTGCAGAAAATAAAAGTCTTCCACAACCATATCGATCGATCTCTTGAAGCATGAGTATTCGGCTAAACTTGACCCTTTCGATCCGAAAAATCAAAACTATATCGGGACCTATTGGGATCGAAAGGGTTTAGACCTAAATCTTCCAGCAAAACTCGTTGTTATGTCGTTAGTGTATTGCATATTTCAAACATTGACAAGAAATGAACAAACCTGGGTTTTCCTTAACACTACGGCCTACAACAACGTCGTGCAAGAGTTCGATTCATCACATCACCAAGATGCACCAACAGCTCAATTTTTTCTACCAATTTTACTATTGCTGAACAAGCGCAGATGCTTTCCGATGACCCAAAAATGCTTTAGTTTTAAAAATTTTATACTGCGAAATGTTCAACACTTTTGTAGTAACTTTTGACAAGATGTCAAATGTGCCATTTCTATCGATCGATCGCGAAGTTTTTACTTGTCATCCATTAAAGTATGACAACTGTCAAAATGAAACCTTTTATTGGAAGACCTTTCAAAAGAACACAATTCTACTCAAACTCTCTTTACAGAAACTCCTCATTGGGACTACCTACTAAAACTAATTTAGGTCCTTTGGCAAATCGTTCATATTTTCTATAACTTTTTTTTGTATTTATGTATATTCAGCTAAACCTACCAACAACTTCCTATACTTCCTTAGGCTCAAGCCAAATTGAAAAAGGCAAAATGGAAGGGAACACAACCCGCTAAATTCAAACAGCTAAAATGTGTTGGAAATTGTTTCTTATCACGCAACTAAGTTTCCTCATCAACAAAAATTAGTGTTGCAGTTTAAATCAAATAAATCAACACAATACTCGGGCCTTGCTTGAATGTTTAGCAGGTAAAAATAAAAAGACTTGGCACAGTTAGGGTATAATATAGAGCTTACTTAAAAAAGCCTTGCTAATGGGTTAAGAATGGACAATAAATTTTGGAAATAATTTGGTTGGCGGGTTTGGATATTCAGCTGCTAGTTATGAACAAAGAAAGTGTTTTCCTTCACCCACAAAACAGTGGCTAGGAAATCAAGGCATGGGATAAGTGTATTTGGTTGTTAAAAAAATGGGAAACACTTGACAGGGGGATAAAAGTAGCAACAGTTCGCTTTCATGTACTGTTATATTTTTTGGGATAAAGCAATTTGTATTTTCAATTTTCAAAACAAGGAAAATTGTCAAAGCGCGTGTTTTATGAACCGAAACGCCCTAGAAAAGGATCTCCCGCCTTTATGCTCACTAGTAGTTACCTAATATAACAGTAAGTAAGGGTAGGCATGTACATAGAAAGAAGTTTGATTGTGTATATGTGTGTTTAGACTGCTGTGATAATTGGTGCGTTTTTGTCGCAACTTAGCAGTCCTATAATCAGCTCAATGCTCAACCACTAAGTGCTCAGTGTTGATTTCTTGTTGTTTACAGTCCTAAAGTTCACTGCTCAGCAGATTAAAGGGGTGCTTATTTGCGACAAAACGAACCTAGTAGGTACACCTCTACTTTTCCAGCTTCGAAAGCTTTTCATGTTTGCATTCAAGATATGAACTTATACTTATTACGCTTTGAAGAGGTTTCAATCGATAAAAATCACACTTCCTGGGGACTCAAATAAAAAAAACATAGAACTTTCATTCATCGCAGAAAATTGCTCATTTTTTGGAAGAATCAAGCTCAAGGAAAATACGCTTGTTACAATAGAGAGGTATTTCAAAACTATTGAATTTACTTTTCGAATTAAAAAAAAGAGGTTTGCATGGACAAACCTACATTCAAATAAGAAAAATTTATAATTTATGAACGTGTGAGCGAAAAACAAGGAGGTGGACTGAATTTTTGAAACGCATTATGCCTTGAGGTTCCCGAACTTTGTTCCTATCAATTTATTTATTTAAATTTTAATAATGAACGAATTTGTGAAATCAGTTCAGTAGTTTTTGAGTTAACGTTCCAATAAGAATAATAAATAAATAGGGTGACACAACAGAGCGAGAAGCCACATGACGCAGCGCATTCATTTCGGACAACCATTCCCATTGTGAGGGAATGGAGGGGACTTACAATTTTCTGTCGGTTCCGAACGGCTAATCGAGAAAGCACTTTTCATGGCAATGAATTTACTAACGGAGGACTTGCCAATTCCTCGCGAAAGGCGATACCCGCGGGAAAACATTTTTGCCTCTGTTGAGATTCGAACCACGAACCTCTGGGTTAACAGGCGGACATGCTAACCATCACATAACCGGATTATGTGAATAGAAATCATGGAAAAGGGACTATCATTCGAGCCTACCCACCGTAGTCAAAAAACTTATTGACAATCCCATCTTCTTCTTCTTCTTCTTTTTCTTCCTTTTAACGCCGGCGCGCTGCCGTTACAAGCATCGCGATCTTGAAGGGATCACAGCTGTGTCGCTTAACTGCTCCACACTTGTGATCCGTTTATAGGTAAAGAAAAAATTCGACCTCAAAGCTGCTTCTTAAAATCTCGCAACATCATTCAACCCAGTGGCGTTGCGTGGGTATGGTCGCAGCGTGGAGGGGCGAAAATTCAGGGGTGGCAAAAGTCACGTAGTAGAGATCATATGTTTCATGACAGAACGATTGACTAGTCAACAAATAACAATGGCGTGAATTTGAAATTTGCCACTCTGCCTTTGATTCATCGTTGACGCTGTCGACTGATTTCCACTGATTAACAAGCCAGAGTGTGGTTTTACAAACCATTTTCTTACTGTGAAAAGATTCTCCGAACATGGATGGTCTGGCCTTTAAAGCAATCCGTGTATTGCTTCTGTGTCTCTGCTTTTTGGCAAATTTGGCTCGAACTTCGCATCTAAAGAAGAATTCTACAAATGGTGGGAGATAAATCCAAGAATCGGAGACCATAAGCCTGGACCATGAACAGAACTTCTTGAAATGGAAGGAGTTGGAAGTGTACCTCAACCGTAAGACAACCATCGATGAAGAAAAGTGAACTGTACCGTTTGCCAATTACTATCCAGTTTTTAGCCAAACAGAATCTGGCCTTCAGAGGACATCGAGAAGACATTCGAGGAATTGACAGTGGCAATCACATGCACTTTCTGAAGTTAGTGCACCTCCTAGCTACATAAATATTACCCTCTTCTAATGGAACACCTGACAAGATAAAGCTTGGAGCTAGAGTTCCAGATTCGTATTCATCTCCAGAAACCCAGAATGAATTTATAAACTTACTGGAACAGCAAGTTCGATCCACCATCTTCCGTCGCATTCAAAAAACTTCGACAGTACACCAGACATCTTCCACAAAACCCAAATGAGCCAGGTTCTGCGATGCATAGATATCGAAGGTGAAAAGATCAACGCGATAGACCCTTCATCGCATTTCGAACCAAAAGGAAAAATTGCAGAAAAGTCAGCAACCATATAACCGCGGACTGACTGGACTGTTGGCTGTGACGCATTCATGGCGATGAATCCGCAGATGCAGCTTTGTCTCACTAGCAGGTGTCCGCATCAAATGACGACTCGACCCCATCAAGTTCAGAAAATAGCAAGACAAGTTCGGATATTTGACGCAAGCGAAACTTTTTGACAGCATAAGTACGAGTGTGATCTTTCCCTTGTATTAGAAAACATCGACAAGAAAGAGTTTCAGATGGAGCGGAAGCGTCGCCACAAGTTTGTCACTAGTAAAGGATCACTAAAGCTCATCCACTTCATTCAAAAACTGAATCTGAGGATTTCGGTTTCAAATATAAGATCTGTTTCTTTAATTTGTGCAATTAGCCAATCAGTGTCGCTAGTTGCGAGGAAAGTTTTTCGAAGTTGAAGCTAATCCAAGTTTATCTCAAATCCACTATGAGCTTCACTAGACTATCAAACTTAGCTATATTGGCGATAGAACAAGAATTGGGGGCAAATATTGATTTAGCCAAAGTTGTCTCTGACTTCACTGTTAGTAAGGCCCGTAGAATCTACTTGTGAAACCACTGATTCTATTTAAACTTAAAAAAAAAAAAACTTTTTCGACTGTGAAAAGATGTCTCGAAACTTGGGGGCGCAAAATGGGTCTCCCCGGGTGCCGAAATGCCAATCTACTCCATTGATTCAACGACAATATTGTACTTCTATCCCGAGTAGTAAAAATATTAAATGATAACGTCATTTTCAAGACACTCAGATAAGAAAAAAACAGCAAAAGCATAGGTTCCCACACCCACATCCCGCAATCCGTAAATCAACCAGTTAGTTACGAGGCGAAAAGTCGGTCAAGTGCCTATCACAATACCGACAAAGTCCTTACTAGGCATACGATGTCTTATCTGACGGAAAAAATTGAATTTAAAATTCCACCCAAATTCGACCTTCACATTCGTAGTAAGCCGAAATTTGGAAAATTAAAAAACAAAACATAAAACAAATTCTAAAAATAAAGTTGAAAAAATTGGAGGGTTCGGAACCTTTCGGGGCTTTTCAAACGATCTACATATTTCAATAAGCAACAAAATGAAAAGCAGAAGTAAAACATTTACCTACAAAATCTTTGCTAATAGAATAATTTAATTGGAAGTGGTAATAGACCCAAAATTTTAAATGCTTTTTGACACAAACAAATGTACAACACCATGTGAAAATTAGAAGACCTTTTCCACGTTTGTTTTAAAAGCTGAAACTGAAACATGAAGGAAGGTACCTACCTACACCTACATACTTAATAGATACCCCCTTTTTCCAATTAATTCAAAAGTGCTCTTCATTAGATTACATGAAGGTAACATTGCCTTTGCAACAAAAAAAGAAACAACAAACAAGAAATTTAAACGAAACGCAGGCGGCACTATTTGTTGTTGCTCAAAGTCTTTTTCGGGGGGAAAACGGAAAATGCCTTTCGTTTCCTACTCATAACTCATAAACTTTTAATTTAATTAGACTTAAGTACACAAAGAGGTACAAGTACATACCTTGGGGCAGTAATAATCCTTTAAAGGTAAACACAAATTTTTTTTGTGCGGTAATCCGTTCGTGAATGTTAATAATGCCGTTTGGGTAGGTAGGTTGGTCTCGGTAGGTAATATCCCGAAGGTTTTCTTCTTTAATTTGAATTGGAAAACTCACAGCACAGCATCTCTTTATTTTGTTTTTACTTTGGTATTTCCGTCTTCACTTTACTTTTTTACACACTTGACACTTTTTTGTATATTTTTTATTTTCCCTCCTTCTTTGGAGAGGAGCAATGACACCACGATAATATACTTCACTGCGATGAACTCATTTCGTTTGGGGGAGGGGATGCTTTGGCTTATGTTTCTCAAGAAATTCACACACAAAATCGTAGTGATGATGAAAAAGAAACAATTGATCGAGAATTTCAACTTACAAGTCAATAAGTAAACAAGAAAACTCGATGTTTATGTTTTTTTTATGAACTACAACTACAAACAACACGCCGCCGACTTGATGAAGTTAATTATTAAATTTATTCATCTGGTTCAATTTCAATTCACGTATTTATTTAAGTGGGAATTCAGAGAAGAAACAGAAGGAGAAGAAAAAATAAAAAAAAAAACACAAAATTACGAAACCGGTTTTTGGAGGGTTTCCTCTTTATACGAACACCAACAACAGCACACAAGGTTTTCGTGGTGAAGGAGAACAACGGCGGCTGCTGTAGGATGACGAAGATGTGTGCATGTGCAGCCAGCAACAGCAGCTGCTGATGGCCACTTTAAGGGCACCAAACACAGTAAAAGGAACACACAAAAAAAACGGCACCAATTGAAGAATATCACAAACACACAACAAAATACACAAAGAAGTGGGCAAACAAAAATTTTAATCCAAACACACTCCGAAGAAGAAATGATAACTTTTTTTCTCCCAGAATCTTGAAGAGTTACGTTCAACTGCTTTCAACAAAAACTATTTTTCTTTTTTAATATTCGCGAGATGTGGCGTATCACAGTATTTTGTTTACAAGTGATTAAGGGAATGAGGAAATGATAAACAATTTGCAGTTATCTCGATTTTTTTGTGTGTGATAATTGCTGTTAGAGAAGAAACAACGAGCACAAGACTTCGTTTCGCAAGCGGGTGAATATTCAGCACCAACACGACCGGCGTTTACGAACAAACTGACGTTTACATACGCTATGGGAATAATTCTACAGAATGGAAGCCATTGGAAGTTTTCTGTTGTTACTGTGACTGGAAAGCGATTAAGAGAGTTGTCTGTTGTCTCGATGAAAAGAGGAAAGAGAAATTGAGTTCTGTTGAGTTTTTGTATTTTGTTTGTGTTTTGGAGACTTTGGCGTGAATTTTGTTAAATGTTTCGTGGAATTTTGTGAGTGAGGCTGTGGAGAATGGAGACTGGAGTGAGTTTGGATACAAATTGTTGCCGTTGGTTTGTGGGTTCTTGTGTCTTGGAAAGTTTGAGGAAAAAACAGTAATGCCAGATTGAAATAAAAAACAATGACGAAATATATTTGAAAAATGTTAAAATCCAATTTAGTAAAAGCAAAGTGTTAAGTCTTATTCCGTAGACTAGGTTAAAAATGGTTTAAAAAAATAAAATTAGATTGGTTTAGTGGTATCATGGTAAGCAACCGTTTGCCAGTGATTAGCGCCGAGATCTACAGGTTGTGAATGTGAGCTATGTTTGCGCCCTCATAACTGCGTAAAAAATACCCCTAAAAAGTTGATAACAACAGTAAAAAAGACCTTCCGGACACACAAGTATTTCATTTGAACAAAGTTTGGCAAAGGTGTATACTAGGGTGAATTGAAAAAATCTTATTTTTTATTTTTGAATCTACATAGACGGAATGGAATTTTAATGAAACACAAAATGTTTCAAGCCGATCGAAAAGGTTTTAGAGGGTGCACAAGACACTTGAAAAAATTGGGAACTGCTCTATGAAACTTTTTTTTAGTACTGCACCAATTTTTTTTTTTTTTTAATATTCCTTATCCTTAACATTAGGGCTGTTTTTTTGGCCGTCCTACACTATATAGCGTAGTGGTTTACCAAAAAAACGGTTCGCGTTTTTATGTTCGACTCGTTAAACTTATCTACCTATACCTGTATGACTCGTTAAACCTATCTAGTGCAGGATTCTACAGTCTACACCACTTTTTATCCGGTGCAACTTGTTGTTTTTGTTATACTACATGTAAATCCAAAGTGTTATACGGTGTAGAACTACCAAAAAAACACGCCTATTGTAAAATAATATTTTAATGTTGAAACTCAAATAAACTCTACAAGCTCTCAAAAAAAAAATGCTAGATCTTAAAAAAATAAATTCAATTTTCTCATGTAAGAGTTGTGTTTCGCTTGACCGGAAAGTTTTGGTAATAAAAGTAGATTCTAAATTAAAACAAAAGAAATTTTTTTCAAATATCGGCTTTTTTAAAATATTTGAAAATGTCTTCACCTACCTCTAGACGTAAAGTTAATGATTTGATTTTGGGACGATTGAACCATTGAAAGGAGTTTGCTTACCAACATTTCAAGATGTCATTATAGATTATTATTTGCATAGGTAATTGGAACTTAAGAAAAGAGAGAAAATCAAACAGACCGTTTGAGAGGTATCTGAATTCGTAGCCTTAAATGTGATTGAGATTTGGAATAAAGCTCCTTTTCTTACCATTTCCTCTCTTTCCGTAGTACGATTAATTCGTCAGTATCACGAAATTATGGTATCAATAGAAAAAGAAATCAGCTCGAAAAGTTTAAAAAACAATTGGATCCATTTTCGGATCAATCTGAGACGCTTTTTGATCCAACATTGTTGCTGTCTGCTGTGATCCGGAAAGAAGAGTTCCCCGTTAAAGAAACACCATTTTCAACTGATCAAAGAACCGTGAGAAAATTATCGACCGGAAATGTTGACTGGGCTGCTACTTGAGGGCTTAGAAAAAGCTTAAAGAGAAAGCTAGAGAGAGCTGAAAAACTAAACGAAAAAAAAATTGAAGTTAAATAAGCCTGATGTTCAGAAAACTATTTCAGTGGAAACACTTCCTGATATTTCTGAGACAACTGACAGTGACAACTGACAATGACTCCGAAGTTTCTCCTGCCAAAAATGAAAAGATTAAACGTACCACAAATCAAATGCGAGTCGAACTTCCAAGTATGGGGATTGCTTGTGATCGAGAGCAAGAATCGTCTCTAGAAAAAAGATGCCTGAGTTCAAAACCAAAAAAAAAATTTTTTGTGGAAGCATCATACGAATAAAAATAGTTTGGAAGGGTTTTGGGTAGAAGTCAAAAGCAGTTACCACCACGTGGTGAGTTGTGGGTGGTTTTGTAAGAAAAGAGCGAGGTGCCCTAGGGCCTAGCGAATTTCTCACAACCATGCCTTGTTAGGGAATTTTCTGCCGGTTCCGAACGGCTAATCAAGAATGCTCTATTTATGGCAATAAATTTACTAACGGAGGACTTGCCAATTGCTTGCAAAAGACGATACCCGTTAAAAAAATATTTTTGTCTCTGTTGGATATCTTTGAGGATTCGAACCACGAACCTCCGGGTTAACAGCCAGAAATGCTAACCATTACGCCACAGGTACCACCAGGGAAACCACAATAAAAAAAGTCGCCCTAAACTACATTACCTCAAGGGTGGCGTGTAAACGTGTATGTACATATTACGACGATTCCAACTAATTTTGTGATAAGACTTTCTGTTTCCTAGAAAATCACTAAAACTCGTTTTTAAAGCCATTTTGTACACGAGTACATATTTTCATTGGTGTTGGATCCATGATTACTTTCCATATTTCATTTATAATGCTGTTTTGAACAGTTTTACCAATTTTTAATTGAGTCTGAATTTAGCCCTAATTATGGTTGGATTTGACCGGATAAATATGCTTCTTGTTGCTTCGCAACTAAACAATGAATTAAATTCAAAAATAACCAAGGTGCTAGAAGAATCCAATGATGAGGTGAAAGTTGGACTTCAATACAGGACAACGTTGGCTAGTTTAGATTCATTTGCATCACTATCGACTAGTCGTTGGTTTATTAGTTTCACAAAGGTATAATAAATCAGAGGGACGATTTATTCAAAAGCTAAAAATATATAAAGAATGAGACAGCCTTCAACTGTCATTCTATTCGCTGCTGCCTTCACTCAATTGACCCAACTAATTCAATTGATTTTTTCAAAGGCGACTTCAGCCATTCAGACTCGTCATCCAATTCATCACTAATGGCTTCCTTAAAAAAAAAAATTCTTATCGTGAAGGTAATGAATTTGCGGTACTTATGTTTTCAAATCACCCTGTTCTTCGCAGAATTCCTAAAATAGAACAGAAGATGCTAAAGACTCAAATCCCAATCGATTTTGAAAAAAAAAAGAAATTCAACTCAATTGCTTTCAAAGAATCAAAGAAGAAAAGTATAGACATCTTGATTAAACTTATCTAAAGACAGTCCACGGCCTTGGACAAGAAAACTGAAGAATACTGCACTGCTATCTTAATCAACAAACAAAAATTTCGTGGCAAAACATTCACTACGAGGGTGTCTATGTTACTTTCTTTCTGGTGTTCGTTGTCCAAAATTGGTACAACCAACCTTGTGAATTGTGAATGTGTCCCATTGCAAAGCTGCTTTGTCGTTGGTGGTTTAATTGTTGTTCCTTTAAATTTTTTTTTATGAATTCTCCATTTATTTATTAATAGTGGAGTACTGTACAACTAGTTCGACAGACTTTGATTTGAAAGACCAATGTTGGATAATGTGAGCAATCAGACGACCGTTTGTGCAACAATTGGATGGTTTTCAAATATTTTTGAAAATTTTGAAGTTGGACAGCGGAAGAATATATGTCATAATGTTGGACCACCATGGTACCTATATTTAAGAAATAGCGATTTACATCATCACCTACAAATAGAAATGGTTACAGAAGTTGTAATAAAACACGCTGTATCACACAATCAGCGACTGCATACACTCCAAGATGTTTGACTTCGTTAAGCGAGGGAATGTTGACGCTTTTAAGTGTAAGTTGAAAGTTGGGTCAAACCAGTTAAATTTCTACATCTAGTGAAGAGAATAACCGCGCTTTTAAGAGGATCGACTAAGAGACCGTTCCTAGCACCCTGGGTCCCTGAGTGTCAAGGCCCCGACCCATAGAATCCGTTGCGTCCGTTCGCTGTCGGATTCAACTGACAGCTCGATTAAATACACACGATCTTATGAGAGGTGACCCATAAGCATCGGATGCAACGGACGCAACGGAAAAAGTAGCCCAACTTTTAGCTTTTTGCGTCCGGCAGAACTGATGACATAAGCTGTCAAAACCAATTTGAAGTTTTCTTTTCACACCGCAACGGATTCTATGCGTCACCTCAATCCGTTGTGTACGGTAAAACTCACTGCTGTCAGTTGAATCCGACAGCGAACGGACGCAACGGATTTTATGGGTCGGGGCCTTCATTCAAGTTAAACGTAGCCTCTGTGCAACAGATGGTTTGGAGGCTGGATCTTACCGAGAGCACGGCAACGTCATCGGTATATGCTTGGGAGTGCGCTTAGGATCCATTCAGCATTTTAAGTGGAGAATCGATCAGCATGCACATGCACCAGAAAAGGAGATATAAAACGCCACCTTGCGGACAGCCATTATCCGGTCCTGTTGTAACGTATTGCCCACATCCCGCTTGAACGATCGCTGTTTCACAAGACAAACGATTTGTCCACACCATGTTCTGGTTCTGAAGGAGCATCGCACGTGCCTCCAAATTGATACTGTCAACAGAATCCTCTGACTTTATGTGGATGAAAATTCCTACCTCAAAATCTCTCTTGTCGAGCACATTCAATCCTACCCACAAGACTTTGAAGTGCGGTCCCTCAAGATTTTCCACATTGGTAGTCGTGTTGCATCTGAGACTACGAACGTATCTGGAATGAGGTTTTGGATATGAAAATTTCAACCAATCTATCCTGCGTTTTAAGTATGAAGGAGGTGAGACTGCTGGCTCAAAGTTTGGTCCAGTGAAGTGAAAACAATGATTTTAGCTTTGTATGATATTTTGTTGAAACGAAATCAGTAGCTCTGCGCTTGAACTACTATGTTGGGAAACATTAGAAACGCATTTCCAAAGTGTATGTTATGCAGCCCAAAAAGCTCCTATTTTGAAAAGAAGCTCTGCTCGAAATTAGGCCTCCTCCACAACTAGCTTCTGAGCTGCGGTGTGACCCCTTTTGAAATTTTTTTTGGGGGAACCATGAATCATGCCAACAATTCGGAAACGATTTAAGCACTTCAGACCAATCTCGTCCCTTATTATTCGTGATGTACAGCCCGAAACCATCAACAAGTCCACTTGAACGACGTTGTGTTCCAAAATTAATGGGAAAGTTTGCTCATACTAATGAAGCCATAATGCATGAATAAAATTGAATTTTGTTCATTTTCAAAATATGCATCTGTCCCACTCCTTATATATCATGTAACATACAAAAAAGAAAACAAATTATTCAATGGAATCCCTTAAAAATATCAGTATCAAGGACAGGTTGGTATCCTTGCCCCATTTCATTTGAACATAAATGTCCATTGTACAATGTACACCCTTGTTTGTTCTTCGTCCTGTTATCACACCATAAATTCACGCTTTACAAAACCTGGAACCTGGAACAATTTATCGGAATTTGTCCAAAGTCTCATATGATATACCGATACAGGATGTGATATTCGAAAAAAAATAACGTCCTCCTGACAAAGCATTTAAACCCACAAATACACCACCTCATTCCATCCCAATCCTTATACAAAAGGATTCTATGGAGTGTATGGACCTAATTTCTGGCTTTGAAGAGACTGTGTCATGCTGCTCGCATGTTGGTCTCCAAACTGCAATAACACATGAAAAATGTATAAATGTTCGTACACATATCCCCGTCAACTGATTCCGTATATAGTTGCGGATGAAAAGGAAATGGATATGGAACTGGATCTGCCTCCTTCCCATACATATATGACTGGCTTCAGTAGGGATGTGAATAGTTGGAGGAAAATGTATCTTCAAAGTATAGTAGTTATATCCAGGATGAGCCATAGAAACTCGTCGAAGCGTTTATGGTTTTACGCAATTGAGTGCGCCACTGAAACGTTAAAAATTGGTCTCTGTTGTGCTCGTCTCCTATTCCACTTTAAGCCCACACTTTTGTTTTCTCTGATTGTGTGTTGAAGGATGCCATGCTTTTCGTCTTTTTTTTTTTTCTTTTTAATTTAATTTTTTGTTGTTGTGCGAGAACGAGAACTCAATGGAATTTTGAACAAAAGGTTCAATAAATAACAATTTGGGTTGAGGACATGTTGTCGTTTGATACTACCTACCTATTGGGTGTTTATTTACGACATTTTACAATTCACACTCTGATTGTTTGTACATGAGTATTGATCGTGTTGCATGGTTGTTTTATTTGCTTTTGAAACCATTCTCAATTTTACTGGAAAATAATGTTTGAATTTAAGAATTTTAACTTCCTTTGTGTGTTGGTTGGGGTTGGATTCTATTTTTATAGGTATTTCATTTTTTGTCGTTTATGGTTCATTGAGGGATGTTAACCTAATTTTGATATGTGTTGGTTACAAGTTGGGGTTGTGGGTGGGTAGCTTTAAGGGAAGTTTAAAGCGAGATTTTTGATAAAATATGAGAGCTCGGGTGATTCAAAACGTAGCTATCTATCCAGGTCCAAGATTGGTCAATCCTAATCTCAAAGGCTTCTGGTTTCATTTGCGCGATTATTCAACCAGGGGCCGAATTACTGCACACGTGATCGAGTAATACGTTACTGAATTATGTGCTTTTGGCATTACTTCTCGAGTTATCGAGCACTTGAGGACAACAATTTGACTCTTTCATCAGTATTTGAGCGAATTGAAATCGATAAATTAACAGCAGATTGATGTTGTTTAATATAGAGCGAAGTTTGGAAGAAAAAAAGTACTTATTCACTCGATCACTGATGCGGTAATTTGACCCATTCTATATTTATAATTTGTATGGAAAGAATTTCATATTTAACTTGAGCACTTGAAATATGTGGTGACGTTGCGCAATGGTAAACATATCTGCCTGTTACGCCAGAGGTTCGTGGTTCGAGTCCCAACAGAAAACAAACATTTTAGTTTAGTTTAGTTTAGTTTATTGTTATAATTACTCAGTAAGATACAAATACAAACATTTTTTCCACTGGAATAGTATTTTGCGAGGAACTCCCTAGTCCTCCGATAGTAAATTCATTGCCATGAGAAGAGCTTTCTCGATCAGCCATTCGGAATCGGCTGAAAATTGTAGGTCCCCTCCATTCACTCAGAAGGCATGGTTATGAGGCTGCTAGGCTCCGGGTCTTCCCGCTCTGTTGCGCACCACCTATTTATTATTTTATTTTATTTGAAATATGAATCTTTTTACTTGACTTGAGTCAAAAGTTAAACTGGTTGACATTATCATAAAAAAAAACTTGGGTTCGATGAAGAACGGCAAATGCAACAAAAAGAATTACAAATGTTGATGTAAAATAAAACCAGGTGTGATTGTGATCAGTACAATTAGATTTACAAGCAGTGAAGAACAGAAAACCTGCGAGTTCTCAAATAGAAAAGGAAGCATCTTGTTCCTTGGAGGACATTGAGAGACGTCATGGTGGGAACGAGATTCGAAAGCTTTACCGAAAGGTGGAAAGATCAATCAAGCATGGAACTCAAGCCTGTAAAGACCAGCAGGGAAACATTGAAATAGAGTCACAGGTGCTACTGATGAGGATCTCTGGAAAGACCACTTCTGCAGACTGCTTAGCGGCGATGAAGACACTTGTTAAACTGTCATGCAGAACGCCCCATTCAACTTAGGCGATTATCAAGAATGCCGCCCATCCGACATAGAATAAGCTAAGCTTGTCATATGTGAGCTTAAATGAAGTAAAACTGCAGCTGCAGCTGCAGATGGCCTGATGCTGAGCTTTTCAAGGCAGTTGGCGATCAATTGGAAAGAAGCATGTACCAGCCGATCTGAGTTACATATGAATGCCAGAAAATATGGCTGATAAAGGAAACCTCACTATCACGTATCCGATTTTAAAGAAGGAAGACCCTCACAGTTGCTCCAATTATAGTGAAACAAACCTCTTTAACGTCGCATATAGGACTTTGTGTGTCGTTTCAAAAGAAAAATACTTTGAACGGTCTACGGTCCCGTTCGAGAAGACAATATATGTAGAAGAAAATTCAACAACGAACTGTTCCGCTACGTGAAACATGAGACATGAGCAATGAGCAAAGCTAGAATAGTGTGCAACGTCAGGCAACGATAGTTGGGACATGTAGAGCGAATGGACATCAGTGCTCTTGCTCGACGTATGTATGCGGAAGGGGAATGTCGCACTTCAGGAGGCACAATAAAGTGGAAGAAGACCTCAGATGAGAGTTGGAAGCAAAGTTGGGGAGATCTCACGAAATCTAAAATGCTGGGGAAAGATGTTGAGGCTCAGGTTCACCTCAGTAACTAGGTATTCATAGCCAAGCGTGTGTCGCGTTTGAGTTGTTTCAGGAGAGAAATGCAGTTGGTTATTTCACTGAAGAACTGTGTATAAAAAGAGCGATAAATGAGGGTGACCTTGACGTTTAGCAAAATCAATTCGATCGCCGCGCCGGTCGCGAATATGAGTTCCCATTTCTTAGACAGAATTTTTCGTTCTCGAGGTCTTCATTAAGGTGAATGCTTTCATTAACCTAATATTACGGCAAGAACACAACACTGCAACTGCCTCAACTTCTCTTACATCATACATAGGGTGGCGCAACAGAGCCTGAAGGATTTCGTCTCAGAGCTCTGTTTTATCACCCACTGTCTTCCTTATCTTAATTGAAGATCTTTTGTCTGAAACTTCTTACCCTCTTACGTGTTTTGATGACGACAAAACCTTCAACTTTTCATATTCCTTTCCAAACTCACATCCCTGCTCTTCTGATGTGGAACTGAAACGAATGCGTATGATAAGCTCATTGAATTCTGACCTTTACAGCATTGTTACATGGGCCAGAAAAAACCGAGTAGAATTCAATGATTCTAAAAACACAATGTTGTCATTTGTCGTTAAAGTTTAGCATCCCCCATTAGCCCTGTTCACACTGTACAATTAGTTGGACAGACTTCGTTTGATGAAAGTTGGATGGTCTGATGTAGTTTGCGTTCACACTTATCAAGCTTGTTGTCCTACTTTACCGTCCAACTTCCAGATTTTCAAAAATTTTTGAAAACCATCCAACAAGTTGGACAAGCGGTCGTCTGAAGGGTTCATACTATCAAGCATTGGTCGTTCAAGCCCAAGTCTGTCCAACTAATTGTACAATGTGAACAGGGCTATTGTCATTATCCATGAACGGTACCGGCATCCAAGAAACCGAAAAGATGTCAGTACTTGGTATGTGTGTAAACGATGATCTCCATTGGAATGACCACATATTTGAAGTTGCCAAAAAGACGATGCAGCATGCAGGAAATTTTTCACCCCTTCTGATCTGGCTATAATTTAAAAAGCCTACATCCGCCCAAAACAAAAGCATAACTCTTTTACTTTTTTAGGTCACTCTCAAACATCCTTGCGCCTACTCGGTAGGGTGCAAAACAGAGCGTTGACACTGATTGGTGACAGTTCAATTGAAGAATTGATCTTTTCACTTTAACGTTGTCAAAACTTCAAAACGATTCAGCAGCAAAACTTGCCTGGCTAGGAATGTTCATCAAATCTATTTGAGCCCAACTTCGGACGTATGCAAGAAATGGAGGGGACATACTGGGAAAAAGGGTGTCACAACAGAACTCAAAACAACACATTTCTCTCAACTATGCCGTGATATAGCCAAAATACAAATTGTTGTCTATTTCAAACGGCTAATTGGGAAAGCGCTTTTCATAGCAATTTAATTTCGCTCAAAAGCAGTTGCAAATTCCTCACGAAAGTCGATAGAAAAACAATTTAATGTCTCGAACCTCCAACTTCCATGAAACAGGCAGACGTATCCTTCACACCACGGACATTGTGGTCAAAATTATTTATTTTAAGTGTGAACAAATTACAAAAAACAAACAAAAGTGGGCTAAATAATTTTTATTTTTCAATATTAACAGGTTGCAAATCGTGTTCACTGGACATTGTCTTTTTTGTGCAACTGCAGGGGACAAGGGGACGGCTTTTCTACAAATATCTGATGGCCTTCATTTTTGAAGTCATATTTCACTGTGACCTTATCCCAGATCTTAATCTTCATGTACATTCAAAGATAAGAGTGACCTCCTTCTTTTGATGGTGTGACTTTCAAATGAATTCCACTTTAGTCATTAATTAGTCCTTTTTTCTCTTCACGCATTAGCGAGGAATCAAAAAGTTCTCTGAGAGTATAACACTACGAAAAGTTTTTCCTCTTTTACCCATAGTGTCAATTAAATTCCGAAAACCTACGAACAGTTGAATATGTGTAAGAAAGCGAATCAATATAATAAACTCGTCCCTTTGAAACCGTATAGAGTACATAATACATTCAAAGCCAATTAAATATTTCACTAAATAAAATAATCCTTTTAATTGGACTGAAAATAAAAATTCGCCATCTATTTTTCAATTTTGTTTCCTATCCTCAAATTAAAAACCAATACTATCAGCATTCACGAGGTTAAATGTGGAAGGATAATAGATTAATTTAAAGCCCTCTAAAGTACACGCTATCAAACTAATTTAAATATAACATGCTGAAAACGATTACGCATAATGGCGACTACATAAAAAGCTTTTAATTGGTTCTGATTTCACAACAATAATATTTGACAAACACAAAAAAATGTACAATGGTTTTTGGAGAAGAGAGTAGGTATTGCTATTCAGCTCATGTAATTTGGATGCAATTCACGGACTTTATTAACTATTAAATGTTTATTGTATTTGCTTTTTACTTGCGATTATAGGTACTATAAGGCAAGTCTTGCAATCGTGCAGAAAAAAAAATTTGAGATAACAATCAAACATGACATTACGATGATAGAGAATACGAAAAAAGTGGGTCCTGCAATTCTGTCTGTCTGTCTGTCTGTCTGTCTGTCTGTCTGTCTGTCTGTGTGTCTGTCTGTCTGTCTGTCTGTATATGGATCTACAGCCTGAACCAATACACCGATTTTCTTCAAAATTTGGAGTTAGGGTCTGTGGAGCATCCTACAGAGGGGTTTTTGGAATTGGGTCTCTAGGTCTTGAAATAACGGTACCTGCCATACAACCGATATGATAATACTTATTTTTCTCGAAAACGGCTCCAACGATTTCGATAAAATTTTGCGTGAAAGATTAATTTAGGATTGTTTTTCTTATGATGTAAAAAAATTTTTTGGAAAAGGCCTAAAAACGGTACCTCCCATAGTACCGTTTTTTTTAAAACCGACTTTCTCGTTAATGGCTGCCTCGATCTTGACGAAATTTTGGATTTAAGAAGTCGTAAGCTGTTAAAGAAAGACTGCATATCAATATTTAAAAAAACTTAGTTTTGGAAATTTTTATAAATTTTTTCAAAAAATTTTGATTTTTGAAAGTAACTTCGAAACCATAACTTTTATTTTCTTCAAATTTTTTGTCAAAATAACTCCTGTGAAGATCTAGAACTTTGCATACTCGAGTTTTAAAAAACAGTTTTTAAAAAAAAGTGAAAAATAAAAAACCGTTTTTTGGGAAAACTGCTCCAACGATTTTGATTAAATTTTCATCATTCATGTGTATTAGCGATTGCAAAAGAATGGCGTTTTTAGATTTTTGCTTGAAACCTTTGGAATATTTAATTTAATTTTTTCATTATTTTGCGTGATTTAATTCAATTTCCATAATTAATGTGTAGTTGGCAACCCTGTACCTACTGTACCACAAAATATATTATGAAGAGCTAATACCAAAACCTTTAACTCAGCCTTTAGATTTTGATATCGTATTTAGAACACAATCGCAAGTTCGTGCGACCCAGTCGTGCCCATTTTTTTTTAATAAGCTGCTATTGTTTCATTCACTTCATTGTAATTTGACCACTGCAATTAAAAATAATTAGGTAAGTTTCAATTAAAACGTTTTTTTTTTGTTTTGTTGTGATAAAAGTTCTAAGCTGTGAAGAATTGTTCTCATGGCATTTAGTACTTCTCGATACAAAAAGTTTTGTCTTAATTTGTTTTTACTTCTCAATAAAATGGGAAAACGTATCTGGAGATAATAGCGTCGGTTAAGAACTTTTGTTTGTTGGAAAAATGAAACGCTGAGAACTTATTATCGCAATAAGAACTGTCTGGTTTGGCTTTGGTAATGAATCACTTTTAGTTAAGACAGCAGCGTAACATGAGATAAGTTTACATCACGTCTCACAGTTGAAGTCAAGCTATTTTCTACATTCAATTAACTACTCTCTATTAAAGAATAAAAATACACGTATGTATGTGTTTAATGATATTTTTTATTATAGAAGTTTCTAAATCAGAGGATCAGATCAGATGATAATTTACATCGAACCTGTCCACTCACTTGAACATTGCATTTGAATTATTTTGTGTGCGAAAATGATTGTTGATTGTGGTGTGTTTTGACCCGGGGTCGAATTACAGCATCAGTGATCGACTGAGTGAGTACTATTTTTCTTTCAAAATTCGTTCTCAACATCAGTCTTCTATTAATTTATCGACTTTAATTGGTTCAAATTCTGATGAAAGAATGTCAAGTTGTAGTACTAAAGTGCTCCATATGTCGAGAAGTAATACCAAAAACACATAATCCAGTCACGTATTACTCGATCACGTGTGCCTTAATTCGGGCGAGCTTTCTAGTTTTGCACCCTTAGTCGGTTGTGGTCTTCTTCCACTTGATTGCGCCACTTAAGACGATGTGTTCCCCCTTCCCTGCATTTCCCTGCAATGTGCTTTCGAAAACCCGTCGAGCCGAAGCGTATGAATTTAGTTGGATTCCGTTCCGGTTCTCACTGTTTCTCGATAGATGTTATCGATGCGATAGTTACAGAATAGGGGCACTGCTTCTTTTCAGCAGCGTACTAGTCTTAGATGAATAAAGAACAAGATGGAAAACCATTACCTCTCTTGCCCCGCAACTTCAATTTGTTTACATTGTTGTTTTTGTAATCGGAGCATCCATCTGTGAATACGTGTGAGCTGAAAAAAATGGCGCAAAAAAGTTGTGGAAGTATATGTGTGGTGAGTTTATTTTCATTTGACGTTTCAGATTTCAGTCATTTTACTTATTTTCAGAAGAGGAATTTCTTTACAGTCGGGATCGTAATACATTTTTTCCTAATAAAATACCATAAATTGTGTTAAAATTGTATATTAAAGTGACCATTATTCTATCTTCGACAATCGAAGATAAAAATTCCGTGTCAAAGTTGCATTTTTGATGTGAATTTTACTACAAGCCCAAGAGTGTTCTGCCACCAAACTGGAAATACGAATCAAAGACAGCCTCTGCTTTGGTTGCTTAAGTTCAGTGATTTGAAGAATGTGGAAGTGAAACTCTTTTTCAATTTTTATTTTTTAACAGAAAACATGGAATAAAATAAGGTACCCAAAAAGAAGAGACTCAACTATTTATCTTCAAAAATAATTTTCTTTCAGAAAAAATTCTTCTTCGTTCGTTTTCGTTCTTTATTCCTCTAAGGTTGGGACTATTATCAAGATTTTTTAACCAGTTGTTTTGAGCTTCACAAATCACAAAGTGGTACTGAAAGCACCGAAGATGGCATATCAAACATGGATGAGTGTCACGACTTTCTTTGTCAAGTAGGTTCATATTATAATAGTTAAAAATATTTCGTCATGTTTAACACCCTCTTTTATTTCTATAGCTGATTGAAGATGACGGCAAGCGTGTACGCGGACCATATCTAGCTCGTCTTGAGCTGCACAAACGTATGCGAGCTAACCACATGAATGCACATGAACTTCTAGGCGATTTTACTAACCTAATCATTAAGTATTTCCGATTGTTTGGAGATAAATCATGCTGTACTCCTGATGTCTCCTCCATTCCTTCACAAGGGATGGTTGTGAGAAATGCGCTAGGCCCAGGGGCTCCTCGCTCTGTTGCGCCACCCTATTTATTTATTTTTATTTACTCCTGATGTCACACTATTTATCACATCAATTCCACTTGAGGATACCAGAGCAAGGAAAAATCTACTCAATCAATGAGGGCTATTGTGCAACATGGGAGGTGGGAGTTCGCAACTATATTGAAGCCAAAAATGATCCCAGTAAGGGAACCCCATACGGCGCTCGGTATGTTGTCAGTATGGTTGCTGATGTACACAGAACAATAAAGTACGGTGGAATCTTTCTATACCCCGCTCTACGAGTGCAATCCAATGGTTTACATGATCACCCAAGCCGGCTGTTTAGCCAGCAATGGAAAAATTGACATCTTGGACGTGGTACCAACTAAGATCCACGAGAGACAGTCGCTATTCTTGGGCTCCAAGAAAGACGTTGAGGAAGCTTTAAGTTATCTTAATAAATAGGATTATTATCTTTAAAAAGAAAAAACTGGTTTTATTTCTAAAAAGAATTTGTTTTGTGCTTTATTGGTAAAAAGGTGAAACCATCTGGAACTGGTCCGAGTAATATTTCACTGGTCTTAATCCAGTCAGAAGAGTTAGGAGAAGATAGCAATGTTTCCATTTCATCACGCCCACGACATTTTTGTGGTCTTTGGTTGATTTTCTGAGGAGGATTTTCTAACAGACCCGCTGGGATGTGGCGATAGAGGAATGACTCCTACTCGCTCCGGTCGGTGCCCAGATGTTTCAACTTATCACGTTCTCAAGTCACACGTCAACACACAGTAACCGCTGGGTACAGTACTCGCACTACTAGCTAAACTAGTGAGTGCTAGAAGTGCGAGTATTGACAGAGGGACTACAACACTCAATGCAACACTTAAACGCTCAATAATGCGAATCTTTTTCTTCTCTAGTTTTGCGAAGGGAAAAAGGACAGCTTTAGATCCAACAGACATTTTATTTCCATTCGCTTCCACGGCGCAACTAGATTGATTAGGTTCTACATTTTGTTCAGTTTCATCTGCTTCCATTGCCACGTCTTTGATATTATCGCTGGTTTCATCTGTTTTGATAATATCATTCTCCGTCTTGGTTTCTTCCTGTTCACATTTATTGTCGCTTTGTTTTTTCTTCTGTTCATCCTTGCGTCGATCGCAATCCGAAAGAATTTTTTTACATCTCGAGAAGTCATAATCTCGTTTACGCAGCTTAATTTGGAGTTCTGAAACAGTGATATATATTCAAAAACAATATTTACATTTAGTTTTTATTTTTTACCCGTTGATATCCCATTGAAAATAGATGTTTTTGCTTTTTGTATTTGGATCACAAAAATCAGCCTTCATTTTTGAAATACTTCTTTTTGCTTGTCAATTTAAAACATAACCTGAAATTTAATTTTCACCACACTACTGAAAAATTCTTAAGGGCAGGGTTTGAACAACACCAAAGTTATAGTTTTTTAAAAACTCACGTAAATATCAAACTAAGTAGACTTTTTTGAAAAAACTTATCTCAGCCAAAATATTGAAATGCAGCAATCTTTTAGACATTATGGAGAGCTCAGAAAGCTTTCATTCATCTCTGTAGCGCAATTATTAACGAAGCACCAACACTTTAAGTTATAATTTTTTTGACCTAATTGAAAGCGGACATCAAACTATGTACACATTTTTTGAAAAACTTATCTCAGCCAAAATATTAAAACGCAGCAATCTTGAAGATATTATGGAGAGCTCAGAAAGCCTTCATTCATGTCTGTAGCACAATCATTAACAAAGTACCAACACTTTAAGTTTTGATTTTTTTGTTTTTATTAAAAGCTCTGTAGAAAATTTTTGAAAAACTTGTCTCAATCAAAATCTTTAAATGTGGAATTTTTGTCTACGTTATGTTGAGCTCAGAAAGCCTTCATTCATCTCAGTAGCACAATTATTAAAAAAGCGCCAACGTTTTAAGTTTTCAATTTTTCTTAACACAAAAAAAAATTAAAACTTAAAGTGTTGATGCTTTGTTAATAATTATGCTACAGAGATGAATGAAAGCTTTCTGAGCTCTCCATAATATCTACAAAATTGCTGCATTTCAATATTTTGACTGAGATAAGTTTTTCAAAAAATGTGTACATAGTTTGATATCCGCTTTCAATTATTTTACTTTTGTCTTTTTTTAATTCAATTAATTAACTTCTTAAATTTTCAACACAGCTTCAAGAAGAGAATCGAAAACTTAAATTGGAATCTCTTTCATCAAACAAATGAAAAATGAATTAATATTTAATTGTCACTGTTTTGCTTTAGTACATATTTTTTAAGCAGTCATACTTTTTTGTCTATTTCTCTTAAGAAACGTTATTTTTAAAAAAATGAAATCGAAGGGAGGAGAGTACTCAGAGAAATCTTTAACAAGAAAGAAAATATTTTAATATTTTGATGCTTAAATTTTTATTTCCAAATCCTTAAAAAAGTATATAATCACAAATAAATTTTATTTACAAACCAAAAAAAAATTTTTTAATTCCAAAAATTCTGCCAGACATAGCCTTGGTAACTAAAAATAAAATCAAAAAAAAAAAACAAAAACCGGTTCCCATACGAGAATAAAGTAGTATTGGTAAAATTTTGTGTAAGCCCAGTGTTGAGATCCGAATATAAAGTGGTGCTAGTGAGATTTTGTGTAAGCCCAGTGTTGAGATCCGAATATAAAGTAGTGCTAGTGAAATTTTGTGAATGAGTGCGTGCACCAGCTTGTGGGGAGGTATCAATGTGTTAGTGTGGTTTTCCGTCTTGTTCTTTATTCATCTTAAGGTATGTCCACACCAAAGAAACATTTTTGAAACATTTCAGAAACATTTCAGAAACATTCCAAAAACATTTCAGAAACATTTCAGAAACAAAAAAACATTTCTGAAATGTTTCAGAAATGTTTCTGAAATGCTTTAGAAATATTTCTATAAAGTTGTTTTGGTCTGGACGCTTCGTGAAACATTTCTGAAATGTTTCTGAAATGTTTTTTGTTTCCCATTCTGAATGGAAAACTTCCTTTGTTTTTCTGAAACATTTGCGATGAAGAGACGGATCTACAAGATGAAGGCTGTAAAAATAAAACATAAAGCTCATGCTTTAAGTGAAATTTGTGAAAGCCTAAATTGTAAAAAGGATGAAATAAAAAAAAAAATAAAAAAAATTTTTTAATAACCTTTTTTGCCTCAGTCACTGGTTTTTTTAATTTTTTTTAAGGATTATAAAACACGACGCTATAATTGTAATTTCTTTACAATCCATATTCAAGCATTGAACTGAACTCGAGAAACAATAAAAAGTTCCCATTAAAAATGGAAAACAAAAAACATTTCAGAAACATTTCACAAATGTTTCACGAAACGTCCACACCAAAAAAACATTTCAGAAATATTTCTCAAATGTTTCTGAAATGTTTCTGAAATGTTTCAGAAATGTTTTTTATACAAATGGGAAACATTTTAGAAACGTTTTTGAAACAATGTTTCCTGAAATGTTTCTCTGGTGTGGACACACCATAAGGTACTAGTCTATAGAATTTTCCAAAAGTATGCAATGATTTATATGCTTGGGATTGACAGAGTTTTAAAAATAAATGTTGCATACCATCTGGCCCAAAAAAAAAAAAAAAAAACGATCTGTTTCGTTGATCCGTTCAAAAAAGATAAATTTACTTTACATTACCCACAATATTACAAGAAAAAGAAACAAGAGAAATTGTCAAATAATGTTCAGAGTTCAATGTCAATGCACCTATGCATTTTTAGCAAAGTTTAAAAAAAAAATTACACATTTTTTCCTGATTAAGAGTTGGTGATATTTCTCTTTTCATTTATGTGTTTTGCTTCAAATATCGTCAGTAGTAAAACATGTTTCTGTTTCTAGGATTCGAGAGTTGAAGTCTCTAGTGACAGCTAGACATTCTTACCAAAACGGCAAAAGGTCAAGTTCTCCTAAAGCCGTTCTGAACTGATAGGCCCTCTTCGTTTGTTGGGTTCGCTTATTCATTTATATTTATTGTAAGTATAAAATATTCTTCTCTCAAACTTTCAACAAGCATGGTTTGTCGGTTTCTTGGGGGACATATGGTCACTCTATTATATAGGTATTATGCAACTCAATCCAGTCTTTTCTGAGGCTGAGCTATCTATCCAATCGAATCTTTTCACAAAACGAGTATAGCTCTATCTACTCAATTGTGTGTCTAGTTTTAAAGTTTATTTGAAGTAATACTGAAGTACAATTTTATCATTTCAATACAAGCTGCGCAACTTTACGTTCCAAGCATGATAAAAAATCATTTCCAAACTCAATATAGCAACTAATGTCAATGACTCTTGAGAGTACACCAGCCCGGCCGGCGGCGGTGGTGACCCTCACCGTAAAAATACAAATTATTGTAGGAAAAAATTAAAAGACAAAATAAGTTGTTTCTTTTTCATTCCTTGAAGCCTCAATGCGATGGCAAGAAAAAAAATTCTTGTGTACCTACCTACATTATTCATTCGATGATGGAAACCTATCCTAAAAGGTCGCGGTGGTGAGCCAATTATTGTGCTTGACATTCACTGTACAAAGAAAGCTTCAGGCGAATAAAATTTAAACAAGGGTTGTCAGGTGAAAGGACAGAAAAGAAAGAAATAAGATCCTCAGCCGTACATATGAAATAAGCTAATAAATCTGTTGGATACCTAGACTCTATGTTCATTGTAATGAACTGTCTATGTTCAATCATAAAAGATGCTTGTGATTTGTACTAAAGCCTGTTTCTGTCTTCGAAAATATTTTACTGAAAGGAAAAAGCACAAATAAAGAATATTTTTTGTATCACACGAAGGCCTGTCTTAATTTAAATAAAATTAATTTTACTACCTAATTTGGTTGTGAATGGTAAATTTAAAAACCACTAATCTATCCACTTCTTCAAGAAATTATTTTAGTTTTATCCTATGAGATGGATTGAACTTTCTTTGAAATCTGCCGCCCATAACACTATTACCCAAAACTCGGCTTCAGAGCCCATTGACATTCCAGGAGTAGTTACAGTACGGGAATATGCAGTTCATGTCCGTACTTTAACTACTCCTGGATTTGTTAATAGGCTCTGAGGACGCGTTTTGGGTAATGATTGTATGGGCGACAGATTCAGAGAACTAAAGTAATACCTTATTGCTTTAGTGCTTATTCTTATCAATCAATTTAATTTGAAATGCAAAAATGTATGTCCTAAATAACAACAGAGTTGTCTGCTTTTTTCTTTCAATTAATATGCCAATTACTTGCCATGGCGCTCTTGGTGTTACTTACACTAATTTATTATTCCAACATAAAGTGGGACATAGCTTTCAATTAAAGACGTATTTCCTTTCGGCTGTATAGAATTGCGAAACTCATGGATGGATTATCAGACTGTGCAATGTGCAAAAAGACTTTAACTGACCCAAATGTGATCTACAATGAAACATACCGCTAGCTGAAATGAGTGTCTATTATGTCAAGGATGAATATGTACTTAGTTAATTGATGAGATCAAATCCACACATAATAATAAATTACAACATAAATACCTACCACATTATATGAACTCGTTTCCTTTGGTTTCCTTCATTTATCCATCCCATCTTCATCTGTCAAGTGGACAGCTTGACAACACAAGCCGTATTCAGAGGTAGTTTTTTCAGACCAGAACAGCACAGTACACTGTCAGTGAAAGACGTCAGAGGAGGTAGAATATTTTTTTCTTATAAATTTGTGTGCTTGTTATAGCAAATTAAAAATACATTGCGTTGAAAAACTACTTATCAAAAACCAACACTTGCTTTTCACAGCTTTCTTCAGTTCTGAACTAGCTCAAAAGAAAAAGTAGAATACAGCATATTCTTACTGCTTACCTGTCCTAGAACAGATCATTGAACTTATAAGAGATCAGAGAAAATCAGAAAAGAACCGAAACATCTCATTGATCACCAAAAAGCTGATCTTTTATGTCTGGATCAGTTAAGAATAGCCTCGTTGAGCACTGTTATTAAGGTAGTGATGTAAATGTTTCAAAATCTAGACCAAGTGCCGTTGGAGCTTTGAAAGCAGGGTGTTTCAAAGTGTGTTTTCCAAAACTTACTTACTTACTTAGGTGGGCATTACAGTTCGGGGTGAACCTTAGCCTCAACCCTCAACCAACATCTTACGCCAACAGTTTCGATTGCGGCGAGCGTTTGGGTCCATCCGCTCTACATGGCCCAACCATCGTAGAATCGCTTTGCCCATGTCGCGGTACAGCTCATACAGCTCTTTGTTTCTTCTTCTCCACAAATGGTTTTCGCATACAGGACCAAAGATCATTCGGAGAGTTTTGTTTCGAAACGACCAAGGCTATTTTCTTTCGATAAAGCTTCAGTGCCGTAAAGCCGGACTGGGATGATCAAGGTCTTACACAGGGCAACCTTTTTTCTAGAGAGGGGTTTGTTTTTAAGTTTTGTTCTTTTGAGTATGATGTTAGAGAAATCGCATGACAGTTAGTCAGCTTGCCCAAAGCCTTTTTCGACATCAAAGGTCTTGGTAAGTTCTTTACCGACCTTGACGGAGCAGCGTGATTTCTCCAAAGTCATCCTACATAGCCGTACGAGTTTTGCAGGGATTCTGAAACTAGACATGGCTCTGTACAGTTCGTCTCTGTAAATAATGTCATACGCGGCCTTGAAATCTATAAAGAAGATGGTGTATATCGACATTGTAATCCCATTTTTTTCCAACATCTGCCGTAATGTGAAAATTTGGTCTATTGTGGACTTTTCTGGTCTGAAACAACATTGATAAGGTCCTATCAAGTTGTTGTGGGGTTTCAGACGTTCACATATTACGACGGACAAGATCTTATAAGCGACGTTAAGGAGGCTTATCCCTCTATAATTGGCGCAATTGTGAGGGTCTCTCTTCTTTAGGATCGGGCATACGACACTGAGGTTCCATTCATCGGGCATACTTTCCTGCGACCATAGGTCTGTTCGTTGAACTTTCCCCAGGGTTGACCCAGGTTTTCTTGACAACCCTATGAGTTGTCAAAAAAACCTGGGTTTTCCAGTCCTCAAAAAACGCTAAACCACATATCACCACACATCCCTGCCATTAAAAAAAAAATACATGCCATTTGACAGCTCTCAACTCGCCACAGCAAAAAGCTAGGTCGAGTTTGTGGAAAACCTAGGTCAACCCTAGGGCTCAAAAAACACTCAATTTGACATTCATGGCGACTTTGGGTTTCTCAAAAAACGCTTTATGGCGACCCCAGGGCGACCCTAGGGCTTCAACGAACAAACCTTATATCATGCAGATCAGCTGGTGCATGCTCCTTTCCAACTGATCTTCTGCTGCCTTAAAAAGTTCAGCATCGAGGCCATCTGCACCTGCAGTCTTATTTGATTTAAGTTTGCATATGGCAAGCTTAACATCTTCTAGGTCGGGAGGACGGCATTCTTGATCATCGTCCAAGCTGAATGGGGCAATCTGCCTGACAGCGGAATTTGTGTCCTCATCACCGTTAAGCAGTCTGCAGAAGTGATCTATCCAGATCCTCAGTAGCGACTGCGACTCTACAACTATGTTTTTCTGCTGGTCTCTACAGGCTTGAGTTCGGGGCTTGCCACCCTGGCAGCCACCCTGGCAGTCTTTTTACCTCTTGGTAAAACTTCCGAATCTCGTTCCGGTCATGGCACCTAACAATTTCCTCAAACGAGCTCTTCTCATGCTACTTCTTTTTTTTGAGAATTCGGTGTTCTTCCCTTCTTTTCTCCTTGTAAATCTCGTAATAATGGTCGAAAGCAGCACTTGTTCTCTTTTGCATCAACATTTTTCGTGCTTTTTGTATTGCTATGCTGCTTCGTACAATGCGTTTCGGTTTAAGGGCCGAGTGAAACCCAGAACCTCAGAGGCAGCGGTTCTGATGGCTTGTTGGCATATTGTTGCCACTGGTCTTCAATGCTTGATGGGATAGGATTCAAGGATCGTTGGAAGGACGCTCGATTAGAAAAGGCACAGGCAATCTCTTTTGCGATTGTAGCTTTCCGACGTCATATTTCTTCATAGTGTTGGTTCGCGTGAGCCGTGAACAGGACATCTTCATTCGTACCTTAGCTACAACAAGGTAGTGGTACGAGTCAGAGATCGGACATCTATCACACTGGAAGAGAGCCTTGGGTCGATCAGAACATAGTCAATTTAGTTGACGGTAGATTGATCTGGAGATCGCCATGTGTCATTATGAAAAGAAGAAAACACGTAAGTCTTCGGTGATGAAAATCAAACCATTTTTATAATAATTTTTGGTCCTATATAATTTTACACAAACAGCTTCAGTTCTCTACAATTCAAATCGTAGCTCGAAAGGCCTTTTATGTGCCATAGATGATTATTGATTATGATAATGATTTTATCTTTAACCACGTAGACATTACATTTTAAGGATAAAATCATTACAAATGAGAACAATCAAATAAATGTCTGGTCTCTGGTGTCACACCTACAAGGGGCTAGTTGAGACAGTAGCCTCAGTGGTGGACGCTGCCTCAGTGTACAAGGACATTGCTTTGATGTTGGTGATTATTTCGTCTTCCGTTATCGCCATCGCATCGATAGTATCTCTAGTGCTCCAGTCCATGTGTCTGGCTTTCTCTGTTATCCTCCTTGCAAAAGTGTTTACATGGTTGGCCTGGTTTTCCAGCAAACGTCTTCCATATTGAACCGTGTGCCTACTTCTCTATAATGATAATATTTAACCCTTCATACGATCTTTTGATGCTTAATTTACCCAGTATCGGAATGTTACCCAGATCTGAGCAGGTGCGTAGTATCGAATACAATTTTTAAATTCTAGTCTTGAATACACTGCACCAGACAGAAAGGAAGTATGTGATTACAGATCGTCTTAGCTGCTTGTACAACAGTGCTCTTGCTTTTTAGTGAAGTTCACTTCATTTGCACATCAGTGGGTGGACACGATGAAAATTCTAATTTGCTTTCCTATGAACTGCAGTAGCGTTCGGATTGAAAAGCATCAGTTCGTTGAAGTATAAGTATAATTTTGCATTCTCAGCGTCCAAAAAACATCCAACTGGCCCAACAGATTTTTTTTTCTTAACTGGGCTCAAATTACTGCATCAGTGATCGAGTGACTAAAAGCCTATTTTTCGTTCAACATTCGCTCTATATTAGACAACATCAATCTGCTGCTCATTTATCGACTTTAATTCGTTGACATACTTATGAAAGATTGCAAAATTGAGGTCTTAAAGTGCTCGAGAACGCGAGAAGTAATGCCAGAAACACATAATTCAGTCACGTATAACTCGCTCACGTATGCGGTAAACCGGCCCCTGCTTTCATTGCTGTTCGTGATTTTCAGCTAATTTTCCTTTACCAAGGGTTGAAATCAAGAGATAGTTCAATACGAACCCTCAGGACATCTGGTGTCTGAAGCTTGGATTCAAGTCATGAATGGGGTCTCTCCAAACCGTTGAAAGAAGTCCTCTTCAGTCACCTGAAACAGTGTGTGCTGAACGCAGTTTTTCCTTAAAAAACCTCATTCTTTTAAACCCAACAAGATGGAGGCCTCCCATTTTCCTTTATACCACAACAACTCTCAAGCATTTTAATATGAAGAATGAGAAACGGGTTTTTCGATAGAAATTAGAGATTGCTGTAGTATCCTACCCTACAAGTAACTAACTCATTCCACTCTTCAAATGAAAAACAACAGTTTTGAAATTGTTTTTCGTACAAAGATCTCATGATAAACAAAAGGAAGTTCATTTGTACATGTCCTCCTTTTATCAAAGCGCTGCTCAGTAAGTTGTAGCAAAACAAACAAAAAAATGGAAACAAAAAAAGAATATAATTTTCAAAACACAAAAGACCTCTTGCTGCGTTGTTTGTCCCTTAACCTAATCACAAAACATTTAAGGATTATCTCAAATCCTCATCAAAGTAATCCCATAAAAGTGTGCCTGTTTATCCTTTAGGTATTATCTTTCCACGGAATTGACCAATATTAGACTTTTCTTTAAATCTTTGCTTCTATACCAGTGGACATTGTATATCTTATTGGCTATCTGTTTTCGTATTCGTATACGAGTATATCCTTTTCACTACTAAAATACACCGAAAAGCCTCAATTTCATTCAGACCACATCTCATGATCTCGTTTATATTGTGGCAACTTCTATTTTCTATATACACCGACTGACTTACATTGTCTGTTTTCATTTTTCCCGTGTTGAGAAGCAAAAGCTAGAAAGCCATAGTCCATGGCAGTGGCACGTGATGGTTGTTTTCATCTTTACACTCTATTGACGGCAATAATAATGTCAATGAAATGTATATCCTCATCGTCATCCGATACTGCGGTTGGATAAAGCAATTGAGGTTGTTTATTAAATGGGTATATTCGAGAGCCATAGAGAGTCGTATCTAAAGTGAGGTGGTGGATAGGTGGATATTACTTGATGGCAGCGCGGTCGTTGGTGGCGGTATATAGTTTTTGTGGCGTGATGATTGTTTTTGAAGCAGAAACCTTGGCAGAACCTTCGGTCAGGAGATTGAATTCATATCTTATCGCCAATACATTGAATTACGTCTACTTCTTCGTGGCTGGCTTTCTTCCAATTGTTTTAGTTACAAACCTTCAGGTATTCTCCGAAGATAACCAATGAAAGTATATGGTGTCATACAATTTTGTAAACATTCGACCCTTAAACACTTTTTCAAATCCTTCAATGCTAAGATTCGTCTTTTATTACAATAGCAATCCTATAAATCTTTCTTCTATTGTGATCAGCCTTGACATTAATGAAGTAGAACTCATTCCTCATATTTATTCAAACTAGATTTGGTCTTATAGCCTTCGTCCTTCGAATATGTTCAACGGCACCCTACTGACCTACAAATTTTTATTCAACCGAAACACTATCACAAAATGTCTATCCGCCTGGTTTTGCCCCAACGCTTTCAACACACTGACCTTTGGCGCTAAGCCGTGACATTTATTTTTGTTGCTTGTTTCCAATTTCAGGACAACGATTGGCAAAAGCCAATCACGATGTGTAATAGAGGTTGAAAAGTCAGCAAAGCGTCAATGGAGTGTGTCATTAGAAAATCAATACACGTCAAGCAAAGTGCCTCTTGAATGTGGAAGTTCAAAAAAACAATGCTTTTTTCTTTAAGCAATTTATAGAGAGAGGAAGGTAGTTTTTGGATTTTTATTAAAGGCAATCACAAGTAATATGAACATTGAACACTATCCTAATATCGGCAAGGCTGAATCAATTTTTGTATAACTCTATAAAAGATCTTTCAGTTGACGTGCTTAGGTCCTGCTAATACTGCAATGAGACTTTTCGCCAAGAAAATGTTAGCTTTGGTTTGTGGCAATTAGTTTTTCTTCGAAGTTTTTAAAAATAAGCTACACAAATCATTATAAGTCAGCTCTCGCTCATATAGCTAATAATTCAAATATACAATGATTGTCCGGTAGAATTCGACATAGTGGGGTAAGGTTGCCACGCGACGGACGGTGGTGGTGGACGGTTCCTTGTCATTGATTGATATGATACCCTCGTCCAGTGGTGCCGTAATATCTAGGTATCGTAATTCGGGATGTCTCTCTTCACTCGTCATGCTTCTCACAGGTGCAAGGTGTAGTTAGCCTTTTGAAAAGTGCTAATGCGTGTGGGTTGAACCGTAATCTTTCTTCGAATTTTATTCGTCTTCATCAGGTAGTTAGATGGTCGTTGGCTGATCTTGTGCTTCAAAGTCTTATGGGTTTCCTGAGCCAGGTTAATCCATTTGGTGTAGTATTCCCAATGACATTTAACATGATCCTCTACTTTTCGGGCTACAATTACTTGTGACATCGAAGTTGCATAAGTGAGGGAATCATCCGCATACAGCAAGTTCTTGGATATGTTCAGGCTGGGCCTGATTTGAAGTGAAGATGTTGTAGAGTTACGGCCCAAGTATGGAACCTGGTGCTATTCCTGCTCTGATACACTTGGTTGCTGATTGGCTGTTTTCAATTTGGACGGAAAATGAACTGCTAATGAGAAAACTGAAAATTACCTGGGGGCTGTTGAGAGCCCTGATGGCATCCCTCAGAAATATTAAGATCAGGTGAAGGGTAGAGTGGTTCTCTCGGAACTAGAACTACACATACTTGGGATGATGTTGCTATGGTCAAAGAAAGCCTTTAGTCTCCGGGTAGTTATTCCTCCTATAATTTTGCTGGTCTGAAACCTCTCTTATAGATATTTCGCCGATAACTCAATGTGAGTTGCTTGACAAGTGGACAAGTAGACAAGTGGACAAGTGAACAAGTGAACAAGTGAACAAGTGTACAAGTGGACAAGTGACAAGTGGACAAGTGGACAAGTGGACAAGTGGACAAGTGACAAGTGGACATGTGGACAAGTGGACATGTGGACAAGTGGACAAATGGACAAGTGGACAAGTGGATAAGTGGACAAGTGGACAAGTGGACAAGTGGACAAGTGGACAAGTGGACAAGTGGACAAGTGGACAAGTGGACAAGTGGACAAGTGGACAAGTGGACAAGTGGACAAGTGGACAAGTGGAGAAGTGGACAAGTGGACAAGTGGACAAGTTGACAAGTGGACAAGTGGACATGTGGACAAGTGGACAAATGGACAAGTGGACAAGTGGACAAGTGGATAAGTGGACAAGTGGACAAGTGGACAGGTGGACAAGTGGACAAGTGGACAAGTGGACAAGTTGACAAGTTGACAAGTTGACAAGTGGACTAGTAAACAAGTGCACAAGTGGACAAGTGGACAAGTGGAAAAGTGGGCAAGTGGACAGGTGGATAAGCGGACAAGTGGACAAGTGGACAAGTGGATAAGTGGACAAGTGGACAAGTGGACAAGTGGACAAGTGGACAAGTGGACAAGTGGACAAGTGGACAAGTGGACAAGTGGACAAGTGGACAAGTGGACAAGTGGACAAGTGGACAAGTGGACAAGTGGACAAGTGGACAAGTGGACAAGTGGACAAGTGGACAAATGAACAAGTGGACTAGTGCGTTTTAAGAATCATGCAATAGATACATAGGTATACATATGTGTCTTAATTTAGTTCTCATCAAAACTAAGGCATGAAGCAAACTTTTATTTCAAATCTATACCTGTTTAGGTAGCATACTGAAACAACTTATTGAGACACAAATATATATATTTGCAGGTATCTACACGTTTACCTCAATATGTGTGAGAAGACCTATTAAGTTAATTATCTATCCAAAATTTCTTACGTTTTCTCAATCACATAAATGCATTGCACTACCTTTCATAATGCACACACTCACATGTTATCAGTTAAGAAGCAAATCACACAACACCTAAGTCTTCAAAAATGGTGACACAGTTAAACTCCATATTCATTAACGAAAACAAAGTGCCAACCCATTAATAACGGTACTTGGGATGAAGTGTCCGAGGTATTAGGTGTGGCAGGGATGTTGTGTCCGAAGTATTATGTGCGAAGGTATTGTGTGCGATGGTATTGGGTGCACTGGTATTGGTTAGGTCGACCCCGGTATCTCTTATGACGTTGACTGTTTTGTTACTTTCTGCTGGTTTGTTTGTAAACTGTGATGTCAATGGTGTACGGCAAATGGGAGAAAAATATGATCAAACGATTGCTTTTTTAAAGAAAAAGGTATGCCAAATGGTTTCTGGCTAGCCACTGCTGCGTTCAATAACCTCACGACTCACGAGTTCCATATTTGAGGTATTGAATCGATTGCGGGTTGCGGCTAATTAGCAAAAATTTGGTTATGGAAAATAAAAGCTTTAGATACTTAGTTTGATATGAAGAGAGAGGGAGAGAGAGAGAGAGAGAGGCGGAGAGAGAGAGAGAGGGAGAGAGAGAGAGAGACAGGGAGAGAGTTAAGAAGAGAGAGCAAGGGAGAGCGTAATTAGCGAACTTCTTCACTGGGAAAGTAATTTTTTATAAACCACTGCATTATTAAAAACGACAAGATCGTTATTGTAGCTCTAAAAAACTTGAAAAAATGTGTCCTGTATTTTCTTTTGTTTTATATGAAAACTTGCTGGCCAACACGGGCTGCGTAGCTCGTACCCTACGGTTGTTACCACCGCATTGTCATAGTAAAAAATTTTGAGTGGTTTTTAAATTCCCGTTCCCGTTCCTGTCGAAATATGGGGTTAAATATAGTCGAGGATGATGAAGCACTCTTACGGTGAAAGAATTTTTGAGATCGGTCGATTTATTCGAAAGCAATAAAAAAGAAATTCAGCCATACAATGAATTTAGTTGTGTATATCCCTTTCATTTAGCAAAAATAAAAGCATTAAAAGCTGCTCAATTCAATACCTAAAGTTATCCTGTACGATGGGCTTGAAAATTGGATCAAAACAAACTGATTATACGACGTGGTCAATAAAAAGAACACCTTATAAAAAAATGTGAAATAAATTGACTTGTCTACTTGTTTTCCATTAAATTTAAATCAAAACAAAAATACACCCTCTCAAGAATCTGTTTTCACAGACTTCTTGGCGTATTCGACTGACAAAACAAAACCGTGGGTAAAATGCAGCGCAATTTAGATTTTCAATTCACTTCAAAACTAATCACACGGCAGTAAAACGCTGAACAAACAACTTCCAAAATATTAAATGATGTTTACACTGCTGCTTCGTTTTAAGATCCTCCAATTGTCGCGTGTTGAATTTAGAAAAGTAAGTCAAATAGGTACCCAGGAACTTTATTTGTTTATAAAAGAAATAAAAAAATGACACTTCGAATTGCTGTAATTGAAATAAAAAAAAAGAAATGAAGAAATAAACGAAAAGAAAATCCACATCCTCAAGGAAGAAAATAAATACACAATCGTCACAATGTCAAATGTACATACTCGTAGGTATGGGTATACATTGCGTACCTTGTGCACTTTATATCGAAAGTTCTATTCCATGGGTTAAAGCCAAACCCATTCAAGTGCAGAAATCGATTTTAAGTTGAGTAGTTATGTCAAGAGAGTTCACTCTCTCATCGGAAATAGTTTTGCCAGGGAATACGAACTATTTGTCAATAGTTTGGCGTAAAACTTTTGCTTCCGAAAAAGGGAAGTGTATAGGTAGGTATAAGAAGAAGAAAAAAAAAAATAGAAGAAGAAGAAAAAACCTTGATGTCATCGTTCTAAATGATGTTCAAACTTCAAAGTTTTTGTACAGTTGAATGTGAAATTAATTTGCATACCATGCGCAAATAGAGCACACGATCAAGCTCTCGTTTTGTGTATGTGTAAGTAATGCCTGATGGGTTTAACGTTTTAATTTATTGGTCTTTTATGAGGTTTCACAAAGTTTTAGTGCGGTTGTGTTCAATGGAAACGTAAGCATTTTTCTGGTTGAAAAAAGGCAAAAACTAAGCAAAACTAACAAAAGTTTTATAGTTGAACCGCACAGCTCTAAAATGACACACTATTTTTTACATAGCTGCAAATGTAACCATTTGGTATATGGAAGCTTAAAATTGTAATTTGATGTTTATTTAGAAGTGGATTTTCAAAGTCCTTGATATGAACCCCTTCAAGTTTATGGAGAGCTCTTATTTCTATTGGAAATGCAAAATGTGTTCCCTTTTTATTCCCAAACTTCTAGAATCTGTGGATTTTATTCCAGTAACAATGCTTTTGAATAATTTTGCAGTTAAGTAAAGGATGTTTTCACCTTGAAAGGGTGTGGAAAATCATATAATGTACGGTCCAGTGATCGCTTTCCTTTACAGAGAGTTCCTTGGAGTAGTGTGCCACAGGTGTACGTATTGGGACCGATATTCTTTTTCAATTTCCTCAACTGACCATATTCATCTCTCTTCTCTCTACCATGTTTTTACTTAATAGTATGCTTTAGACAGTATCCCAGTTAGCCGTAAACAGCAGTTTCTTAACCTAAACTAAAATTTCTTCCCACCTGCAGTCAAACTCCCTTGAAAGATCATTAAAAAAAGAACGTTTACAAATGTTTTTGTTATTCCACAGATGGAGTGTCATTTCTGTCTGACAAAATCATAGAGTCTCCTGCATCCTCAAAAAATCATTTCTCAAAATTAATTGAAAGAAGATTGTTTAAAGTTTAGAGTCTTCAATGAAAAGTTTCTGAAAGTGAGGCATTCATCATTCTCATCATCACCAGTTAGGAAAATTCTTAGACCATGTACATACCTACCTACCCTTGTTCGTACACAACTGTATTGTCGCTCAATATCTTTGTCCCTTAGTTGGCTTGGATGCTCTTTTGTCCCCCGTCTAGACTTAAATTCTTTATACCTACTCTCGCTCGTTTTTTCCATTCTGTTATGTTAGATGCAAGTGCAATGACTTTGCAATACAAGAAAGTGTCTTTGAAGAACCAGAACCAAGAATCAAAAACTCATAAAATCAATGAAGCAAATTCATTGTGTTTCAACAACTGAAGAACAGCAAAAGGCTAGCATAACAGAATGATAAATAAAATACTGACGTAAATATTTTGATGTCGAAAAACAAAACTATTTATCTCTAACTGTTGTAATGGTTCCCTGAGGAGAAATTCATCACATAAAAGAGAAATATTTATATTCTTCCTGGAGTGCACCTGCAGGATGAATACAAATTCGCTCTGTTTTTTTTCTGGTGTTTGTGAGTACCTACAAAATGTTTTGAACGAAACCAATCACTTTGATTATAAATAAAAGAATAAAGAAAAAACATTTTGTAAATTAAAAAAGGGCTGTTGTTTTATTTTGGCAAACGATGAGAGTTTTGTTCTTTGATGAAATTTTGTGTCTAAACAAAATAAATGCTAGAAATGTTGGAGCTTATTTAACAATTTATAGCAAAAAACAGAATAGCCATTTTACAAATTATCATTTTTTGTCCTTCAGCAAGCGCAGTGCCGAAAAAGAAGTTTCTTTAGCTTTTCTTGAACTAAAGTTAACGCAAGAAGAAGAGAGATGTATACAAAGATAGAGAGACAGACAGACAGAGACAGAGACACATAAAAACTCGAAATCGTAAAACTAGTTTTTGAAAAAACTTGAAATTCTTGTAACCGCAAATACGTTGTTTTAGTACTTCAATACTAGTTTTCAATGCATTTTTTAATATACATCAAAACTTGGTTTACTATCTATTTTGAAGCCAAGTTTCGACACCGGAAATTTTCGCAAATGCATAACGGTGGGAGATTCAGGTTATGGCTACCTTTCACTCAGTAAATCACCCCAGATTGGTCACGGACCCTATCAAACGTCAGTATCAAGATCAAGTTTGGCTTACGCGCACACGCAATATTGTTAAACAGCAGTTCGGTGTACTACCCTGCTTTCCGGCACTTCGACATAGATTAAATGTGGCACAGACATCTTTTTAGAGCAGGTAGGTAGAGCATTCCACATTCGGGTGGTGCGACTAAAATATGAATCTCTATACTTGACTGTACGCCCGAAGTTGGGCTCAAGGTAGAACTGATGAGCATTCCTAGCGAGGCGGGTGTTGCTGCTAAATTGTTTCAGGGGAGGAATGCAACTGGCTATTTCACTAGAGCACTGTTTATAGAAAAAGCGATAAAAGAGAGTGAGACGGGAAACGTTTTGTCGATGTTCAAGAGAATCAATCAATTCTACGATTGAACTATCACCTATCAATTTTAATGCTCTATTTTGTACCCTATCAAGCAGGTGCAAAGATGTTTGAGCGGCACCTGACCAGATATGGGAGTTATACTCCAGTTTTGGGTGGATGAAGGCCTTTATAAATTGTAGCCAGATCAGAAGGGGTGAAGAACTTAATGCATCGTCTTAAGAAACCTAAGCATTTAGCAGCGTTTTTGGCGACTTCAAATATGTGGTCGTTCCAACGAAGATAATCGTTTACACACATACCAAGTACTGAAAGCTTTTCGGTTTCTTTGATGCAGGTACCATTCAAGGATAATGGCAATGGGGGAATGTTAAGCTTCAACGACAAGAGACAGCATTAAGTTTTCGAAGCATTGAATTCTACTCGAAACTAAGACACTAATAGTTGCGGGTTGCATTTTGTAGGATCAAGCCAATGCATTGCGTGCAGTGTTAATCAACTGTAGAAGATTATTGAAAAGAACTTTTTTATAGTGTTTCTCCAACGCATGTAGTTCTGCTCGATTGGAAGCAATTTCGGGCATTTCTGCAAGAAAAAACTGCATTTGAAAAGGAATCGGAATGAATAGCTGGTAAAGTCACGTAGTTTGGACTTATTGCTTCGGTTTATGTGCTCAACTTATAACAGCGATTGTTGAGCGAAGTTCACAAATTGTGTGTTGCTGATTTCGACGCCAACATTCAAATGATTTTCGCATTGCTCATTTATGTAATGTTGGAAAGAACTAGTTACTGCTGGCGGTGGATTTTTATCTGCCACCGTCAAAGCCACTGGCAGGGTGTCTTTGGCAGCCAACAAATTTGGTGCATCTGTCCCAAAATCATCTTGACCGGAAGCGGAAATTCCAAATGCATCCGCCAAATCTAGCATTGGGCCTTTGACTTGAAACGGCATTTAATAATCCTTGGCCCGCCTTAATTTCATATTATGGCGTTCTTGTGCACTGTTTTTCCCAAATGCATTAAAATGAACTTGAAGCATCCTAAGAGCGGATATGCTTCGTAGTAGTCGCATTTAATACGGGACCGAAAGAGGTGCTATTTCTGCTGGATTAGGTTATGCGTTGAGTACTTACCGAACTGACCAGTGATTGCCCAGTCGTCCATTGAATGATCTTTTTTGTGGTTGTCACTTTGTTTGTCTCTTGGGACAAAATTTCGCTTTTGACATCGATTAAACAAAGCGATTCAGGGGTTTCCATTTTCGTTTGGGTCCATTTTTCACTTTTAATTTTCTTTCCATGCAATTGTCTTCAATTGAGACGAGTTTCCATAGACGACCCATATCTTTTTAATCTTAGAAAATACCGATTCTTTTTAAAACTAGTTTTGATTAATTTTTGCAAAACTTGAAACGAAACTAGTTTTACCTGAAACTAGTTTCATTTCTAGTTTCACAAACTCTCAATAATATGTCCGTAAAACTTCTTTGCGACAGCAAAAAAGCATTAAGAAGGCTTACCGACAAATGATGAGAAAATGCGAATCCCAAAATACAAATATTTAGATGAATGCACACCGACAGCCATAGAGCGACTTGATGAAATATTACATTAGCAGCCTTTACTTTCAATCATTAAGTCGCCAATCATTGATTATTATAGTATAGCATTTGAAGCCAAAATTTAAGCTACCACCACCAATAATGCCACCTGGTCCACATTGAAAACAGCTCGGTGGAGATTGAATTCGTCAACGATATAGTCATGTTTCCTCACCTTCATTTTCTTAGCCCTGTTCACACTGTACAATTACTTGAACAGACTTGGGCCAATGCTTGATAGTGTGAACCCTTCAGACGACCGCTTGTCCAACTTGTTAAATGGTTTTCAAAATTTTTTGAAAATCTAGAAGTTGGATGAGGTGGAAGGGTATGTGACATAAAGTTGGACGACAAGCTTGATAAGAGTGAACGCAAACTACATCAGACCATACAACTTCCATCAAACGAAGTCTGTCCAACTACATAATTGTACAGTGTGAACGGGGCTATTACGAATTTAAACAAAAACGATTGATGTACTTCGAATATGATTAATCAACTAGTTCTTCCGAGAGAATAATATCGATTCCATTTATACTTCGATCCACTCCTTAGTCAAAAGTATTGTAAACTTCAGTTTTTTCATGCAAAAACAAATGCTGTTTCCAGTGTTTCGTCGATTACATTTTTTTGACATGCAAAACTCGTCCAATCGCCTCATTCTCTTCTCATTAGTTCTTCCAGTTCGAAACTCCGATTAGTCAAAAGCCCAGCGTTCTAAGCCTTGATTTTCAAATTACTTCCAATCAATCCCATTGACTGGTGGAAACCAGCTGTCGGAATCCTCAATGCTTTGTAGGAAAGTGCTTTGCCTTAATGTTCGAAGTTTCTTGGGCATTGTATGCCTTTTTTATATGCTCAGAGAAAAACATGGACACTTCCAGAAAAGTTGCACGGGTGTCACTAGTTTGCCTAAAATCAATTTATCCTTTAGTCAAATGTGGATCGAATTTCTTGGATAAGTCATTAGAAAACAATTCTAAAAAAGCAGTGATAGCTTTTGAATATACCTGCATTTGCTGTCGGCTTAGCACGGATAAAAAACAAGGGTAAAGGAAACCTGAAAGTGAATTCGCCTTTATAGCTTGAAGTGCTTTGCTACTATTAAAGACCCAAAATCGTTCCCACAGTTTGACAATCAAAAGACGCGTTTAAGATTGTGTGCTTATTTAATTTCCACTAATTCCAAGTTGTTATTACGCACAAGTTAGCGTAAAAAAAGAAAACAATTTGGTACTGAACATATTTTGCGATGTTTTGTCCTTAAGTTAATTACATTTCCTGCCTCTTAAGACTCCCAAAACCATAATTTCTTGTGTTCTCCCAACCTGGCCAACAATTAAAACAATCGGTGATAGAATGAGTATCTACAAATGGAAAAGATATCATCTCTGTCAGCGCCAGCCAAACGACAACTCGATGTCATTTAATTATTTCCAAATTCTTTTGTGTTATCATCAGTAGTTATTCTAACAGATTTGAGTATCTTAAGCTTAAATCTTAAAACCATTTGCAACCATTTCGGTTAAGCATTCACTTAATTCCAATTCGATTAACTGACATACCCACAGCCATTAAGATTGTCTCTTATTATTGTCTGCCGTAAGCTTCAAGCAATTTTGGTTAAATGTAAAGTTTATTTCAATGCCAATCTAATTAGCAAAATCATTTTCCAAACTTTGTGTAGTTAGAAACAAGAAGACACAATTAAAATTTGGCTAATCAAATTGATTTGCCTTTATAGTGCCATTGTCTGCTCATCAATTTGCTTGTTTGTGGGACAAAAACATTTATTATTCAGTCGTTACGAGCTTTTGAAGCATTAAGGCGGTCCTATTTATGGGAAAAGTTTCAAATAATAAATTTAAACTTTGAACACTGTGATTTATAATAATAGTCGGTTCCATTACCTACTTTGCGTTTTGTGAATTTATAACTACTTTGTATGCGTGTGCCAAAGGACATTTTTTGTTGTTCTTGTAGTCATGTTAGGTGCTTACTCACTTACATTCGTATACTTTAAATTCCAAGATCCAAATTCAATTTAAATTTTTTTCCACTGCTGCAATTGAACATCTGCCCCAACTGATAAAGTGATACAGCTACGTTCTGTCATTTAAAAGTCTATAAAACCTTCATGAGCCTTAAGATGTAGTTATTTTCCCATATACAGAGCAACGTATAGGTATAAATATAAAAAAAAACTTAAACTGGTAATTCGAAGAAAAGTTGCCCAAGGAGCTCTTTTTCCTTGCAATTTCACTTCAATTGTCAATGAAAAATATACACATGTAGGTTAACAACACAACAGAGCAGTCGGTGTGGTGTAGTAGCAGTACGTAGAAGAAAGGATGCCATAGACGTGCTTCAATTACCACAGTGACTTTTAAAAACAAAACATTCTCCCATGTAATTACATTCCCTTTAGCTGAGAACCCTTGTCCGGTCTCCAAAGTGGTTGGTTAGTATTGTCGTTGGAGTTGAAACTTAAAGAAGCTACATATTTTGTCCAGTCTTAATGTTTTCTGTACATTTGTTGCACAATTGCTTGCTGTCCATTTGAAATGAGACACATCTTGTTATCTGGACTTTAATCACAGGAAAGGCACAAGAGGGACGACGATTAAAATGGTGACATTATCAGCTTTAGGGGTTTTTATTTTGCTATTTTGCTTTTACCCATCCGTTGTTTGAGGCAGTAATATCAATTAGTGAGCAACCCCATTTGTGTCATTCAAAAAGGGGGTTAAATAAAATGTCTCTTACCTTTTCACTGTTTAAGATATTAATGGCTTTATAGAGCATGGAAAATTGGGGCAGGGTTTGGATTTTATCAATTTATAATATCACTTGAGATAAGATTTGGTATAAACATAATTTGAAGCTTTAAGCTTTCGGTTTGAAAATAAATCAAAATGGAGACAACGACACTTTTCACTAAGCTGAATTATAAAAATGTGATATTGGAACGAGGCTTTATTTGAAAGACTAAGTGTTTCGCGGGTCTGGTGGTATATTGGAGAGTATGAGTGTTAGACAGGGTTGCAAAAGTTTGAGATTATATTAATTTTCAGCCATAATTCAATACAGAATTTCATGGTATGACGAGCTAAAGCGTTGATGATCCCTAGCTCTACATATCCCAGCAATCGTTGTCTCGGGATGTGCAGTGTGCATGTGCACTCCTCTGACTATACCCATGTCGCGGTACAGCTAATATAGTTCGTTGGTGAATATTCTTCTCCACACATTGTTTTCACATACGAGACTAAAGATCACTCGGAGTATATTTCTCTCATTATGACTAAGCTTTTCCTTATCGGCTTTAGATAAAGTCTATATGCTTTCGCGCCGCAAAACAGGACTGGGATTATAAAGGTCTTACAAAAGTCTTACCGAGGAGTCACTTTTATTTTTCTAAGTTGCCATCTCAAGATAAAGTAGCAGCGATTGACGAGAGTAATTCTCCGTTTGATGTTGTTTTCTGTATCTATAGCGGATTTTAGGTAGGCGAAGTCCTGCGCTACTACGAAATTATGTCTATCAGTTGTAACGTTTTGTTCAATTGCTTTCAGGTTTAAAACCACTTTGGTAGAGACCTATCAAGTTGTTGACGTGGGGCTTCAGGCGTTCACATATATTACAGCCGACGAGATCTCATACGCTACTTTAAGGAGGCTTACTCCTTTATAATTGGCACTGTTGTACCCGTGGCGTGATGGTTAGCATGTTTGCCGATTACGAGGGAGGTTCGTGGCTAGAATCTCAATGCTGTTCTGAGACCTGGTGTTTCACTCAACTTACTGCTGAATCTTCCTCCCCTAGATACTTGCTCTCACGTGAGTGAGTAGTAAGTGAGTAGATCACCTCTCCATTGAGTGAAAACAGACTAAGCCTATGTTCCCCACGCTAATAAGAATCAATTGCTATTCTAAGCAGATAAGACTGTGAAAAGCTTGATGGAGATGCCATGAGGCTTTTCTTAAAAACCTTGGACGAGTCAGCAAAAAATTAACAGTGATCCAAAGATCAATCGACCTCCAATCAAATTGGCCATGTTGCGATCGCCATAATACACTCTTCCACTGATATTGATGTTCGAACCTTCCGAGGAGCTACATATCTTTGACTTAGGGTTTTTCGAACTATCCTGCATTTAGTATCAGAGGTGCCAACAAGCCATTGATGTTTTGGGTTTCGCTCGGCCCCAATGTAACCCTTTGTTCGATCAAGAATGCAGGCAGAAAAATGCTGATGCAAAATAGAACAAGGGCTGCTTTCGACCAGTATACAACGAGAAAATAAGAGAAGAACTCCGAATTCTCGAAAAGAAAAAGAAGCAAAATGTCGCTGGAAAAAATGTCCGCGTAGACTGGTGTCGCATAATGTATGTAAATAAAATAAATAAAAACGAATAGAGCGGGTGATGGTATCGAGGGGACATACAATTTTCTGCCGATTCCGAATGGCCAATCGAGAAAGTGCTTTTCATGGCATGAATTTATTATATGAGGACTTCCCAATTCCTTGCGAATGGCGATATGTGTGAAAAAACATCTTTGTTTCTGTTGGGATTCGAACCGAGAACTTACAGGTTAACATTAACAATAACGCCACGGGTAACAACAAATCTTTAGCTATTCCAAAACTTTTCAAGGCTGTGTAACATCTCTTGATGAACCTGCCACCTCTATTTCCAGCGAAAAATAATAATAGCCGTAGATACAAACATGCGATTTTGCCAAGATACAAACTTCGAACTCCCGCGAAACAGACTTATATGCTTATCATAACGCAACTTGCACCGCAAAATTGCTCAAGTTTAGTTGTTCGACTAGTGTTCCATTTGATAGTGGTCTTGAAACCAACTAGTGACTCAATGACGAAGTAAAAGTAAAAAATAGTGCGTATAGTCCCTCCCCGCGGAAACTCCACCGAAAAAAAACATTTCACTACAATCAAATCGTCTGGCTGAATGACGCGGAATTGATACAACTGTTATATCAACAAATTGCGAGCAGTGCCAAAAAATATGCAATCGATTATCCGCGTTAAACGTTTAACGCAACCTTGCTGGAACCTGGAAGTCGCATAAGAAGTTTCACTTCAAAAAAGTAATAACAAAATACTACAGCATAAGCAATCGTGACATAACAAAGTAGTCACTTGGACAATGGTATGCAATAATTCTTCTAACTCCAAATGTTAATTGATTCGCAATAAACACGAAGTTCTATTTAATTTTGTACCGGTAATAACATTGGAGCTGTCAGTCAAGAACAACGCAATTTTTCATCTCTAAGGAATACATGCATTTAGGTGAAACGAAGCGACGCGATGAGGAGGTGAGTATATGACATTTTTCTAACGTGCAACGCAATCCAATTGCTGTCTTGTCCTTATTTGAAAGTGGATGATTGTAGCTATGTAGTTGTTTATTACTCAAAGTCAGAGCTAGTATCATTTTATGAGCAAGAGAATGTTTTCACAACATACAAAACTCTTTTCCCTTTATGACTTCGCAAAACGCATACTTCAATGAACAAACGTAGTCATCCCTTACAGTAGCACTGCAATTTTTCTAATTGGAACTCGCATGTCAAAAGAAGGATGTTCACTTGAAACCGAATGTCTCTTGCAATTTGCAATATCATGAAACATGTAGACACTAAAGGAACAAAGCGAAAGTTTATTGCACCGATCCTTGAAAATTTGTAACTACTTCCATTGTATCCATCAACTCAACTCTTTTCTTTGTCAAATAAGTACATCGAAATATTTACTTATTTTGTTCTTTGTGAAGCTACCAGTTTAGTGATTATGGCAATCACACGATATTCTTCTCATGAAAAGTGCCAAGTAGCTAAAAGATGATTTCAAAGATACAGTGGCATTATATTAAGAAGAAGAGGCTTCTTTTAGTCCTCAACATCATCTGGTGGTACGTATAATCTGCCAAAATGGATGATGTCCCTGTAACAAGCCTGTGTAGCGTTCCTTATATTGAAATTTGTGTAGTCTCTTGTTTTATGTCTTTTTATCTTTCTCGTAAAGGATTAGTACTTCCAAATGTGCCCTTACCGTCACATTACGAATTGTGTAGTTGCTGCATGAAGAAGAGAGCTTAGAGAGATTATCGTTGTGGTGAGCATAACTCAGTTGGAAGTAAGCAACAAAGCACGAGTGTCAAATAATTAATCACATGTGAAATTAGCTGAAAAGTCTACTTTCATTCCTACTGTGAACAATCGGACATCCTGGACACAGATGGAAACTTTGTGGATTGGATTATGGTGTATTACTGTTTAACCCTTACGAACATTAGGAGAAAAGTCGTTTTGTTTTTCCTTCTAGATGACTTAAATTTATTAAAGTTCAAGGTTGGTAAGCTGAATTGTTAGGGAGAAAAAAACTTTATTCCGAAACACGATAGCACTTTCTGATATCAACGTTTAGCGCAAATCGATTCCAAACCAAGCTGCAATGTTTTAATTGCCTGATTGCACGCAATTCTGTTTTCAGGAGTCCTTCAAGGACAGTTCCTTTGGCTGTTCCTTAGTGCACATTTTCATTGAAGTATAGGTATACAACGTCCTATGTAAGCGGTCTTCAGTTTGAAACTTACATGACACAACATGATTTACATACATCATGCGAGTTGGATACGATTGGAACAGCAGCCTTAATCTGACTTCGGTACGTTGGGTCTAGGGTGTTATGTGTAAAAGATAGTATCTTGCATGTTAAGAAATTCCAAATGAAATTGTGAACTGTCAAAGACCTGTACACGCTAGCTGTTCTGTTTAAGTTGTCGAGGATGGAGCTGATGAGCGAAAGATATACCCACCTCGAGTTGAGTCTGAAGTTCAGGCGGCCAGTGCCCTATTTCACAAATTTGTAATTACAAGCGTTTTTTAACAAAGTTTGTGAGTTTTTGTAAAAATGTTGCTTCACCAAAATTTGTTAATTACAATATTGCAGTTGTATTTTACAAAAGGAAATTTGTGCAAAAATTTCCTTTTCGGTTTCACCAATACAAAATTAAAGTTGTACTTTACAAGTAACAAACTTGTTAATATAACACTAATTTATGAGTTTTCATTTCACCAAAAAAAAATAGACTTGCAAAATTTGTTAAGTTTGTAAGAATATTCTACAGGTGAAGGTAGACGTGTACTTTTTGTTACAAATTTGTAATTCTTTACTTTCATAACAAAAATGTCTTTGCGACGAAGGCATAGCATCAGCGATAGTAGCCAAAGTGATGATATTTTGATAGTGGAAAAAAAATTTATCGGCCGCGTATAAATTATGACATATTTGAGTTTTTTCATTTAATGAAAAATTTCAACACAGTCGATGCAAGGCAGAGGAAATAATTTCAATTATTATTAAACCGCGAATAGCCCACTCGAGCGAAAAAAGACTGTGCTTTAACACCAAGGGAGCAGTTTCTAACAACTTTGCGTTGGCTAGGGAATGGAGGACAATACCATGGAGTTGCCGACATTCATGGGATAATTAGTCAACAGTTTGCAGATGCGCATATAGAGACCACAGTCGTCAGTTTAATGTTCGATAACATTGTACACTGGCCTAACGAACATCAATGTTTCCAGTTTTTATTGATGAGAAGCGCTTGAGACTGCAAAGAATGTTTTCCCATTCTCTTATCTACTTTGTCTGAATGTGTCAAGCAATCGGAAAACTTACCGAACAATATTATCTTTTTGTCTCTTATCAAAGAGGCTGCAAATATTTTTTCTTTGTTCATTTTGATTCAAGTTATTCTTGATGCCGGTGCAACAGGAATTTTGAACATTTGTGACCTACAAATAATTTTTCTACAACTTTATTAGAATCAATCACAAGTTTGTGAAATAAGATCTTGCAATTGGTGAAACAAAAAACGGGTTTACAAATTTGTAATTGTAAATTACAAGTACAAATTTGTGGTTGTAACTTTCATTTCGGTGAAATAGGGCACAGGGGTATCCTTCTCAAGGCAATGTGATTAACTTTACTTATTTAAAGCTTTTGTATGTGTTCAACACACAACAATAGTCATTGTTCATCTGTGTAAAGTTATCGCTGGCTTATGGGACTTTGAAGTAAAATAACTTCATCGTAACTTCACATTGCATAGAGAATTTACGAACCTAAAGTGTGACAAAAATTTATTCTGGGAAGGAAAAAATATTTTTCACATCATAACTTCTTGCACTCCAACTGAATTTCTATTCAAACACATTCGTCCCACGCCTTAAAAGAAGACATTCAAAAGTGTAAATGGTAAGCCTAATTTACTTCGTCAAGTTGAATAACGAAAGTAAGGTATTTTTTTTTTTTTTTCCTATTTTCCAAGGATATTTGCCAGTAGCAACGTAAACGTGATTGGAAAATTTGAGCATTTTATTTCAGAAAAAAGAAAATAGGTAACAACTCAAACAAAAAAGGGTAGCCGTTAAGGTTTTAGGGTGCAATGTGCCGTAAGGAAAATTACAAGAATTCTTGTGTAAAGACTTTCAATTGGAGAAAGTCAATTTTGTATGCTCTGCTTGCAATACGGAAGTATCTTTCTCTTGTGTATTTAGAATGCTTTACATTAACTAAATTTATGTGCTTTGTATGCGAGCGATTTTGAGAATTGTATACCTACTATTTTGTATTTTATTTTTATATGAAAAGGCTATTGACTTTTTCCATAAATAAAAATGTAAATTCGAATTGATTCTTTGGAAAAAAGAGAAAGTCGAAAGGAAGGATGCTTTAAAAAGTGATAAACAACACTTAATTGAAACACGTATGAATGAATGAATGAAGTCTTAGGCGTAAGGACTTTTTCTTTCGAAAGCATATATTATATGTATTCATATAATTTTCTTGAGATTTTGTCTAGTAACTTAGTGATAAAATGTGTCAAAGGAGCTGCTGTGCAATTCAGCCATCAGCTAAAGAAGGCAAGTAATGTGTGATTTAGTGAGAAATTAAAGATACTTTTTCTGTATGGATTTGTAACCCAGAAAGATTTAATCGAAGCAAACAAAAAAGATTACATTGTCCGTTACAAGGCTGTCCAAAGATGCGTCTTCACTCTACACTATGCCAATTCGGTTTGGATTTCGGTAAGTACGCCGATCAGGACGTCCACTCTGATTTTGTATTAGCGATCCAATTGATCAGATTGGTGCCGTTCGGCTTAATATGGACCCACTTTAGAACTACAAATTGGAACCATTTTATGGTAGATACCGACATAAGACATGTTCTTTAAATACTTTTTGTTTAATTAAGTGAAAGTGCGAAGCTCAATTTAGAATATCTGAACATATTATTCAATCCAACTCCCTCTCAGCAGCAAGGTAGATACAATGAGAAGATCGTAAATATTGCAGAATAGGAACAAAGTCATCATCACTTTATCAAACGCCTAAATAGTGCTGTCTTTTGTTCTGTTAAACGACAACAAGTAGAAAAGATAAGTCAATTTTGAATGGGCACAACTTTTAGAAATTACGACCATTTTTAAATTTTATGGAAGATGACAGACAGAAGTTGGACCAAATAGCACCAAGCAAATGAAATATTTTACTTCTGTCAACCTTGATGATAAATTTATAGGTGTGATATCAATCGTGACTTATTTTGATAAACTGATGAACGAATTTGTTTTCTTATTATTTTATACGACTTATTTACCTATTGAACATTAGTACCCCAAATTTAAAGCAATCACCGACAATGAAATTCAAAAACGGGCTCTGGCATGCATTCAAAACGAAGGAGGGGACTTTGAGCACTTGTAATAATTGTATTTGTATAAAATACATAAGAAAACTACTAAAATGCCTATATTATTGTTTTATTCAAACAAAACTCAAAGTTAAAAATTTTTTTTATTTTTTTTAAATTTTACCCGTTTTGTGTTTTTTTAAAAAATGTATGGGTTTTTAAGTAAACTTGTTGCTGAGTTTTTTCTTTATTATTGTTTTGTTCATCTGTAAAAAGTAAGGAAACTCTATGTTTAAAAGACATTTTCTGAAAAAAAAATGACCTCAAAGTCAAAACTTTGTTTGGGGAAGAAAATTTGAACACCACTGAAAGTCTGGCAACCCTAAGCCTATGGAAGCTCTACTTAAATACAGTCTTAAGAATTGTTATTTCTACAAAAAATTAAGTCTAAGAATAGGTCTCTATCATCAGTATTGACAGAGATATCGAATTTAACACAGGTCAGGGTACACCAAAGTTAGCCTTTTTTTAAATTGTCAAAAAGTGATGTCAAAGTTGAGAAACGGACTTAACTGTAAAACAATTTTTTTCTTAGAATATGACCAAGAATCATATCCCAAAGTATGTAAAACGAATTACGGGACACCCTATATATTGAGTGCATATTTTTCTCCCTGGATATGAGCAGGTGGGAAAAGATGCATTTCGGATAGATCAGAATCTAATAAAGGATATTCCAAAAGAGGAGTGTTGTTTGTTGGTTGGCGGGGGTTTGAACAGATATGCTTGGAAGAAAAATGAGGATTATGAGAACTACCGTGATGTTATGGATATGGACTACAGCACCAGAAATGTGGATGTCCTAAGTATTGTAATTAACATCCAATGGAAGGCGTTGCGCACAAAAATATAATAAAGGAGTATACGATACCCGAATCGTATATCAGGCAATCCAAGAGCTAAGACAAAGCAACTTGAATAAGGGAGCAAAAATTTTCAAAATAGCCGCTCAGAGAAGGAGAAATGCGCAGGAGATTCGTTCGCCAAAGTTCATAAATGATGCTCAAGGACTGCTACTTGTGGATGACGACAAAATTCTTCACAGGTGGCGACAGTATTGCGATGATCTTTTGAATGAACAGTTTCCTCGGCGCCACTTTCCAACAGCTGTACCTAACTTTACGGAAGTATCCGACGTCACAGTCGAAGAAGTTAGGGAAGCAGTTAAGAACTCTAAAAAAGGCAAAGCGATTGGGCCAGGCGAGGTACCATATGAGTTTTGGAAAAATATGGGAGACATAGGGTTGAGATGGCTCACGATTCTCATCTCCAAACTTATAAGAGGTGACAGTTTGCCTAATCAATGGAGGGAAAGTTTTCTCCTTCCAATGTACAAGGGAAAGGGAGATACCAGAAGCTGTGACAACTATCGTTCGATCAAGTTGATGTCCCACACTATGAAGATCGTTGAGCGGGTCTTTGATAGCCGACTGCGGAAAATAATAAGGCTTTCTGATGACCAATGCGGGTTTGTCGCGGGTAAGTCAACTACAGACGCAATCCAAAGTATAAGGATCATTATGGAAAAACACCGAGATGCCTTAGAGGATTTGCATATTGTGTTGGTTGACTTCGAAAAAGCATTCGATCGACAACCACGAGATCTGATATGGGTGGCCCTCAGACACCGAGGAGTTCCTGAAGCCTATGTGCGAATAATTATGGACATGTACGAGGGAGCAGTTACAAAAGTGAGATGCCCAGCTGGAGTCACCGAAGAATTCCAAATAACAGTAGGTGTACATCAGGGAAGTGTCTTGAGTCCACTGCTCTTTATTGCTGTTCTGGATTATTTGCTCGAAGGAAAAGTAACGGACAATAAAGTAAAACAATTATTCTTTGCTGACGATGGAGCCATCATAAGCGAGGATCCTACATCCCTGCAACGAGCACTTGACGTTTGGATTGATGTTCTGGAAGGAAATGGGTACCGTATTAGCGCTAAAAAGACTGAATACCTGTGCTGCCCTTTTTCTGATCCAGACAAGCCTATTCCAGACATTTATTTGAATGGAAATGTGCTTCCCAAGTGTGAAAAGTTTAAATATCTGGGATCCATGATCAATAGTGAAGCAACTTGTGATGACGACATCAATCATCGAGTAAGCGTAGGGTGGATGAAGTGGCGAGAAAACTCCGCTATCTTCTGTGATCGAAAAATGCCCCCTAAGCTGAAGGGAAGACTCTACACAGCAGCTGTCCGTCCAGCTCTGACATACGGTTCACAATGTTGGACAATGTACAAAAAGTATGAGAGCAAATTGACGGCAGCCGAAATGAAGATGCTTTGGATAACAGCAGGAGTAACAAAGCTTGATCGAATTAGAAGTACTAAGATCCGTGGAAGCCTTCATGTCAAAAGTACCATCTTGGACAAAATTCAGCACGACCGGCTCAGTTGGTATTGTCATGTTCAAAGGAGAGATCCGCAGAACCCCGTCCAAAAGGCAATATCGTACAACGTTTCAACAAATTCGCGACGAAAAAGAAAAGGCAGGCCAAAACACTCCTGGTACAAGCAAATGCAAAAACAGCAGCATTTGGTTGGCCTCAGACATGGAACAATCCAAAACCGGGAGGCTTGCCGACGCTTTCTGAGGTCAACGCGTCGTACCCCACAGGCGGATCACTAGTGTGAAGCAGAAAAGTGGGAGAGTTGTGATCGCTTCGAGATCGCTGCTCGTAACACCGGAAATGGAAAGAAGAAGAAGAAGACGATACCTGAAGGAGACAGTGTGTAGAGTGTAGACCAAAAGGTTCACACATATGATAAATGAGAAGAGCTTTCCTATCACCTGTTATAAATTGCTAGAATTTTCTCGTGCTTTCCTATAAACTGCTGGAATGTTCTCATATGTGGCAAGCTTTCCTATATAAAAGGACTGTTGGCACAAGTAGGGTCAGTTTTTATTGTAAAATGATGGTGTAAAGGTTAAATTGCTGTTGTTGTTAAATTACTTACTTACTTAGGTGGGCATTACAGTTCGGGGTGAACCTGGACCTCAACCAACATCCTTCTATAACGACTTGGATTTCGGGCGAGCTCTCTCCAGTTTCGTACTCCAAGTCGGTTGAGGTCTTCATCCACTTGATTGCGCCACCTAAGACGAAGTCTTCCCCTTCAGCGATTTCCCTGCAATGTGCTTTCGAACACCCGACGAGCCGGAGCGTTTGGGTCCATCCGCTCTACATGGCCCAACCATCGTAGCCTCGCGATGCGTACTCTTCTGGCTATGCCCATGTCGCGGTACAGCTCTTACAGCTCGTTGTTGTATCTTCTTCTCCACACATTGTCTTCGCATACCGGACCAAAGATCAATCGGAGAATTTTTCTTTCGAAACGACCAAGGGTTTCCTCATCCGCTTTCGATAAAGTCCATGCTTCCGCGCCGTAAAGCAGGACTGGGATGATCAAGGTCTTATACAAGGTCACCTTGGTTTTTCTAGAGAGGGTTTTGTTTCTCAATTGCCTTCTTAACCCAAAGAAGCAACGGTTGGCAAGAGTTATTCTCCGTTTGATCTCCGCACTGATGTTGTTGTCCGTGTCTACAGCGTATCCTAGGTAGACGAAGTCCTGTACTACCTCGAAGTTATGTCTGTCTATTATGCCGATTTGTTCAATTCGTCGATGTTCTGTGTTCCTGTTTGATGATAGCATATTCTTCGTTTTGCCCTCATTAACCATCAAACCCATTTTTGCTGCTTCTGTTTCAATACTCGCAAAAGCACCTATGACATCACGCTTTTTTCTTCCCATTACGTCAATATCATCTGCATAGACGAGTAATTGCACAGACTTTTGAAAGATTGTTCCTCTAGTGTTGACGTTTGAGTTTCTTACAATCTGTTCAAGTATGATGTTGAAGAAATCGCATGACAGCTTGTCGCCTTGCCTAAAGCCTTTTTCGACTTCAAAGGTCTCGGTGAGTTCTTTACCGACCTTGACGGAGCAGCGGGAATTCTCCAAAGTCATCCTGCATAGTCGTACGAGTTTTGCATGGAAGAACTAGACATGGCTCTGTACAGCTCGTCTCTGTAGATACTGTCATACGCGGCCTTGAAATCGATAAAAAGATGGTGAATATCGATATTACGTTCTCGGGTTTTTGCCAAGATCTGCCGTAATGTGAAAATTTGGTCTATTGTGGACTTCTCTGGTCTAAGACCACATTGATAAGGACCTATCAAGTTGTTGACGTGGGGTTTCAGACGTTCACATATTACGACGGACAAGATCTTAAAAGCGACGTTAAGGAGGCTTATCCCTCTATAACTGGCGCAATTGTGAGGGTCTCCCTTCTTTAGGATCGGGCATACGATACTGAGGTTCCATTCATCGAGCATGCTTTCTTCCAACCATATCATGCAGATCAGCTGGTGCATGCTCCTTTCCAACTGGTCTCCAGCTGCCTTGAAGAGTTCGGCATCAAGGCCATCTGCACCTGTTGTTAAATTGACTAGATGATAAATTTATAGGTTATATCGAATAAAATTGGTCTAATTATTGGCGGATACTAAGTGAAAGCAAAGTTTTATTTCGAACTCATTGAAGGTTGCCTACAGTATGTTCAAGTCACAAGATCTTATCCAAATACGTAGCATGTTCATCAAAAATAGCCGACAATTTGCCACTTACACAGTTGGTGGGCAAATTAAAGAAACCAAAGGTAAAGCCACTGTAAAGTGATACTATGAAAGCGGCTCTCACCAAGTTACAGCGTCATTTGCTGAGAGGCAAGCTCTCCCTTAGGCTTGGCCCACACTAGGCCCACACTAGGAAAAAAGCCTTCGGAGAATACTTTTTCCACGAACAGGGCGACATCTTTAACCACCAATTGAACAGCATTTTAGAATAAGAACTGCAGATTTAGTTAGCGTTTCTTAATGCTAGTTAGCACGTTGTCGACTGGTATCTGATACTTAACTCAAGCGTCATAGAATTCAGGGTCGACACAGTTGAACAGACACACGATTGCAAAATGCATTGGATCTCGATCGCATAACTTTTAGACTATTATCGCCCAAGTATCCATCTTCGATTATATCGTCAAAAGATTATTCCATGTTCGTAACTTTACTTTCAACGATTGAAAGATAGCTATTCTACAATAGTGTCTCAAATTTAGGTAACCTTTGGGAGTTTTTGAGTTCGTTTCTTCAGAAAATAGACCATAGATGAAAGTCGTATTAAAAGTTAAGCGAAACAAGCTCCGGCTATATCCTGCTGAAAGCTGATGTATTCTCTCGAAGTCATATCGTGTCACAGCAATTGTTTGGTTAGGATACATGGATACATCAACAAGGTATGCCCACTTTGGACTATATCTATAAAAAGGGAGTTTTTTGAGTCAATACTGGTCTAAGAAAACTCAAATACTCTAGGACTGTCTTTTTCTACATCTGTGCTGCGTGCCGGGGCATAGAGTCATTCTAGGAAACTGTAAGCGGATGAACTAGCCAGAAACGGAAAACTTCTGCCTTTCTCAAGGATAAGGGAGAGTATCGGCGTAGGGTACCAATCGCTACATACAAACTCTTGTTCAAGCATACAAGAAAACTAATCAGAGATGGCCAGGGAGTTTAATGTGCAACCCAACGAAGTAAATTTGGCCCAGGCTACATCGATCGAACGGCTTGATCTCTCTCAACAGAAAACACATTAGTGTGACGATAGGTGTTATTACAGGACACTGTCTTATTGGAAGACATGCCGCAAGGCTAGGAGATGCCTAAAACGATTTTTGCAGAAGCTGTATGGATGAGAAGGATGAGGATGGAGGAGACTATTCTTCACTTTCTCTATTCATGACCCACATTAGCTCACAAACGTAGGATACATCTAGGTTAATGTTTCTTGATGACCTAGTGATTTAACTCTCATCGACGCCCTGCGTCTCTCCCACTTCATTGTAACCTCAAAATGGTTCTATTATAGGATAAGGATGCATTAGATCCATTGTGGTATCACAATGAGCCCAACGGGCCAAAGTTTGTTAGCCGAACTGACAGCCGATTTAACCTAACCTACCCTAACCTGAAGTTCCTCGACTGGCTTGAGGGTGCCATATCGACTCTACTGAATTTTGAAATGAGACTCAGCTCTACTACCAAATCACACTAGCGTATGTCATAGATATCGGATGTTTCGTCGTAGAGGCTATATTTACAGATGTGTGTTTCCAAAAATGTCTTGATTCCTAAGCAAGATAGAAAATAATGTTTTGTTATTTTGGATTCTGCTTCTAAGAAATGATGCGTGAGTTTCTTCTCCAACTTGAGTGGGGATACGAAATGGAGTCCAAATGCCTTTTGGCGCATAATGGACATGCTTTTGTTCTTACTGTGGTATTTTCAGCCCTCGGCCTGAAACCGAGCGAAAAGGTTGAAATAACTAACAACACGCATTCCGATGCATTCCATTCAAATTATAGATATTCCTCTTAAAGATCTCTTTAGCTTCACTTTCATTATTCAACTAAAAGAAAAAAAAGTCTCCTCAAAACAGTAAAACAACAATACCTTCCAGCTTTTTTCCCCTCATCTACAAAATCCTGCCAACTTTTCAGCTTTCTTGCATTGCTTTCACTTCCAAGTGTCTAGATGTAAATTACAAAGCAGAAGTTTATGTTGCTAAAGAAGCAATTAAGTACCCAGCTCAAGATATAACTGGCAAAGAGCATAGAAAATATTTATGTTACTACATCATGACCCTTTTTAAGTGGAACTTTGCTGGCACTTTTCCATCCGAATGTGGTGGCTTAAACATTCCATATACAAACCATGAATTAATTAAGAGGCTTCCTAGGATTCGAATAAATTTATTTTAAAGATTTAGTATACACATGAAGGCACAACCTTTGCTCTATATTATGTATCTTGGCATTGCTTTTTAATCTTACGAATGGTTTTTGAACAGTGTAAATTGTACATTGCACAATGTACAGTCTAAGTGCTGTGTTCCCATTTTAATTTCTTTTTGGGATAAGACAATTGTTGATTTATTATACGAGTGACCCACAAAAACTTGTTATTTAGATTATCGTAGTGCAATTGCAATGCTTTTATATCCAACAGTTCGGCTGAGGATAAATAGACAAAAATTAAACCCCAATAGAGGAAGCCAAATCTATAAACCATCCCACGGATAGTCAATGAAATTGCTACAATTAAACTCGACCTTATCTCCCATTGGTTTTTTTTCTTTTTATTGTTGTTGAATTTTTCAAATACTCGCAGTTCCCCTTCATTTAACCCAGCAACTTGTGCAGAGCCACTCCATCCCCATAGATTTAAAAGCCATTAAATTGTGGGGAGCCTTATCCCTAGCCAGAGCCACCCATGCTTTGCGATAACAGTTTAATGCTTCCTTTTGTATATATTGGACTATTCGGTCCCTTAAGGGCGATCTATCCCAAAATAGAAACTAGTTCACAGCAATAAATAATCGACAAAAAAGTGCATTATGAGTTTGACCGATAAAATTTAATTTTATGCATTCTACAACGTCAGCAGACTCTTTTCAAGTCTGGCTGTTTAATTCATGAAACCAGCTATAGATTGCGTACGGTACGTGCTGGGCTTTAATAAAAAAAAAAAGAGCAACCATATAGCGAGGGTTGAAAGAAACTCTTTTTCATAATAATTATTTGAGGAACCAGTGCAAGTTGCACTTGCACGATGCACGTCCGTGTCGTCGCAAGCAGATACGTATTCTATGTTAGTTTTTAGTGGGACGGGAAGAGGCGACTAATGGAGATGGTATAAGGCAAAAGGTGCTTGGAAAATTATAAAACTAAAATATTTTCTAATGCTATCCGTTTGTGGCCATGTGCTTAGAATAAATTACGTAAAGCTGCGACCATGCCACTTTCTGCTGTGAGTTATTAATTAATTTCTCTTTTTTCTGTTCTCCTCTTCGAATGGTCTTTTCCCAGATGCAGATGGAGCTGATAGCGATAATGAGTGTAATTATGCTACCGAATGATACAAAATGTGGAATTATTATTCACCCTTCGTGGAATACCTGAGTGAGGAATTAACAACATCAAAACTGACCGAAAGGTTGGTAAGAGGAGTTTCTTTTGTGGTTTTGTGAAATAGTTCCTCGAGGTCAAATTACTTAACCACATACAGCTGAGCAATGAGCATGATTATTAATATTAAGCTCAAAGAGTCGTGCACTTAGGTATATAAATTTGAGCAGTGTACGAAAGTAATAGAACTTACGATTTTTCTGCAATATGGGATTAAAGGATTTTTCATATGATCAAGAGGCTGAGAAAAGCATTTAATAAGTAGTGTTTTCTGTTTTCAGACGACAGACGACAGACGACAGACGACAGACGACAGATGCAAAATGACAGGCGGCAAGTGACAGATGACATGTGACACGTGACAGTTTACAGACACTAAATGACAGATGATGCACGACAGTTAACTAATCTTCAAAAGCAAATTATTTACGATCTTATTTTATTGCAACACAGAAAAATATATGCATGAATGTAAATTCTCAAGGATTCCCCGATGTCTCTGGCATTACATTCTCGAATTCGTTTTGGCAATGCTCTTGACTGCTTTTCGAGCTCTTCAGCTGATTTTGCTTGTGTTATAGTTCAAAATGCCAGATTTGCAGTTCGGTTTTCTCTATTTCCGGTAACATTTTTGGGGGTGATAGCTTATGAGTTTATGACGGAAAACAATGTAATGACTGGTACTGGTGTCAATAATTTGGGCATCTAATCTTGGTGCTTTTGCGCTTCTGTTTTCTATTCTCAAAATTTTTTTGTGAAAGTTTTAAATATTCGTATATGTCCAAAATCTAAACACTAAACCTTAACTATAACTAGTAAATAATCAAAAGGGGTTAAGGATTTCTGAAAAATAATCCTAAGGCAACGACGCAATTATAAGGATCTTGACGTGTTGTAAAGGCTGAGGATATTTGAGTTCCATAAAGAAATTCAGGTTTTTTAATGGAAATATGAATCTATTTTCTATATACATATTTAATGAAGGGGATATTAGATGCCAAAGCCTATATGGGACTTCGAACTTCGATACACACTGGTCGTGACCAGCGAGGCAGCGACATTTCATATCTTTGAAACTGCACAATTGCAAAATTTGTTCTTTAGTACTTACTTATATTCGCAAGTAAAAAGTATATTTAAAACGCTTTGATCGGTTCCTGAGCGGTGACCGTGGCGTTATGCTTAGCAAGTGAGTTTAAGGTTGGAATTTCAGAAACATTCAACTGTTTTTATACAAGCATCGCTTTTCGTGAGGGAATGGAAAGTCCTGTGACACTAATTCCACTGCAATGGCCTTTTTCTTTTTCTTCATCTTGACTTTCTGATAAATTTTTTTTGCGAAGTTCTGTGGACTTTTTTGAACATGGCAACATCTGCTGAGCCAGTGTATTCCATAGATCTCAATACATCTTATTATATTAAGCTTAGGTTTTCTTGCTTTCAAACTAAGCGTCATTAAACCTACAATCATACATTCATAAAATTTTCAAAAACCGTATGTGAGTTCTTTGAACCGCTGCCGCTGCTGTGAAGAATTTTATACATTCAGCTAAGCTGTTATTTTTCTTAAGTACGATAGCAGAACTTCCTCGATGCTTTATCCACTGATGGCATCAGCTAATGCCTTTAATATATGACTAGATATTTAAAATTTTTATTCTTGGGAAGCAAATTTCAATCCTAGTTCAGAAAACAGAACACACAAGTTGATACACAGTCTTTCTAGACAGATACTCGGCTCGTTGTAGAAATGATGGATCCACGCTTGTGTTGTCTCTTCTTAAGCAAGAGATAATTGATGTACGGTCTCCAGTATTTTAACTTCTAGGAGATAGTCAAGGAGTGCAGTAAAGAGGAGATGATTTATGATGCATCCATTGTCTACAGCAACTGTGACCTGGAATTCGAAGGTGGTTCTTGATCATCTACATATCAGCGCCTGGAACTCGTCATATTATAATACTATTCTGGTTGTCTGAGCGTCACACTTTTTATCCCTTTTTCAAGATCTATTTGAATCGGTCACTTCAGCAAAAGAAGGCATGTTGGAAAAAATGTGACTTAAGTGGTTTTTGAAATGACCGATTCATTTACATAACAAGCAAATCCTTTCAGAAAGAGTTTTCTTAGTTTAAGATTATTAAGCCTTAGATTCCATATAACTATTGTTTAAATACCGAAGGCAAACATGCATTGGTCTTCAAAAAGCCTTATTAGTGTTCATAGACAAGTACTCCTTAAACAATAATTAAATAAATAGGGTGGCGCAATAGAGCGAAGTGCTCCAGGGCCTAGCACATTTCCCACAACCATGCCTTGTGAGGGAATGGAGGCAGCCTACAATTTTCTGCCGGTTCTGAACGGCTTATCGAGAAATAGCTTTTCATGCCAATGAATTTATAAGGAGGACTTGACAATTTCTCGGAAAAGGCGATACCCGTGGAGAAACATTTTTGCCTCAGTTGGGATGATTCGAACCACGAACCACAGGTACTCCTTACCATTTAAAATATCCCTAAGAAGTGGGTCATCAGCTTTTTCAAACGGCAACCATCACAGCTTTATCTATCCCCCTTTTCTTTTAATTGACTAGTAAGGGGGGAGTCCTTGTAAAGGCCTTAGAATCGATAATATTCAATCATATTTTTCAAGGTGATAAAATAATATATTTTGCCTGCCCCCTCCGGGAGCAAGTTAACTGTGATGCCACAACGTTCCAGCCAAGTCACAACTTTCCACTCAATACTTAGCAGAGCCTTAAAAAAGCCGGCCCGTTAAACACAGAACAATAAGATCTTAACCGAATTTCAAGCCGCCGCGACATAAAGAAAAGCGGATCTTGGTTTAGTTTCTACAAAAAATGTTTCTAGCAAAAAATATAACAATCAATACATAGACAAGGTAGACATTTCATTTCATTAGTAGGATATACCCCTTTAAGCCTTCAAGTGTAAGTAGATGAGTTCAGTTGCTCAATAAGAAAAAAAAAAAAAACATTTGCTAGCTCAACAACGACTTGTCCTATTATTTCATGAAAATGAATTACTTGAATTCAAAAAGTTTTCGCGGTTTATTATATTTCTCCAATTCGCCATGAATGACAGAAAGAGACAAACATCTTTTCCAAACCAATTCTAGCTGCGTTCCTTTGGGAACATTTATCTACTGCTTAGTACTTCTGGCTGCTTTGAACTACTTTGCCCTTGTGGTCAAAGTAGTTCTTCGAAGTAGTTACGATACTAGTCTACGCCAGATGGCATCAGTAAAAAGAAATAGAAATTGTTGTTGTTTGATTTGACGTTTCTCAAAAACAATAATTTTGCGAATGTTTTCGGGTGTGAAATTTCTTTCTTTTCAAAGTTTTAAGATTTCTTGCAATGGATTTATTCAATGTGAGTTGTAAAATTGTAATTTATTAAATCTATTTGAATCACTAAACTTCTTTTTTGTTTATTTAAGACTGGAGGTTAAGACTTTGGAGGTTAGATTTTACTTTTTGAAAAATTAACGCGTTCCATTCAACGTCTACTGCGAAGTACTAAAAAGTAGTTTAAAAGTCCCAAAGGAACGCGCCTTCTGTCAAACTGTAATGGCTGCCGTGACAAGTGCAAGTAATGTGTCGTGGTCGTCGCATCATTTCGAAAGAAAACTTATTATTTTAGTGAATGTTTGTGAATTTCAAGATTAAAATTCTCAATTTCTTTCAATTTTATCGCTTGAAAGTAAACGCGGAAAGAAATTTCGTTGGCTGCATGGCATTTCTTGTTATTTAAAGTCGCGATGGAGCATTAAGCAAAATCGTAGTGTTATTTTATCAATTGCTTCGCAATGGCAGTGTTTCTTTCGGGAATTTGTTGTCCAGCAAGAGTGTTTTAATTTAATTTCTTTGTGCAGTGTTGCGTTGTGGTGAAATAAATTTTGTTTTATTCAAATTTAGGTCTCTTTGTCTATGTGAAAAAAAAAGAAAATCAAAATCGAAGGGGTCAGTTTCATTGAATTTGTGTTGTTTTTAATTTTTATATCAATTGTGATGTTTTTTTTGTCCCTCGCGGGTGCAAACATCTGTGAATCTGTTTTTCAATTCAAGCTTTGCCGCTTTGGATTCGTTTTTCATGGTGAGTTCCTTCATTTATTTATTTCCTTATCATTTTTCATGTTTTTCTTTATAATGAACTTAATAGAATTCACTAACAATATTTTCAACTCACATTGACTTCAACTTATCTACTTCTTCTGATGGGTTCAGGTATAGATGAGGTTAGAAAGGTGGGTGTCGTGGAAAACGAGCGAAGCACATAGCCCATTTTGATGCAACATTAGAATTTGAGGAATTGGTAGTTTTCTATAAAGCGATTATGACTATGGATGTCTCTTACTGAGATCACTTGGATCGTTGAAAATAAAATGATATTTCCATTATGTTCTTTATGTCCATCAGAGAAGATGGGAACGGCTTCCTCTTCTTTATCGCCCGTGCGGAATCTGCAGAAATCGTTTAGATAATGGGACATTGAGCTTTGCGACATGTCTACTTATGAAGAAGTGTCTGTTAAAGCACCTATTACGGACATGGCAACTTGCTTAAGAACAACAAAAGACTTGCCAATATTCATCCTGTTGGGTGACGTTGGCATTAAAGTTCCTTTTCTACAGAATTCATCCGCTTTGCAACTGACATCCTAAATATGCCAAGGAAGGGGCAGGGTATACTTACTTACTGGGGTATTACAGTTCGGTTTGAACCTGAGCCTTAGCCAAAATCTTACAAACAATTTCGATTTTGGGCGAGCTCTCTCCAGTTTTGCACTCTTAGTCGGTTGAGGTCTTCCACTTGACCATCTTCCTCGTAAGACGATGTCTTCCTCTCGAGCCGAAGCGTTAATGTCCATCCGCTCTATATGGCCCCTCCATCGTAGCCTTGCGATGCGTACGCTTCTAGTTATGCCCATGTCGCGGTACAGCTCATACAGCTCATACAGCTCGTTGTTGTTGTATCATCTTCTCCACTCATTGTCTCCGCAGACGGGATCAAAGATCATTCGCAGTATTTTTCTTTCGAAACGACCAAGGGTTTCCTCATTCACTTTCGATAGAGTCCACGCTTCCGCGCTGTAAAACAGGACTGGGATGATTAAGGCCTTTTAAAGAGCTACCTTGATTTTTCTAGAGAGTGTTTTGTTTTGAATTGCCTTCTTAACCCAAAGAGGCAACCGTTGGCAAGAGTTATCCTCCGTTTGATCTCCGCATTGATGTTGCCATCAGTGTCTAACGGTTTATAGGTAGACCAAATCCTGTACTACCACGAAATTATGTCTGTATATTGTTCGGTGTCCTTGTTTGATGACAACATATACTTTGTTTTACCCCCATTAACCATCAAACCCATGTTTGCCGCTCCTGTTTCAATGCTCGCGAAAGCACCTATGACATCACGCTTCTTTCTTCCCATTTCGTCATTATCGTCTGCATGCGTAAGAGAGTAACTGTTCATACTTTCAAAAGATTATTGCTCTGGGAAGGCCATAAGGAAGAGGAAAGGCTGCGACATCAACTATGGCGACTTCAACAGACAATAGAGGAAACAATTATTTGGTTGAGTCTTTTTCGTTACGGGCAGACTCTGTATTGCAACAATTCGCATTAGGGTTGGACTACAAAATTTGCCTGCTATGCATCCAGGCCTTCATATAAAAGATAGACGATAGATCTGAAGACTGGTTCTAATACAACCTCCTCGAAGAAGCGTATGACATATGAGCAATACCCTCGACACAACGTGGAATGGGTATGTGATATGGTAATGTGAACAATCATCACATCTTCGCTGGCACATAACAAAATGGCCTTCGTTGCTTAGAGATCACTTAACTTAAATGCCAATCAAAGTTGTTTAAGCAAACAAGAATTAGAGCGAAGGTCAGTGATACAAACCGAGATTCAACGATTAAAAACGATATACCTTTTTTTTGGTTTTGTCTGTACTTTATCCGACAGAAGAGACAAATGTCTTAATTAAGGCGAATATGAGCTTTAGTCCATAAAATTTTTTTTCACATCAACAGTTTGAATTTTGTTTCCAACTATGATTCATTTCTTGTGAATAACAAAAATATTATTCCACTTGAAGAAAAAGCTAAGTCAACGTATTCTTATCGCAAACTTTGTCTGTGAGAAAGTCTCAGAAACGTCATTATTATAATCGCATAAATTTTGATGCAAACAAAAATGCTCGAATTTCTTTTTCTTCATTGTTTTTCGCTATAAAAAAATGGAGTAGTCTGGTCGTCCAGATAAAAGTTTCCAAAACAAGGCCAGAACTCAGAAGTATTTTTTTTTTGTTTATGTGAATCTATCTGAAGTTGAACAGGTTCTCGTGTATGGGAGCTGTGCAAAGGATGACATCACAAAGGACACAAAACTATGTAGAAATTGCGCTAAATTGCTAAGCAATATCAGACGAGTAAGTAAAAAAACATGTTTTTTTTTTTTAAATTTAAATATACCAAGTTAAAAAACAAGAATAATAAACAGAGCTCAATCTGCGGGTAGCTTTAGCGCTTTGAAAATAAATTTAAACCATCCATTTCACTCCATCGCACCCCACAACAATGACTTTTAGTTCCAAAGCATTATATACGCCGCGGCTCGCAGTGAATGTTCTGTACGGGGAAGTTGTATCAAGTTGTTATTGCGTTATTGACAAGTTGACAAAATTTGTAGCAAAACATTCATTACGAAGTTTTTTAAAGTCCATTCATTTTGGCGATCGTAGTCCGAAATTGTTGCAAGCCAGCTGTGAAGCACAGGTTGCAGGTGGATGCAGCTTCAGATCCTGCAGAGTTTCTTTTTGTTTTTTTTATAATTAGCGCGCACATCAAGGGGCTATGACTACCCTTATAATGTTACAGAACACAGTGCGAGCATTTAGGAAAATAGGAGAGGATTTGAAAGGAGACATCGATGCACGTTGCTTTTGAACTTTTGTGAATCGTAATGCAGGGGAAAAACAGGGCCAGGTAGAGCATTCCACATTCGGGTGGTGCGACTTAAATATGAATCTCTATACTTGACTGTACGACCGAAGTTGAGCTCAAGGTAGAACTGATGAGCATTCCTGGCGAGGCGGGTGTTGCGGTTAAAATGTTTCAGGGGAGGAATGCAGCTGGCTATTTCACTAGAGCACTGTTTATAAAAAAAACGATAAAAGAGACTGAGACAGGTAACGTTTCAACGATGTTCAAGAGAATCAATCGATTCTACAATTGAACTACCACTTATCAATTTTAACGCTCTATTTTGTACCCTATCAAGTAGGCGCAAAGATGTTTGAGATGCACCTGACCAGATATGGGAGTTATACTCCAGTTTTGGGCGGATGAAGGCCTTATAAATTGTAGCCTGATCAGAAGGGGTGAAGAACTTAATGCATCGTCTTAAGCATTTAGCAGAGTTTTTAGCGACTTCAAATATGTGGTCTGAAATGACGAAGATCATCGCTTACACACATACCAAGTACTGACAGCTTTTCGGTTTCTTTGATGCAGGTACCATTCATGGATAATGGCAATGGGGGAATGTTAAGCTTCAACGACAAGAGACAGCATTGAGTTTTCGAAGCATTGAATTCTACTCGGTTCATAAGACCCCATGCAACAATGCTGTCAAGGTCAGAATTCAATGAGCTTATCATACGCAACCGTTCCAGTTCCACATCCGAAGAGCAGGGAAGTGAATTTGGAAACCAATATGAAAAGCTGAGGGTCGAGTCATCAGCAAAACAGTTAAGCAGATTAGAAGTTTCAGACAAGAGATCATTAATGAAAATGAGGAAGAGAGTCGGAGACAAAACGGAGCCCTGGGGCACACCAGCATTTATGGAGTGGGTATCAGACTTGAAACCATCCAATCCAACTTGTATTGAACAAAAGCTTCGTCGGAAAGATAGTTTCTAGTCCAACGAAAAAGAGACTCATCGATACCAAAAGCATGCATTCTCGATAAGAGAGCCTGATGCCAAACTCTATCAAAAGCTTTAGAAATATCAACCGCAATAATCTTACTTTCTCCAAAACAATGTAAAGATTGGTTCCACTTTTCGGTGAGATAAGCCATCAACTCACCAGTGGATCTTTTGCTACGAAAGCCGTACTTTCGGTCACTGAGAAGCTTTCGTTCTTCAAGATATTTCATAAGTTGACGGTTTATCAACGTTTCCATGACCTTGGAAAGAAGTGACGTTAGTGCAATTAGACGGTAATTGGAAGGGGAGGAAGATTCGCCTTTTTTAGGGACCGGCTGGACAAATGCAGTTTTCCATCTGCTCGGAAAAATCCCAGTAGAATAGGAAAGATGGAAAAGTTTACGCAGTGGTTTTGCCAGCGTAGAAGAACACCTCTTCAGAATAACGGCGGGGATACCATCTGGACCAGCGGATTTATGTATGTTGAGATCTTTGAGGACTCTCGCAACCGAGCGAGTTCGAAAAAGTATCTGCTTCATCAAAGAATTTGCAGACTCGAGCTCAGGTGGAGCCAATATGCTATGAGGAAGTGTCCAGTTGGCAGCAAATTGAGCTGCCAGCAAATTGGCTTTGTCGATGGAGCTGACATACGGAGAGTCATTGAAGACGAGCGTTGGGACCGATGACGTGGTCGAGTTCTTAATGTTCTTGACAAAAGACCAAAAGTTTTTACTTCCTTTTGGACACAATAGTATTTTTTGCCTTACTTTTTGGTCATGTAAAAACTTAGCCCTTTGTGTTTGAGCATTACAGAAATTTCCGGCCCTTTTGAAAAAATTTCGGTTTTCTATACAGTAGGGTTATCTTTAAATTTTCGAAAACTAATTTCTCGATCTCTAATCGTGACCCTGTGTATGTCTGTAATGATATTGCTTATCAACTTCTACTACTTTACGGCCTCTGCTTAGAACAGACGACGATCTTTGATATCGTGTTGTTAAAATTTACCGTACATAAGCAAATCATCGATTACCTACCGTTATATTTATAGAACCACAATTTAGATAGTATTTCAACTTCGGTGCGCTATCTGACTCCATTTCAAGAATTGTTTTCCATTATTCTCGGACTTTGCGGGCGATTTCAATGTTGATTGCAAAATGTTGCTAAAATCGACCCATCGCTGAATTCACTGTCATATCAGCACTCAATATTTATTTACACTACGTACAAACATACATAGAATGCGTTGCGCGCGTGCGGCACCGCTTCCAACTGACAGCCCGATTAAATACACACGTTCTTATGAGAGGTGACCCATAAGCACCGCGCGCAACGCGCCGAACGCGCCGAGTAGCCCAACATTCTACTTTACCGCGGCTCTCACGCGGTAACAGAAGAGAGACATGCGCAGTCACAACCAATTTGAAGTTTTCTCTTATATGGAAAAAGTGACAATGGGCGCGTTCAAGAACCTATCGGATAGCCTATCTTGGATAGCCGTGTCTAGATACCTTTTTGAACGATCGACAACAGACAACAGCTGTGAAATATTAAAATTCGACTTTTGAAAACAGAAAAACATTCAAAATATCATTGCTAGACGATTATAACTTATTTTTTTCGATTTCCCACACGTAAACAACAACAACAAGCTATCCGGATACGATTCTTGAACTCCCCCATTTTGACTAAATTTATCTGTCAAAACACCGCAACGGATTCTATGGGTCACCCCCATCAGTTACGCGCGGCAAAACCCACAGCATCAGTTGCCGCACCGCTTCTACCGCACGCAACGCGTTCTATGGGTCGGGGCCTTAAGAGTTTATTACAAAATTCAAAATTCAGGAGGGTTCAATTCGTTGTGAGTGGGGGTGAGCAGGAGATTTACGAAGAATTGAGTTATGGAAATCGAACAGATTCGAGGAGTCAATGACATTTGGTAACATCCGTGAAATAAGGTAGGTAGTAAAAACTATAGTTCGCACGGTGATAGGGAATTCTGAAAAGGGGAACAGTTCGAAGATTCCCTGAACTTGTGTTAAAAAATATTAAACTCAATAGCGACGGACAATCAATATTTTCACTTAAAAGATCTAGAAGAAATATTATATCTGAGATCTCACGTCTCCTTTGAAGAGACTGAAGGTCAATAAGTTTTAAACGATCAACATGTTACGGAGGCAAGGAGTATCTATCTTCCCAAGGAAGCTTTCGTAAAGCGTAAAGAAGAAATCTGCGTTGGACAGCTGCGAGGCGTGTAGCTTGTGTTATTTGATAATGTGACCGCACTTGGAAGGTATATTCAAGGATTGGCTTAACGAAAGTAACTTACAGGGATTTGAGAATATACGGATCGGAAAATTCTTTAGACCAACGTTTTATGAATCCAAGCATGGTGTTTGCATTTTTATAACATGTTCAATGTGGAAGTGAACGTTGAGCACTTTATCACAGAACGACACCTAAGTCATGAGCACAAGAAACAACGAGTATTGGCGGTGTAAACTTTTGCGGGAAAAGTTATAGCGTGATGGTATTTACTTACTTTGAGTTCTAAATTATTTTTGTGACACTAAACTGCGCAAATATATAGATGATCTTGTAAGATACAGGAAACAACGGGGGATATAATGCTTCAAAATATTTTCATATCATCCGCATATATACTAAACGTTACAATTAATGGTTTTGACATCATCGTTTATCGTTTAAATAAAAAAAAAATGCGCCAAGATGGCTGCCTTGAGGGACACCAGAAGGTGTACATATTTTCTGTTAGTCAAATGGGTACTAACAAGAAGGTACAAGAAAGAAAAAGCCTAGGATTTTTAGTTTAAAAGGTTGATTTTATGTGACATTTTGTCGAATGCTTTACAAAATCAGTAGCAATAACATCAACATAATTTTCTTTCTCTATAAGGTACACAAGGTATGGGAAACAAAATCCACTAGATTGGTCGTAGCTGACCTACCTGCTAGGAAACCATGTTGTTCAGGAGACAAAATAGATTGACAGTGGAAAGACATTGTGTCATAAATATTGCTTTCAAACAGCTCTGGTATACAGGAAAGTTTGGCTATGGGGCGATAGTTAGAAACATCGTTCTTCGGTCCTTTTTTATAGGGGCAATGTATGATGTTTTCCAGGACGTTGGAAGGAGGTCAATCAAACAAACTACGTGTTTTATATTCAAAATTGAATTCAAAATATAAAAAACATAAAAGGCTTTCAATTTATGTCAAGCTTCTTGGGGTTTGTGACTTATTCACTCTTTTTCTTACAAATATTTACGCACCAGAGGGACACTCTCTCAAGAACTTATGTTTGATAGTACACACAAAGCATCAAACTAATGTTTTCATTTCACATTGAACATAGGAAGCTATTTCCAATTCCTAGAACGATTTTACCTCTTGAATGCAGTTTTAACATGAATTCACTCAAAATAGCTTCATCAATATCTTCAATTTTGTTTCAAAAGCTTTCGTCGCCTTGGGCTATTAAGGAGAATTTCCGGTTTGAATTTACATTTTGAAATTGATTTTGTCCACTCGTGTCAAGGTTTTAGAAAAGGAGATATGATTGTAATAAGGAAATGACATACACTTTCTATACAAAGAAATTGATTTTGTTGCATCCTTTCAAAGGACTATTTTCAATAGACTTTGATGCATTTTCTGTGGTGAGGATGTAAAAGCCAATTCGAACTGTGGTTGAACAGAACACTTATAGAGATGATAGTGAGGATAATTGGAAGACTTGGCAATATAAGAGACTAGAACCACTTGCAATTGTTCATTCCAAGCCCCGAGATTGTTGGCACTTTTGATGCAGATGCTTTGATACTATGTGTAAAAATTTGTATTTTTTCTTGTTTTTATTTTGATTTTCTTTAATTTCAATACTAAGGATCATATAAAAACGTCGGCTTTGATTTCATCACTTTTCAAACTCAATCAATGTTTGTGCTGCTCCATACTTTGAAACCTTTGAAAATGAAGTTACATAATTTGAGGTTTGTGAATATATTCTGTTGCTTATAAAATTTTATTCTATAGCTAAATATAGAAATTGAATCAACTAGACAACAATCCAATTGGATTTCTGTTTTCCGTTGAATTAGAAGAAACAAACTAGATAAAGCTACTATTTATGTTCATAAATATTCAGGACAACACAATTCACAAACAAGACTTGCTATTTCATGTAGGAAGTTCTTTAATTATAACAGGAAAATAAATATGTAGTAATTTATTGGCAAAAGCCTATTCCCATTTATTCAATATGCGATACAGGAAGACAGCCAAGCAATGAAGTCGTTGTATTATGATTTTTGTCTAGTCCTTTCGTCGATAGCTTAATTGAATTATTTTGTTTCATACCATTTGATATGAAATACGAATACGTAAAGAGGAAAGGTACCATAAATTTTCTTTTCTTGCCATAAAGACACAATTCCACTATTTGGTTTGTGTATATTAAAACGATTTATGATTGCGATCCTGTCTCGTATTGTTGGGGACCGCATGATTTGCGTAGTTGTAAGTTGTATGTTTTGTAACGGAACGGTACAATCATCTTAAAGTCTTAATGATTTGTATCAAGTCGGAAACGTCCAGTAATTTATCTACGCAACGTCGGCCGTTTTGTTTTACAAAACAAATGCCAGGAGCCTTGAAGGCGAATTGAATTATTCAGAGTTGTTGTTTTGGTGATGAGAGTAGGATTTTTGAAGGTTAATTGTGCACACAGGAGATCCATTCCATTTCGATTTGTTCAACAGAAACTGTATGAAATAAGGACACAGAACGTATTTACGTTCGGGAAAAGGAAGGTTAGAACAAAGTCCCCAAGTTTCATCGAGACTTAAAGAAAAATAACACAAGTTTTTGTTTTGAAACTGAAGTCTTGAAACCAATGAGTACATTCCACTGTTTTGGATGTTGCTCAATGTGCCGAAACACTTCCACTCTCGACCTATTTCTATCACACAGTCTCGATGTAGGAATACAGGGTAAAAATATATCATCTCCTCGAGGCAAATCTGATCAGTATGTCAAATAGGTAGATTTAAGGTATTCTGTCACTAGAAAAAAAGATAAAAAGTCCCTAAGCAAACTATTTGGCAAGCCGATTGGGCTGAATAATTTCTTTCGAAACGAAATTTAAATTGGTAATCGTTTTTTCTCGACAGAAACTTCAACGCATCAACTGACATGATATCTAAAGTAATTCTAGAGAAATTTTGTTCTGTAATGAGAGGTGAGACTTAGCTCAGGTTCATAGCTTCAGCAGTCCTTTGTTTTTCAAGCCCAAAGACCGTTGTGGTATTCAACCACTCAGTAATTCGCAGCTACACGTTGATCTCTGACGGAGATTGTGCTGTCCGAGAACTGAAATTATTAAAATAAAAAAATTTATTAAACATTTTACTATAGTTGTATGAATAAATTTTTTTCTTCCAAATACTATAGCACAAGTATTTCAAACTTTGACTACAGCAAAAAAGAAAGTGTTGAAAACGAATTTTTATGTTATGTTTTGCTGTAGTATGAAATGCTAACGTATCATTATCAATAATTCTTTGAAGTCAAGTGCCAATATTTACGCATAACTTAATAAAATATCAACAAAAAACAATGTTTTTCTACATCAGACTAGTTCAAGTTTTAAGAACTCCTCTATGGACTTTTCAGGCTTAAGAGTTCTCCCAAACCGACACGATTTTGTTGTTGTGACGGTGACAGTTTCATATATGAAATTTAAGCTACACTGGATTAAATTGAAGTGGCCTCATTATTTTTTGTTTTATTTCCAAGTTGTTACCCATGTTGTTTACTTACTGCCACTTTTCAAAGGCATCTGTGAAATTCAAGAAAAAAAGAAGCAATTTTATACCATGAATTTGTGCTTTTTTTACAATTTTCGGAAACATCGTCTAGTAGTGAAGAAAGTATTGTTTATACACTGCCAACCACTATAGGATGAGGCCACAAATTTTGCAATCGATCTTCGCTTTTTATGCCTGGTGGAAGTTTTGTACTCGAAAAGTTTATTACCAGTTAATAGATAAGTATTTTCCCAAAACAAATTCATAAAATTTAAGCGTTAATTCGAAACGACGCGACGGACGGTTGGAATTTCCCAAGATCAATTAATGAACTACTGAAAATAGGTATAAAAAGGTGCTGCACTAGGATGAGGCTATTGCAAATATTTCCGTGCAGGAGTTCGCATGTGCGAATTCTTGTATAAAATATCTTAGAGAGTGTTAAAAATAACCGTTTTATTTAGTTTGAAGCACACATGGGTTCCGTAGTTTTTGTCCACAACAATGAACGAAAATAGCTACAAATGTTTGCTGGAACGGAACAAAAATTAAAAACATTTTTGGACCTCTGACTTGGATTTTTCAGCAAGACAATGCCCCAATTCACACTAACAGGGTTGTCAGAAGCTGGATTCAATCAGAAGACGTGGTGCTTTTGTCATGGCCGCCATATTCACTGGACTTAAGTATTATTGAAAACGTTTGGTCATGGCTATCTCGTAAAGTTTATGAATGTGACAGACAATTTGAAGACAAGGACACCTTAATTGATGCTATTCGTAGTGCCCGGGCCTAAATTCATATGATTATTTAAAAAAACTGTATGATTCTATTCCAAACCGTCTGATAGAGTTTATATCCAAAAATGGCGGACATACTCATTATTAGTGTAAAAAAACGTTATTAATAAATATTATTAAACCATAAAATGTAAACATTTCACTCATTTTTTTGTTTTTTCTAAAATTTTGCATGTGGCCTCATCCTAGTGGAGCACATTTTCATACCTATTTCCAGTAGTTCATTAATTGATCTGGGGACACTCCAACGGTCGTTTCGAATTAACCCTTTAACTTGATGAATTTGTTATGGGAAAATACGTACCTATTAATTGGTAAAAAACTTTTCCGGGTACAAAACTTCCACCAGTTATAAAAAGCGAAAATCAATTGCAAAATTTGTGGCCTCCTCCTAGTGGTTGGCAGCGTATAAGGAATTTCTTTTTGACTGGTGGCGCACTACAAGGCTTCAGTCATAGGTCGTGTGTTCCATTGTACGTGTATATTATACATATATAAGGTTATTTCTTGATTGAGAGAGATGAACCAATAATTTTAAACAAATCTGAGTTTTTCTGGTAAATAGAAATTTTTTGTTTATTATTTTCAAATTCTTACTTTAAATAATTTACAATAGAATATCACCTGGTAAATAGAAAAACGACATTTAATGTTTATAAATTATGGTATCGATTCCAACTTTTAATGGTTTTAGCGATTCTTAATTTGATATTTGATTTTTCCACATGTTATTAAGATAAGTAGAATCGGTTTTGAAGTGTGTCCATCATGTTTGACGTTTGTAGTCCATCATGTTGACACTTGGCGGGTTCATAGGGTGATCAATTAAATTAAAGAAATTACATTTTCTTTACATCCCCCCCCTACGGAGGAGAAATTATATATATGTAGGTTTATATCAATAGAGTTAACTTTTGTTACAAATCTCTTCTTATACTTCTTTATCCTCTCTAATAAGTAATGGAGCTGGAATCAGCTTTGAAACATGGAAAAGGTTTGATTCTGATTTCCTACGATCAGTGCTAATTCTGCAAATTGAGTTTGATAACTTTTCCATGATTTTAAATGGTCCAATTTTTAATTCTTCAAGCTTTTTTTTATTCAATTTGTTACCATTTTCCAAAAATACCATGTCACCTATGTTTAACTCAAAATGGGTTCGGTTTTTATCATAAATCCGTTTGTTATAGTTGTGTGACTTTATGGTATTTTCCAGGGCTATTTTTTTGTCTTGTTCCCAATTCTGCTCGGAGTTTGTGTGGCTAAGTTCACTTGGCAGTATAGTAAAATCTGTGCCATCCATCAGGTACGAAGGTGCAAATCCTGTCACAGAGTGTTCAGTTTCATTGTATTTTTGTGTGCACATCTGTGCTACCGTTGTCCAGGTTAACTTTTTTGTATCTCTTTCGTTGATTTTGCATCTGATTTTATTGACTAGAGTTTGGTTTAACCTTTCATTCAATCCATTAAAGAAAGGACAATTTACGGCTGTGAAAACAAGTTGTATATTTTGGTCGTGCAAAAATTTTTTGAATTCCTTAGAATTAATCCCTGGATATTGATCTGTCAAGATTAAACCGATCTCGTTGTCTTTTTGCACGTTTTTAACGAGTTTAATGAAGTCGTTAGCCATTTGCGTTTTTGACGTAAGAATGTAAGCTTTTCTCGTAAAGTGATCTGTTAGCAGGTGAAGATATTTTTTTGTGGATCTAGGTCCTCCAAATCCTCCTATTGTGTCTATCGACATTATTTCAAAAGGTTTTGTTGCCGGACCTAAGTGTGACATTAGACCAAATTTCTTTTGTCCCCTGGACTTATTCTTTATGCAGATTTCACAGCTCTGACAGTGGTTTATAATATTTTTTGTTAAATTTTTGGCTGTATACCATTGGCTTATTTTTTTCATCATTTGGTTTATGCCTATATGGCAGTAGTGCTTATGAATATCTCTTATTAATTTTATACTGAAGTCTTCCGATAATATGATTTTTTCTCTTTTCTTTACTTTTTTGTGGTAGATGTTGAATTTGGAAACTAACTTTTTTTTCTTGTTTTGTATGCTTTCATTATTTTCTTGGTCTTTTAATATCTCTTCCAGTTTGATTAGATTTACTACTTTTAATTGTTCGTCTTTGTTTACATTGGGTTCTAAAACTGGATTTCTGCTTAAGGAGTCAGCTTCCAAGTTCAATTTTCCTGGAGAATATTTCACCTCAAAATCATACTGTGACAAGTAGTATGTTAAATCTCCTAGATCCTCATCAGTTCTTGATTTTATATTCATGTTCTCTAAGGGTTTGTGATCCGAAAAAACCGTGAATTTTCTACCTATTAGTAAATGTTGCCAGTATTTAACAGATTCCTTAATTGCAAGGCATTCCAGGTATATGGCTTTTTTCCTTTTCTGTGCCTCATTTAATTTTTTTGAGAAGTAAGCTACAGGCTTTTCTTCTTTATTATTTTGCGGTTGTTTGAGTATAGCTCCAACTCCTTGCAAACTCGCATCGGTGTAAATATTTATAGGCAGCTTTGGATCATAAATTGTAAGTACCGGTTGAGAGCATAATATATTTTTCATTTCATCGAATGATTTTTGGCAATCGCTTGTCCAAATAAATTCTCGTCCTTTTCTTAGGAGGGCGTGGAGTGGGTCTAGTTTTATTGCTATATTTTCAACATATTTATGGTAAAAATTTATTTTTCCCAGGAATTGTCTAACATTTTTTTGTGTTTTTGGCGTTGGGAAGTTTCGGATTGAAATCAAATTGTCTTTCAAGGGTTTTATGGAATTATTTTCAATTATGTGACCCAGGTATTTTACGGAGTCCGCTGCAAATGTGCATTTCGAAAATTTTAACCTGAAGCCTTCGATTTTCATAGCTTCAAAAAGCTGCGTCAAATGTTGAATATGTTCCGAGAAAGATTTCGAAAATATCAATATGTCATCTATGTAGTTTACAGTGCAATGTGTGAGTTTGTGTTTCCTAATTATGTTGCTTAATATTCTCTGGAAGATAGCCGGCGCTGTTTTTAGGCCGAATGGTAAACATGTCCACTGAAAATGCCCTTCTTGAGTTACAAATGCTGTTTTGTGTCTATCTGAGATGCGCAGAGGTATAGACCAAAAAGCAGAGTTTATATCAAGTGTAGAAAAGAATTTACAATTTCTTGTTTTTATCATAAGATCTTCAATTAGAGGAAACGGCTGTGATTGTGGCACTATGATTTTATTAAGATCACGAAAATCTATACATAGTCTTGACTTCTTATCTTCATCTCTTTTGTATGCCAGCGTAACTGGAGCTGCAAACGGGCTGTATGATTCCTCTATTAATTTTTTATCTAGTAACATCGCAACTTGTTTTTCTATTTCGTTCTTATCATCGATTGTACAGCGATATGGCCGTTTACTGCAATATTTATCCACCAATAAATCTATGTGTGCTTCATAATCGTTTATTGTGCCGACATCATATTTGTCTTTTGCGAAAATCGAAGAGTTTTCATTTATCAATTTATCTATTTTTGATTGTCGTTCATAGCTTAAATGATTTACAAAAATTTTAAAATACTTTTCATCAATGTGCTCATTAAAGTTTACTAAATTTGAGTATCTATTTTCATAAATAATTTCTTCTATTTGATTTGAAACACAACTTTCATTAAAATTTTTATCTATGGCTTCATTGCAAATAATATCTGTTTTTGGAAGCTGTTGACTTATTTTTAGTTTTTCGTCTTGAGTTAAAAAAAAACTTTTTATGCAATCTAGTCCAATTAAGAAATCATAATCAAAATTTTTTTTATCTATTACAAAAACATTGATTTCTTTTTCTAAGTTAAAAATTTTCACAGTTAAAGTAACTAAACCTGTTGTTTTCTTCACACCATTAATAGTTTTTATATTAGTATTCTTAAAATGTCCTATTTTGTTTTCTTTCAGTTTTAACAGTCTTGAATTGATCAGTGAGACATTTGACCCTGAATCATAAATTCCAAATACATTCAGACTTTTGTTCAATACTAACTTTATTTTTATTAATGGTGTCACTAAAAGTTTTTTTGATCTTCATTTTGTAATTCGCATTCCAATTCCGAGTTGTTGACGAGCTTAATTTGGTTTTTTTTTTCCTCCCTAGATTCTGTTTTGAACCAGCAGGATGCTTCTGGGTGATATCGGATACCTTTCTTCAGTTTTTCACATATGCTACATTTCTGTTTCTGGCTTTTGTTTTGTTTTTCTTCAACTTTTCCTTTATATTCTGAACTTACTTTCTCATTTTTCTTTTTTATTAAGTGTTCATATTTATTAATTTCGCTGAACAAATTAATTGTTGATTTTATTGAATCCTTATCAATTTTATCGAGAATATGATCTGGTAGGCCCATTACAATAAGGTTTATCATTGTTTGGTCGCCAATTGACTTGTTGACTTCTAATAATAATCTTTCTTTTTTTGTTGCATATTCAAGCATTGATCCAACTTGAAATTTAAATGAGAAAGCATATTTCACTTTGGACCAACCTCTGTTTTCATATGTTTCACAAAAAGCTTTTTTCCAAAGAATCCAAGTTGAGCTTACAGTGAGCTTTATCAACATACTGCCATACCAGTCCATACATTGTTTTTCAAGCAAGTGTTTTAAGGTTTCTACCTTCTTTTCGTCTCGTAGAATCTCAAACCTTTCACATTCTTTCTCAAATTCCTCTATCCACTGTTCAGCGTTAGATATTTTGTGAGAAAACTTTTCTATCAAAAACTTTTCAGCTAGTTTTGTTAAATTTTTAGGCTTTGGTTCATTATTTTCTGTACCAGTTGACGCATGTGCAAGCTGTTTCTCCTCAATAGTCTCTTCTAGGTACTGATCATTAAATTGTAGATTGTCACCTTCATCTAAATAGCTTTTTCTCATTTCATCACTCAGTGGTATCCATAAATTCCGTACTTGGTGTCTTTTTTTTTAGTGAATTTTTGACTTTTGCAAATACGTTTGAACTTATTATGGAAGTATGTTTATTCACGGGTTTTGATTCATCAGGGACATCAAAAATGCGTCCGTCAGGGGTTTCAATTGAGGTTATGCAAATGATGTTCGATTTTCCATCTGATGACCCCAAAACAATGAATTTGAACCGCAATTTGTCCATTTTTTTTTAATATATAACCAATAAAGTCGTTTTATAAGGTTATTTCTTGATTGAGAGAGATGAACCAATAATTTTAAACAAATCTGAGTTTTTCTGGTAAATAGAAATTTTTTGTTTATTATTTTCAAATTCTTACTTTAAATAATTTACAATAGAATATCACCTGGTAAATAGAAAAACGACATTTAATGTTTATAAATTATGGTATCGATTCCAACTTTTAATGGTTTTAGCGATTCTTAATTTGATATTTGATTTTTCCACATGTTATTAAGATAAGTAGAATCGGTTTTGAAGTGTGTCCATCATGTTTGACGTTTGTAGTCCATCATGTTGACACTTGGCGGGTTCATAGGGTGATCAATTAAATTAAAGAAATTACATTTTCTTTACACATATATGTGTAAACAAGCGATTGGTGTTCCTCTGTGCTCTATGTCCAAAGCATTGCTAAATGAGGAGTCGAGTTTACTATTCTTAACTAAAACAAGTACGTTGTTAATTAAGAATAGTAAACTCGATTCCCCATTTAGCAATGTTTTGGACATAGGGCACAGAGGCACACCAATCTTCAACTAACAACTTTATTCAACTTACACAAATTAGCATTATAAGGGTGCTCATGCAATGTCTCTCGTAATTTTACATATTTTCACAAAACGTGATCTTACGCCGAAGCATAAAAGCAAAACGCTTTGTTGCTCATTTTACTGTAATATCTACTGGCTTAAAAAAACCACGGTTATCATAAAAAGATATAAATTGACAATTCTCCAATCTGAAATGTTATCCAATCCTAATTGGAAACTGGGTATTGCAAGCATTCATGAAAACCCGATCCATGCACCAGTGAAAACCTCACTCATCTCTAGTTTGATTTGATGTCTCTCTTCATTCTTATTCGTGTTTTTCTTTATTCTGCTTTAGGTACCTGTCTTCATCGTCGAAGAAGTACAGTAATTGCAATGGGTAATTCAAATAGAAAGTATTCAAATGATAGTAGTCATTATTACTTTTTGTTTTGCCAATTTGATTTTGGTGCTGCAAGTCACAAGAACCGTCAACCGTTTCAACCGTCTTCTAGGTTTCGACACGGGATGACAGAACAAAGAAGAATTCGAAGAAAATCCCTGCCACAAATTACACCGTATAATGGCAGTAATTTATCGATTTCTTGTAACTTCATACAGAATGTAATATCTATTTGTCTCAAATCACTTAAACATAAAATTATTTCCTGTAACCAACTTATACTTTCCTTTTAGCTTGAATATACTTCTTACTTGTACTTCACTTAGCGTGGTTGTTTTATTTAATCCCTGAACATCTACTTTCATAACTCTGGTTTTCTTCACCTTTTATAATAAAAACAATTTGAACAGGTAAATGTACCGATTTTGTTTGGATTTAAAATCAACAATCTTATTTTTTTGCCACTTCGTTATGATGTGCTTTTAAGCTCAAAGCCGAGTACAAAGACTCAATTTTAAAAACTAAAAATAAAATAAAATTAGCTATTGGTTAAGTACCTATCTATCTCAGAAAAAAATTTTTATGAATTAACTACCGACTTTCACTTACTAGGCAAGTTATACAAGATTAGCCGGACTATAAGGAAACACCAAGTTTTTCATCAAAAACGGTCAGTATTAAACTGTACAATAACACCAAATTCTTGTCGCACTTGTTTCTGAAACTCCACCTTCAATTTCAAATCGTAATTCAAAATTGTTCAAAGTAGAGTGATGTTATCCTTTCTTTGAATTTTCCAGAGCAATCAATCCTCAAAGCCTATCCTGACTATGTCCTCAGCATCCATCGCTTTCGAAAACAAAAGCCAACATTGCACAGTTTACGTACGGTCACACTCCAATGAAAACAATGCCTTTTGTGGGCTTATTACTTCCGAGATAGGTAGAAGCTTCACCATGTTCAATCACCTGCTGCTGTACGATGATTACACTAGGTGTTGATGTTGAATGATTGCAACCGCTCTGAAGAGCAATTAATTTTCCCCAATAGATTGGCAAAGTAAAGGAACATGTTTGACGTAGAGTTGCAAGGCCAACACGTTCTCAAAATTGACATGGGCACGAATGGCAAGAATTTGAAGGTGTTCACTTTCGGAAGCAAAATATTTGCCTCTTTTTCATTGCCGTTGATTACTTTGTTGATAGACAAATTCATAGCCGCAGGCCAGCTAACTGCCAGTTTTTTAATTAGTAAAAATTAACAACTGTGACCTTTCAGGAATATTTGTCGGACTTTGCGAACTTTTCAGGATTTTTGAAGTCAATTGTGGCGTTTTGCGAAGTTTTGCAAAATGTTATGGATTTTTGTCGATAATTGCGGATGATTGCGGGCAAATGCTGATTCTTGTTGTGGGCTTAAGCAAAAAAATGTAGACTTTTACAGACAACTGAAAATTTTTCCTTCGGACGATTGCGAATACTTGGAAGAGCTTTGCAAACATTTGAGGACTTTTGTGAAGGTTTGAAGGCAATCCTATAGAGAATCAGTATCCTTTTAAAAAATTTGCCTTAGAGATTTGCAGACAACTGTGAAAATTTGTGGTACCCGTGGCGTGATGGTTAGCATGTCCACCTGCTAACCCAGAGGTTCGAGGTTCGAATCCCAGCAGAGGCAAAAAATGTTTTTCCACGTGTATCGCCTTTCGCGAGGAATTGGCAAGTCCTCCGTTAGTAAATTCATTGCCATGAAAAGCGCTTTTTCAATTAGCCGTTCGAAACCGGAAGAAAATTGTAGGTCCCCTCCATTCCCTCACGAGGCATGGTTGTGAGAAATGCGCTAGGCCCTGGGGCTCCTTGCTTTGTTGCGCCACCCTATTAATTTTTATTTTAGTGAAATTTTACTCACCATTATGGACTACTGCGAATAATTGCCGATATTTGAAGACTTTTGCAAACAGTTGCGGAATTTTGTGAACACTTGCGGATTTTTACTAGCTTTTGCTTTAATTGCGTACCTCATTGTTGCATTCATTATGAATTTTCGAACAATTGGCAACTTTTCAAGACATATGCTGACTTTTTCGGAGAATTTCGGAAAACCATAAGCTTTTGCATATTGCAAATTTTTTACGGGCAGTAACGGATTTTCACATAATATAGTTAGCAAGTTTTTGCAAATTTTTGAGTATCATTGCTAGCTTCGCAGACTGTTTTCAAACATTTGCTGACTTTGCGAAGACTTACGGATATTTTCGAAGTCTTGAAAATATTTGCTAACTTTTTTCGACAAATACGTGCAAGTATTTCAAAAAAACTGTCAAATGAACGAAACAAACTGTTAACGTAAAGCAATTATCTGTAAAAGTCTCAAAACTTTATCAAAAATGTATCAACAATGATCAAGATTAATTTTTTTGTCGCAATCAAGTGTTCAAATGCTAGTTTCAGTATCTGCAATACCATATACCATAACCTTCGTCTTTCTTTGAAAGCAACAGCTTCCTGAACTTTAATTCCCTCACGACAACGTCTTCTCAATTTAATTATGCGTTGTTGACGAGCTCCTTACCAAAACTACACAGTACACAATTACTGTGAGTGTGTAATTGAGAGAAAATCTCACCTACAAAATGAAAGCGTTATATTCTCGCTCACTTAACTAACGGAGGTCACACGAATAACAAAGACTTTAATTACTGCAATCATACTGTTGCAAGTTTCTGTTTTTTGTTTTGTTTTGTACATTAGTGGTGCTCAGTGCTCAGAGGTCAGAGTGAGTTCTTGTATTTGTATTGCAGTTTCACAATGGTTTAAAGTTAAAAGCAGAATATAACACAAAGCGAACTATTGTCCCTTGGAGAGCATGAACCCTTCATAGCCAAGGTTAAGGATTTATGAAATAGTCAATTGTGTGTAGTTTTATGCAGAATATTTTTGATTAAGATTTTGCAAACAGAGTGACAGTCTTGAACTACTCGACGTGATTTTCAAAAATTTCATAGATCCAGTATAATGGTACGAACTTACTTTCCAAAATCTAATCTAATATCCTTCTGTAACCATCTTCTTCCTTCTTAAGGAAAGCTCAAATTAATTCTTCGTTATGTGGCTTTATTCTTCTACATATGATTTTCAATCAAATTACCATCGACAACATAGACACATTCACATACGAGACTTCCTTAATTGACCAATCTTCAAGGGAAACTAACAGCAGTATCAACTTTACATAGGATATCCGCGACAATCAAATGTAATTGAATATCCCGAGAACCTTTATTAAGTTACTCTAACTTCGAACAACGTGAAATTAGTTGGCACGAACTGTGAAAAGGATACATGACATGCATCCACGAAATCCTTTGGTGTTCATGTCAAAAGTTTTACTTGTTTTAGGTACCTACTGGCGAAAATGTGCCAGTATAAGTTTCAGGAAAATGAGAGGAGGATTTTAAATACATTTTCTTACTAATAGTTAACTGTTATTTAACGATACCATCAGTTTCCAATTCTGCGAAGATTGCGATTGCGTTAGAATTTTGTTTCAATGCTTTGAAAAGTACTTTGGGCTACGTTCAGTGAACATAAATTTCATGGTAATTATTATCAGTGAGTGTTTCCTAGGGAAAACGTCAAAATTTGTTGGTAAGAAAGTAAATTTTTTTTTTTTACTAATTAGTTAGTAATTTACTCAATGCTCATGTGGTGTCCATGACGCAGTGATTAGCATGTCTAGGGAGTTCAAGGTTGGGAAAATAAAACTGTTTTTTCACGGACAACGCCTTTAGAATTGAATTGAAAAGTCCTTCGAAAGAAATTATTCTGTCATGAAAGCACTTTCTCAATTGACCGATTGGAATCGACAGCAAATTGTAGGTCCTTGAAGTGCTTGAAGCCCTGAGTTGTGCGAGCTTTGTTGCACCATCTTCTTTAATTATTTGATTTGAGATAAATCAAAAATAAATTATAAGCCTTGTAGAATGTTCAATTTTTGCCTGAATTTATAACTGCGTTCGTCTCAAAGGATGTCTCTCTCTCTGGGCTACGAAAAAAGCTTTCTCATTTTCGAAACATTAAATCCCATTTGTTCCAGAATAAATTAAAGTCCCTCTAATATTCAAATTCCTTCAGATTACACCAAACGCATCCATAACACTTTTGATTTACCTCACAATCCAACACCCAGAACCGAACCATTGAATTATTCCAACAAATTATGAAGTCTGTTTGGTCCTGGGAAGGTATTCGTGCTGCACGGTCGAACTGGCGAAAGAGCAACAGCAGTTTTTATCATCCTTTATGTTGTTGAACGTTCACGTGCAATTTGATTCTCTTTAATTTTGCATTTCTATGCATTTTTAAAACGTTACACACAGATTAAGTGCTTTTATAGTCTCGCTATTATCGTTTATATCTGTAAATCGTCGGTCGTTGGTGCCGCATTTTGCCTTATCGTTCGTAACGGTGTGTCTGATGTAGCTAAACTGTGGGTGATACAAAAGCGTTGAGCAGGACTTTGTTAAGAGTTTTTTTTTATTTCTGAGCAGACATTAGAGATGAGAATAACTAACTTTTGTTTAATTTCGCAGTCTGGTGCCTTTTTATGGAGTCAATAGCACACATAGACTTTTTTTTGGTGACTCCGTCTGAACGATAAAATATCAATTTCTCAATTGCCACAGAAATATTTGTCGCGATTTATCTTAACAGTCTGCACTGCATGGATTGGTTCTTATTGCTCCGGTGTGGATTTTCAATTGGTTCTTATTGCTCCAGCGTGTAAAGGACCCCGAAGCCGATGAAGTCATCATAACTTGGGAGAATTGAGTGAGACTAATATCATGGATTTCTGGAATCATATGGAACAATAAAAATGGAGAAGATCTTATGAGAAGGAATTGTTAAGAAATTTCTGCCATTCAAACTGGCGGAAGCTGCGAATCTTTAAAATCAGTTACCTGGAGACTGGATAATAAACTAAGCTCATGAACTTGGGTCACTTATTTGGCTATATTTTTGTATTTCAAGGCTGTGACCGAACATCATTAGTACTAATGTGTCAAATTAAAAAGAACCCTGGTCTTTCCTATTTTACGTTTCTCGGCTTATTCTACAAACTGTTTTATTTTTAATGTTAAAAAAACAACCGAACATTTTATTGTTACATCGGATAATGATATGCAGAAAGTACATGGAAGACGACATTCGAAGAACATTCCCATAAAAAAGTTAATGCACATGCCTGTCAACATGGATATTTGATCAAAAGGACAATACGAAGACAATTTGGCTGGATTGTATGCAAAGGAGTTCAGCAGACATCGCGATGAGGCAAATAAAAGAGTTGAACTGAGGTCATTTGGTGGTGGATTGTGGTATGTGGTAGACAAGCATACGGAATGAAAAGTAAGGTGTTTTGAACAGAAAAAATATGAAATAATCGAAGAGTAAAAATGTGAACTGTTGGAATGGTCAAAGAGCTTCCGAAAAATCAGGAGATCCTGTATTATAAAAAGTGTTTCCGAAAAATCAGTCTGCAAACACCTTCGCTGCAGTGAGATTTGCCGGTGGTCACTTCTTTTACCTTCTGAGAGGTCTTGCAAATCGCGGGGGCCACAGTGAGACAATTCGCATAATTAGCGGGATTTAATTCAAAAATCGACATGTTCCAATGCAAACAAAAACTAGTTTTTCTAACAAATAATTCTCCCAATAAAAATTATGATAAAGTCAACCACAACGGCAAAAAATGACCTCAAACTTCACATTAGCTGCAGTTGTTGATACGGAAGGTCAGTTTATAGAGCAAGTGTTTTTTTGATTATTATAGTGGTTACTGTGATTTAAATTAGAAGTTAAAATTTTTTAAGTAGATATTTTCTTACAAATTACAAAAATTAGTTGTTGTGATATATAATAATTTATTTTTGTTCAAACAAAGCTCGTAAGGTAAACTAAAACACGAAAAAAAATGCATTTTAAGAGTTCATTAGAAGAAAAGTATAGTTTATCATTGCTGTTCACGTTGAAGGCCTTTTTTTTTAAAAAGCTTAGTAAACTAGGATCAAAACTGCGTTGTAACTTTTTGCGCACAGGTGCGACACCCATACTAAATTTTTCACTTTTTAGGATGATAACCAAACTTATAGTCTATTGATTTTGTCGTAAGAGAGGGCATATAAAGGATCTCGACATTAAATGGACTTTTATTGAATGAATCGATTAATTGGTTAATTTTAGAGAAAAAACCGAAAGCGCTATTAAATTAGAGGGTGCGATTCGGAGATATGGGTTCTAAACCATCTTCATTCATTTTTTCAATATATCTCGAGAACGAAGCAAAATTTTGATGCTATTCCAAGGACGTTTTTTGTATAAATCAAATTTTCCCATCGAAATGTATCTTTTAAAAAATTATAAAAAAAAATATTTTTCATCCAAAATAATAAAATTTTCGACAAAAAAAAGACAATTTTTTACAATTTTTGAGTTTTGTCAGTTTTTTTAATGGCATTTCTTTCTGGTTGCAGATAGGTATAGGCAATGCTCCATAAAAAAGAAAGAAAATAAAATTTTCTTTAAAATGTTATATCAGAAAACTTTTTATGTTTAAAATTCACCGAAATATTGTCACTTGAACATAACTATTTATCGTCGTTTTTCATCCTTTTTATACTGACTGCAGTTTCTTTATATGTAGCAAAATTGAACCAGACCTAATCAATTGTAGTTTCCAATATTTTTGCAAATTATCAAAAAGTACAAATTTTTCGCTGGCACAAATACCACCAACACGCAATGCGTGAACTTTTTCCGGATTAGGGTCAAAATACTCATCATAATACTGTATCTCAAAATACTGTATTTCAAAATGCTGTATATGCGCACTTTTTTACAGTCTCAAAACATTTTGCGAGTTCCTTAAGAAATGACATAATCAATAGACTGTTTTATTTCTAAAGTCAGAGAAAAGCGCTCGGATGCGCTCGGGAACTGTTTACAAGGAAAACTTCGCGACTTGACACGGACACGGACCTTTTGAATAGGTTGTTAATATCGTCGGCTCCATATTTGGCAAGTTTAAGATGCCTACCGAAAAGAAAAACAAAAGTGATTGAAAATGAGGTACTGCAATTATTAGATATCCCAAATAATTAAAAAAAAAAAATTTAGCTGTTGGTTATTTCTGTTGTTTTGCGTCGAAACTTTTAATGATATGTCCAAATAACATGTTTTTTTGTTTTCTTTGGAAAATTCTAATAACGATGACCCAAAAAACAAGAAAAAATACATACAGTTCTCAGTGTTATTAATTTAATCCCGCTAAATCAGCGAAATGCCACGTAGTGAAGCATTTTTTCGGAACACAGTTGTTGAGCTATTGGAAAAACTGATCTGTTGGGAGAAATTGATAATGTGAAGAACCGAACTCGTGCTCTCGTCGCTATAAAAACAACTGGCAGTATTAGTACTTATTCGATAAATATGCCTTTAAAAACTCGAACAATTAGAGACCGCAACCAACCCTGAATGTTAAGTTCCATTATGAATGTCATGAACCAAAGAGACTGTGTCTATCGGCGATGGAAAAGGTTTGGCTGTGCAGACATGTTAATTCAATTTAAAGAGCTCAGAACCCAGGCAAGCCAGATGATTAAACGTTCAAAATACCATTATTATAATAATCAGTTTAGTTCAGACAAGTCGTCTAAGTTTTTGTGGAACAAGTTACGTGAGATTGGACTGAATAAAAGTTCGTTTACGCTCAATGACAAAATTGATGTCGAAGATCTAAATACAAATTCAATAAACGAAAGGACTATTTTAACAACCCTATCTCCAGCTGCTGTGTCTTCGAATAATTCTGAAGATAGTTATTCATTGTCTGTGGTGGATCCCTTATCTGTTGGAAAAGTAGTTTTATCTATTAAATCCAAAAGCACTGGCCTAGATAATATCCATCCTGACTTTATCAAAATACTTCTTCCTGTTATACTTTCCCACATTACCCCCTTTTTTAACCATATCTTTACAACTTCAAACTACCCAAACTTATGGAAAACAGCTAAAACTATCTCAATTTCAAAAAATGATAAGACAAATGAGTACCATCCCATCGCAGTGCTCCCACTTCTTTCCAAAGCCTTTGAGTCCTTAATAAGCGGCCAAATAAAAGTTCACATTGAATACAAAAAACTTATATGTCCTCTTCAATCTGGCTTCCGATCAGGGCACAGCTGTATTAATGCTCTGTTGAAGGTATCGGATGATATTCGAATAGCTATTGAGAACAATCACTTGACCATCCATACATTACTTGACTTTTCTAAAGCCTTTGATTCTGTTATTCCCTCTATTTTATGTAGTTAACTCGCAAATCTGTTCAATTTTTCTAACTCTTCTACTAAGCTTGTACTGTCCTACCTTACGAGTCGTAAGCAAAGCCGTTTTCAATAATAATCAGTTATCGTCACTTCGTCCTTTAACTATTGGCGTCCTTCAGGGATCAATTCTTGGTCCTCTTCTATTTTCCATGTTTATTAATGATCTACCGTCTGTTTTGTCCTGACTGTTTTTTACTTTGTTTTTGTTCTTCTGTGAATAAAAAATATTTTAAAAAAAATCAGAAGAATTTTTTCTTTTTTAATAGCCACAATTTTGAAAAGCAGAATTTTGGAAAGCAGAATTTTGTCAACCAGAATGAAAAAAAAACCGAATTTTGAAGCGCAGAATTTTCGTTTTAAAAGTAAAAAAGCAGTATTTTAGCAGTATTATATATATAATATATAAGCAGTACTAAGCCAGAATTTTGACCCGCTCCCATATTGAATACGAAGAAAAATTTTGCTGCAGTTTAATCGATTCTTTTTTACAAAGAAAGCCGGTTCTACACTCAACAGATATGTATTAAAGCCTTTGAAACACACTCATTGAATATTACGTGTATCTGTACAGAAAAGTGAAATCGATATTAGATTAAAAACAGACAACCCATTATTGTCTCAAAGTTTCTCGTTTTTAAATAACATCCTAACAATGTACCCACTCATACTCGTTGAAAGGTCATAGCTTCATGCTTAAGTTTTACAAATTTAATCCTCATTATTAAAACACATCTAAATAAAGAAAATTGTCTCCTCTTAGTTACACAATGCGACGCCTTAAACTCTCTTCACAAACAATTTCACATTTGAATGTAATCCCTTCACAGAAGATGTTAATTTGTAAAGCTGCTTGTTTGTAAAGTTTTGTGTAATTACATTGCACTACAACAAAGAAATTCAATGAGTTTCACCCTTAAGAATTACAATTACAAAACAACAACAACAACTGATGGGCGTTGAATATGCAAATCATCACCCATCCAGTTGCATTTTATAACAAGAAACTTTTGACAATGCAGTTGTTTGTGTGTTTGCTATTCCCTTTTTAATGACTATGCACTGCATTTTGCCATTATACGTCCTTGGAGCAGCCACAGACAGTGAATAATGTTTTATTCATAATTTCACGTTTTGACCTCTGTTAGCCTTTTATGTGTTTGTTTTAGAGCAAAAGATCCTTAGAAAAATGTATATGCTAACAATGAACTTAGACATTCTGAGCGAATAGCTTTCAAAAACAATTTTTATAACCACACTTATATATTAATATAGTGTAGCTATGAAAAACTTGATACCTAACGTAACAACATTTCAAGGACTTGAAACTGTATGCCGATTCCGATCCAATATTTCTGTGGTACTCATCATACGGTATTTTGCTTAGTCCAGCACTTTTGCCATGTTTGGAGTTCTCAAACTACCTCACCAGCTTCTTCGACTGTGATGTTAGGTATTTCGTTAAGTTAGGTACAGCTTCTCGAAAATGATGCCCAGGAAACTGTTCGTGGTCTTTCGCTTTTTAATTTGTTTGGTCATCAAAAATAATGAATGGGAGCAGAAAAACTGAGCTTACATTCGACGCTGTCACCTCAATGCGGTAAGTACATATGACATTTGCCATTCATCCCTTACAACTTACATCGTCCGAATTTTGTTTACCTACCTACTCATTTCGTTATTGTACAACGTTACTATTTATTATCCTATGTAAGAGCTTAATTAAAGCTTATGAGACAAAGATTTAAGTAAATAGTTCTACAAATGAATAATGAAACAAAAGTAAAATTAAAGAAACAAAAACAAAATCAGCAATCAACTCATGACAACAGATTTTCTTCGGCTTAACCTTTTCGGGTATTAAACCGTTTACCTTTGCAGCGCCTGTACATAAGACTCCATCAATCCTATTTTAACTTGTCTGCTTAGCTCTAAGTATACACACCTGATGTCTTTGTAGGCTTTTTACTTTATAAACAGTGGCTTTTTTTGTTTTTTTTCTGTATGCCTGTCATGAACTGACATTTATAAATGGAATGTTCACAAATTGACATCCGAACGAATTCCAAGGAAGCACCACAGAGTAGCTTTATGACAGGACCTTTTCAAATAATACACGAACTGAACTGAGCTGTGAGCTCCCATTCATTGGCTGTTTGTTGCTTTAGTCAAACTCATCGCATATCAAAAAAAAGCTTTATCATTCAATGTTCATAACATCCTTTCCATCCGTTTATAGAATGCAAAAAAAAAAATAAAAATAATATACTCGTATTATCACCCTCAACTTCCCTCCGTTCACACACAAGGTCTATAGAAGTAGTGCATTGAAAAGAGGAAAAAAAAATAGAAAAAATCGCAAGACCACAAGTAGTAGAAGTAGTTCTTTTGGATTATATTTACACACTGAAATAGAGAAGAGTTCAGGAAAATAGAGAGAAAAAAAAAATCAGCTCATAAAACTTCAAACAAATTGAGGTCGAAAGTCAGTGAAGGAAGTTCTAGTTCAGTGTTTCATGGCCATTTCGTTTTGTGTGTTCTTTTGATTTTGATGGTTCTACCTTTTTGTTCACGCTTCCGAGGGAGTATAGGTACTTTGGATGTATTCAATTCGCCGTTTTCTATTTACACGGTTCTTTTCATGCCGTTGAATGAGGCTTGAATATCACAGGCTTGCCATTGAAAAGTAAGCGAGCAAATTATCTATGCATAGGCGAAATAAATATTTACAAACTTAAATTTTGAGCTTTAAAAAAATTTAAAAATCTATTATGGTACATGAATGAAACTGAATAAGTTTGGCCTTGAGTATTGAGGGCTGTGAAAGAACCCAAGCCTTATTTGCAAAGAAGTAAGCTAATTAACTCTGTCTTGGTATTAGCCATATACATTTTCGAAATGAGTAGGTATTTAAAATACTCCAACGATTATGAATTTCATTCGAAACAACAAATATTTTTGCTTTTTAAAGCATTCAGTGTCTCTTAAACCGGTAGTATAAAATCATTAAATGGTGAGTTTCAAAGGGCGGCAGCAGTGCAGTGGTAGAGTGTTAGTTCGAATCCGGGTATATCTACTTTTCTTTCAGCCTCTCAGTTTCATCCGGATGCAAGCCGACAGCCACCGCGCCGCCACCGCCTCGCCGTTGTGGTTATGAGTGAAATTACAATAACCCACCTTATTTTCATGAACTGCGCCATAAAAAGAAGAAATGTTGCTAGCCTTTAAGAACAATGGACCGGTAGTTATAGTCAATAGGTGCAAAAGCTTAGAAAAAGACACCTCATTTAAGAAAAAAATGTCAAACTTTTCAGAAAGGTTAGAGTGCCCTAGTTGTTAGTTTACTTGCATTTTGAGGGGATACTATACGAGTAGTTTGATACTGGGCTGTTGTTTGCTGGTTGCCTCGAGTCTCGAGTGGTGTTATGGGGTCATGTTCACTTTTTATAAAAAATAATAAGTAAGTAAAAGAATTTTCGCATGAACTGTTGCGTTTTTATGTACAAAATTATTACTAAACTTGAGTTTTAACGATTTAGTTTGCAAACAAGAAAGTTACTATTCCTGTTACTATCCCCCCACCAGTCGTAAGCTTTGAATAGTCTGACACCGACAGATATTTGAAGCATTGGTAGATGCTTTCGTGAAACATTGAAATGAACTTTAAAAGTGTATTTACCTATCTTTTGCCTATGGATCATAAATACATTTTTGCTATATAACGACACAACCGATTCTGATGATATTTTGAGTTTTTTCCCAACTGAAATGTGTTATGATTTTGATTGTGTAACTTTAAAGCGTATAAGTTAGGTTACGCTAAGATTAGATTTAGGGGATGGGTAGAGCTTACTCAGCTCTAATCTAAATCTAATCTTATCTAGGTTAGGCTTAAAAGGCTGTCAGGAAAACAACAGGCACTCTTAGGTCAATATAGGAATAAAAATATATGAAGAAATGACGCATTTAGATGTATGTAATTACGGTTAAGGAGAGCGAGACAAGAAAAGAGGGATTTGGGGTTTGTCTCTTCTTCCTTCTCGTCCAAACAGATCAAAAGCCGTTTGATAGAACGCCGAGTCTTTCAAAGTCTCTATCTATGAGGCAATATCCGGTAATGACATCGATTACGGAGCTTATATGCAATCTGCTTACGGATAATAAATATGCGTTTAAGTTTTGATCAGATATTTTTATTGGTCTTATCCATGGCATCTTGATTTAGCATGAGTTTGCATGAAGCGATTGGCTTACTAATGCTAAGTCTACTGGTTGAGATCGTATCCCGGTTCCATTTCTGGCGAGTTCATCGGCTTTGTATTTTCCAAGGATACTTCTGTCAACCGGGAATAAAAAAGTGAATGTTGAATTGTTCAGCCATCTCTATGAAACATAGTGGAACAGCTTAGAGCTGTTTCAGAGTTCGTGGAGACTGCATTAAATGATTTGTGGGCTGGTTGGCTGTCTGATTAGAAGGTGGAGATATTGACTGGGGATATCAAGTTTTCTTTTAGCGCAGATAGGACCCTTCGACCGCCAGAACTTATGTTTGGAACACCCTACAGTGGTATGGAAGACGGATTGAGAGACCTACGTTTAAAATGAAAAATAAATAGGGTGGCGCAACAGAGCGAGGAGCACCAGGGCCTAGCACATTTCTCACAACCATGCCTAGTGAGGTAATGAAAGGGACCTATAATTTTCTGCCGGTTCCGAACAGCTAATCGAGAAAGCTTTTTTCATGGCAATGAATTTACTAACGGAGGACTTGCCAATTCCTCGCGAAAGGAGATACCCGTGGGAAAACTATTTTAGCCTCTGCTCGACTTCAATGACTCTTCATGTTAACTCAATCGACAAAGCCAATTTGTTTTTAGCTCAATTTACTGCCAACTCAATACTTCCATACAGCTTTGTCTTCATCTTGAGACTGTAAATTCTGCAATGAAGCAGATATTTTTGAACTAGCTCCGTAGCGAGAGTTCTATCAGATCTCAACATAGTACATAAATCCGCTAGTTCAGAGGGTACAACCACCCTTATTCTGAAGAGGTGTTTTTGTAAGCTGTCTTTTGTACTTAAGCTTTTCTACCTTTCCTTTTCTTCTGGGCTTTTTCCGAGCAGATGGAAAACTGCTTTTGTCCAACCCGTCCCTGAAAAAGGTGCATCATCCTCCCCTTCCAACTACCGTCCAATTACACTTACGTCCCTTTTTCCCAGGGTCATGGAAACGTTGATAAACCGTCAACTTGTTAAACATCTTGAAGAACGAAAGCAAAAGATCCACTGGTGATTTGATGGTTTATCTCACCGAAAAGTGGAACCAATCTTTACATTGTTTTGGAGAAAGTAAGATTATTGCGGTTGATATTTCTAAAGCATTTGATAGAGTTTGGCATCAGGCTCTTTTATCGAAAATGCGTGCTTTTGGTATCGATGAGTCTCTTTTTCGTTGGATTAGAAACTATCTTTCCGACGAAGCTTTTGTTCAATACAAGTTGTATTGGATGGCTTCAAGTCTGATACGCACTCCATAAATGCTGGTGTGCCCCAGGGCTCCGTTTTGTCTCCGATTCTCTTCCTCATTTTAATAAATGATCTCTCGCCTGAAACTTCTAATCCGCTTATCTGTTTCGCTGACGACTCGAACCTGAGTTTTTCATATTCGTTTCCAGATTCACGTCCATGCTCTTCGGATGTGGAACTGGAACGGTTGCATATGATAAGCTTATTGAATTCTGACTTTGACAGTATTTTTACATGGAGTACTAAAAACGTGTAGAATTCAATGCATCGAAAACCTAATGCTATTTTTAGTCGCTTAAGCTAAACATTTCCCCACTGCCATTATACAGAAATGGTACCTTCATCCAAGAAACCGAAAAGCTGTCAGTACTCGGTATGCCAAAAGTGCTGCGAAATGCTTAAACCGTAGAAGGAACTTTTTCACTCCTTCTGATCTGGCTACTATTCATGATACCTACATCCGCCTAAAATTAGAGTATAATTCTCATATCTGGTGAGCCCCCAAACATATTTGCGCCTATTTGATAGGATACAAAGCAGAGCGTTGAGATTGATAGGTGAAAGTTCAATCGTAGAATCAATTGCTTCTCTTGAACATCGTCAAAACGTTTCCTGTCTCTCTCGCTTTTTTCACAAACAGTGATCTAGTGAAATCTGCAATGCTCCCGAAGCAATTTAATCGCAACATCTACATCGGTAGAAATTCTCTTCAGTTCTTCCATGCGCTCAATTACGGGCGTACACTCAAGCGTAGAGATAAAAACAAAACTTTAAAGGATCTCCAAATAATGAGGACTTGGAAAATGCTCCCAAAAACAAGTTGGGAGATAGTGTATTCGGAATTGCTTGATCCGAACAAGTTCTGGATTTTTGAGTGACTAATTGTGTTATTATTGAAATGAGAGATGGCTTTGTGACGAATAGCTGCGCTAGCGGCCATCTGTTTACTAAGTGAGTCCCTAATGACCTCTCGCATGCATGATATGTGGAGATGGTTTCCATTTGTTTTCTTCTTGGTTGACCTCTGAAAAGGACATAGTGCCAGAAAGAGAGAAAAGCATAAAATTTTTCGGAAAAGGTAAAATCGTTGTTGCAGCAAGAGTAACTTTAAATTGAGAAAAGTGTTTTTGTCGGCACAGAGACCGAACAGGCAGAAATTCAAGAAGAGTTAGTGCTATAGTCGAAATATCTTTCCTTCCACCAGATTCATCATTTATTTTTATACCATTTTGTTTACAGAAAAATTTCAGGTTTTATTCGAAAATTCGTAAGGGTTTCCTGAATAAAAATCATTTGTATTTTTTTGGGAATCAGATGCATTGTTTTTATTTCTTTTGAAAACCATTTTATGGTTGGTTTGGAAATTCCAAACAAAAATTTAATGCCGCCCTTGATTTTGTACATTCCAACTAGGGTTGGAGGGGATCCACAGTTTCCTTCTGGTTCTGAATGGCTAGGTGAGAAAGCATTTCAAATGGCGTATCACTTCCGTTCCAAAAGCAATACCCGCGAATAAGCATTTAGGACATTAGGTACTGAGAATCGAAAACAAACCATGTAATAGCCCGCCAGGCTAACCACTACCCCATGGACGGCGGACGGGTACCAAACGAAAGTCTTAATTCTTTTCAAAAATTGTTTATTTGTTTCTTGTTGGTTGATGTTGATGAGAAATTCATCTACACTTACAACAACTTGCTGTAAAACCAATTAATTTCGACAAAAAATTAAATTTTCTTTCTTGAAAATGAATAAAACCACATTTTCACGGCGACAATAAAAGTATTGTAAATAAGTTGAACACAAACACGTATACAAAAGTCGTATCACCATACCCATAACCACCATTGCCTTCAATTGAACCTGGGGTCAGGCAATCTTTTTATTTCACAAATACTTTGTGGGATTTTTATTTAATCTGTAAATTCCCATTTGTTTTCATAAATGACGATGAAAATATTCAATCAAAATATGCAAGTCAATATTTCAATTGTAGTGTTTGGGGATGTACAACACATGCATACATACTATTCAATCGCTTGGTGTTGACACATATTCAAAAAGGACATGCAGAGTGCTGCTGGATTTTTTTTTTTTTCAGAAATCCTTTTTGAAGGTGCTGATGCTAAAGTAGTTTGAGGTGCAAAGCTTTGTCATGGTAACAAACTTCTTTTGTGTGAGGTGTTCTATTTATTAACCTAATAACTTCTTTGGGAATTACAGTTTGGGGTGAACTTGGGCCTCAAGTACATAACATCTTTAGCCGCAGCAATTTCCATTTGAAGCGATCTCTCTCCAGTTTTACATTCTAAGTCAGTTGTGGTCTTCTTCCACTTAATTGCGCCACCTAAGAAGAGTCCTATGGTTCCTGGGGAACTCTTTTTAGTTTTGCACTTCTGGTGTACTTGTTGAGCCTATCTATATGTTCGCGCATGGCTTTGTAAACTAGTTATTTGAACTTTTGCTCTGTTTTCTCTTGAGTATCTGCCATTATAAAGTGGCCATCAACCAAAATGTCGTCCTCTGAATCTATTCCTACTGTCAGAAGTAAGTTTGTGTTCTCTGTCGTCCTTTTAAGTTTTATAGTCAAAGTCATTTCGATCTTTTCTCCTAAAATTTTTTTCATTTCCGGAAACATACTCGCGTTGTTGAACTGTTCAGCTTGAATTTTGCTGTCCCAGAAAAGAGATATCGAATTTTCAAAGATTTTTCAGATAAATTGTTGAAGATTTTTGATCTGTGACCACAGTGTTCGTATCTCCAAATCAATTCAGTCAGTTAACGACAAGAGGTACCCAGCTCGCTTTGAAAAGTCATGAAGAGTTTGAGTCTTGACTGAAGTCTCCTTTTTAGTTCGTAAAGTGCGTCTACTGTCACGTCTCTGTACATCTTCGTTTGATCGTTTCGCCTTTATTTAGAAATTGCCCTGTCCATTGTACTACGGATTGCCTCCTCCTTACGTTACAGGTATCCGTCGATCTCAACGTTCGACAAATTCTTGTTGTATGGTGGCGCAATACCGTTTGAATGAAGTTCCCTTGAGACTACGCACGCATAAACGTATCTTACCCTAATTGTAGCAGTGCGTCGGCACATATTCTTCCAGTCCCAATTGGTCTTTTGGAAACAGTGTGACAGAGTCCACAATACTCACTGTCGCACTCAGCAGCCGTCAAACAATTTCTGGCCTGTAGCAAAAAGTCGTCAGTTAGTTTAAGTCTCTGTCTAAAGCAATAGATCCAAATAGCTGCGTTTTTGAGGAAATCATGGCTTGTCAGTAGCCAGGTCGACACTGTACGGTACGACTCTGTGTAGGGTATATCCCTTTACCATGCATTGGAAGGAATGTCAAAGTGGCCATGTTCGAGAACTACGCCGCAGGAACATATGATGCGGCATGCCAGCAAAAAAACTTGTTTTCTCACAACCAATTTCAGCAATCGGTCTCTGGTGTGTTCGAAGTTCTTCTCGTTCTTAGGTTTTGATTTTTCATAAACAGTTAAGATGCGTGCGGTGGCATTAACATCGAATACTTTGAAAAAGTAAAGTGATCATCGGCACCTGTTGCGCAGAACCGATCGATCAATTGAAAGCTCCATTTAGCGAAGAAAAAATTTTCACCACAAACACCAACAACGCTCCGACGAAGAACAAATCCATCATCGCTTATATCACTGATTGAGCCGCCTGCTTAAAAAAAAGAATAACATGAAAATGGTGGCACCACACAGCTGCAAAAACCTCAGGACTTAAGGCATTTCCAGGACGTACAATTTTATGCCGATGCCGAACAGCTAAATTAGAAAGCGTTTTTTATGACAGTGCGGAATTACTATCGGAGAGCTTAACAGTTCTTTGCGAAGGTTGTAAATAAATTAAAATAAATAGGGTGGGGCAACAGAGTGAGTAGCTCGGGGCCTGGAGCATTTCTCACAACCGTTACCTTTGTAAGTTAATGAAGGGGACCTAAAATCTCTGCCGTTTCCGAACGGCTAATTGAGAAAGCGCTTTTTATGGCAATGAACTACTATCGGAAGACTTGCCAATTCCTTGCTAAAGGTGATTTTATAACTTCGACTTTGCCGAAGTGGCATATTTATATTTACTCGGTGAAGTGAAATTTTATCAGCCTTCAAAAGTTTAATTAAAACAGGTTGCATTAAGTGATGAATAATGATGAAGTGATAAGGAAGATGAAGATGACTATCCCAGTAAATATGACGCAATGTGGGCAATGTGAGATGCGTATTATGGGCACCACACTTGGCATCCAGTGTGAGACTGTTGTTATTGCACCATTCCACTTAGTGATCGATATCATATTGCAGTTGAATGCGATCAGCCGTATTTTTGCATGAAAACGAGATTTTCGCATCGTCAGCATATAGATGTGTATCCCAGCTTTTTTTTTTACAGAGGGTAGATCATTTGCACATATCAAAAAGAAATAGTGGTCCTAAATGGCTTTCTTGTGATACCCCGGATTTAACTTAAACTTTTAACTTAAATTCATTAAACAAGTTTTGGAGACTACCCGATGTTTGAAGCCTTTTTAACTAGCAGCTGGTAATTAGGCTGGTCAAAAGCTTTGGAAAAATTAATGTATACTACATCCGTTTAAAGACCATTCATAAATCCTTTTGCGATTAAAGATGAAATTTCCAAAATATTTGTTATGGTAGATTTGACCTTGACGAATCCATGTTGTCAGTCCGTGGAATGCGGTTTTGTTCCATGAATCAACTCTTCGATTATTTTGGATTTCATCATCTTAAGAATAAGGCTGATTTTTGTAATTCCTGTATAGCCACGCATATTGCAACGGCTTCCTGATTTTAACAGTGGAGATAAATTAAGACCTAAATGATTGTGAAAAAACAGAAGACTATAGGGACAAGTTATACAAATAACATAAAGCATGAACCAGGGACTGACAGCAGTTTACTAATATGCAGGACAGGATATAATCAGGTCCTGATTAAAATGAGCTAATTAGCTTCCCAAAACCACTCATCACATGACTTTCCTGGATAAATGGTATGTAATTGTAAGTGATGTTGATGCCAGAAGTCCAATTCCATGCTGCGCATTCAATCCATTATCACATTCCTATAAATGCCTTTAAGCATCTGCACACGCATATGATAGATTTCTACACTATCATTTGAAGATCTTTGATCCAACTTCATATGTGTAGGAAGTTCTGAAAATTTTTTCTTACTTTTAGCAAATTTCTAAGAATACCACTGATTCTGTTGCAAATAATTTTTTATGAAACTAATGTTAAAAGCTAAAAGGAAGCTGTGTTAAAGAACAAAATGTTTTTGTGCCGAAAGCTTTCCTAATTAATTTTTTAGTGTCTTATTGGCCCACCTTTGGAAGAAACAAATCACACAACACTTTACGTGTGGTTGTATTGCAGCATTTGGGTTCATTCTAGCTTCCCCAATTCAGTGTCTACTCTTAATCGTACTGCAGTTATGTTGTGGGCCATTAGAATAAAAATTTTCAAAGCCAACTCATCAAACTTAAACTTTCAAACATTTAAGTTGAAATTTGAACCACCTTCTCAAATATTTTTGAGGTTTGAGCTAATCTGTACTCCATGGAGAGCCCACACAAACTGAAACGTCAAAAAAATCAAACAGATTCCATCACAGTTAAATGCACTTCAAAATACAATTTTCTGAGTGATAATCGCTCCTGTCGATTTCTGGTAAAATCTCTGCAAAAACATTTTTCACTCATCCAATAAAATTTTTGCTTCGTTGAGGAGGCAGCCACTTTTGATTAATGGATGTGGTAAAAAAAAATCATAACCATTAAATCAAAATCAATAAGGACTTTTTCATGAATCTGTGGCTTCCTTTTTTTTTTGCTTGTTTACTTTAGCCGAATCAAAATCAAGCAGGTTCTTGCAAACAAGCGTCCTAATCGTATCATAAAAAGGTTCACTTTCATATTTCTCACACAGAGCTCCAGATAATTCAGTGCCATAAATATAAAATGAAAAAGGGTAAAGCAAAACTTTTCTAATAATATAATGATCAATAGTTTAATTTATTTCCAATAAAATAATATTACCACATTAGGAAACTTAAAAAGGATTGAAAAACTCTCCGACGAACCACTTAAACTGCCATTAAAGCTTGTTCGCATTTTGTAAAAGTACCACGGCACATCTTACACAGTCAACAGAGCCTGAACTGTGATTTATGGCTTCTAATATTGTCGTTGCACGTCCTGAGGTTAAAAATCAACATTGAAGTTTATATCAACTTTATTAAATTTATATTCGAATGTCAGTCATGAAAGTGACCTTTTTCACAAAAGCAGCTTTTTATTTTCGTCCGGAACATTAATCGAAGGAAATAAGTAGTTTCAGGTCTCAGTATATGAACTGAAGAGAGCTATATGATAAATGATGATGATGATGATGATGATGATGACGATACTTTGTTTGGGAGCATATTTCAAGTTTGAAGGCACAATTTATGAACCAACTAATGTCAATCAAGTGGTTGCTTATAAATGAGACCGTATAGCAGCATCGAAAATAAGGAAACTTTTACTCAAGGTATAAATGTACCTTGGTAAAGTGATTTAAAGCTGTCAATATTCGAGGGCCTACCCAAAGGTGAATTGAATGTTTTACGTCGTATGGCGATAATACTTATTGACTCAATCAAATGAAATAGTGTTTTGGTTAACAAAGTCTTTGTCATCGACAAGGAGACATTTTTTACTTTTATTTTCATTTAACGAATTCAATTATTTACCGGTCGGTGATTGTAAAGCTAATGTTGTGTTTTATGGCCAAACCTTTTTGTGCTGATGGCCGATATAGAAGTTGAAATTTACACTCATGTGTTAAATGGTCCTAAGCTAATACTTTGTGTATTGTGTGTCCTTCACCTTTTGGGCACTCTTACACAAGAGGAGTAAAAGTTGAAGAGAACCTAAAAAGGGTTTTCACAAACAAGCAAAATAAAATAAACACACGTAATTTAAAGCCCTCTTAACTCGTATCAAAACCCATCGATGGAGCATCTTATGTTAAAAGGATTATCCACCGATCCCATTTTTGTCTCAACAAAATGGAATTGCACGAACATTGTTACTTTACAATGAGAAGAGAAAGTTTGTCGTACCTGTCTACACATTTTCTGTTGAGCATATAGAGTTACTTTGTCAGCATATCGAAGTCTATTTTTTTTAATGTTGAGTTGATTTGGTGGCAAAGTTGAACTATTCAAAGTTTTTAAATTTGGTTCCTTTAGTTCCATTCACAAAAGCACAGTAATTTGATGTCTCTTGCATTTTGAATGCAAGGAAAGGTGTGGAATATTGTCAGCGCATAAGGCTCCCAAATTGCAGGTCGGAAAGATGCATTTTAGTTAGATTCTCAGAATCTACTTAAGGATATCCCAAAAGGCAAGAGGAAGAGGCTACAGCACAACTGCACTTTTTTTTTGAATTTATATGGAGGCGGTGAAAGAAATCCAACTAACAGGCGCTACTTTGAGAATCTAGAGGTATAATTTCGACCATGAGGAGGCATCCTGTCCAATTTGATAATGCAAAGATATCTGTGCAACAGCATTGATAAATTCCATTGCGCTGGTAGCACAGCTGAAAGTATTTAGCATTGCCAAGTCATTGTAAGGGGTTTCAAAGCTACACCGTCAAAAAAAAAAAAAAAACATTGTTTAGGAATGATGAAGTTGAGGTAAAAAGGAAGCGTCTTCAAGGCATTGGCAAGTACCTCTCAAATAATAGATATGTAAAGGCTCGCCCTGAAGGAAAGAAGCGAAGATATAGTTGTCTTTGAACAGGAAAGAAGCTAAGATAAAAGTGCACCGAACTCCAACCAAAGAGGAGGAAAGGTATGTATCCGCGGAGCTGAAATAAATTGCTGCACCGGATTCTGCTTCCAAGCTATTTCAGAATTACGACAAACAAATTTAATAAGGGAGCAACCTTCTTCAAAATAGCTGATCAGTGAAGGATAATCACAGAAGTTCATTGCTCAAGTACAACTTCTGGTGGATGAACATTACATTTTGCACAAGTGGTGACAGGAATGCGACGGCCTACTTAACGAACAGATTCCTCAATAGCACTTTCCAGAAGCTTAACCGAAGTCAAGTAACATCAAAAGACAAAGATGCTAGACCAGGCGAGATACAATTAGGTGGCTTACGATTCTCATCTACAATCTTCAAGAAGGTGACAGTTTGCTCAAGCAATCGAGGGAAAGTTAACTTTTTCCAATGCTTAAAGGAAAGGTAGACACACGATTCGCCCATTAATTACTGTTCGAACTAGTTGATGTTTTCGGTATTGCGGTGTTCAAAGCAGTGAGAGTTCTAAAGAAGGAAGAAAAAGAAAGGCAATTACAGACAAATGCAACAAAATCTGCGTTTTGTTAACGTAAGCCAATGAGCAACCGAAAATCTTAATCTCTGAGGCCAACGAGGCGTTTTCCATAAGCGAGTTTCTATTGATAGGCACACCCCATACTCCATATCCAGTGATTTGACAGTTCTACTGTTAAACTCCTTTTGGGGATGCAGAGGTGATAGGTTCTCATTCGATACAATTGCGCATCCCTTATCAACATCAATGGTGGCTTATTCGATTTCTAAAATTGGATAAGCTTTTTTTAAGTAATCAGTTCTTGTATGGAGATACCCGTGGCGTGATGGTTGACATGTCTGACTGTTAACCCAGAGGTTCGTGGTTAGAATCCCTACAGAGGCAAAAGTGTTTTTCAACGGGTATCGCCTTTCGCAAGGAATTGGCAAATCATCTGTTAGCAAATTCATTGCCATGAAAAGCGGTTTTTCGATTAGCCGTTCGGAGAGGGTAGAAAATTGTAGGTCCTCCAAGGCATGGTTGTGAAAAATGCGCAAGACCCTGAGGCTCCCTGCTCTGTTGCGCCACCATAATTATTTATTTTTGTTTTAGTTCTTGCATGCCTTTTTCGCCATCAAAGGCTCGAAAAATTTTTTAATGTCCTTGGTAGATAAGTGTAAGTTTTCCAAAATCATCCAGTTTTTCAGGTATGCCAAAACCGATACAGCTCTGTACAGCTATTATACGCGGCTTTACGTCGTAGGGTAGTTTACCCCATGAACAACCCTTAACCTAGGCTCAGGTCCTTTCGGAAACTCCTTGGACATAAAAGGCTCTATAATCTGTTGTCAGTACCGTATTGCCCGGGCTTGAGAGCTGCCGTGGGCTTCACAATAACACTTTCTCCTCAAACGAGTTGTTTGACAAACGTAAGGAAACGTAACGAAGCGATCATCCTTCAAAGAAAAATTCAACTAAGTTGAGTTTTTGCTCGCTTTCAGACTTATTCCTCCTGGGCAGTTTTAAAATAGGGAAGAGTAGGTAGTAATATCGAAGAAAGCAAAACATCGGTTTTCTAAGGTAGCTTTCAATTATTAAATCTGTTTTAAAGTTGACCTTTGTCAGATTGCTCAACGTAGGTTATGTTGAAGCACTTAAACTACTATAATTCTGTAAAGTTATTTTTGAAAATCGAACTATACTTAGATTTCGATATTGAGTATCAACTCGATCATACATTTTTTTGACTAACAAATCAATTTAATTTAAGTTCATATTTGTGAAAAGAAAAAAATGGGCACTACTGGGTCGCAAGAGCTTGCGATTGTGTGCTAAATTCAATATCAAAATCTTAAGGCGTAGTACAAGGTATAAGTATCTGCTCTTCATAATATATTTGGTAAAGGGCTGCCAACTACACATTAATTATTTATTAAAATTGATTTAATCACATAAAATATTGAAAAAAGTTGAATCAAATATTTCAAATATTCCAAATGTTGTAAGCCAAAATCAAATAAAGCCATTTTTTGTATTTGCTTATACATATAAACGCTGAAAATTTAGTTCAAATCGCTAGAAGTTTTTTTATGAACCTGTTTTTTATTTTTCAAGTCAAATATGCAAAAATTAAGAACATGCCAAGAAGTGTTTTAACAAAAAATTTAAAAAAAAAACAAGTTATAGATACCGTTCTGAAAATATTCAAAAATTGAATTTTTTTAAATATTGGTGCTCAATCTTTTTTAACCAATCTAGGACTTCTTAAATACTGAATTTCGTCAAAGTCGATGAAGCCATTAACGAAAAAGTCGGTTTAAAAAAAAAAACGGTACTACGGTACGTACCGATTTTAGACTTTTTCGAAAAAAATTTTTACATCTTTAGAAAGACAATTAATAAAAAATGCCTAACATAAAATATTTTCGAAATCATAAAAGCCCGTTTCGAGAAAATAAGTACTGTTATATAGGTTATATGGCAGGTACAGTTATTTCAAGACCTAGAGGCTCAATTTCAAAAACCCTCCCGTAAGCTGACCTATCCTAACTGCAGATTTTGAAAAAAATTGTCTAAGTGGTTCAGGATGCAGATCCATATACGGACAGACAGACAGAATTTTAGGACCACTTTTTCGTATTCTTTGTCATCGTAATGTGTTTTATTGTTTTCTCATTTTTTTTCTGCACGATTACAAAACCAAAAGTACCAAAAATCACAAGTAAAAATCTTTGAACACCGATTTTGGGTACCGATAATTGTTTTCAATATTGATGATGGTTGTTCGAATTTGAATCGAATAGATATTACAATCGCAGAACTTTAGATTTAATCAGCTGTACAATCAGAATGACAGAAGGGCCGGGCGCTTGAAACGACGCGACGCGGCATTGTGTTTTCACTTTTAGTGCTGCTCTGTTTTGGGCTCGTCCTTTTGTCTTACTAAAAAGAAGCTATTGACTTAAACTATAAATTGCAAAATAGTTTTAAATGAGCGTTTCACAACCTTATACAGACAAAATCGAACGACACAGTCAACAAGTAAACATCACATAGCCATGACATTCGCACCGAGTATTACAAACCATTTGAAACATTCGTTCGAGGAAGCCAATATGCAGATTGCATATACCAACAACAACAAGCTACGCACACTTCTCGGCTCGACGAAAGACTCGGTACCGATGAGCGAACGTAGTGGCGTTTATGAAATCAAATGCTCGAACTGTGAGAAGACATACATTGGCCAGACAAGGAGAACAATATTAACTCGTTACAATGAGCATCTTCGATCTGTCCATAAGAGAGAAATAGCGAAAGCAATACCCTCTCACTGTTTAGATGTAAACAATACTCAACGCCATAGCATTGGGACTTTTGATCAAAATGTTAAATTGCTAAAAACGGTCACCAATTCATCCAAATTAGACGCATATGAATCTATATTTATTAACTTACATTCAAATTTAATGAATTTAGAGCCTGGACCTATTGAATCTACTCTGTTTGACATATTAAAAGATAATACATAAATTTTCATTTGTTTGTTTACATTAAAAACTATTTGTTGCCTCTCATTTACAAATACAACTTAATACTGTAATGTGAACCTTTTTTGTTACTTCTCTCATATTGTCATAATATCAGTTATTTGTATGATACTCACACTTTTGTAATGTTAATTATCTGTAATTTGCTCACACTTTTGTATTGTTAACTAAGTATATGTATTAAACTTTGTTCTAACTAGACAATGACTAAAATGTTAGCTTACTTTGTTTTTCTCTTTTTTGCTTAGTGTATATTTTGCGCTCGCTGATGATGGGCAGACAGTAATTTTGTCCGAAATGCATTCGATATGTATTTAAAAATAAATTAATTTGAGTTTTTTAACCGAGACTTTTGTTGTTTTATTTTCAATCGATTTCTTGCGGTCAATAAGGAATAATTTACAAAACAAACGTTTATAAATTGCAACATCTGGGAGGCGCCAAGTTGTCACCAATCAGAGCTTTTTCGAAGTATATTAACACTTTCAACCACCTGCAAATACATCTTAAATTGTTTGCATATCTAAATGGCCGATTTCAAGCTAAAATATTTTTACGCATTTGATGAGTTAAAAAAACTTCAAATTCTCTTTTCATTTTCCAGCAAATTCTTTTAGTAAAATGAGACATCATCTTTAACATTTTGCAAGTCAATTTATAAAACAAAACAATCAAAATTATACGTCTACTCCAACTTAGACCACTTAATCAAAACACTGAAGTGTTATCTTCAAGAGAAGAGGCAAGCATCTTACGACAAATAAGCCTCATTTAAAACTTCATATGGGATTTTTGTGTAATATTTTGCTTCTTATTCACTCAAAAATATGTATTTTGTCTTATTCCCTGCGGGCACAACAATTTGCAAACTCATCAAAATGTCAAATACCTACTCATGCAAATTCTCCATACACTCCGCTACATGTTCTGCTACCGACAGGCGACACATAAGGCAACATATGACAGCAAAAAGTGTTAAAACCAAGCCAACCCAGCCAAAACAAGGAATCGTTAAGTATGCATGATGGCCGCATCATAAACAACACTCAGTTATGACAAAATTTACAATTTTGCTAACGTTGTCGTCGACGGAATTATTTTGGTATTCTTATTTTATGGAAAACACTTGAGACTTTCCCTTGAGACATTGACATAATGTCAAGAGTCATACAATTTAAAGATTGTTACACTTAGTCCATAGAGCTTCCATTAAAAGTGAGACAAATTTGTTAAATGAATTTAAATTTACAATTTTTCCCATATTTTCGGTTGGAGCCTCAATTAAAGTAGGGGCCCTTGTGGAACATCATTTCTGAAGATCGTACCTTATTCTTAAAGTTATTTGTCTGTGCATGAGTTTTAGTCAATTAGAATGGCTGAAAAATGAAAGGTTATCATTTGTGGAGATGGTAGAATTGAAGTGAAAGCTCCGCTTTTCTTTGCCATATAGGTCCTTACGAAAACGAAATGTTTACATATGCAATTTCGTTGTGTTTACATATCTCATTTAGGGAAATCTTGAATGGGTGGATGGGCGTTGTACTATTCGGGTAGGCTCTGACTGGTGCCAACTTGGCGGCCGGCGCCCAGATGTTGCAACTTATAGTACACGTCAATTGTGCTTACTATACCTCCAAGCGGTATCCACTGGGACCTGGGATGCTCCGTCCAGAGCTGACCTGCTAAACTAGTAAGTGCGAGTGTTGACAAGGGAATCCGGAACAAAAGAATTGTGATCGGTCAACACTATAATTGCTCTGCGAACTATGACTGACTGCACGATTCTCAGTGGTCTACGAGAGCTTTCGTGTAAATGTTCCAGCGGATGAATTCGAAGGACAGAATCAACGGTGGACTTCAGCAGCCATAAAAGCAGAAACACCTGAAGGAGCTACTCCAACATATTTGGTTTAAAGGTCTTTCGGGGTCTTTCAATACTAGGACAGGGTATTGAAGTAGAGATGGTGGCGGATGAGCTCCTGGTGAGCCAACGGCAGCACTCACACCCCTGCAGCAGGGTACTGACACTGGATATTCCAGCCCTTTGTGTCCGAAGGGATCCAAAAGGACCTGGCCCTCCAATTCGGGGGTTGTGCGTAGGGTTAACTACCCAACCACGTAAAAAACATCTGGTTCCGAAACAACCAATAGCCTCGGATAACGATAATGATTTCAAAGTTGACGACCCAAGCAAACGAAAAAAGGACAATGACCTCCGGATCTGCACGTGGAACGTAAGGTCTCTTAACGGACTAGGTGCAGCTGGAGAATTAGCGGACGCCCTGGACTGCTGCAAAGCAGACCGCCATCCAAGAAGTGCGATGGAGTGGACCGGGCATAAAGAAGATGAAAAACTGCGACATCTACTATGGCGACTGCTACAGACAAAAGAAACAACGCTTATTTGGGTGCGGATTTGTCATTAGAGGAAGACTCAGGGATAAGGTGATTAGCCAAAATCCAGTCAATGAGCGTATAATGACCATCCGCATCAGGGCTAAATTCGCCAACATTAGCCTTATATGCGCCCACGCCCCCACGACGATTCCAAAGACTGTTTCTACGAGCTCCTCGAAGAAACGTATGAGCAGTGCCCTAGACACGACGTGAAAATCGTTCTTGGCGATTTTAACGCAAAGCTAGGGAAGGAGGACATCTTTGGAAACACAATCGGTAAGCATAGCCTCCATGACAAAACCTCCGAAAACGGACTGAGGCCAATCGATTTTGCTGCGGGGCTGAATCTTGTTGTAAGTAGTACTCGCTTCCCGCATCTCAAAATTCATAAAGGTACATGGCGATCCCCAGATCAATTAACCGTCAACCAAATTGACCATGTTGTCCGAACTTTCCGAGGGGCCAACTTTGACTCGGACCACTACCTTGTTGTAGCCAAGGTACGAATGAGGATATCTTGTTCACGACCAGCGCGAACTAACGCTGTGAAGAGATATGACGTCGGAAAGCTACAATCGCAAGAGATTGCCAATGCCTTTTCCAATCGAGTGTCCCTTCAATTATCCTTGAATCCCATGCCGCCAGCATTAAACATTGAAGACCAGTGGCAGCAATGCCAAGAAGCCATCAGAACCGCTGCCTCTGAGGTTCTGGGTTTCACTCGGCCACCAATACGAAACCCATGGTTCGATGAAGAATGCAGGCAGGCAAATGCAGCCAAACAAAGAGCACGACAAATGCTTATGCAAACACGACCAAGGGCTGCTTACGATCAGTATAACGAGATTTACAAGGAGAGAAGAAGGGAAGAACACCGACTTCTCAAAAAGAAAAAGAAGCAGCATGAGAAGCGCTCGTTTGAGAAAATAGAGAGGTGCCATGACAGGAACGAGATTCGGAAGTTTTACCAAAAGGTAAAAAGATCCTGCCAGGGTGGCAAACCCCGAACTCATGCCTGTAAAGACCAGCAGGGAAACATAGTTATAGAGTCACAGTCGCTACTGAGGATCTGGAAAGATCATTTCTGCAGACTGCTTAACGGCGAAGAAGACACAAATTCCGCTGTCAGGCAGATTGCCCCATTCAGCTTGGACGATGATCAAGAATGCCGTCCTCCCGACCTAGAAGAGGTTAAGCTTGCCATATGCAAACTTAAATCAAATAAGACTGCAGGTGCAGATGGCCTTGATGCCGAACTTTTCAAGGCAGCTGGAGATCAGTTGGAAAGGAGCATGCACCAGCTGATCTGCATGATATGGTCGGTAGAAAGCATGCCCGATGAATGAAACATCAGTATCGTATGCCCGATCCTAAAGAAGGGAGACCCTCACAATTGCACCAATTACAGAGGGATAAGTCTCCTTAACGTTGCTTATAAGATCTTGTCTGCTGTAATATGTGAACGTCTGAAACCCCACGTCAACAACTTGATAGGTCCTTATCAATGCGGTTTTAGACCAGAGAAGTCCACAATAGACCAAATTTTCACATAACGGGAGATCTTGGAAAAAATCCGAGAACATAATATCGATATTCACCACCTCTTTATAGATTTCTAGGCCGCGTATGACAGTATTTACAGAGACGAGCTGTACAGAGCCATGTCTAGTTTCGGCATCCCTGCAAACCTCGTACGACTATGCAGGATGACTTTGGAGAATTCACGCTGCTCCGTCAAGGTCGGAAAAGAACTCACCGAGACCTTTGATGTCGAAAAAGGCTTTAGGCAAGGCGACAAACTGTCATGCGATTTCTTCAACATCATACTTGAACAAATTGTAAGAAACTCAAACGTCAACACCAGAGGAACAATCTTTCAAAAGTCTGTACAATTACTCGCCTATGCAGACGATATTGACGTAATGGGAAGAAAAAAGCGTGATGTCATTGGTGCTTTTGCGAGTATTGAAACAGAAGCGGCAAAAATGGGTTTGATGGTTAATGAGGGCAAAACGAAGTATATGCTGTCATCAAACAAGGACACAGAAAATCGGCGAATTGGACAAAACGTCACAATAGACAGACATAACTTCGAGGTAGTACAGGACTTCGTCTACCTAGGATCCGCTGTAGACACGGACAACAACATCAGTGCGGAGATCAAACTGAGAATAACTCATGCCAACCGTTGCTTCTTTGGGTTAAGAAGGCAATTGAGAAACAAAACCCTCTCTAGAAAAACCAAGGTGACCTTGTATAAGACCTTCATCATCCCAGTCCTGCTGTACGGCGCGGAAGCATACCTTATCGAAAGCGGATGAGGAAACTCTATGTCGTTTCGAAAGAAAAATTCTCCGAATGATCTTTGGTCCCGTATGCGAAGACAATGTGTGGAGAAGAAGATACAACAACGAGCTGTATGAACTGTACCGCGACATGGGCATAGCCAGAAGAGTACGCATCGCGAGGCTACGATGGTTGGGCCATGTAGAGCGGATGGACCCAAACGCTCCGGCTCGTCGGGTGTTCGAAAGCAAATTGCAGGGAAATCGCGGAAGGGGAAGATCTCGTCTTAGGTGGCGCAATCAAGTGGATGAAGACCTCAACCGACTTGGAGTGCGAAACTGGAGAGAGCTCGCCCGAGATCGAAATCGTTATAGGAGGATGTTGGTTGAGGCCCAGGTTCACCCCGAACTGTAATGCCCCCCTAAGTAAGTAAGTATTTAGGGAAATCTTGCAATGATCAATGAGTGTGGATAGGTTCACAAAATTTAGAAAAAGTGATACATAAAGTAGTTTAGGCAAAAAAAAAAAATCACTCAGATATGTTAGAAATACACCTTATGTCAACCGCAGCTGACACGTAGAATAGGTACTGTTTTTTCGCTTTTGACATCCTCATTGCCTTGTTTTGCAGAAGGGGTCACCAATGACTAATTTAATGTCGTGGTAAAGCTTTGATCAAAAGTAAAATTGAAATGTTAGGATAAGAAACTGTTATGGCTTGATGGAAGATGGCGTTGGTGGACTTGTGGAGGACCCATTTGATAGAACAATTTGAGTTGTTGAGCACTTCTAAGCTATTCTACCAGAGCTTTAAAGCTTAATAGTTTTCTTATGCTTTTAAGCTCACAAGTTTAAATTGAATTGGACGAATTTTTTTTGTTGATTACCACGAATACACAAATAAAAATAAAAAATAAATAGGTCGGCACTCCTTGGGGAACCACGATTCCGTAGGCAATGGAAGATTCTGTTTTCAGCTACGGCAAGGATCTTGCTAGATTGTGTAACACAACCTCAATCTGACTCAATCTTGACTAGTGTTCGTTTGATTTAAATTAAGTCACTCAAACGTTTCTGAGAAAAAAATTTCTTCTATATTTATATATAATGAACTTATTACAGCTACAATTACTTTTCCATCAAAAATGACTAAGTGTTTTCGCTTTAAACGAACCCACACGAATAACACGAACAAGTTTTTTCATCGAAGAAGACTCACAAAAATCGTAAAAACAGATCGTATAGCTTTGTCCATTTCAAAGGCTTTCAGTTTTATGCCGAATCCGAAAGACTAAGTGGAAAAGCGCTTTTCAAGAGAGTCGTATTACTCTACGGGGCTTGCGATTCCGAGTAAAAACCATTTAAGTGGAAAAACAGCCTTGATAATTGCATAGTTTTGCTTCCTACTGATACTTCATTGAATGGACTAAGCCTTACCAAATTTATCCTACCCCAAGCTCAATACAAGTAAATAAATAGGATCTCGCAACAGAGCGGAGATTCCCAGGGCCTAGTGCATTTCTCTCATAGCATTCCTTGATGAGAAATCGATGGTATCTAAAAATTATTGACGAATCCAAACGGCCTAGTGAAAATCCATTTTTATATAAGAGTAATCAAATCAAACTGTAAAATGACTAGCAAACCCAAAAGCCACAAATTGCTGCAAAAAAGGTTCGTGCACAAGTTGAAGCTCAACCCTATTATAAAGGTGTACTCATTGCTGCAATAAACGCCATTGTTATGCCTATAACTGTTTAGATACCCTCTTCAAACTCCCTATAAACTATGAAACTTTTCGGTAATTGATGTTGATTCAGAGAGAAGACTTCGTTATATCTCAACTTAGCTAATTTTGAAATGATATCTATTGTATCTATGTTTCATCTGAGCCAGCAAAAATAGGTTGTATTTTGTATAAGTCTATCCAAAACTCCATCATAAATTCGTACAAGTTCATAAAACTGCCAGCACTTTTGTCCAAAAGTAAACAAAAGTAAAACTCGCGGTGCGAAGAGCGAAGAAGGTATTTAAAGATAAACATGGAAAATGAAGAGTAGAAACTTAAATTATACAAATTGGGTCTAAATTATGCACATTTACTTTGTTAGAACAAAGTTTGCCACACGAATAACAAGTCTGATGGTTGACTTTTTATTTGCAGTAGTTTCTTAATTTATCTGGAACTTGCAGGTATATTCTCTTTACAGACCAAAACGATGTGTGTAGTAAGGGTCCGGAAACGAGAAGTCTCTAATTGATTTGTTGCGTATTTTTAGAACGAAGATTTGGAAAGAGATTTCCGATCGCACATATTGTATAAGGGGAAAACGACACAATTATTCTTTGTATTTAGTTTAACCATAAATGAAACCCCATTACAAGCACACGAAGCATTTAGGAGAGATATTCAAAGAATTAGAGCAGTGTAAACAGAAAAGGTAAAAATGTCTTATCTTTTCCAACCTGACTGTTTAGATTTATCGGGGAAAAAGTATTCCTACGGCAGTAACTTCAGTGAGTTTTCTTAATTTGACCCAAATGTCTGAACTGTTGAATAGGAAAAATTTCAATTAAAATGTTGAGGACTAACCTAATGTTTAAATAATTTGTTTTTCCCAAACTGAAAAGAATGAAAGAAAATATCAACATCCAACATAAGCCCCAACATCAAAGTCGTATTATGGAGGACGTGTCATAGGCTTTTTCCTTTTTAGTCATTAAAATATTATTTGTTTAATCGTGACATCAAAACCTTGTTAGATAAATAAAAAAATTAAGTTCAAATTTAACACATTTCATTCAGCCGAGGTCTATATCGTCTAGACTAAATTTGATTGCATTTTTTAAACATTACTGCTGACTGTTATTGATCAAGTGTAAAGGACCGGGAATGAAATAATTCCTTTTAAGTTAATTTCTGGCTTCTAAGGTTTCGCTTTTCATTTTTTACATGTCTGTCAATGCTTTCTGTTTAAATCCGTTTTATAAAAAGAAAAATACAAGTAGAAAATGATTCGTTACTTAAAATCCTTTTACAAAAACCACCCCATCCACGTAATGCCTTTGGATAAAGGATAAAGAATTGAAGAAGAATCTATGGAATGGTTTCGTCAAGAATTTGAGCATTTTCGATTTGGTCCACGCCTTTAGGTTCAATTGACAATAAAAAAACAGCTGCTGATGGGCAACATGGAGATGTAAGGGACTAATCAACAATTGAATACAAGGGGGTGAATGCAAATATGTAGAATCACTTGATTGTGCGGGATATTATGGAATTGATCTAGGAGCTCTAAACAAAGAACATGTCAACGCACCTCAAAATAAGGTTTTACATGAATTTACAAATTAGGGAGGCTCATGCTAATCTGGAGCATTATACTGCCAGCGCCAGGTCCATTGTACTACCAGGGTAGCAGCCTTCTCTTTTTTTTTGTGGTGCAGTAGATGGAAACAAGGTTGGTTTTATTTTAACTTATAACATCAAAGACGGCCGGCGGCGCGGCTGCGTGCAGATGAAACTACCACTGTACGACAAGACAGCCGGCCTGTTAGTGGCTGCAACGATGATGCTTTTTGGAGCTGCGAAACTATGGATATTGCTGCACGAAACCATCAATGAGTTTCTCAATGATGTGTTGCTCAAATTTATGTCTCTTTTTTTAGGTATGAGGTATGACGCAGGGTGCACGATGGGTGCTTAGAAGCATGTCGGTGATTAGCGAGCAATTCAAGAACTGATCAAATGGGTTGGATGATGGTGAACAAATACATCAGCGTACCAAGTAGGGAACTATTTGGGAGTTCAAATTAGGTTTTACGGCTGCCAGCAAACTAAGTTTTTAAATACAGAACAAAGGGGGATGTTATAGCGGAGAGAGGGTGGCCAAACGCAGTTCTTAGTAAGAATATTTTCATGGATATAGGATTATGTTACATTCTGTAAATCGATCACAGAGGAAAGAAATCTTAAACACTTTCCATATCCTAAGAATCAGAATGAATTTAAGCTTGAAGGAGGTTTCACTGTTGAGCGGATGTATGCTCAAGTCTCTATCGTTCCTCTCACTATCTGGTCAGAGATTCAATTGTAGCTAACGATAGGTCGAGAAACTGCTAGGTATAAGACTTGGGGCAATTCGTCCGTCTTCATCGCCGAACTGCTCAACTTTTGTTCTGAGGAAGAAAAATTAGAGACATTTAAATTCTAGGTTCGTTCGTTGAGCTTTACCCAGGGCTGATCCACGTTAACTTGACAACCATATATGAGCTGTCCAAAAAATGGATTTTCAGCTCTCAAATAAAACAATATTCCAACGAAATCACCTTTATCTGTTAGCTGAGCTCGCCCCAGCAATACCTAGAGCTTCTTTAAGCGAAAATATCAAACCCTCAGTTTGACATTCAGGGCAAGTTGGGATTTTTGAAGATCAAAGCAAAACGATTTATGGCGACCACAGGGCTTCAACGAAAAAACTCACAAATTTAGCTCGAAAATTCTCAAACCAGTAATTGATGAACAGCTAGCGTTGTTGACGAGAAAGTCAATGTTCACCGTCTTAGACCAGGAATCAGGGTACTATCAGCTATCACAGAGTTTTCAACATTAAAATAAAATGTTCGTGAAGTTCGGTAGTTTCTTAGAACATTTGTTAGTGGCTTTGTTACCTGGTTCGGATCTTATTCAACTAGACATAAAGTTTGTTTGGTAAACACAACAAAAACGATCATTTCGGAAGCTGAAAGGGGCTTTAAGCATTGCACCACTGCAGTATTTTCGAATGCCAGTGCAAAACACGAAGTGCATCCTCATTTGGAATGGTTATAATATTAGTCCAGAGAGGAAAAGTAAGCTCAGTGTTAGTCTAGCTGAAAGTATTGGCAGTGGTCGACAGTCTCATCCTTTTCCCGGAAAAGAATCCTTAGTGATCCTACTGTCGCAACTAAAAAGAAGCCAAAAATACTTTCTCGGGAAGGCCGATGGTGATTCGAGCTCCTACCAAAAACAGTTGTTCAAACACCGAAAGGCAACGAGTAGGTCGAGGGGTGCAACCGATTGATTCTAGTTGCACTGAAATGTGCGCGCACTCGGACGGCAGAGATTGGGCAAGCTATCTAGGCACAATCCAGTAGGACTTTAAAGCATTATCAAGGAATGCAACGCCGCATCATCTTCGGCTCTTATAATATAGTTTTTGGGATGCTACTATGGAAAACAAGCTGCTGTTTCAAACTGGCGATATCATCATCGGTCGAACTAGAGCAGTAGGAGAAGAAAAGCTTTCTAAAGCATTCAACGGACTCAAATGTAATAGAAACAGCTTTACGGTATGATGTATGAGACATCACAAGCCATCAAGATAATCGGTGAAAGATCTAGTGCATATGCAGCGGCATAGAGTGACTTAGACCAACAAGTTCCATTGTACGAGGTGCTTCCCAGTGATCAGTACGTGGTAGAAGCTGTCTCAAGTATGCAGATAAACGGTAGCGAGTGCTCAGATAAGCTTAAATGAAGGGAAAAATAATGCGATTCAGTTGCTGACAGGGATGGCAATAAATTGGTTGATGCCGATCACGAGGAGCTGATAGCGTAAGGGTTGGTTTGTTGATTCAACGAGTTAAAAAAAGGACACAAAAGGATTGGTGTCGTCGCGTCGTGCTTCCACACACATCTTGTTGTTGGTGCAAGTAACAAGCAAACTGTTCATTTAAAAAGATAAACCGCATTGACTTTCTTCAACGCACACAAATATTTCCTGATGAAAGGATATTATTTATTCTTTTTGTAGCCTTTGTTTGTGCTGATTAGTGCTGGCGTCTGTCTCCATGGAATGTTAAACCACAGAGAAAGAGTCAAACGCCCACAACTTAGGTCAACAGACAGTTAATTGAGTTTCCTATAATAAACTTTGCTTATTAGGGAGTTCTTTCGTCTACTAGAAAGTAATTCCTTCCACAAGATTAGCTGGTCCTCTGATATGGGGCTGTTACACAATGTACCTACTCTCAGGACAATTACATCAATATTATTTCATTATGAACCTTTCGAAAACGATGGCAATTAATTGCTTGTGTAAATGCAAATAACCTGATTTTGCGAACTCTCAACTGAGTTTTAAAAAAAATTTTCAATCATATGCAATAGGTACACAATCTGTACAAAAACTCCTTAAAATATTCCTAGGTGCTGTGTTTTTATTTTTTATCAAATTAATTGCTATTCCACAAATCCCCAACTGGCGTCACGATGGAATTTCTTATTAAGTTTGGGAAGAGTTTAAAGCCCGTAGATTCTCAACAGCATCAATGTTTCAATCAAACAGAAAATTGCTATGTAAATTTGTATTTAAAAATACAAAATATTGATTTTATAATTAACTTGTTACACAATTTAGAGTTTCAACGATCGAAAAAGTTTTGAAGTGAAACAATTTTTTTTTTGTTGGAAATATTTTACCTTCTTTTCGATGTCATTGACGATGAATTTTTCGTGTTAAACATAAAAAAAAGCTGACACAAATTAATTAAACTCAACGAACCGCTTTTAAAGCTTGAATTGATTGAATTTGAATTTATTTTGATAGCTGCCCCCCTCTCTGTGTGTATTTAAGCTACGTGACCAAAAGCAATAGAAGGGGGTGGGAAAATAAATAAATATGTTTTTAGTTATCCTTTTTGTTTGCTGATAAAAAAATACACTTCATAATCGAGTGTGGAGAATAAACGCACCACCACGTCTCTGTGATGTCAGGCTGGCCTTTTTCCTTTTTGTTAACGCCGTCGCCGTCGTTGAAATGTCAAATTGAATTAAAAAATGAGAATTGAATAAAAACCAAAATGAATTTTTAATGGGGTATGTCTGCTTAATCATCATCGATTCAGTCCTTACCCATTATTTAGTTGACAGGGTAGTCGTAGAAGATGCATATTGTAAAATCCAATTGTGTTTGGAATTGCTCATTGAGTTGAAATTTGTTTTGATGAGGATTTAATTAATTTGAATCCCAACACAATTAGTATCGGTCGGGTTAGTGTTAAAACAAATTGATGAATATTCATCAGTTATACGTGATGCTTTCCACTCCTTCGCTATTGAGGGAATATCGTTTTAGAATAATTTGTCTTTTGCGAGTGTTTCTGATAAGTGTTTTTGTGATAAGAGCGTTATGACGGAGCGCTTTTTGTTGGCTTGAATTGATATGATTATATTTTTTTTTTACTTTCAAAGTCAGAAAATGTTCAACCAAAGAGAATCTTTTGGAGTCACTTTACGCTGTCTTATACTTGAACCAAATTGACATCGAGGTCAAAGCGACATTGTGATTCAGAAATTTAAGAATAAACGGATTCTCTTTGAACCTGAAGTGAAAATGAATTAATAAATAAACAAATCGGAGCCTAGTGAACTTCTTTCAACCATACCTTTTGTGCAATGAATGGGGACTGCAAGTTTTCGCCGATTCCGAAGATATCGTGACTGTCTTTTGAACGAAAAACTTCCTCAAGAAGTAGGTATTATAAGCCTGAGAATTCAATGCAATTTGATACAATTTGAAGCCAAATTGAAGCCAGTTGAATGGTTGACTGTAGTGTTGAACATCCAATCTTAGTGTATATCGAATTTGGCAACCCTTTCAACTGGCATCAATTTGGCTAACGTTGATGTAGGTCTTTCGTATAAAGCAGACTAAGTGGAAGATAAGTGAACATATTAAAATAAAATGAATAATTGCTCACATGAGAGTTCACTGAAAAAACATTTATTACTAAAGATCTATTGCATTTGAAGCTAAGTGGTATCACTGATGAATAACGCGACTGAATAACAGTCGCGGGTTTATTAACCACCGATATCAATACAAAGTGTTGAAGATTTGCTTGTGGTATTGTCTCATTGTCTGACTATATAAAGGAATTCGATCGATAACCAAGAGATCTCTAATATGTGACCCTCAAACAGCAATATGAGTCCTGGAAACCGTTTGATGAATAATGATGGAAGATGTACTGAAAGGAGCAATGACAAGGGTTAGTTATCCCGCTGGAGTTACTGAAGAATTTTACTTCTTGAGCTGTGTGGCACTTATTCCATCTTTTACTTCAAGATCTGTGAAGAAGACTTCGTTGTTAGTTTCCTTTTCGGCGTTACGAATATTGTGACCTCGAAGCAATCACAGCTCTCCTTTGAAGCTGATGTGAATGCTACCACGGACCTTGGCACTTCTTCCTCTTCTTTCTGCTGTAATAAAGAGAGTTTTTTTTCCAGCTACCGTTAACTTACTCACTTTACTTACTTACTTTAACTTATGCTTTTCGTATATTTGTCCAACATTGTGAACCGTATGTGAGTGGTAAACAAAAAAAAAAAAAAAGTAAATAGGATTGGGCAACAGAGCGAGGAGCCCCTTTGTCTAGCGCATATCTCACAGTCATGCCTTGTGAGGGAATGGAGGGACTTACAATTTTATGCCGGTTCCGAACGGCTAGTTGAGAAAGCGCTTTTTATGGCAATGAACTTACTAACGGAGGAAAGCCGATACCCCTGAAAAAACATTTTTGCCTCTGGTGGGACTTGAACCTCGAACCTCTGGGTTAGCAGGTAGACATGCTAACCATCACGCCACGGGTACCACTTACGTGAGTGCTGGACGCGAAAATGTGATGTAGAGCCTTATTCCGTTCAGCTTAGGACGCCTTTTTTCTATTACCTATAAGATGACGGGGCTTGCAGAACGAGAATGAGACAGCTAACGTTTCGACGATGTTCAAGAGAATCAATCGATCCTCTTTCGAAACATATTCTTTAAGTCTTAAGGTATTTTTCTCACCTACTTAGAAGGCGCAAAGATGTTTGGGGAGCACCAGACCAAATGTGGAGGTTATACTCTTGTTTTCAACGGGCGTAGACTTTTTAAATTGTTGCCAGATCAGAAGTGGTGACAAATTTCCTCAAACGTCTCAAAAACCTGAGCATTTTGCATCATTTTTGGCGAGTTCAAATATGTGGTCATTCCAACGAAGAGTAGGTACAAAAAATAATTAGTTTCGCTATAGAGTCTACATTCTCGAGCTCGGAAGGAACTAATATATTGAGTGTAATTGTTGAGTTGGTAGCAAACTGGGCTGTCAGTTAATTAGCTTTGTCAATAGACATACTAGCAGTCGTGATTTTGGCCTAGAATCGGGCGAACTTCTTCTTCGCTTTTTTCTTGCAGCTTCTTTATTTCGCTGCAGAAATTGGAATGGTGTCGGTTAAAGGATTTTTGCACATGGTATTTAACACGATAAGATTATGTGAATTGACTTTGTACTTGAGATATCTTCACTAGGTGGGTTTTTGCTACCATATGTCATACACTTATGTTAGTTTCCGCCTTTTTCCCAACATGTTCGTCAAAGTCTCCATCGAAAATTAAAAGCTTCTGTCTAAGGATATTCTTATGAAACTTGTAAAAATCTTTCCAAAATTCATCTTTTTCCACCTTCTCACATCCAATTTGGGGAGCATATGCACTGAAACTTTAAATTTCCACACCTTTCCTACCAACACAAATTTTAGAGACATCAAACGGTCACTAGATTTGGAAATGGTCCTGCATGTTGACGAAGTAGCTATTCTTCAAGAATGATACTGATACCGATTCCGCTTTAACCATGTTCCATTGTATAACATATTGTCAGTTTTTGATTTAACATCCAAAGAGTGGGCCCTATGTGCCAGCATTTAATTTTTTGGTCACTCAGGATGTCTACTTACCTCCTTAAAAAGGACCCTGGAGTCATCTTTGATTCCTACCTTACTGTTTCTCTACACATCGATTTCATTGTATCTAAGACTAACTCTCTACTTTGGCTTATATTCCGTAATTCCAAAGCTTTCAGGCCCATTAACGGTATGGCTGCTTCATATGTTAGACTTATGCATCTACTTCTTCCTGCTCTTCGACGTTACGAGCATTATAATCTCGAAGCGATCACTGGTCTCCCACCTAACCACCTCAGAAAGCGTAAGCCATTTTTTTTCGAGTTAATTTCGTTACAGTTGCCCCCACCCCCCCTTCAGGCAACACGCACAATGTTTTTCTTCTCTCAAACCAATCTCCTCATGCAAGTCTACTAGTACGTTTTTTACAATTAATCCTTAATAGCTTTGTTTTTGCTCTAGTTTAACTTCAAATGCTGCAGACGTAGATAGCTAAATCATTTCACAGACTCGCTCATGTCTTCCTGTTGTTTTGGCGCTTTCAGTTTTCCCCATAAATAATCTTCAGTCATGTGCGACTCATAATATAAAGTCTTGATAAAATTATGTGTTTCCATCATTTATCTTTCCTCTTAAGAGTGCTGATAGGGCACATAAGACTCTTGGAAAGTTTCTGTGCAATTTTGTTTCACTCTAAAATGAGAAGAACACGTTAAAACTTTAAAGCATCTTTTCAATATCTCTTTGTTCGCCAATTTGGCTGACATAGAGCAAAAACTAAAGAAACTTGTCACAAAGAAAATGCTAGTGACCTAGTTTCATGAAACTTCATAATTTTCTCCTTCGTTCGAAGAACTCTTATTTATTTTGAAGAAAAGTAGTTGCCTCAAATTTTCCCATCCAAAATTTGTAATTGCTCATGAATGACTTAAACTTTTGTCCTTTATCCAAACTTCACAAGCAAGAGTGGTGAAGTTTATTGAAGTTTTCTATCAAAATCGCTTCCTTGAAAATTTTAAACACAAAACCATTAGAATTTTCTGGTATTACAAAAACTCTGTCTTTTCTGTCTTAAGATTTTCGTTTTACAATAAAACAAGATGTGGTCTCGGGAAGTTATTAAAAACTAAACTCTTCGAAATTTCAACCCAATCCTAATAATGTAAATCTTACAAAAATGAATTCAAAAGAACACAAGCAACTCTTTTGACATTCAACAGTCATAAAGGAAATAAGTTTCTTTGCCTCGATTTGTGCTGAGCATGCTGAGAATTGGTTCAATAAGGGAATCTAAAAACTTTTTCGCCCTAAAAAATAACTTGAATAATTTAAGGCGCCATTACATTATCATTGGAAGATATCTTTCTCTTCTAGGCCGGATGATATGAGTCATTTTTCCTAAACATACTCATATATCCCAACAAACCTATGAACGAAACCGACGGAGGGTATTGCTTCCTTATGGAAATTGAATAGAGGTTTGGTTGGTTTGGATTTCTTGCTTTTGTAAGCAGGAAGGCATTCTAATAAAAACTCAACATATGAACCATTATAGTTCTCATTCCGGCCCTTCTCATTTATATGAAACTTAAAATTCAATTTTGGAATTTATGAAAATGTAGTTGATTTTCTTCCCTGGTCCATGATAGTAAACAATGGTTTGAGGTTTATTACGTAAATTTTGTGAGCTTAGCTTTAGTTAAGAAGGGAAATTGTAAGAATTTTTCCAACTAACTGTGTTGTTTGTAGTTGGTTGTAGCAGATTTTCTTCACCTACTGTTAGAAAGATTTCAACATGACACGAAGCTGCGCTCATGTCTGAAAGACAACGCCGGTTTTTCTTCGACTCTGCTTGACGTTTATGAGTTTAATAAAAAAAAATCGGTGAAACGTATCACAATATCGTTTAACTTCGATTTTACGATGGGTTCGTGTACAAGACAGCGTAACGTAACGACTCCAACTCGGTTCGATTGAACAACAGCAAAGTTAGTTCAAATCGAACACAGAACTATCACACGTTACAGAAGCTAATCCGAAGCGTAACTGTGACAGTATATTGATTGAACATTTTGATATGAGTTGAGGTCACGCTACGTTGTCTTGTACACGGACCAACGTTACATTGAAAAAGCGACATTGCGATAAAGGTAACTATTTTTCTTGGCTTTGCTCTTCTTCATATTCTTCCTCTTCTTCATATTCTTCGTCTTTTTCTTCTTCTTCTCTGGTTCTTGTTCTTGTTCTTGTTCTTGTTCTTGTTCTTGTTCTTGTTCTTGTTCTTGTTCTTGTTCTTGTTCTTGTTCTTGTTCTTGTTCTTGTTCTTGTTCTTGTTCTTGTTCTTGTTCTTGTTCTTGTTCTTGTTCTTGTTCTTGTTCTTGTTCTTGTTCTTGTTCTTGTTCTTGTTCTTGTTCTTGTTCTTGTTCTTGTTCTTGTTCTTGTTCTTGTTCTTGTTCTTGTTCTTGTTCTTGTTCTTGTTCTTGTTCTTGTTCTTGTTCTTGTTCTTGTTCTTGTTCTTGTTCTTGTTCTTGTTCTTGTTCTTGTTCTTGTTCTTGTTCTTGTTCTTGTTCTTGTTCTTGTTCTTGTTCTTGTTCTTGTTCTTGTTCTTGTTCTTGTTCTTGTTCTTGTTCTTGTTCTTGTTCTTGTTCTTGTTCTTGTTCTTGTTCTTGTTCTTGTTCTTGTTCTTGTTCTTGTTCTTGTTCTTGTTTCTTTTTCTTTTCTCTTTATTTCTTTTCCGTAATACGAGCATAGCGATCTCGAAGAGACCACATCTCTCCCACCTATCCTCTTTAGACTAGTGATCTGTCTGTGAGGTGCGCTATGAAAACAACTAACTTAAAGAAAGTCAATGAAGAGACAAGTAGATCCTTAAACAAAAGTAAACGGTTTTGCAAAATCTCAAGAAGTAAACGTAACGACAATTGTAATTTGGCAAAATAAGCTCCCGGTATGATTGAAACATTCGTTTGAGAGTAAAGTTTCTATCAATGCCGGAACTGAAACGATAGCCTTATCCAAACTCTTCAAAATTAACAGTCATACCACACTATCGACAAAACATGATTTCAAAAATAACTCCGAATCTTGTCCTCGGCAGCAAGCAGTTAGTCCCAAAACACTCAACTCCCAACGAATTGTTAGCTTTTTACTGTTTGAAGGCATTTTCCTGGTGGAAATGTCCGTTTTAAAAACTCATAAAAAACGTATATTGCTAACAAATAGCATAGCAAACCGTGCAGAACCGTCAGGGTTTATTTTTCGTGCAAAAATTCAAAAAAAAGAAAAACAATTTCTCTACCAGCTATGTACCCATTTGCCTGTTACAAGGGCGGAATGTTGTTAAAATCCAAAGACTCATTGTTAGCTTCTAAAAAGTATTGCAAATGATGTTTTTCACCCCTCTTCAGCAAATAGAATTAAAAAAACATAAAAAAGTAAATGGTAAATTGAAAGCACTCCATTTCCATTTTCTTCGGGGGTTCTCCTATGTCAAGGATATTTTGTAACCTTCGTATGAACTCGTGACCTGCGTTAATAATTTCATTGCCATGGTCTAATAATAAGTTGCGATACTCCCATCCACCCTGTCCCACACACACTTCCACACGCAGAGGCCGACGCGACGACGCACGCACGGGAGAGGAAAAAATATGTTTACTTATTTTTGAATACAGCAGCTATACTCGATCGTACTTTGCCTGTCTATTCTTCAACAATCTAAAATTCAAAGCAATGTCTTCGGGTATCTCGTTCAAGGAATTACAAACCATACTTTAGCCCAATCAGGATTGTATGCAAAACGAATCACGTCAATAAGGAAGCAAGGCTCATGTTTGGAGTTCGGTAGTCAGTACCTCTCTGCCATTGTATTGGATTTTCAATCTACAAAATACAAATGATGACAATAGGAACGGCAAACAAGAAAAAAAGGACAAGAAAAAGAAGAAGGGGACTGTATGGCCCCAAGGTTGAATTTGTTTTTTAGCCGTCTTTGTGCTTGTTGTTTGCCTTGAAAGAAAATAAGGTCATTCGATTTCCTTTAAGGGTTATAAAATGTTATAAAATGGATATACGTGTATTAACAGAGATGAGAGATCGATATCAATTGGAAACATCCTGCAATAATAACAAATCGCAAATGGCCGCCTGGTTTAGAATTCAAAAGGAAACAAAAGTAATTTCCTTCGCATGTTTCTAATCTCATTTATTTCTAAGAATTGAAACGACATTATTTTGTACTTTGACTATTCAAAATAATCGATTTAAAGTGCAGAGGGAAGGGGTTCATTGTAATTATTGTTATTATATGTGAGCTTATTTGCAAGCGAAAGGGAAAGCAAAATTAATCAGAAACTAATTACCAAATTACCAATATAGATAGATAGATAGATCGATAGATAGATAATTCTTTATTTACAAATTAAGAAGGTAACATTGTAAATTTGAATAAAAAAGTACAAGCATGGCGTGAAAGCCGTCTGCCGGATTTAATCTGAATTTTAGAAAAATTACCAATATACATCAAACAAAAGACTCATAAGTAAAGAGCTTCATAAGAGATTAAAGAAAAAGAAGTATTTAAAATACGGGACTTAGCCTTACGTCTCATATGATATTAAGCATTCTACATTTAACATTTTTATGATTGGGGAACAATTGGGACCCAATTTGGGATTTCCGTATAGGGCTTCCCTTTTCGGGACACATACAGGCCCGGAAGTATGCGCTAGGCGATCCCCAAGTCATTTCTAGTTGGGTTATTTAGGTAAGTTTCCATGACTAAGACAATTCAGATTTGAAGATCGAATAAAAATTTCAGCTCTCAGGCCAATCAAAAGCCAAATTTGTCAAAAAACAATTTCGAACTTAAGTCATATTACAGAAATAGCTAAATAGCTTTTCGAATCTAGTGAGATGAGTAGGTTGGCTTTATGAGTCAACTAAATTTGCAGTAATTTTTTCAAGCCATATTCTTCTTTAGTTGGCAAATTTCGGTTCAGGTGTTAGGCCAAACTTTAAGCAGAAGCCAATTGAATTTGAATTATGATGGTTCGATACTAAAGACTCGTTCGAACTAAGACAAAGTGTGGTTTTGAGAAGGTGGTTTAGGATAAGTAAGTGGTAAAAAAAAAAAAAAAGTATGGGAAGCGCTCATTTTGAAGAAATCGTGATAAGCCATGATAACGATGAGATTCGGAAGCTTAAGAAAAGAAGAAAGATCATGGCAGACAAACCTCGAACTCAAACTTTTAAGGACCAGCAAATTCACATCCACTACTGATGTTTTGGAAAGATCAGTTTTGCCAAGTTCTTAGCGGCGATGTGAACACAAATTTTCATGTCAGGCAGAATGACCTATTCCCGGTACCCGTGGTGTGATGGATAGCATATCCGCCTGTTAATCCAGAGGTTCGAGTTCGAATCCCACCAGAGGCAAAAATGTTTTTTCTACGGGTATCGCCTTTCGCGAGGAATTGGCAAGTCCTCCGTTAGTATTCATTGCCATGAAAAGCGCTTTCTCGATTAGCCGTTCGGAACCGGCAGAAAATTGTAGGCCCCCTCCATTCCCACACAAGGGATGGTTGTGAGAAATGCGCTAGGCCCAAGGGCTCCTCGCTCTGTTGCGCCACCCTATTTATTTTTTATTTTAGAATGACCTATTCAAGTTAAACGATGATTGAGAATGCCGCTTTCAGGAATTAGAAGAAACTAAGCCCATTTTTGCAAACTTAAGTCAAATGAAACTGCAGTGAGGCGAGTTTTTCATGCCACTGATTTGCAGAACCTGACCGAGAGAATGTATGCCCGATGAATGAAACCTCAGTATTATATGCCCGATCCTATAAAAAGGAGGACCTTGAGCCTCCTTAACGTCACGTATAAGATCTTGTCTGCTGTAATAAGTGAACGTCTGAAAACCCACGTCAACAATGTGATACGTCATGGTTTCAGATCTGAAAAGTCGACAATCGACCACTATACGGAAGGTCTTAGAAAGACCCGGGAATACAATATCGATCTATGCACTCCATCTTTCAATCGATTTCAATGCCAGCGTACGACAGACACAAGCTGTGCAGTACAGAATCGTGTCTAATTTCGGCATCCCTGCAAAACTCGTTACTATTATGCAGGATAACTATAACGAACTTACTCTGCTCCGTTAAGGTAAAATACTCACTGAGAGCAATGATACCAAAAACGCCTTTTTAAGACCATGATCATCCCAGTTCTGCTATACGCAAGTGGACAGATCTTACCTAAGACGGATGATTAAACACATGGTCACTTTAAAAGAAATATGATCCGTGTGAACTTTATTCTCATAATGTGGAGACAATGTGTGGAGAAGAAGATCTAACCGCGAACTACACGAGCTGTTCCGCGGCGTTATTACAGCTGGAAGAGTATAGTCTTGCGATGGACTAAGATGCCTGGGACATGCAGAGTAGATGAACATCAACGGGTTGACAGATTTTCGAATCCTCTGGAAATCGCAGAAAGGGAAGATCTCGTTAAGTGGAAGAAGACCTCAACCGACTTATATTGCAAGACTAGAGTGAAGTCATCCGAAATCTTAGTTGTTGATGAAAGTTGTTGGTTCTGGTCCAGATTCATGCTGAACACAGCACAAAAGTCAATAGTACGGTCCCTGCGCTTTGGTTAAGATATTCGCCTTTGAATATGTATCGTCCATTTCAAAATCAATGTGACATTTACTTTTCTTATTGAAAGCAAATCAATTATTCCGTAATAAATTGTTATCACAGAAAATCAATCAGGTCTTAGTATAATCTTCAAATAGTCCATATCAATGCTTTTTGCCTCAGCATACCTTGTGTCTTCCAGAGTACCTATACAACAAAGCCTTATTTGCTATTTATCGCAACCATTCATGTGAGGGTGTTTTTGAATTTAAGAAGTGGTCAAGAACGGATTATACATATAAACGGATATCTATAACAAAACGAATTCTCCGTGGCAATTTTGCTCTCGAAGAAATTATTATACAAATTATTCCCTTTTAACATACCCCATCCCATTCGACATTCCAAAAGTGACCTGCTGTCCTTACAAAATAATATTCATACTTCAAATTACCAATTTGACCATCCCTTGGTTTGGATCAATGACAACCCAAGTCAAATGAGATAAATTGCTAATCATTATTTGTCCCTGTAAAGTTATCTTCTCAAGCATACAAAAACTCCATTCATTCCTCCTATTTCTGATTTAATTATTTTTCCATCAACGACAAAAGAAGCAAAGTTGACCCTGATTATGATTCATGAGGAAACGCCAATCCAAAAACAGCCTATAAAATTAAGGACAATATGGAAATAACTAGGTCGAGTTTCAATTAGGCGTTAATACGCAAATATGTTAACATTGTGGCTTTTCTTACACCAAGAGTATCACAATCAGATGCCAGATAGGTTCGGATTTACAGAAACACACAAAATACGTCAATGTAACCCTCTTGAAATATTTTCATAGGGATGATTTCGGGCATGTTTAATACTGTCGTAACCTTTTATTAAAATTGACACTTTGCTTAGTCTTCTGGAATATTCATAAGAGAAATCCGATACACAAATTTGGTTCTTGTTGCTTCAATAAAAAGGAAAGGATGTGTCTTTTGCCAGTTCATTGTAGATAATATGTAAACGAGGAAGATGGAATGTTGAAATGTGTTTTCATATTTCAACTGCGTATAAGTAAGTCAGATCGGAGAAGGAGAATATTGAAATGATTTTAAAGGAAAAGTTTTACCTGTGTGTGTGTGTTTTACACTTTTTTTTTGCTTGATTATACAAATGTGTATGTGTATCCAACATTTATTTCAGATGATGTTTTCAATTTCTGAAAACTTACACAAGCCTAAGGGCCATGATAAAACTTATGCGTTGAATTTCGTATGGACATGTGAAAAAAAGCTTTGCGAACACGGAAATTGGTCAAAACAGGATATTTCAGTGCATGTTTTAGAATTGCAAAAACTATTTTTATGTTCTTAGGCAAAACATAACTTGTAGGTAAACTGACATCCATGGTGTCCTTCGACGAACTTTGAAGATTTTGCAGGATGGAATGCACAAGATTTTGAGTTTTTGGACGGGGTACTAAGAGAAAAACGAACGTGTCCATGAGCCTAACCAATGAATTCAGTGAAAACTAACAAAGAAAGGAAAATAAAATGAAGGATGAAGGGAAAGAAGTTGAGGCTTTGATTATGTTTGATAATTAAATTCAGGAAATTCAGTATACCAGCTTATTGACGGTGCATATTTAATTAAGGAGTCTTCAAATATATTACAAGCATGGTCTTGGAGACATGCTCGAGAAATTCAAGATTTCACCCATTGTTAATAAAAAAACAACCAAGAGGCATAACAGAAAATCGAAGTGAGTAGATCCTTTTATACTAAAATGTTGCAGTGGTCACTAGCCCATGTGCTCTAACTTATGTTTCTGAGCTTCATCAAACGTCAAGAGCAGTTTTCTAAGGTCATATGAATCTGATGACGTGATTTTACTAAAACAAAAAGATAATCTTTAAGGAAGGTGACAAGGGAGTAACGGATTTCTCACTGGAATCAAGTCGACAAGAATTTTATGAACAACCAAGAAAGTTGAGATTGGAGTGAAATCGGCGGTAAATTGGAGAACTGAAAAACGATGGCATTAGAAACCAATGCAGGGGGTCAAAGTTCCTAAAAATTTAAGTCTACTCCTTCGATATGTTAAAAACAATATCTTTTCTATAGAAATGGTGAATCTCAGTTTTTTCTTCCGCCTACCCGATCACTGTAGTGTGTTCCAAGCGGAAATTCTTGCGATTAAGGAGGATTCGAATCTTCTCGGACAGCCAAGCTGCCCTTAAATCTCTTGCCTCTGTCTCTACAAAATCCATCACGGTCCAAAATTGTCAGATGTCTCTGAGGGAGATGTCAAATCAGTTCAACATTCACCTTTCATGGGTGCCAGGGCACAGGGACATACCAGGCAACTGTATGGCAGACGAACTAGCCAAAAAAGGCACGACCACTTTCCTACGCTCAGAATGGAACAACATAGGTGTACCTATCGCTACATGCAAACTCCTACTTAGACAAGACGCTTCGGGGATAACAAACACTAGATGGACTGAGAGTAACAACTACCTTCCAACCAAAAAGTTTGGCCGTGTGGTAGACTCAAAACGCCTGAAGAGTTTGTTAGCCCTGAACCGCCTGTATCTAGGTTCTACCATATGTGTTCTTACGGGACACTGTCTAATAGGGAGACACGCCAAAAGACTTGGTGTGCTTTCCAATGATTTCTGCAGAAGCTGCATGGACGAGGAGGAGGAAGAAACCGTTCAACATCTTCTTTGCTCATGCCCTGCACTACTTTATAGGAGGAAAACTCATCTCGGTGAATTCTTCTTCGATGATACTAGCGACTTAGCTTACATAGACCCTAAAAGTCTTTCGAAATACATTAAAAGTTCCGCGTGGTTCGACTAGCAGGTGATTGACCGGCTAGTCCCGTAATGGAAGATTAATAAGTGATCAACTCGTTAATCTTACATCGGGTTTCTGAGATCAGTAGGTGATTAACTTGCTGATCTCTGTGGTATCACAATGGGCCTTTGCGGCCCAAGTGTGTCAGGTAATGTATTCATTGGCTGACAGCCACTTCCACCTAACCTAACCTAACCTAACCTAACCTATAGAAATGGTAAGTGCAGAGGAAACTAAAAGTTCCTTAAAACCGTTACATATTTATTAATGATTTGGCTCGGCGAATTTTGGAAGTCCCACTAAGGACAAATTTCAGTCGTGGAAGGTGGAAACCTCGCATGTTAGGAGTCGCAATCAACAGAAAGAGGGGACTACCCTCGATCGAACGAGAGGTCTCAAAAAATCAAAAGCAGAACAAATAAGTAAATAGAGTGGCACCACAAGGCTGTCGGAACTTCGGTCCTTTTCGACTTGTAATTTCAAGTCGATTCCGAACTCCTCGCATAGAGAGCGCTTTTCATGGCAATGTGATTATACCCGGAGGACTATCCATTATCCAATACCTCGTGAATGGTCTTGTCTTGGTGTTTATGGGACTAAAAATTCCAACTCTTTCGCGACTGCAACGAAACATGCTTACCACTACGTCACGAGTTAGAAATCGAACCAAAGCGAAACCAATAGTTAGATGAAGAATTCAGGTTGGTAAATGCAGCGAAACAAAAAGCACAACAAATGTTAATGCAAAAGAGAACAAGGGCTGCTTTCGACCAGTATATCGAGATTTAAAAGGAAAAAAAAAGGGAAGACCAGAAAATTCTCAAGGAATGAGGTTCGGAGGCTTAACAAAATGGTAAAAGTACCTTGCCAGGGTGGCAAAACTGATATCAAGCCTGTAAATACCAGCAAAGAAACATAGTTACATAGACGCAATCACAACTGAGCATCTGGAAACACCACTTCTGCAGCGGCGATGAAGACACAAATTCCGCTATCAGGCGGAACGCCTTATTCATATGCAAACTAAAATCAAATAAGACTGCAGGTGCAGATGGCCAGACTTTTCAAAGCAGCAGGAAATCAGTTGCAAAGGAGCATGCAACAGCTGATCTGCATGATATGGTCTGCAGAAAACATGCCCGATGAATGGAAACTCAGTATCGTATGCTAAAGAAGGGCAACTCTCACAATTGCGCCAATTATAAAGAAATAAGCCTCCTTAACGTCATTTATAAGACCTTGTCTGCTGTAATATGTGAATGTCTGAAACCCAACGTTTAAAACTTGATAGGGTCTTATTAATGTGGCTTTAGACCAGAGAAGTCCACAATAGACCAAATTTTCACATTGGGGCATATGCATAAAAGAGAAGTACTTACTAGTAGTATAATGGTTACAGTATATACTAGTACTACCAGTAAAAGCTCAAAATTGGAGTATTTACTTTATTTGGTATGCATAAAGTTAAGTTTATACTTGTAAGACTATACTAGTAGTATATACTGGGTTCATGCAAGCAAATACTACCAATTCATCGGAAATTGGCAGTAGGTACTAGGTAAGTATATAATTTATTAATAATAAAATTTACTACGTAATGCACAGTTCTGCAAACAGTACTCTGATGGAAGCCTGTGTCTTCTCCAACCCCGGCTTGAAATCCTGGATCTCTAACATATCTCATAAAGATTCGCATATTTTCATCAGGGGTAGTAGATCCTCCTCTTTTTTCAGTTTTTCTCATTTTTTTTAATTGGGTCTCTAGGTCTTGAAACAACGGTACTTGCCATACAACCGATATGATAATACTTATTTTTCTCAAAAACGGCTCTAACAATTTTGATAAAATTTTACTAGAGGTATTATTTTTGAATAGCTGTTCTAATGATGTAAAAAAATTTTTTTTTGGAAAAAGTCTAAAAACGGTCCCCCCATAATACCGTTCTTTCCAAAACCAACTTTCTCACTAATGGCTAACACAATTTTAAAATCAAAAAAGAAAGTTTTGTGGCCATTTATTCGTTTCGAAAAAAACAATTTTTTTTTTAAATTAATGGAAATCTGAAAAAACGAAATTTTTCAAATGCAGATATGCAACCTTTCGAAAACAATCTAGGACTTCTAAAATATGAAATTTCGCTAAAATCATGTTTACATGAAAAAATTGAATAATAAAAGTATTTTATTATTGTTAGTTGGAGTATTGTGATTTTAAAATTAAAACAGAAAGTTTTGTGACCTTCACTCCATTAATGCGTTTCGCCCAGGTGCAACAAATGGGCCCATCAGTTAGATGTCAGCATCTAATTTTTTTCTGCGATTACACTTAAAAAAGCGGTTATTTAAAATAAATAAAGTCTACCGAATGCTTGGATATAAAACTGCCGACTAAAATGGACGTTTAACACCAAAAAGTATTTACTAGCAAATGTTCAAGTTGGTTTTTAATTGCTTGAAAAAATTGCAGTACATATATACTTGAACAAAATAGTTTTTATGCATACCGATTAAAGTATTTACTGGTTCAATTCATCCGAAACCAGTAAATACTTTGGTACCAAGTAAAGGGTGATTTTTTTGAGGTTAGGATTTTCATGCATTAGTATTTGACAGATCACGCGGGATTTCAGACATGGTGTCAAAGAGAAAGATGCTCAGTATGCTTTGACATTTCATCCAAACATGCCAAACGATCTGCCACAACGTCGAATTTTCAGTGAATGGGCCCTAGAAAAGTTGGCAGAAAATCCGCTTTTTTATCGACAAATTTTGTTCAGCGATGAGGCTCATTTCTGGTTGAATGGCTACGTAAATAAGCAAAATTGCCGCATTTGGAGTGAAGAGCAACCAGAAGCCGTTCAAGAACTGCCCATGCATCCCGAAAAATGCACTGTTTGGTGTGGTTTCTACGCTGGTGGAATCATTGGACCGTATTTTTTCAAAGATGCTGTTGGACGCAACTTTACGGTTAATGGCGATCGCTATCGTTCGATGCTAACAAACTTTTTGTTGCCAAAAATGGAAGAACTGAACTTGGTTGACATGTGGTTTCAACAAGATGGCGCTACATGCCACACAGCTCGCGGTTCTATGGCCATTTTGAGGGAAAACTTCGGAGAACAATTCATCTCAAGAAATGGACCGGTAAGTTGGCCACCAAGATCATGCGATTTGACGCCTTTAGACTATTTTTTGTGGGGCTACGTCAAGTCTAAAGTCTACAGAGATAAGCCAGCAACTATTCCAGCTTTGGAAGACAACATTTCCGAAGAAATTCGGGCTATTCCGGCCGAAATGCTCGAAAAAGTTGCCCAAAATTGGACTTTACGAATGGACCACCTAAGACGCAGCTGCGGTCAACATTTAAATGAAATTATCTTCAAAAAGTAAATGTCATGGACCAATCTAACGTTTCAAATAAAGAACCGATCAGATTTTGCAAATTTTATGCGTTTTTTTTTTTTAAAAAAGTTCTCAAGCTCTTAAAAAATCACCCTTTATATACTTTTTTTCCAGTCTTTACTATGGTTTTATGCATACGAGAATTAGTATATACTTAAGAAATTTACCAGTAAAAGCATTTACTAGCCTTTATGCATATGGCCCAATGTCTGGTCTTGGAAAAAACCCGATATTATTATATCGATACACAGTATCTATACATCGATTTCAAGGCCGCTTATGACAGTATTTACAGAAGCGAGCTGTACAGAGCCATGTGTAGCATCCCTCCAAAACTGGTACGACTATGCAGGATGAGTTTGAAGAATTCACGCTGCTCCGTCAAGGTTGGTAAAAAATTCATCGAGACCTTTGATGTCGGAAAAGGCTTTAGGCAAGGCGTCAAATTGTCATATGATTTCTTTCATCATACTTGAAAATCTTGAAGAACAGTCTTTCAAAAGTCTGTACAAAATCGCGTAGGCGAGTACGCAGACGATATTGACGTAATCGGAAGAAAAAAGCGTGACATCATAGGTGCTTTTGCGAGTATTGAAACAGAAGCGGCAAAAATGGGATTGATGGTTAATCGGGGCAAAACGAAGTATATGTTGTCATCAAACAAGGACACAGAAAATCGACGAATTGGACAAAACGTCACAATAGACAGACATAACTTCGAGGTAGTACAGGACTTCGCCTACCAAGGACCGACTATAGACACGGAAAACAACATCAGTGCGGAGATCAAACGGAGAATAACTCTTGCCAACCGTTGCTGTTGTCTGTAGCAGTCGCCATAGTAGATCTCACAGTTTTTCATGTTCTTTATGCCCGGTTCACTCCATTGCACTTCGATGGCGGTTATGTTTGCTTTGCAGGGCGTTCGCTAATTCTCCAGCTGCACGTAATCCATTAAGAGATCTTACGGTCCCCGTGCAGATCCGGAGGTCATTGTCCTTTTTTCGTTTGCTTGGGTCGTCAACTTTGAAATCATTATCGTTATCCGAGGCTATTGGTTGTTTCGGAACCAGATGTTTTTTTACGTGGTTGGGTAGTTAACCCTACGCACAACCCCCGACCTGGAGGGCCAGGTCCTTTTGGATCCCTTCGGACACAACGGGCTGGAATATCCAGTGTCAGTACACTGCTGCACTGGTGTGAGTGCTTGCGTTGGCTCACCAGGAGCTCATCCGCCACCATCTCTATTTCAATACCCTGTTCTAATATTAAAAAACCCTGAAAGACCTTTAAGCCAAATATATTGGAGTAGCTCTTTCAGGGGTTTCTGCTTTTTTTGACTGCTGAAGTCTACCGTTTATTCTGTCATTCGAATTCATCCGCTGGGACATTTACGCAAAAGCTGTCGTAGACCACTGAGATTCGTGCAGTCAGTCATTGTTCGCAGAGCATTATAGTGTTGATCTCAATTCTTTTGTTCCGCATTCCTTTGTCAACACTCGAACTTACTAGTTTAGCAGGTCAGCTCCGGACGGAGCATCCCAGGGCCCAGTGGATACCGCGTGTAGGTATAGTAAGCACAATTTATTTATTTATTTATTTATTTATTTATTTATTAATTTAATTTAGTCAAACAGAATTACAAAATTCTTACAGACTATTCAATACAAAACATCGATAGTATATACAGGGTGTCCCGTAATTCGTTTTACATACTTTGGGATATGATTCTTGGTCATATTCTAAGAAAAAAATTGTTCTACAGTAAAGTCCGTTTCTCAAGTTTGACATCACTTTTTGACAATTTAAAAAAAGGCTAACTTTGGTGTACCCTGACCTGTGTTAAATTCGATATCTCTGTCAATACTGATAATAGAGACCTAATCTTAGACTCAATTTTTTTCTAAAATAACAACCTTTAAGACTGCATTTAAATTAGGCTTCCATAGGTTTAGGGTTGCCAGATTTTCAATTTTAAGTGGTGCTCAAATTTTCTTCCCAAAACAATGTTTTGACTTTGAGGTAATTTTTTTGGAGAAAAGGCCTGATAAACATAGAGTTTCTTTATTTTTTACAGATGAACAAAACAATAATAAGGAAAAAACTCAGCATTAAGTTAGCTCAAAAACCCATCCATTTTTTGATACTAAGAAAAATACGAAATGGGAAAAATTTAAAAAAAAATAATAAAAAGTTCTTGCTTTGAGGTTTGTTTGAATAAAACAATAATATGGTCACTTTTAGTAGTTTTTTTATGTATTTAATACAAATACAATTATAAAAAGTGCTCAAAGCCCCATCCTTCGTTTTGAATCCATGCCAGAGCCCGTTTTTGGATTTCATTGTGGGTGTTTGCTGTCGATAACTCTTGTCTTACTTGTAGTCTTGTAATCTTTGAAACTGTATTTAAATTTGACTCCTATAGGCTAAGGGTTGCCAGATTTTCAGTTAGTATAAAGTTCCTGGTATCCTTTGTTGTGCTTTTCTTCAATTTCCATTTAAAAACTCACATAAGAAAAAAAATGTCTGCGTATTCTTCTCTCGTAAATGAAAGCATTCCAAAAAAACTCTCTGATCAAACTGCAATCGTGACTTAATTTGACAAACTAATGAACAAATTTGTTTTCTTATTCTTTTATACGACTTATTTACCTATTGAACATTCATACCCCAAATTTAAAGCAAACATCCACAATGAAATCCAAAAACGGGCTCTGGCATGGATTCAAAACGAAGGAGGGCGCTTTGAGCACTTGTTATAATTGTATTTGTATTAAATACATAAGTGATCATATTATTGTTTTATTCAAACAAACCTCAAAGCAAAAACTTTTTTTTATTTTTTTTTTAAATTTTTCCCATTTCGTATTTTTCTTAGTATCATAAAATGTATGGGTTTTTGAGCTAACTTAATTTTGAGTTTTTTCCTTATTATTGTTTTGTTCATCTGTAAAAAATAAAGAAACTCTATGTTTATCAGGCCTTTTCTCCAAAAAAATGACCTCAAAGTCAAAACTTTGTTTTGGGAAGAAAATTTGAACACCACTTAAAATTGAAAATCTGGCAACCCTAAACCTATGGAAGCCTAATTTAAATGCAGTCTTAAAGGTTGTTATTTTTACAAAAAATTGAGTCTAAGATTAGGTCTCTATCATCAGTATTGACAGAGATATCGAATTTAACAAAGGTCAGGGTACACCAAAGTTAGCCTTTTTTTAAATTGTCAAAAAGTGATGTCAAACTTGAGAAACGGACCTTACTGTATAACAATTTTTTTCTTAGAATATGACCAAGAATCATATCCCAAAGTACGTAAAACGAATTACGGGACACCCTGTATATACCTAATTAACCACCAGAGTGCAAAAAAGATTTCAAATTTGACTTAAAAATATTTCTACTATAAGAAAAGTTCAAAATATCAATACTTGCATTATGACATACCGAGTTTGCTTGTCTTAAGCAACGCGCAATAGGTTCATTGAAACCATAATTAGTTCTATGATAAGGTACAAAAAATAAATTATTAGATCTAAAAGAATATGATTGACAATTGATACCAATCAAATCAAGCAAAAAAGAGCATGCAATTTTATCATTTAAGACATCTCTTACAAACATTACATCAAAATATTTACGACGTGTTTCTAGGTCTTGTAGGCCAAAAAGCAGGCAGCGAGCATTGTAAGAAGGTCTAACAATATTCCAGCGTAAGAGATAGAACAAGTATCTGGTGAAACGTTTTTGAATTCGCTCCAGTCTGTTTGAATGTGTGGAATAAATCGGATTCCATATTACACAGCAATATTCGAGGACTGATCTTACATAAGCAAAATACAAACATTTAAGTGTGAACGGGTCTTTAAAATCTTTCGAATTTCGAATAACAAATCCCAACATAGAATTAGCTTTCGCTGCGATGTAGTCTATGTGACTAATAAATGTAAGCATCGAGTCAAATATAGCTCCGAGATCTTTTTTTTCGTTAATCTTACTAAGAGGCACATTTCGTATAAAGTAAACAAAATTTACACAAGACTGACGACGACAGAAAGTTAAACTTTGGCATTTTGAGATATTTAATTGCAATTTGTTTTGTTCACACCACATAGATAAGTTTAATAAGTCTTTTTGCAATTTTAAACAATCACATATGCTATTAACAGTGCAGTAAATTTTTAAATCATCAGCATACATAAGACATTGGGATTGAACAAGAACATTAGGAATATCATTAACAAGTAACAGAAATAATAACGGCCCCAGATGGCTTCCTTGAGGAACACCGGATGTTACATTCATGGCACGCGATAAGCACTTGTCTATAGGAACATATTGAGTTCGACCACTTAGATACGAAATGAGCCATTCCAACATATTTGAGTGAAAGCCATATCTTCGCAGCTTACAAATAAGAACGGCGTGATCTACTTTGTCAAAAGCCTTCGAAAAGTCTGTGTAAATTACGTCGCACTGTGAACCACTTTCAAGAGACCTTAGCACAAAATTAGAAAAAATAGCAAGATTGGTAGTAGTAGATCTACCGCTAACAAAACCGTGCTGATATGGTGAAATTAAAGTTTTTAGTGAAATAGCAAGTTTTTTATAAATAATTTTTTCAAACAGTTTTGGGATTGTTGATATTTTACAAATTGGTCTATAGTTCGTTACTTCGTTCTTTGATCCAGCCTTGTGAATAGGGGTAACAAATGAGCACTTCCAACAATCTAAAAAGGAGCCTGCCTCGAGTGAACGATTGAAAATGATAGTTAGAGGCAGGGCAATAGCCTGCGCACAATTTTTCAAAAGTATAGGAGGAAAACCATCCATGCCCGGTTGCTTATCTAAGTTCAATGCACACAACTCTTCTAACACTTCATTAATAGATATATTTAAAAAGCCGATATCAATCAAACTCGAAGAACCATTTCTATCAAGCACTGTTGCATCATTAAGGGGAACATACACTGAACTAAAAAACTGCGCAAATAGATTGCAGACTGTTGGAAGGTCGGATGAAGTTATGCCCGACAAATGCATAGTGCTAGGAATGCCCACTGATTTCTTTTTACTGTTAATGAAATTCCAAAAACATTTTGCATTGCTTTTGAGTTTGCTTTCAATACAAAAAATGTGATGCTTGTACAAAAACTTATTTAGAAAATCAAACCTCTTTTGAACACTGCAATATTTTTCATATAATAAAGAACTATTGTTAGAGTTTCGATACAATTTATATGCTCTGTTTTTACGGTTGTTAAGATTTAGCAGTTCTCTATTGAACCACGGCGGTTTGTTAGAGACATTCTTAATAGTCTTCGGAACGAATAAATTGACTGCCTCTTTAAGCTTATCTGTAAAATTAAGGTATGCGTTATTAACATCTGAGTTGCTTAAGACAGACATCCAATCGAAAGAAAAAAGAAAATATGACAATGAAACAAAATCACCTTTAGTATAATCATAAGTGTTAATGTCTTGAGCGGCAGTTTTAAAATAAATATAATATTTGAAACTTATGTCTAATGCTACATGGTGGTCTGATTTTGACAGCAAGTTAGAGGGAAGATTAACATCAGCGCAAAGTTCTTTATCAATAAATATCAAATCAAGAATACGATCAAGGTTATTAGGGAAGCTATTTATTTGCTGAAGATCATACGCTGTCAATCTGTCGACAACTTCACTATCACAATCATTCCTTACATTGAAGGGTAATAAGCAGAGATCGTCTTCATCAAAAACCCACTTAACAAATGGCAAGTTAAAATCTCCAACTATAACAATGTGTTGGTTTTCTTTCAAATTTTTTTATATTTCGCAACAGTTATCAATGTGAAGTTTATAAATTTCAAGAGAACTCTCTGGTGGTATATAACTTACAGCAATGTACACATCATGAATTTCATTTAAATTTACTTTGATTATTAGCTGATCAATATCGTACTGCAAATCTGTATCTTTTGATGGCAATGGAACTTCAGTAGATGAAAACGATGATCGCACTGCAATCATAACACCTCCACCTCTGTCCTTTCCAGTTGTATCGGGACATCGATCTTTCCGAAAAACGTTGTATTGTTGACTGTTGAACATTTCAGCTGTGCGATGGTTCTCATGAAGCCAAGTTTCTGTGAGAGCAATCACATCATATAGAGATGACGAGGAAAAAAGAAGCATTCCATGAAGTTTGGTTCTTAGACCACCAGCGTTAAGGTAGTATAAGAGAAATGATTTTTCTTGGGCAGGTTGTGTCACATGTGATTGAATTTTTAATTGATTTTCTACTTTTTCTATGTTCCCATTGGCATTTTCCTGCTGTTCAGGTTTTTTGGAGTGAAAATAAATTCACGAACTTCTACTCCCATAGGCCAAACAGAGGGATTGAGAGCTTGTTTCAAGAGATTCTCCGGAATAGCTACTTTGAAGTTCAAAAATGAAAGTTCATTAGTATCAGCATCTCTTTTTAGAAGCTTTTTGCACTTTATGGAAGTTGAAGAGATCTTAAGCCTACTTGCCATATATGCAGTTATTGATTCTTCAGATGTGTTGATGGCGAATCGTGACAAGTGTAACCACTTCATGTTTGGTACTACTTGTAATGATGTATCCGAAGAGTCGATTCCCACAATTTTTCGATGGCGTTGAGCAAAAATCCTTTCACTTGATTCATTGGATGTGGCAAGGGCTACTGTTTCGTTGGTATTGTTGCTGGCAGGTGTATTTGAGGTTCGAATGGTAGCAGTAGTTATTGGATCACTGTTGGCTTCGGCTTCAAATAAGCAGGAAGGATCACATGAGCGAAAATCCATTACTGGTAGCGCCAACAGTTCATCTCTTCTAGGCATAGAAAGTGGCAAAACTGTATATGTCGGATGGGGAACTAACGGGTTAGAGCACTCCTCATCCGCAATGGAAGCTATTGGAGAGTCCAGTGGTTCGCTAGTAACCAATCCACAAATACCAGTATTGCTTACAGCGGTTTTGATAGCGCCTGAGCGAAGTGTTCTCGGCTCTAAATTTGCAGAGACATTACGTTGACGTGATTTTCTTTGCTGCTGCTGCTGCTGCTGTTGTTGTTGTTGTTGTTGTTGTTGTTGTTGTTGTTGTTGTTGTTGTTGTTGTTGTTGTTGTTGTTGTTGTTGTTGTTGTTGTTGTTGTTGTTGTTGTTGTTGTTGTTGTTGTTGTTGTTGTTGTTGTTGTTGTTGTTGTTGTTGTTGTTGTTGTTGTTGTTGTTGTTGTTGTTGTTGTTGTTGTTGTTGTTGTTGTTGTTGTTGTTGTTGTTGTTGTTGTTGTTGTTGTTGTTGTTGTTGTTGTTGTTGTTGTTGTTGTTGTTGTTGTTGTTGTTGTTGTTGTTGTTGTTGTTGTTGTTGTTGTTGTTGTTGTTGTTGTTGTTGTTGTTGTTGTTGTTGTTGTTGTTGTTGTTGTTGATGTTGTTGTTGTTGTTGCTGTTGCTGCTTCTTTTGTTGCCGCTGCTGTTGGGGTTGTTTCAGCTGTTGTTGTTGTTGCTGGTTTTCTTGGTACTCCAATTCCAAACTTTGCATGTTGCAATTTGTTTGTTGTGCATTTGATAGCTTATGTATTTGTTGTTGTATGGGAAGAGGCTGGGGTGACGGGGTAAGGAAGATAAGGGGATGTTAAGATGTTGCAACCGGGGTCAGAGCATCTAATTCAATGTTCTTAAATGAATTTGACATTACATTAGTGCAAGAAGTATCAAAGTCAAAAATCACATCTAACTCTTTAAAAATTGAATTAGCACTAGCAAAAAGCTTCTTGAGCTTTATAATTTTCCAGTGTAATTTATCCACTGAAATTTTATCGTGTTCTTGGCAATAGAAATGAAACCCTTTTACAGAAACAAACTTATCTGCATCTTTACCTTTCAATCCGACGCATTTCGCATGAACTTGCTGAAGGCACACATCACAAGACACCGTTATGTCGTTAGTGTATTTTTTGCATATTAAACAATTTAAATCATTCATTGTCACTTGGGCGTTTTACGTGAGCTACACAAAAATATTAATCAGATAAATTTACACAAATAAATGATTTGGCAACCCTTAAACTTTGAGATTACAAGTAATAAATAGTCTGTTTTTTCTTAAAACTTGAATAACTTTCAAAGTATAAAACACACAACGAATTATAGCCCCTTTATTGTAAACTGGGGAGATTTTATGCAAGATCCTTGTAAGGAAATGTAATAAATTACGCAATAAAGCAAGTTACAAAAACACTGTTGATGCTAAGGTTAATGGTACTGTTAAATGAAGAATTGAAACTATCACTTATTATATTAAACTAATATTCAGTACTAGCACTAGCGCAGTAGAATCGGGTGTTATTAAATGTTTACTCGATATGGGCACTTGCTAAACCGATCTTAGAATACTTTGGGGTATATTTGACGATTGAATACTATTAAAAATTAGAAAAATTCAAGAGCGCAAAACTAAACACTAGATGATAAGGCAGGGTTACCATCTGCCGATGACGTGTACTATAAGTTGCAACATCTGGGCGCCGGCCGCCAAGTTGACACCAGTCAGAGCCTTCCCGAATAGTACAACGCCCATCCACCGAAGTTGTGTTTTCATCCAGGTCAAAATACCAGAAAACAAATTTATATGCACTATGCACCCACTTGAAAACGACCCTCTGGGAATAACAATAAGTGAGAGAATGGTCGCGAGTCCTGTAATCTCAAGATAAATTACGAATGCCGAAGAGTAACCGACACAATCAATATGACTCAGTAGGTCAGTAGTCAAAGCAATAAACGAAGACTTTTTCCACGCTTTCTTTAAAAGGTAGAAAACACTTATCTTTTTCCTGACGAATCCTATCAAAGAGTTCCTTTGCCCGTACTGGCACTAACTCCCCTGGATTCCTGCCTGTAAAAAGCTTTCCTGCACACAAAAATAAAATGATAAATTTGGCCATTCTGCCCACACAGAAACTTTTCACAACTGAAACTTGTAATATCTACTTTCAACTAGTCATTAAAATACTCGTTTAAAAATCTTTCAATCTTAAAAACTTTCTGGCACTACATCCTTTTTAGAGGTAAACTAAGAAGCGCCCTTGGCTTGGCGGTTTTTTCGTTCATCGGTGCATTCAGCATATTTCACTCAACCTTGACCAATCAGAAACGCGGTGGTTCGTTACGGACAGAGGGTACCTGTAGTACTCTCAGCAAATTCGCTGTAGCCTGCACCCGCCGCCGCCGTAGCCCGTAGGCGAAACGCATCCATCGCTCTTTTAAAAACAATTTTGTTGCTGAATCTCTCTGTCATAATAGATTCTCAACATCTCAAATGAGTGATCCAGATCTGTTCCATTTCATTCCGTTCCAGAATACAAAATTGAAAATCTATTACTAACAAATTCCCTCTTTCCAACTATAAGCAACTGTGCAAGAAAACATTTTAGACAAGGATCCAGTTAGAGAGGATTCGTCATTTTTCGCAAAAATACTTCGGTGAACCTTCGCGCGAAATTTGGGAAATGGGGATAATCTTATAAAGAGTCATTTCCTTGCTAAGTTAGAGTAGGTCTAGGTACTTAAGTTGGGCCCTCGGCCTTTACGGTGGGAGCTCAGCCACTACGTTGAGCTCTTTGCCGTTTATATTTTTAAGAAGGCTTCAAATGCGAGATTCTAATGATGACTGATATCTTCAGTGTGTTAAAGGTGGGTAGCCAGATCTCAACCTTATTGAACAAATAATATGTTGCTAGCAATATTTCAATATGCTTTGTACTCTGCCAGCAATTTGAACCCACAACAAACGAAGGGGGTATAAATGGAAATAGGAAAGAAAACTAAAGGTCTAACTTGTTGTGGTAAAATTTTACCGCAATAGAAAAAACTATATTATTATTTCTCTGATTGTGTGAGGTATTGCGGTTTTATGAGAAAAGAGGTTTCAATTGCACTTTCTTATTACATATAACTAAACTTCTTTGTTGTTTATTTTAATTCGACAGTTCATGATTTGATTTGCCTTTACACAATAAATTCTTCTCAATAAAACCACTTGATCGAATAGATCAAAATAGAAAAACAATTACTTACTGCCTCAGGGGGGAAATAAATAAGTAAATCCTTCATTCAACCGCAATCGTCACGATAGTATACATACAAAGAACGAGAGAAGGAAACATCACAAAGAGAAACAAAGTGATTTAATATCTTCGAATCGATACCAAAATCCGCTGGGTACTCATCAAGTAGTGCATCCCAAATACGTTTCGTTTCAATCGAAGTCAAAAGATACAATTATGGAGCTCTTGAATAACTTATCGAATTTGCATAGACGTCGAAACATGTTGTGCCATTCAAAAAGAAAGCCAAGTACCAATTTGAAGTGCAATATTATTACTCAGTAATACAGGGTTTCTCAGGAAACGTTGTCAATAGTTTGATTATTACATTTGAGGGCTGGTTCTTAAAATGAAGACACAGTACCAGTCTTGTAGAAAGAAACGATATCTCCATGACTCAAGACACTGGAAATATAAAAACGCAATCTCTTAAACAAATAATGATGATTTTATTAAGGATACAAGAAATTGAAAAGATTTCTCATAAGAAATAATTATTGTTATTTTAAATAAATTTTTTTTTGTGTAGCATGTGGTAAAGATTTCTGCCTGTTTCGTGAAAATTCAGAGTTCGAATTTTGAAAGCATCCGATGAGCTTTCCACGAATACTTGGACTTCGTGTAGAATTGGCAAATCCTCCGAGCGTAATCACACTGTCATTGAAAGCGCTTTTTCACACAGACACTCGAAATCAGCAGTAAATTTATTGGTCCCCTTCGATCCTCATCAAGGTTTGGATGAAAAAAATGCGCTAGACTCTAGCTCTCTCACTTTTTTTGTCTGCCACCCCAGCCAGCCTATTAATTATATTTAAATTTAAATAACACGAATCGGTAACAAGAAAAAGGAAAGCTTTATTTTCAAAGTCTTTGGTTCAAAAATATAAATTTTCTCTCTCACAATTAGAGGATATAGGAAGCACCATTAATAGTTAGTTTGTTGTCTTTTACACAATTTACTTCATTCTTTATTTATCAGTTTACTCAATTTGTTTTGTGTTTAAATGTTTGACTTGCAAACTATTTCCTTTCAAACTGGAAACACCCTGTGTCCTTACAGATCCTAAGCTTAGGGCTAGACATAAATTCCTCCCATTCTTGAACTTTTCTATGGGTTGGATGACCTTACTCAACTTCAATATTTCTTGCTTCGAAGGAAATCGATAACACTTTTGTTGTTTGGTTCGACATTCATGAAAAGTTTTTATGTTGAAAGCATCCTTAAGCGAAAAAAGAAAAAAAAAAGATTTGATGAAAATGCACTTTTGAAGAGATTGAATGAAGAAACCAATCAAAATTGAATCAAAAAGTTCTGAAAGAAATAAAAATGTTTAAATTCTTTTTCCAATTCAAAGGGGGTACTGTTTGCATCTGACTGTATGTCTTTAGTTCTTAAAGGGGAATGTGTGCCCCCGAATTGTTATATTTAGTACCTAGCTACTTATTGAAGATTAAGTTATTCATCAATAAATTGTGTGCATTGATATTATTTTTACTTTAGGTGTCGGATGTGTGATATCTTATTCATATTCACTTGGATTTATTATTATTTTTTTGGGCAACCGTGAGAATGTAAAATGGTTTTTCGAAGCGGGTTTAGTATTACTTAATGGACGTATCTTCTGCTGAGGCTTCTCAGATTACCCTACTTTTTTCTACCTACAATATGGTGTTTTTTAGACTTTCAAAAAAAATTGAAATAGCCAAAAACTAAGCTTTATTTGAAAGATAAGGGTTTGAAGCATTTGGGGCCGTAATATCAGCAATGCGCGCCTAATGTTCTCTTCCAATATTGGTGTATAAACCAGCGCCAGCGGTGTGAGATCGTACGATCTTGTAGGCAACGCCACAAGCACAGGACGCGAAATAATGCGCTTTCAACCAAAGTGGAATTGAATAAACCTATTGTTTCCTAGGCTGTGTGGCATGTAGCACCGTCTTAAAAACCAAAGGTCGTCCACTTCAAAATCCACCAATTCAGGCACGAAATAGTTAAGATTCATAAGTCTACAGCGTTCCCCATTGACTGTAATATTATGACCGGCACTTTTATTGATCAGCAACGATTGGAATTACAATTCAAAATAAAGCGGTAATCTAAAACTTTTGATAGTGTTTTACCGTTCAAGCAGCAACGGAACAGTTCTTGGAATAAGATTACTTTTTGTATTGATTTTGAAAACAATTCTCGAAATGAAATGCAGTCGAAAAGTGAAAATCATTTTGGTCCTCGATCATGTTATCTGCTCCGTTGTGTCAGATCTGCTACGGTGTACTGTGTCAGGCTGTAGGTTTTCGTATGTTGCGTTCTGGTGGTGGATGAACTCATTTGGGTATTCTTCAATACTCTGCTCCACAGCAGCAATAGCGCCTTCGGTACGCATTGTACGGTGCGGGCATCTCTGGGGATGCACGTTATCTCATTAGAGTAAACGTGATGCGAAACTGATCAATGGTTACTCGATTCACTCAAATATTGGATACAGCGAGCAATGCGTTTCACGAACCGAACCCTTATTTTGGTCATAAATTTGCATGATTTGCAAAAGTTGTTCCTGAGTATGTCTATTTATTAGGTTCATTCGTTGAAACCCTGGGGTTGAGTAGTCGTTCCCACAAAGCGTTTTTTTGAAAAACCTAAACTCGTCCTGAATATCAAACTGACTGCTTTTTGAGCCCTAGGTTTGGCCTGAAGTTGGACTAGGTAATGAACAGGGCTGTCAAATAGCATGTATATACTCTTTTTTTTCAAATGACACATATGTATGTGTGGTGATTTTCTAGTTTTGTGTTTTTTGATAACTGAAAAACCAGTTTTTGGACAGCTAATAGGGTTGTCAAGGAAACCTCAGTAAACAAACGAGTCTATTATAAAATGGTAACCTAAATTGAGCAAAAATAAAAGACCAACTCCAAAAAAGTATTGCCAGATTAAAAACCACACGTCTAAGAAAACAGATAACATATAAAATATCGTTTAATGTATTCTATCGAGTGTTTCTTTAACGTGACGCATTTTCGTTTCAACGAGTTTTGAGTCAGATCGATTCCAGAGAAGTTTCACTTTTTCATCTTTCCTGACGTTAAAAGCACCGTGATTTCGAAGAGATCACAGTTTTCCCATCTTATTCGTTCAAACTTGTGATGCGTTCCAAAGGACACTACCGCGACCTCAGAGAGCATTTACCAGTAAGCTGACTTTGAATGTCAACTATATAATATAATGTCGATATCGATATTTATGTCTGATGCCAACCAAATGCAGATATCGTGACATTTTTCTGTACCAGGAGTGATTTGGTCTGCCGTTTTTTTTCTCTCGATTGTGTCTGATTGCATTATTTTGTTAGCCCCATAGCGCGTGTAGCTCTGACCCGAGCATTTTTGGTCATTCCAGGATCAGTACTACGTAAAAAAGTGGTCGTATAGGTACCTGACAATGTTATGCCATTACAATTCGCAAGTATAACCATAACGAAATTTCGCTAAATGTAATTTTTTTTCTTTCGTACAACGTACTAGTTTCTGTAAATTGAAAGAATGCGAGGCAAAATTCATTCAAGGATGAAGGTATTGAGTGACCAGAGTGATAATTTCAGCAAAACCCAGTATTAGGACGCAAACAAAAAACAAAATTACTTCGAAGAAGAGGGTAAGCGACTTGTGCAGTCCAATGGTTTCAAATCAGTGAGAACCTTAAACGGAGACAAGTTCGATATAAATCGTAAACTCTCACCTTGCTTCCTATTGGCGCATTTCAAAGAACTATTAAGTTCGTGTTCTTACTCTATTAGCATTTCTATTCTTTTCCGAGCCTAGAAAATCAACATTTTGATGAGTGTAGATCGGGTGCGGAAACAGCGGATGTTTTTGAGGGGCTTAAAAGAAATGCAGCGGGATATGATGGAATTCCAGTGAAGTTTTTCTTATATTCTACCATCGACTTCAGAACGAGTCTTAATGCTGTGTTTAACCTGGTTATAAATACCGGAAATATTCCGCAGCCTTTTGTAGAATCTTGGAATTCCCCGATGTACAAAAAGAATCCCCTTTGAATCCAGAGAAACTATATAAGATAAGCTAACATAAGCTTTCTTAATGACTGTTATAAAATCTATAGCACACGTCTGGTACGACGACTGAGCGCTTGGATTAATGCAAATCGTTTAGTTAAAGAGTTCTAAGCCGAGTTTAGGCCCGGATACTCTATGTTCTCAGAAGCACCGCAGGCCATTGACTATCTCCGTGGGTTACATTTTGAATTGAATGAAACAAAATTATATGACCTCGGCGACCTCGGAGGCACACCTCGTTCCGATGGTCCAAATTATCGATGACGATGAGCGATGAGGCATATTTGAGGTTCTATGCCGTTGATGTTCCGAATTATTTCATCCTAAAGCTCTTGAAATGTTGCTGGCTTGCTGACGTACACCTTTTCTTTCAAATAACCCCAAAGAAAAAAGTCCAACGGTGTCAAATCACATGATCTTAGCAGTCAATTGACATCGCCACCACGTGAGATAACACGGCCATTGAATTTGTTGCTCAAAAGAGTCATTGTTGGCACTGTTCTGTTGAAACCACTTATCGTCCACATCCATATCTTTCAATTCGTGCCATGAAAAAATTCGTAAAAATTTCACGATAGCGAGAACCATTCACAGTAACTGCCTGACCGGCCTTATATTGGGAAAAATACGGTCCGATGATGCCGCCGCCCGCCGCCAGCCCATAAACCGCACCAAACAGTCACTCTTTGCGTGTGCATTGGTTTTGCTACAGTCACTCGCCCGAGGCACCATTCTAATCATTGATTGCACTTTGTAACCGTGTAAAATGTAAAAAGTCTTTACGCATACTTTTCATCAACGACGAGCGTAATAAGGTCAAGGTGCAATTGTTGGGCACGACGCGACGACGAGTTGAGGTTGACGGCTCTTCAGCCACACTATCGCAAATAGCAGCAATATTTTCTGTAGTACGAGCTGTACGAGCATACACTGGTGTTTTCACATCTCCTAAAGACCCAGTTTGCTAAAATTTTTGCACGATTTTTCGGATTGTACGCACATTTGGACGATTAAATTGACCGAAAAAATCATTCAGTGCAGGATATGCATTTTGATTTGAATGCCAATTTTCATAGGGGGTCTGAATAACTTTAACGCCTTGCTCGATTGTGTATCTTTCCTTGGTTCAAGTTGAATTAGTCTGAAATTGAGCAATGTCAAATAAAACGCAGAAAAAAACCTGATGTTAAGGTGTGATTCACATTCAACATCGGCCCTTTAAACTAAACCAACCTATGTCACAATTTTTGCCATAGAAAGTATTTTCGAGACGAGAACAGTGTGGAACTAATTTCGATGATGGTAAGACTGCGTGGTAAACTGTTGCATCTCAACTATGTTCCTCATTGGGATGAACTGTCGCTTATATGCAATCTTTGTAATCTGAGGGAAAGAAAAAATGTGGGTCATTTTCTTGGCCCTGACCCCTGATAGAAATAAAAATATACTCTTTGATTGCAATTTTCTAGCGGAGGAGGAGATCATGTTGCTCTTAAGCGATGTGGAAGTACCGAAGCTGATCGACTTCTGTAAAGTTGCGCTGGAGCATAGTGGAAGAATAACTAGCGAAGCCTTCTGAATTATTTTTTTTCTTTTGTTAAATTGTAGAGCATTTGGTTTATTGGAAAAATTATTTCGAGTTATGCGTTTATTTATGTTCAAGCTGAGCCGCCCGGCTTTGCTCGGGTCTTTAGTTTTAAGGTTCCCGTTCTCATTCTTCCTCTTCCGTGGGAGTGTGGGGAAGAAATATAATCTTTCTTACTGTGGGACTATATGTGGCATTCTTATGCTGAAAGAATTTTTGAAATCTGTCCAGTAGTTCCTAAGTTTCCGTTCCCAACCCATTTCTGTTGGAATCCTCCGTTCCAGTGGAAATTTGTGAATGAAATGTAAGACTATGTCACTGAGGGATAATGTTACATCCTAGAGTTGAAAGAATTTTTGAAATCGGTCAAATAACTTTAATGTTCCCGTTCTCGTCCCTGCTTCTGATCCTGTCGGATTATAGGGGTGAGATATAGCCTAAATTACTGATATTGGGTAAAAGGGGATAATGTAGCACCCCTAATGTTGAAAGAATTTTTGAAATATGTGTAGTAGTTTCAAATTTTCCGTTCCCAACCCCGTTCCTGTGGGAATATGGGGATCAAACCTTGACATGAACCATCTCTCGTCTAAACTATGTCTACCCTGAAAATTTCATAAAAATCCGTTGGGTGGTTTAGGAGTCTACATGTGACATACATACATACATACATCCATTTTTATATGCATATGTAGACAGATTTATTCAGGCAGACGGTGAGGTCTCTCTTTTATTACACCGGCTATCTTCAGTCGTATTTGCCCTTGAATCTGCAAGCTCAGTGACGAGAAAGTTGTAATGTATTACGGGTGACGCTAGACTTACTTTGATGTTGGTAGTCGAGATGTAATTTCTCTTTTAGTGGCCTTTTTCCACAAACGGGAGGCACTGCAGTCATATTAATAATAATAATAATATTCAAAGCTCTCACTACAATTCTACTTCAGCAGATTGAACAGCAACGAATAATTTAACGAAACGTAATAAATGCAATGAGATATTTTAAAAGTTTTAACCGAAATTCCTTTACCCAAGTGTTTTTGTCAACATTAACTCTCAAGTTATCCACAAAATTCATATTCCTCAAAAGCAAACATAATTTACTATTTGTATTCGCGAACATAGTGAAAGCATCACTTTAGGTAATCGATTAATGATACCAAACAACACACAATCAAAATGTAAGTGACAAAATAGAAAAATTAAGTTAATGAAAGTGTGTAATTATTGTGCAAGCATAAATAATCAATGACAAACAAAATGAAACCTTCCGCCAAGCTTTAGGTAAGCGTTTTGCACTTTCTTATTTCAAAATAGTTTTGCTAAAGCTTGTCGGTCGGTGGGTAGAGAGAGAGAACCCTTTGGCTAAGTTCGTGTCCTTGCAATGTGAATGAAATACGTTGTTGTAATTGCTCTCCGGAAAGAAGACATTCTAATGAGCTTTAAATCTAAAGCACATTTTACAGGAAGTCCTGGTTTCAAGCCTCAAAACCCTTAAACTTCCTGTTAGATATGCCCCCAGACGAAATCACTTAAACGAAAAGCGGGGTGGATATATAAATAACTTTCGAGCTTCAATTTAAACGTAAATAAACCTGAAGGAAGCTTTCATTTTTCATTCATTCCTTTAAAAAAGAAGAAGATTAAAAAAAAAAACAAATAAACGAAATAAATTTAGGGAGATGGTGAGTGTAAACCCAGGTAGCCATCCCGTCCTATAGCCGTTCATCACTTCCCCCCATTCCATTAAGAACCTTACTCACGATGTGATGATTTGATGGGTGATAGCTTAAGTTTGATGTTGAATCGTTACAATAATAAATTGAGAACTATTCATTCTCGACTTTACAAAATAAACAAAAAAAGTAAAACAAAGCCATGTCCGTTGAAGGCATCTCAAAATTGAAAACCAACAAGAAAAATGTTTTCCACGTTGTTGTCTGTCTCACTGTGATGCAAATTGATTCAGTATAAGACAATCAATTCGCCCAACACAGTGTGAAAGTGCTGATGGTGGGAAAATATCAATGACATGCCATGTTGCAAATACATAAATTTATGGTGCAAAGTGGCTGCAATTAAAATTTAATTGCAAATGCAATTTATATTACACGCTCTGGCTCTTCTATATCCTTAGCATTAATTATCAATAAATGCAGACTGTTGTGCGGGTGAATTATGGCACTCGCCTTGAAAGCAATAACGAGTAGGTTGGGCTTGAGAGTAATTGAAAAACTCACTCCAATTGCTTATATGTAGATATGTTCATATACAAAATGAATTAACTATTAAAGTGAATTTATGGTTAAAGCCATTGTAAAAGGTAAAGTTACCTTGGAGCTTAAGTTGGATAACGTAACATCCACAAAATGAAGCTGATTTTTCAAAGTAAAATAAAAAAAGAATGAAGGACTTACATATTATTAGTGCCTGACGCTGAGTAACAGGCAGCTTGAAATTGATTGTAGACACCAACATATCATTTATGAGCTTTATGATTTTGTGAATAGAGCTTTTGTGAACATTTGAGTTAAAAATCTTTTGTTAAATTTAGCAAATTTGTGTGGCATTTTCAGGCTATGGTAAATTTAACAGCATCAAAAATCATTGTTATGATTGGATTGTTTTCATTTCGATATCATATCATTTTTAACCGTCTCCTTCATTTCACCGCCTCACCATTCTTCCACCCCGTTAGGAATGAATAGGTGATCCAAACATAGTTTTGAGGGATCGACAAAAGAGGTGTGAGAAGTAATTAGCGGAACTGATGTTGGTTTGTCGAGCCAGAAGCCTCTGGAGACTTGCTAGTTTTATTATAAAACTGAATGTTGTGCATCTCGCATTCTCAAGCAAACATCATCCTCCACACTTAATCATTCACAAACACTTTCATCAGCTGTCGCAGTAATCTTAAACTGTTCAGCTCAACAAACACTGTAACTTTAACCTGGGTTCCAGGACATCGTGACATAATCAGTAATGAAATGGCGAATAAGCTGGCTAAAATCGGGTCAGCACTCGAGTCCAGCGAATCCAGTTCTAAAGCCCCTAGAACATAAGAAAAGCAGAATCAAACATAATTTTCAAAAAACTGCCAATGACAGGTGATGGTCACTTTAGAAACATACCGAGTCTCCAGAAAACTTTGGCCAGATATTTCCAAGAAAAAAAAAACAGAATTTCTACTTCAGCTTAGCAGACCTCGGCTCTCTTTGTTGATTGGCATTCTCACGGGCCACAACTCGTTGGGTACCCACATGATGAGAATGGGCATTAGCACATCCGACTTATTTAGAGGATGCCATGACGAAGAGGTAGAGAATAGATCATTCAACTTCCTCTGCGAGTGTCCTAGCTTGGCCCACACTAGGAGAAAAGTCTTCGGAGAATACTTCTTCGACGAACTGGGCGACATCTCTCACTTCCCATTCAGCAACGTCCTGAAATTTGCTCAGGGCTCCAAATGGTTCAGTGGGAGTTGCCTACGCCAATAACCCAGCCACCAGCCCAACCCTCTACCTCCCAATCCTCCCACCTCCTCATCCACTGTTTTCCCGGGGAGCACAATGTATCCTTGAGATCCGAATGAGGTGCTACCAATTGTTGCTGCACGCCCCATTCAACCTAACCTAACCTAAACACTTTCATCCGTATTCATCATAATTCACACAAATCTTTATTTATTCGTACACATCATCATTAATCTGCACACAAAACACCAACCCCATTTCACAGCGACAAAACATACTGTGCAGCTTAGTGCTGCAAGTGTAAACAGAAACACCCTATAAGAGTCGTGTTTAAGGAACGAAAAATTAATCGTTTTTCCTCTTCACCGCCAAATTTGTACAAAGATCTACCGAGTTGAGTAGCTCAGTTTATTTCGGATCTAAGCTGCTTTTTCTCTCTTCTTTGCAAAAGTAGAGAATTTTATCCCACCTGTGTTAGTAGGCTTCGTAAGGTAGATCGGAAAATAAAAAGGGCATGGATTCCGTAACTTTAAGACTTTTAGACTAAAAACTTAGTCGTATATAGTAACAGAAAACATTTTTCGGCGATACAATCGACAAAAAACAATTGGACGATAATCGTCTTAAAATGTGCGGAATCCAGGCTCAGTCGTGTTGTTTTCAACTTTCGGAAGCCATCACTTTTCTCAAAATGTTTTATAGAAGGATTTTGATGTCACCTTAGTAACTAAACTTGTATTGGAACACACCAGCAACAACTTTTTCATTTCTTGTTTTGTTTTGCTGGAATTCAACAACAGAGGTATATCATTCTAAAAAAAAGAGCTCCTCCAGCTTGAACAGTCCATGCAATCACCTTGACCGCGTGTAATTGCTCCTCGTGCATCACTCGCGGATTTTCGGTACCCCAGAAGCGATCATTTCCAACTCAGCGGGCACGTGAACAAGCATAACTTGTTCACGTACCCGCTGAGTTGGAAATGATCCTTATCGCTTATTATGATTGTGGTCGAAAAATCGTCCACTACTTTCCCGAGATTGATGATGTCTTGGGCGTAGGTTATGCGCGTTTGGCGGTCGGCAGGCACCAGCTGATGCACGGACTGAACTTTGTTCGGGAACATGCTCAGGTCTTTGACTAAAATTCGCCTCAGAGGCGTCTGACTGATGGCTAATTGCGTGGTACGGCGTATGCTTCTGGTCGATGTTTTCGATGACAGCTCGACATCCTCGGCAACAGCGGCGATATTCTCGTCAGAACGGGTGCTCTGGGCCAGTTACTCTTGGCAACGTCTCATGTGGTCTTCAATTTTGGTAGTCAAACGGCGCAGTGTTTTCGCAGTCGGTGTCGGACGGCCTGGGAATCGGCGACGTAATTTGCACTGCGCCAATACCACTGACGAATTGGCAAGCAAAAAAATTTACACGATTATTCCGCTTTCTTGGGGATAGTATCGCTTCATTGCTTGTTCACTTGTATTCTGCATCTGTCTAGTCTACAAACGTCAAAACACATTTCACATTGGCGGCCATTTGCAAAAATGAGTGCATCTTCCAATAGGGTGATTTCTTTTGCCCCAACTTTGTATGTTCGCCCATGCCTTGTATGTCAATCTTTTTGGTTGTAGGAACTTCAATGCCACATAATATTTATTCAAAGTAGGCGACATCAAAAATGAATCTACCTAAATAAATAACAAAAGCATACCTACATTTAAGAATAAAAAATATATACATTTGATATACTCAATTCATATAGAATCCAACTATGCAAAAAATTTATCTGAGTGGCAGTTTTGCTACTCGACACTGTCGTTGACTAGATTATTGGCGGTGAGCAACCGCACTGACCCATTTGTTTTTCGTTTGTTTTGAATCTGTAGAGACTTTTGAAATCAATTTGCATTTGCAACACTAGATAATAACAAGTTCTTGGATAACATTGATTCCAATATCAACGAATACGGATTCATAAATAATTTAACAACTTCAGCTGGGAAAAATGTACGCCGCCGCTATTTTAAAGACGCAAACGGGGCTCACATATTTCATGTGCTTTCTCATCTCATATCCAATAACAAATCCATTTTCTGTTTTCACTTCATGTCCATGCCAGTGCATTTGCAGGTCTTAAGTGAAAATGCAAATTTTATATTCTCACTCTGTGAATTTCAAACAAAACTGAGCTGTGGAAAGTTAACCATATTTCCTTCCCTCCCTTCCCCCAAAAACCCAACGTCGCGCCGATGGCCATTGCAGGATGGCGCAAACCATCTGTTTGGGGTTATGTGGTAAGGTGTGAATGAAAAGTGGAATATGATTCGTAATTTTGGCTGGCACTTATCAAAAATAAAATAAAAAATAATAGGAACGTGTACTGGTTCTGTGGTCGATTAGTTCTTGCACTCAACTATGTGAATTCCTAAGTAGCTTGAGATACGAATCAGAGTAACGAAAGTTTTGTGTAGAAAATCGAATTGTTGGAGTCATTTTTTTTCTCGATAAAATAGATATATACCGTTTAGTAAAATTAATTGATGAATTTCAATTTTAATTGATAGTTGTTGGTTTCGCAACAAGGCTGAAAATTTGTTTCGCGACCATTTTATTACAATGCTGATATCAAAGTAATTTGCCTACAGCTAAGTCAAAACAAAAAGAAGAACAAAGTGAAACCACTGTGCGTCTGCGTATCTTTTCCCTTTGAAGAGAACTAAAACCGAATCAACGTGAGAAAAGCTCGCCCGAAACAAAAATTGCTGGCGAAAGATGATGTTTGAAGCCCAGGCTCACCTAGAACTGAAAGCGGACCAAAGTAAGTACAAAAGTGTGAATCTATCCTTTTTTACAAATAGAATTTATCTAAGCTAAAATCTTAGGACTGCAGGTATACCTGTCGCACTACAGTTGATGTTTAATTAGCAAGCACATCTTCTCAGCCGTTTGTGTTGCTGGGTTTTAATACAAAAAAGTGTATAAGACTTGTGTTTTCACAGAACAAAAAGCGTTGACTAATTTTTCTCATGTGGCACATTCCTTCATCTTGCCATTTTACTCCTTGTTAGATTTGTTTGGGGCTGTTTTACAGTAACTATCCCTAAGGGTTGCTGCTTTTAATTATCCAAATCTTTCAGTGCTATATTTTAGTTTCTAGGTGACACTCTACTTTGTAGGACACCATCGGGACTCACAAGTCACAAGCCGTAATGAGCATGAGATCCAACTGTGACAAAAAGGAAGGTAAAAAATATTTTCATTTACACGGCAGTTGGTTAGTGGGTCTCAGTTGCTGACCTTACAGCTGTGGTATCGCATTTCGGCTCAGATGTTATTTATGTACATAAATATATTTGTTAGTCAGCTTTTGAAATCAAAAAAACAAAATTCAATTGATATTTTTTCTATGCCATTATGAACACGAAATCGGAAGTGAAACTGTGGAGATATTATGAATTTCCGAGTCAAGTTAATATCTTAATAATAAGCAATCCTCCACGAAGGAGTGGGATCCTGGAATCTACTTGATATTTGATATTTAGTAAAATTTGCACGGGAAAATGCTTTACTTTGCGGGAGACCATTTAAAGGTAAACTTTTTGACTTTGAGTGAATGATTCGTTCTTTTACATGAGCGTGATTGAACTCAGTATTTTTGTTGTTCCTCTAAATTGTGTCTCAATTGCAGTCACCATACATTTAAGTCAGCGCATTGAAGAATGACTCTGTCTCTACAAAATATTGTCCCTCAAACACGTTGCTCCTTGGAGTCATCCATCATTTTGCGATTGATATTAAATGGAAACTAAAGAAATTGATGAAAACAATAAAAGTCAACCATCACGGTTTGATTTTTGCTTTGTCGTCAGTTTTTTCTCATTGAAATTGAATTCGGAGAACGAATCTTGCACATCCTTTACTCACATAAAAATGTCATTATATCCAATCACATCGCATTGAGTACTAAGTGATTTTATTTTATATCCTTCGCTTATCCATTTGGAAATGAAAGAAGCTATCAGAATGTCAAATGTCTTTATGAGGACTTTTATCGTTACCATTACGTGAATGTGTTCACGTGAAGTTTGCTAAGAAGAATCTGCTGTTACTATGGTCGAGTAAGAGCAGAGATATTACTTCAAAATTTCGTTAAATTATTAATTTTTGAATTGGAATGATCACCTCCATTGTTTCAGGTAGAGTTAGAAAACACAAAACTAAAAAAAAAACACACGAATCTGATCTGAATTTGCTGTGGAAACACGACAGAAATGAACCTTCGAAAAGACAAGTCGACTACAAAATTTCAAGCAAAGAGGAAGCGAAAATTTTTGGAAACACTTCAAATTTTTTCACTCGCAGACTTGAATTTATTGATAAATTTTTTTTTTAGTCGCTTTTTGTTTCATTGAATCTTCTTCAACAGTACAGGGTGTTTTAGAAGTATTCAGGATGCTTTGCATAAGATGCGACTAAAGCTCTGAGCTTTAGTCGCATAAGTTGAGTCAAATCAGCAAAGCAAAAAAAATATCTTTCCAAATGCGAAATATCTACCACAGTTTTATAAAAAATTCATTAATAAAAAAAAAATTATTACAAACTATCTATGACACTTATTACCATATACCTTAGTTAAGTTTAAGTTGATTTACTTGATGGTTTTTGAGTGATCAAGCCTCAAAGTTAAGATTTTGTAACAAAAATCGATTTTTTTTTTTTTTTTAAATTAAAATTTTTATAAATTCTTTCTTTAAATAATCTTATTGATTCAGAGTCAAGCATAGAAAACCAAACCAAGTCTAAGACATTCAGAAAAAGAAAAACTATCACGCTCTGTTTTCTTCGTTTGACTCAGAACTAATGAGAGCGTTGATTAGTAAAAAAAAAGCTAGTCTTAATGAGGCTATAATATGTAATTCGATTTTTTCAAAGTCTTAACTTTTGAGATCTGCTTGTTTTAAGAACAGTTTACTAAAATAACTTGAAGTAACTTGTAAATGTAAATTAAAATGTAAATGTTATTTAAAGAAGAAAGTTTAGATTTCGAAAAAACTAGAAAACTTCGTAAATTTTAGTGTATGTAACAATGCCGCATCCGCTTTCAGAGGAAAATAGATGTCCCCTCCCATACTGATTTTTTTTCGCATCATATGCAAAACACGTGGTACCCGTGGCGTGATGGTTAGCATGTGCACCTGCTAACCCAGAGGTTCGAGGTTCGAATCCCAGCAGAGGCAAAAATGTTTTTTCCACGGGTATCGCCTTTCGCGAGGAATTGGCAAGTCCTCCGTTAGTATTCATTGCCATGAAAAGCGCTTTCCCGATTAGCCGTTCGGAACCGGCAGAAAATTGTAGGTCCCCTCCATTTCCTCACAAGGCATGGTTGTGAGAAATGCACTAGGCCCAAGGGCTCTTCACTCTGTAGCGCCACCCTATTTATTTTTTTTATAAGCAAAACACTCTGTAGAATAAAAAAAACAAAGCCAAAGTGTATTAATTGCAATAAAATTCACTTTATTCGAATTGCTGCTCTCAGCTATTTTTCTTTGAATGTGATCTCTGGTACACAGCCACTACGGCTGGCTCGGATGAAGCCCAATTTTTAGGTCCCATTTCGATCACTTTATGCATCATTGAATGTCGTATTGGCCATAATACAGCGAATGTTTTTTATCTAGCAACTTCACTCACCCACAGTGGTGTTAAATCGGACGATCTTCGAGTCAACGCACTGGTCCAATTAACGAAATTATGAGAAAATTGGTGTCAACAACGATTTCGTGTCGAGTGTTCGTGTGGCTTCAATTCTTCCCCAAAAAAATGGGGGATCAAATCGTAAAAATAAGTCACGTGGCAGATGACAAAATGGCTGTAGAGGAAAACAGTGCTGCCGCAGTTCTTTAACTATTTAAAATAGGCTTGTTTTGTGCCAGGGCTTTAAAACACTATTGCGCGAAAACATGTATCAAGCACAAACTATTTACTAACTTACTTAAGTGGGTTGACAGTTCGGATCGGGGTGCATCAATTTCGATTTCGGACGGCTTTCTCAGTTTTGTACTCTTTGCCGGTTTTTCACTTGATTGCACCATCTAAGACGAGGTCTCTCATATAACGTGATTTCCCTGCAATGTGCTTTCGAAAACCCGTCAAACAAAAGCGTTTGTTTTTGAATCTTCTTCTCCATTGGAGTATTGCTCTTTCGAAACGACCATGAATTGATTTCCTAACCTGCTTTAGATGATGTCCATGCTTCCGGGTCGCATAGCAGGACTAAAATGATCAAGGTCTTATAAAGGGCTATCTTGAAACCAAATTAGTGATAAATGCTTACATTTGGAAATATTTTTTTGTTAGTCTTTTAAACTCAAAGAATCTTACCATGTGCCTATTTACATATCGGTACGTGATCTTTCTAAAGTATGTTTCAGAAGAAGAGTTTCAAGTATTCCTTATTTAATTTAGACACTCACATAATTCCTTTTTGCTTTCACAAACAAACATAAAATGTTACCTGGTCACGTATTAATCACGTCTTTTCTTTTTGAAATGAGTTATTAGATTACAAAAAGTCTCAAATTCATTCAGTTTTCGTAAAACTACAGTTCTTATTAGTTTTTTGGGTAATAATATAAGAGTTGATTTAAATAAAAACTTAAGTCACGTCTTCTTTGTGGTTTTGATTGAGTAGATTTATAAGACTTCTTTGCTAAAGCACCTCAGCGCCAAGGAAAGCAAGTTCTTAGGGTAGTAACAGTATGGTGATGCATGTTACAACTTACAAATAAAAGTTAATTGAATCTAACGCTAACGCGCTTCTCGAATTGGTTGGGTAACAACAGCTTTGTGTGGAAGAGCTGCCTTTCATTCTTACTCTAGTCTAGCTTTATATCTTACAGTCAAAAAAAGCTTTTACAAATAAACAATCCAGACTATATGGTGATGGTGTTGACAGTGTTGACAAGATCTTTTCGTCTAAAATGTTCGGAAAACGTTTACTGGAAGTTTACCTAACACAGTTTTTGATGTTCTTCTACAGAGAGTGTTGGATATTAAGGCTGTTGCTTTCCCTTTCAATATTGAATAGATAAAAGGTATTTTTTTGGGAGGTATAAGCCCTTCAGTTGGCAGCATTGTCTTCACTGACGGTAATTTTGTCGTGATTTGTGTGGATTTATTTCAAAAAACGTGGATCTGTTCGGGAAACGCACTGCGACACCAAAGGATACTTAAAGGGAGAACTATTAATAATGTGTACCTACCTATGTATTCGTTTTTTCTTCTAAAAGAAATTAAAGCCGGAAAGAAAAGAAAAACTAGAATTTTCGTACTCCAAGGGATCGTTAACGATTTAACAATAATTCATCGGTGCGATTCATTCGATTACAGTTCAAATGTTTTCGCGTTACTTTTATCCTTAATGATTTACTCGTCATCTGAGGCGAGATGTCGCGTCGCGTCGGTCGTGTCGTTACGAAGAAGCCGTAGCTGCTGTAGTTTGCAACATCGATGAAGACCGGAAGTAGTCCATTCGTCGTCGTGCTAAACAATTGGATTTGTGTCCATGTCTACCAGTATCCATTTTGTGAAATGGTCTTTTTGTGGTGGCTTACGAGATCCAACTTGTGCAAATTTAAAGAATAGCATGGCCACAGAGTAAAACCAAAGAGTCAACTGCAGCAAAGTAGCACCATTTTGTTTACAAGCTTTATTTGACCCGGGAATCCACGTCGCCATTTTTTGTGGGTTGGTTTGAATTTTGAAATCAGTTTGAAAAGTGAACGTTTTTTGGTATTTTTGTGCTTGTCACAGCCTAGAATGTAGAAAACATCATTTAAAGCTGACGTAATGAACATAATTTCCCATCAAAGTGGAAATGATGAAACTTCAATTGCAGCCGAATATAGCCGCTAATTCGAATAAGATGCTGTCTACACCACAGAAAAAATTTAAGCATGTTTCAACCAAAGAAGATACGAGTTGACTTTCTGTATTGTCCACTCTGTGAACAAGGCGTTCGGTGAATTGGAGATTGATTTTCATTGTTGCTAAGCAATGAAGGTAATTTTTGACGGAATGGCTACTTCTGAAATGATTCTCTAGCCATTATCGAAACGCCTGCCCCGCCGCGTATTTAAATCAGAAACAAGTTACAGTTTGGTATTTTTTATGGACTTATGAATTGATATGAGTTTGTATGTTGAAGCCCTGGATTTGCCCTGCAGTCGCCGCAGAGAGTTAAAAAAAAAAACACATGAACTTGCCCAACGTGCCCTCAAATGCCCTAGTTTTAGGTGTTTGACAATAGGAGTTTGTGTATTTTTCTTCAAACGGCAGAGATATGTAGTGATTTCATGCTTAAATCATATAAAGTGACTTCCTTGATTCTGAATTGAATTGTCTTGATGTGTGGTAGCTACGGTTTCAACAAGATGGCGCAGCAAGCTTCACAGTACGTGTCAACATTGATTTGTTGAAGAAAACGATTGGTTAGCTCGAACATCGTGTATTTAATGTGCATTTTATTCCGCTAGACTGTTTGGCCCCAACCTTCTCCCGCCTCTAGATCCAGCAGACTTAAAAAATGTAAAAAATATGGGGCAAGGGCACGTTTTTCTCTGTTGATTGCTTTGCTTGATTGACGTTTTTCTTTTGTTTTATTTAACTAAACGTTTAAGAAAAAGAGCTGAGTATTGTCTTCACTCTCCGGTAGAATGAAATACATAGCACATCAAATGTCTTTCCTTCTGTATCAATTGTAGCTTGACATTTTTGGGTTGGATGGCATCGCACTTCCAAGAATTATCTTGTTCAATACTTACGAAAATCAACCAATGAACGCATTCTCAAACACACATACAGTTGCTTTGGACAAATAACGAACAGTTTTCGGAAGACTTGAGTTGAATGGACAACTTTATCCTCGTAATCCAACATAAGAAAAAAAGACATGTGACAGTAATGCTTGTGTCCATCAATGAAGGTTGTAATCGGTTTTAAACTTAAATAAACACCAGCAAGTGCCAACATTGGTTTGTATTAAGGACTTTCAAATGGATTTGGGGCTCTTCCAAGAATTATCTTGCTCAAAAATTACGAAGAAAAACGAATATGGAAAGGTAATAGCCCTTTTTTAACTCAGAATTTGAGGTTAAAATCCATTTTCCGTTCAATTCCTTTTTTGTTTTAATTTACCAACCTTAAAGTATATACTAACGTTTTTTTGCAATACTTTTTCGATTTTTGTGATAAGGGTTTCAATTTGAACTAAAATTTCATATAAATCTTGAAGCAAAGTGTCTCAATCTGCTTTGTTTCTAAAGGTGGTTGCAGACTTGATACAATTCTGAAGAGACAGGAGATCTAAACGTGTGTGTATTTTTATGAGCGTATGCAAGAAATTATACTTCTTTGGTGTAACAAAACAAAAATAGCTGAAGATCTCATCTCGTTTTTCAAAATGAAGACCGCAAATCAATTCAAGCCCTATTAATGAGCTATATAAAGAAAGGAAACTCTTTTGAACTGTTCTTGTTTTGCCTAAGAATTTTTTTTTTCAAATTGTTGTTCAAATTCACCACCAAATGTAAATGCTTTCCGGCTATCTGTGTGCCTTCGTCATGTCTTTCATTGGCTGTTAGTGTACTTCTATCATGTTGCCTTTCAAGATATTGGTGTTTCTCTATCATGTCGCTTTTTGGCTGTCGAGATGCCTTCATCCATTTGCTTTATTGCTTGTATCGTGCCGATTTTTGCTGTCGAATTGCTTTTACTATACTTCTTTGTGGCTGTCGGTATGCCGTCATCATGTCACTTTTGCGTCTGACTGTTTGCGTGCCTTCGTCACTTTTTAGTTTTCGGTGTGCCTTCATCAAGCCGTTTATTGTCTTTCAGTGTGTTTCCATCATAGCGCCTTTAGCTGTTAGTGTGCCTTCATCACTTCACTTTTTGTCTGTCAAGATTCATATCGCTTTTTGGGTTTCGGCGTGCCTTCATTATTTAACCATTTAGCTGTTTGTGTGTCTAACTAACATAGCTTTCAAACTGTCGGCGTCACTCCATCATGTTGCTTTCGGATGTCTGTCTGCTTCCATGATGTCGCTTTCGTGCTGTCTGTGTACCTTTCCTTTGTCGCTTTCTGGCTGTTGGTATGCCTTTATCATTTTACTTTTTGGCTGTTGAAATGCCTTCATCATGTCGCTTTCTAGTAGTCAATGTATCCTCATCATGTCGCTTTTCGGCTGTAATGCGACTTTATTTTGTCAGCTTTTGACTGTCAGTGTGCTTTCGAAACGCCCACCGCGTCTTGGTTCTCAGTGTGCTTACATCATGTCTCGTTTTGGCTATTGGTGTTTCTTCATCATATTGTCAATGGCTTCCGCTATACCTTCATCATTTCGCTTTTTAGGTGTTGGTGTGCCTTCTTCATTTTGCTTTACACTCTCAACTCTTACAACTTTGTTCAAGTGCGTCGAGAGAAATACAAAGCATATCAAACGAAACCATTCAGTTTTTAAAATGTTTAATAAACTTTTCACAAATTTTTATTTGGTCTAGATATACCTTAAGAGTTAAATCGAATTAATACTTTTGTATTGGGAAAAAATAAGAGGAAACACTAAAACGTCAATGTGTACTTACTCAACCCCTTCTTATTTCCTGTGGAGCAAAATCTTTTAAAAGAACTTGTGTATGACAGTATTGGTATCACCCAAGTGGATGGGTTAAGCCCAAAACCCAAAAACCGATAACAGATGTTTATATTGTCGCTTTTAATTATTATGGCACTTTTTTAATTAAAAGGACGGCTTGTAAAGCTGGATCATATGCTGCGTGTGACTTTATTAAATGATTAAAGAGAAATTTCCTGATTAAAAAAAGGAATAAATCAAGAAAATCAAGGAGATTAAGGTTGTAAGGTATGTCAACTTGGTTACAAATTTACTTTCACATTTTTGCGGATAAAGTTAAATCCTGTCAGATTGATTGCGTGGGAACTGAGACGTTGAGCTTGAAGCCACTGATTAATTATTTCATCTTCATATGCTTTTCAGCTTTGGAATGCTCCAAACAAAAGCTTTTTTTAAATTTCCTTTTGCCAAGTAAGGGTATTCGGGCGTATATGCTATTCAGTAAGGTTCTGATTGATGTCAGCTTGGCTGCGTCCAGATGTTACAACTTTCAGTGCATATCAATTGTACTAACTGGTCTCCTCCAACCGGAGGTCATCTGCCTAACTACTTACTAAGTAGTGTAAAAGGAATGAAGAATAATAGACTAACACTATAATAAATGACTGCCCGAATTCAAGTTGTCTGTCAGAGCTGAGAATGAGGGATATGAGAAATGCTCTAGATATTACATAAAAATCGTCCTTGGGATATTTATGGAAATACAAAGGTACATAGGTATAACGATACCTAGATGAATCAACCGTCACCCAAATATAAAATGTTAAGGTCAACGCAAGATACTCTTTTAAGGTGATTGATGTTCGAACTTTCTGACTTTGACTCGAACCATTCCTAGATCTAGCCAAGATACAAATGAGGATATCCTGTTCACCACCCGTACGAACTAAAGCTGTGAAACGATATAATGTGTGAAAAATATATACTCGGTTCAAGAGCTACCCAATGACATTTTCATTCTCCAACAATATCTGAACCTTATGCCTCCAGCATCAAGCATTGAAGACCAATGGCAATAATACCAACAAGTCCTTAGAACCGAATCCTCTGATGTTCTCTGTTTCATTTGGGCCCCAAAACGGAATCCATGGTTCGATGAAGAATGCAGGAGGTAAATGCGGCAGAAAAAAAGTACCACGAAAAGCGCTTTCCCGATTAGCCGTTCGGAATCGTCAGAAAATTAATGGTCCCAATTCCCTCACAAGGCATGGTTGTGAGAAACGCGCTAGCCCGCGTGCTCCCCGCTCTGTTGCGCCGTTTTATTTATTTACTTATGGAGATCAGTCGGAAAAGATGCATGCACCAGCTGGTCTACATGATAACGTTTTAAGAAAGTATGGCCGATGCCACCACTGCCACTTTAACCATAATTTTTTTTATTTGAAGGACACGTACTAAATTATATTGAGTTAAATAGAAACCCATTGGTTTTACCTAAAAATTTAACAGAAGTGTTATAGTATAAGTATTTATGTGAAATCATTAAACATACCTGCCTTACAGATTTCAACAAATAGCTACGTACTTTGTGAAAGGAACAATATACGAGAAGTTCTTTAATTGAAAATTATTAATTCATCTCTTAAATTCTATCCAATGTATGCTTGAAGAACTTCTTAAACAAATTTCTGTTCTGAATAATGATTGTCGTCTAGGATTTCCATCTTCAAATTGATTTGGTTTGAAAAACATAGGTACATAAATTTGATTCAGTTAGAGTTCTCAATAGAATCAGTTTTCGAACATGTTTTTGAATAGAATTCTGTGGGCTCTTTACATATAGCTTCGTTTGAGTTAAAAACTACAAAGTACTTTTGCTGGGCGTTCTCTGTGAGTAGGAAATTACCATTTTGAGAATGTAATTTTCTTTGCAAAATATGTCGATGATGAAGAGATTATTTAAATTCAAACAATACCATCCCAAGAACAATACTGAGTAACAATAGGAACGATAATTTTACTATTTTACTTTGCAGTGGAGGAAGGAATACGTTCCATGAGGTAGAAATGGGTGTTTCAATTAAACGAGAAGTTCAAATTACTTTGAATCATTAGTGCATAAAGGTGCGACTATACACTTTGCCAAACGGTACCAATCGACAGTAAATTAGAGTTTAAGCCCCGATCGTCGTTTTTACTCACCGAATGCGAATGAAGCTGACCCGGTTGCCACCCGGCATAGTGTGGACGCACCTTAACACACGGACGCGCTCTGTGAATCTTGTATAGAGGATGAGGACACTGCAGAGCACTTCCTCTGTCCTGCTTTTTCTCGGATTTACATATACTGGGCGCAGACATGGTGAGAACTGATAACTTAGGCTCCTTCTGATTGCAGCGTCTTTTGGCATTCTCCGAACATCTTTTTTTTTTTTTTTTTTTTTTTTTTTTTTTTTTTTTTTTTTCCTTTATTTCATATACCAAAAAAACCTTAAAGTATAACAGATTAATAAGTATTAAAAAGGCACAGTTCTATAAACTTTAACATTTTAAGGAAATGAAACAGTTAAGTACAATTCTGTTGTTTAAAACAAGTGGCGAGAAGTACTATTTAGAAAAAATTATATTGAATACCTACATTATCGATGGGGATGCGATAAGTCAAGAATTTCAAAAACATAATAATGTAAAGCAAAAAAATTAGGTAAAACAAGTGAAAGATAGTAGTGATCATTCTAGGGGATTCAGTAAATTTTCAATAACATTATAATTCATAGAAAAAAGCCATTGTTTGATATTTTTGAGGAATACTGTTTTAACTCTCTCACATCTAACAAATACAGGTAGATTATTAAAAAGACGAGGCGCAGTTATATTATAAAAGTGAGAAAAATGTGCTTTCTTGATGATGGGTACAACAACAAGATAACTGGAATTAACTCGCAAATTTCGATTTTCATATACTCTAGAAGAGTTATACCCGGATTTCTCAAAAAATATTTTTAAGACTTTATAGAAATACAAATGTCGTAGTGGAAGGAGTTCAAGATTTTTAAACAAACCAAAGCTTGGAGTTAATCGATTCACTTTGCATAAAATACGGACAGCATGTTTTTGTTTTATAAGCAAAGGCTCTACTTTATTGAAATGAGTACCACCCCAGCAAACCAAACCATATTGAAGTTTGGATTTAAAAAGACCGTTATAAACCAGCTTTAACAATGGCAACCCGCAATATTGGCTAAGAAGATAAATCTGTCTTACTACATTGTTCAAAGACTGCTTCAAAATCAAAGTATGATTCAACCAGCTCATTTTATAATCAAGAGTAACACCTAAGTATTTAAAGCTTTCAACAAGCTCTATATAGAAGCAGTTTCCAGAGCAGCATATGTTAGAATTGAAAGTAATATTATTAAAAACATGAGAACAACTTTTTGACATAAGAAACTTACCACAATTGGGTGAATGATATTTTAGAGGCATGTCGTTGTGTATTTTACCTTTTAAATTGAAAACCATGAATTTCGTTTTATCACTTACAATCAGTTTATGTAGTTTGAACCAAACGCGTATCAACTCTAAGTCATGGTTTAAGGCCAACGAAAGATCAAAATAGTTTTTATTACTATAGGACAACGCAGTGTCATCAGCAAAGGCTGAAGTTTTACCCCTAAAAGGTTGAGAGAAAAGAGAATTTACAAAAACAATCTGGAAAGCTATAACAAATAGCAGGTTGCTATCTGGTTGTACAATGGACCGGTAATTGGGTCTGAGTGCTCAGATTTTATAGGAAAGCATCCAGGTGAACATTCTAACAGTTTAGAACAGTTTATATTATATTAGAAAGCTCCTCAAAATTATTAGTGTAACCTGTTGGTCAAAACACTGTCTCCTTCGGGTATACTCTTCAATTATATTTTTGTGCGCAACGCCATCCATTGGATGTTCATTACAATAATAGAAGTAGGCTCCAAAAGTACTAAGACGATTTCAATGAAATTTGGAACTAAGATGGTCTATGCAGGATCATAGGTTATATTTCATCCCCATATTCCCACGAGAGCGGAAACGGCAACGTAAACGAGAACGTAGTGATTGTATTGAATAGACTCCAAAACTACTGAACCGATTTGAATGATCAACTCGATAACCGTAGGACCCGAGCTACTACGAACGGGCTAGCTATAGTACAATATAGTGCAATATTTATGGGTTCTATAAAGTTCTGTACTGATGAGCCCGATGCTAGCGATCGGCAGCTTTAACGACGAATGTTCAATTTTTAGCCAGTTAACTGTCAAGAAAGCACTGAAAAGTCTTTAAGATTCTATTGGAAGATTTACTCCCCATAGTCTAGGTAAACTTATCTTGAAACTGGGTATTTCTGAGTAAGCTGTGCGTATACGTACCATTGGTTTTCCTATCATTGGAGTAGTCAGTGCACTAAATTGCTATTTTTTCAATAAGACCTGAGTCACAACTTCGAAAATTATCTACACTTAGTGCATGAGAGTTCTATGGCATTAAATGAAAAAACAAATTGTGTGACTCGTCATGCATATTGTTGTTGATGTGGAGTGATATTGGTTGACTGGTACCTTCAACCTGGTGAAGGTCAAGGATCTATTATTTCGTTACAGTACAATAAAAAAGGGCATTACAAATTTCCGTGCATTTAGATTTTTGCTAAGTTATTTCTTTCTTTTTGAAGCACTGAACGAGACAAATAATTGACTTAATTTATGTAAGACAATATTCCAAGTTATCGACAAGCTGATTGACTCGGAAGACTGCTCTTGCTCCTTTCATATGAAGAATTTGGTTACCAAAAGATGAAAACAAAGCCATGAATATGAATGTAATTGATTGAGTTGCAAAAAAGTAGATAGGCTTCCCTGTTTTTCAGTCTTCTGGCGGTTGTTTTATTCATGTATAGGTACGTTACCCACATCTACTTTCTTAGAATCCATCATTTGGAGAGGAGTAACAACATTCTGGTATCTATGAGCTCAATTACATTGCAGTGTATGTGGCCAACAACCACTTGATTTACATGGTCTCCATGATTAGAGAGAGAAGATGGATCTCCACTTGAAATGCACACTCAACTTTGCTTGACTTGATTGAGCTTCCAGGTGTTTAGGAGCACAAATTTGAATATAAAACTACACAACCTATTCACACAGCATCTATGAAAATGTGGGTATCGAATTTACATTGAAGCTGTTGTGAGGAAGCACAAGGACCTTTGGTGGTTTCTATGAGAAAAGAGCTATTCCTAGTCAAGTTGCTTCATTTGGTGAATCGTTGGAATTTTGCTGTTACATTTCCAAAAACTTAGATCAGTAAAAACTAACGACGGTAACTCATGAAAGGATATTGTGTGTTTTGAAATAGAAGGATGAGTGCTTTAATCATATAGATTACTGAACCTTGAATCTTGATTGGTGTTGCTATGTTCAGGAAAATAGTACTTGACTTGGGATTGGTAAGTGCAAGTAGCTAGTTGTTCCATTTTCAATTGCTTTTGTATTCATTATACAGAGTTGAGGTTTCAGTTTCAAGGGAGCTTAGCTAAAGTTAAAAATCGAACGGATGTGTCGTTGAGTGGCAACTGGTAAAAAACTGATGATGAAACCAGATTCGCACAAATTTTATTGGTTGAGGTTTGAATTCATCGAATTACTAAAAAACTGTATAGTGTATAGTTACCTATTCTTCATGAAGAATGTGTTTTTTAGACCAAGTGATAAGAACAACCCTTAACTTGGGGCCGAATTTCTTCGCACGTTAACGAGTAATACGTGACTGAATTCTGTGAGTTTGACTTAACTATTAACGTAAACGGGCAATCTAGTGCAACAGAACGGAATTTGTTACAAAACTTGGACTGTTAGTTAGAAAATAACCACTCAATCACTCTATTATACTGATTCGGTCATTCTATTAAAATAAGTAAGGTGGTGCAACAGAGCGAGGTGCCCCAGGCCCTTGAGCGTTTCTTACAACCATCCGTTGTGAGGCATTGGAGGGCACCTACAATCTTCTGCCGATTCCGAACAGCAATGAATTTACTAAAGGAGGACTTGCCAGTTCCTCGCGAAAGGCGATACCCGTGGAAAAACATGTTTGCCTCTGTTGGGATTCAAACCACGAAGCTCTAGGTTAACATCAGACATGTCTTATACCTCATTGTACGTGTACCTTGTTTTGAATGTGCCAATAAATAAGATATTTTTCAATTTTTTTATTTAATCAATCTGAGTAAAACTCAACGATAAATCCCATTAAAAATTTCAATTAAACCTGAAATATCGTTTCAACGGCAGTTATTTTTGAACACAATTTCGATTAAAATTATTTTATTGAACGGAATAATAAATCCAATCAATGAAATAGATTAAAATCTACCACCTAAACTGGCTTTTAAGTTTCATATTCAATTTCATTACTTTTTGCTGTGGACACATGCTTGTGGGTATATCCAGTTCCATTTAACGGTATGCTTTTCATTTCGACTCATTGAAAAAGAAAATTTAGTCAAGCATATTGATTAAGCGTGACATTGTGAATCTCAATAATTATTTTGGCCCGAATAAAAGAATGAATTAAATGACTCGCACAGTTCACAATATTTTTTTTGGTCGCACGATAAAATGAAGAGTTTCGATTGTTACCTGACGTAATAAATAATGAAGACAAATTTATAAGAAAATTAAATATGCTATTTATTAGATTTAACAAAAAATTTTAAGTGTCTATAGAGTTCCAATGTTGGGCAACAAAGTTTCTTGTTGCGAGCTTCCACGCAAAGTATGTGTGAGTGTGGTGTCAGTACAGGTTGATTAGGGAGCTTTTTTGTTATCCTAAGAAAGTTACTGACGAGGATCAACTGTGAAATTGACAGAGTTCCACTAACTCAAGAACCTGCATTGTTTTAGTTAGAATTCAGAGGCAAAACCTGACACTTTTTTGGACTTTTTTGGTTTCAGCGGAGATCTCGTGGTGATCTAATTTCGACCTAAGAGTAACCATAATTTTGTTACAGAGAGGCCAATACTAACAATTTAGTCACAAATGATGCCTCTTTACAGCTTCTGTTGAGATTCTGTTCAATAGTACCTAGTCGACTGCTTCATGTCCCCTTACATAACAAGGGTTGCCTTGTAGCCTTCTTGTTCTTCTGTTTCGTTTCCAAAACTAAGTTTTGGAGCGAACTGAAGACTTGGAGTGACAAATTTGTAGGCAGATCAGCTGCTCCATTTGTCCATGTCTCCAACACAATCTCAAATAATGTTTTGGTTTTTTTTTTTAGAAGTTACGCGCACACCAAGGGGTTATGACTTCCCTTGTAATGTTGTAATTGTTACAGAACACAGTGCGAGCATTTAGGGAAATAGGAGAGGATTGAGTAGGAGACACCGATTCACGTTACTTTTGAATTTTTATGAGTCGTAATGTAGGGGAAAAATTTAGTCTGCGGCAAAGCATTCCACATTCGGGTGGTGTGACTAAAATATGAATCTCTGAACTTTACTATACGTCTGAAGTTGGCTCGCGGTAAAACTGATGAGAATTCTTGGCGAGTCGGGTGTAGCGGTTTAGTTGTTTCAGTGGAGGAATACAACTGGCTATTTCACTAGAGCAATGTTTGTAAAAATGCAAAAAAAAAGAGAGTAAGACAGCTAACGTTTCGTCGATGTTCCAAAGAATCGATCGATCCAGTCTTCAGTCTTAACGCACTGTTTTGTACCTTATCAAGCAGGCGGAAAGATGTTTTAGGAGCACCTGGACTGATATGGGAGTTATTGTAAAATTTTGAACGAATGTAGGATTAGTAAAGTTCCAGCATCGTCTCAAAAAACCTAAGCATTTAGCAGCATTTCTTGTGACTTCAAATATGTGGTCACTTGAACGAACATTTTCGTTTACACATATAGGTACCGAGTACATACTGACAGCTTTTCGGTTTCTTGGTTGCAGATACCTTTCATGACTAAAGGCAATGGAGGGGGGGTTTTAAGCTCTAACGACAAATGACAACATTGTTTATTCGGAGCATTGAATTCAACTCGGTTTTTGCTGCCATTTACAACAATGGGTAGCGACATAAATGGTAAATACAAAGTCACACCATTACCAATAACTTAAATGGTGTTTACGCCGTTTGCGTTTTGCAGAATACTTTAAAGATTATATTAAAAAAGTTAGGCGCCTTTAAAAAAGCCTTTTCGACATCAAAGGTCTCGGTGAGTTCCTTGCCGATCTTGACTTTTTCCAAGATTTTACCTAATGTGAAAATTTGGTCGATTGTGGACTTTCTGGTCTAAGCCCACATTGATACGGACCGATTTAATTGTTAATGTGGGGCTTCAGACGTTCACATATTACAGAAGACAAGATCTTAATTGCAACTTTAAGTAGGCTTATTTCTCTATAATTGGCACAATTGTGAGAGTCTCCCTTTTTTAGGATTGGACAAACGATACTGTGGTTCCATTCATCGGGCATGTTTTCATCAGACCATATTACGCAGATCAGCTGGTAGAGTAGGTAACTGCGCCATTCCAACTGGTTTCCAGTTGCCTTGAAAAGCTCGGCTTCAATTCCAGCTGCACCTGATACTTGACTTAAGCCTACATCTTAACTGTTTTTGGTCGACAAAACGGAGTCTTTGATTGTTGTCCTTAGTAGAATGGGGCGTTTTGCCTGACAGCGAAATTGGTGATCCTAAGAAGTGTCTTCGCTTCTCCTACTATTTTTCCCTGGCACGATTTTCCGATTAATCTTTCAATTCTCATTTCCTCCACCGAACGGTTTTCATTCTGCTTCTTTTTCAAGCAAATATTGACTTAATTAAATTTTTTTTTTTTTAAACCAACTAAGCTATCTACTACTAAGCGCTTCAATGATTTTGAAAGCTTTGTTCTTTAATTTATTTAATCAAGTCTCAAAATCAAATTTAAATAAAGAAATCAAATTTCTTTCTTCAAACAAAATTTTTACAATATTTTGCCTTATCATTATTATTTTTTTCTTTAAATAATCAATGCCTCGTTTTTCCACGTGAATTTAAATTTTGGGGTGTCGTTAACCCCAGCGAAATTTTAATGTCTGCAGAGTTTGCATAAAAGGCTCTAAACTAAAGTAATAAAATTTAGGAGCATTGAATGGTTATCTATGAAATCGTCTAGACGGGATGGTTTCATAAAAGCTATAACCTCTAATCTCGCTTTCATTAGAGGACGTGTTTGTCATCACTATTATAATGAAAATACATAATATTTTTTGAAATTACTCCATCCCATATGTTTAACTTCACCGTTGATGAAATCCGTGCCTTGATGTAGAGAATCGGTACGGTATATCCGTTAATAAATATGTCCGTGAATCTACTTTGACGAATGGTTTCCAAAGTGAGTATAGTTGCTAAAGCCAAAACTTGCGAGGCCGACACCCGTAAAGACGAATGGTAGGGAATAGGGATGCATCACCATTCACCAATCACAATGATTCTATGTTCATCGAAGTTGGAGAGGGGGAATAATTTGTGTTCAACCATGAACCATGATCCATGACCAACGAGAAAAGATGAGAGTGACATGTAATAAAACTTCAACTATATACAATGCTTTTTCTATTAATGAATTGATAAGAAGAGGTAGGTTAGGTACATAATATGAGAAAGCGGGCCATTTTTTCGATTTGGCTAGTTGATATTCGCCGTAGGTAGTTGGCGACATTGGTAGTTTGGATTGGAATTTCATTAACTAATTTACTGCAATATTTTTCAAATATACAAATCATCAACTATTGTTGAATTTGAAAAATAAGAGTATGTTAAACGATTGGGAATGGGAACAGAAACAGAGAGAAAAGAAGCTTTAAGCATGAAGAGTTCAATGCTTAGTTGTTTTCTTTTGTGCTTTTTCCTTTGGTAATGGAGAAGTTCCAAAATCTCCTAGAGTGAGTAACAACAACTAGTGTAGACTTGGAGGAAAAGCCATTCTCAATAAAAGCTTTCATTGAACTCAACGGAAAAAATTCAAAATTTTAAATCCAAAGCTTTAAGGTCTATCCTTTTCTGTTTAAAGTTTTTTATTTCGACTTGTTTTTGATTAAATCGAACGTATACCAAGCAATTGAATTCGATAGATCTAATCTTGGAAGGAGCTTTAAGGGAAGCCAAATTGATGAAAGCTTGGGTAAAAGACTGCAAAAAGATAATGGGTGAGTTAAATATAATAAACAATGGATTCTAAAAGATTTAGGTGGTATAATTTGGACAAAGAAAATGACAACAAATTCATTTCGAACATCAAAAGATATCCTTATGAACTCAGGCGAAATGTAGGGCGCATAGCACAAATTATGTGAGATTGCATGCCAGAAACTTGCTTAGATAGATCACTTATTTCGTCATTGATAATTGATTCAAAGGCACATTGACAATTAGTCAAAAAACGTAGTTCTAGAATGAGGTAAGGAGAAAGGAGAAAGCGGCTAAATAAGCTTGGTCAAAATGTCTCCCAAAACATAACACAAATGAGGTGGAATACAGAAACTTCAATAACGAAGGGAAGAAAAAGTGCGCCCATCATGAAGCAAAGACAGCGGAGGGCAGGTGTCGGGAGCTGTAAGAAATGTTTGCAACGACAGCTGATGCTAGACACGGTTAAGTCAATTTCTTTGAAATGAGTTGCCCTTTCCAGGGATTCGTGATCAGTGATGACATCTTACTTACATACGCTACAGTCCGGGTCGGACCAGGACCTCAACCAACATGCTTCTCCAGCCAGCTCGGTCCCTAGCTAGCTGCCTCCAGTTTTGCACGCCAAGTTGGTTGAGGTCCTCTCCTACTTGCGTACCCACCTGAGTCGCGGTCCTCCTCTACTGCGCCGTCCCTCGGGATTGGATTCGAAGATTTTCCGGGCCGGAGCGTTGTTGTCCATTCGCTCTACATGACCCAACCATCTAAGCCGCTGGACCTTGACTCGTTTGACCAGATCAGTGTCGCTGTACAGCCCGTACAGTTCGTCGTTGAATTTTCTTCTCCACTCTCCATCTATGCAGACGGGACCAAAAATCATCCGAAGAATTTTTCTCTCAAGGCATCCTTAAGCGTTCTCGTCTACCTTTGACAAGTTCCATGCCTCTGCGCCATATATAAGAACCGGGATGATAAGTGTCTTATACAGGGACACTCTAGTTGCTCGAGAGAGGACTTTACTACTCAATTGTCTCTTGGTCCGAAGAAACAGCGATTGGCAAGAGTTATTCTTCGTTTGATTGCAGCGCTGGTGTCGTTGTCTGAATTAATAGCGGCGCATAGGACGACAAAGTCCTTAACTACCTCAAAGTTATAGCTGTGTATCGTGATGTTCTGTCCAAGACGTTGGTGTTGGGTGTCCTTTCTTGATGACAGCATATACTTGGTCTTGCCTTCATTTACCACTAAACCCATCTTCTTCGCTTCCGTCTCAATGCTCATAAACGCGCCATTGACATCACGCTGCGTTCTTCCAATTATGTCAATATCATCGGCATATTCGAGCAATTGGACGGATCTTTGAAAGATTGTGCCTCTTGTCTCTTGTGTTGACGTGGTAGTTTTGCACTATTCTTTCAAGAACGATGTTGAAGAAGTCGCATGACAGTGCATTGCCTTGCCTAAAACCTTTTTTGACATCGAATGTATCGGTGAGATCTTTATCCGACCCTGATGGAGCAGCGTGCGTTCTCCATCGTCATCCCACACAATCGGACAAGTTTGGTAGGGATTCCAAAACTAGACATGGCTCTATATAACTCCTCTCTATAGATGCTGTCATACGCGGCCTTAAAGTCGATAAAAAGGTGGTTAGTATCAATTTGAAGCTCCTGGGTTTTTTCCAAGATCTGCCGTAGTGTGAAGATTTGGTCTATGGTGGACTTTCCTGGTCTAAAGCCGCACTGATAAGGACCTATCAGGTTGTGGACGAATGGCTTCAGACGCTCACACAATACGGCAGAGAGGATCTTGTACGCGATGTTAAGAAGACTGATACCTCTGTTATGACATCAATCATCGAATAAGTGCAAAGTGGGTGCAGTGGTGAGGAAACTCCGCCAACTTATGTGTAGAAAATACATACTCTTAGCTGAAGGGAAGAATCTTCACCGTGGTTGCTTATCGAGTGCCGTGACTTAGCTATTTAAGTGAGTGAAGTGAAGTGACTCACTAAACTCACCATTTCATCTCACTTAATTCGAAAAAATGATTTAGCTGTTTTGTAAAAACTTTAGGCAAGGCGACATGATACCAACTTGAAAAGATTATACAATACTCAAACGTCAACATACTAGAGGAACAATCTTTCAAAAGTCTGTACAATATAATTATTCGCTTACACAGACGATATTGACGTAATGGATTGATTTCATATGTGCTTTTGCAAGCATTTAAACAGAAGCGGTGCAAATAGGTTTGATGTTTAATGAAAATAATACGAAGTATATCGTAATGTACAACCAACCTTTAGCGCTGATTTCATAAACGAAAACACACATCTAATAGAAGGCGTTGCTTGTGAGTGAGTGTGTGTGTGTGTGTAGAAGAAATATACTGGTAAGAGAATGTGTCTAGCCATAATGGTTTATAGCAAACTACTGGAAAGCTCTCGATGTTATAAATTGCTCGAAAGCTTTCGATGCTTCACACTGATGGAAAGCTCTAGATGTAATACGTTATTCTATATAAAGAGGCCGCTGATACAACCAGAGAATCAGTTTTGATTATAAAGTGATAATGTAAAGATGGAGTTAATGTGATTATTGGTCAAGTTGTATATCGAATAAAAATACATATCGAATAAAAGTAAAAAGTATAATTAAGGTGAAAGGAAAAGTTTTATTATTTCGAACATTGACGAATTGGACAAAGTGTCACAATAGACAGACATAACTTGGAGGTAGTGCAGGAATACCGAATGAGAAAACTCTTGGTCGTTTCGAAAGAAAAATACTACGAATGAAAATAGAAATAATAAAAAAGACATTCTAAATGTTTTTCTCTTTTTAAAAGTTAAATTTTCATATTTCACAGCTGTTGTCGGTAGCAATCTGCACAAGATATCTGAATCGTTCAAAATGCTCCCCAAAATACGGGTATCTGAGATAACCTATTCGACATGTTCTTGAACGTGTCCATTTTCAAAACTTAAATCTCCAATTCAACAAAATGAGACGGATGAGAATCGGCATCAAATTTCTTCTTTTTTTTTAAAAAAATAAGTTCAGAAAATTTTAATATTTTTCTGTTTAATGCATGTAGCAATTTTTATACTTGACTAGAAAGAAGTGACTCACAAAAGTAAAAACAAAACTAAAGATTGGAAAGCTTCGACCTGTTTAAAGTCATGGGCTTTAAAGTTTTTTTTTCCATTTCAATTAACCTTATTTTTGGTTCATTTATGAGATACAATATTGAAAATATTGGTATGCCGGGTGGCTTTATATCCCTATCTTCACAAATAAGAAGGTGATTATCCGAGAGCTCATTCTGGTTTTTTATGGACGTGTGTCTGGTTACGAGCTTCCACGAGCCATTTGTGGGGTAAAACAAGGTTCCTCTTACACCACTTAAATTTTTTAAATGCCCTACCTACTTACTTATTTTGCTGTGGGGAAAATTACAAAATTTTTTCCAAACATGTATGTATTAATATGTGTGCTAAATTTCCTTCAAAACCATTTCATACTTTTCCTATACAAAAAAATCACGAAAATCGAATTTTTCGATCCTTCGGTTGCCTGAAGTTAATGAGGTATTCATAATTACTCGTACATATTATATTATCTAGTCCAATGTCTCAAATTTCTTAAACATAGCAGCAAATGCCTTTAAAACCATAACTCATTCCTTAGCTTTATTGGCCTTGAAGCTTTTGATTGGGCGTCGTAATTCTCAAACAAGGATACATAATTCGAAGAATTGTGCATGTCAAACATAATTGCAAGCTGTCAACACCATTAATTTGATATGCTTGTTTGTGTATCGCCGGCGCGGGTGTCACCATAAATCTATGTTCTAACTCATAACTCAAGACTGACCGATCAATTTCAAAGATTTATGAACAATCCGCGTCACATGTTGGGGATTATTGAAGATAAGGCCATAGACAATTACAAGTCCTTGTATACAAACTGCTTGAAGGACATTCATTGTTTGAAACTTCAGTTAGGTCTCAGTACATCTGATTTTGGTTGATTGCCTCTGTCTTTGGCTATACTTGCGTGTACCTTTAAAACTGAATAAAATATTTGTGACTATGTGTCCGCTCAGTACTGCGCCCTGGTCGTGGCTTTGTGGGATTTTTTGATTTACTTATCATAATTAAAGAAAAGGTTTTTTTTTTGAAGAATTGGGTATGGGAGTTAAAATACTGTGCACCTTTTTGTTCTTGCTTAAAATAATCCTCCCGTGAGCAAACTTTTTAAGGTGACACGGTCGATCAGTGCCTGATTTTAGTGGTTTAAGGAAGAGGAAGAGCATTTAACTCATATTCATTTTACAATCCACTACGCTACTCCTGTTGAATCAAATAAGTTTTGCAGGTTACTTAGTCTCGAACTATCGGTCTATGTTTGGTTTTTGTAATAACTCACAAGCAAAAACCCCAATAAAAGAATTGGTTTAATGAAACTGATTGGTGGAAAAATAGTAGAGAATCCTAAACCTTAGTGTGGTTATATTTTTTAGCTCGGCTTAATGAAAACCACAAACACGGAAGCCTTCAGTGGTCTTGTAATAACATTTTATCCTTTCTACGAATAGTCCAAAGCTTTTTTCTCTAAATTGCCTTACATATTTTGTAGTTTGAGTAGATTGTTTTTTTTTAATTGGAAGTACCGATGGTTTTTACATAAATTCAAATATGACATTTTTTGCGCTCATTTTACTATACACACTCGTAATCGTAAGCCATGTTCTCCTGAATGACCATGACATAAGTTAAATTCTTATTTTTTCTACGCAACACAACAATCGATTTGTAAATTAAAGTCCCCGCCGAACATAAGCCACCCTCCCACGAATACACTGATAACAAGTGCCAACATTTTAACCACGGCCAAGGCTGTTTCATGCCAGAATATGTTTTGTACATGCGAATGCACAGTGCTCTGAAAGTCATGGCAGCTTGGAATATGGTAAAATTTTGGATTCTTATTGCTGAAAACTGTCCGCCAAAAAATGTGTCCACTCTTGTTCCCTTTGTTTAATGTGGCAGTAGGTTGGTTGAACAAATTCAATGGTATAGTGTGTGGAAGGTTTATGTATCAAACGTATTTAGCGAACCCCGTTACTGCTTGTACTCAACAGCTGTTATTTGCATTCGAGCTTCATAACGTTTTTGTCATCGTGTTACAATGAGGTTAACCGATGTGGCTAAATGGCTGTAGTTCATGCCTATTTATGTACGCTCCTCAGCAAATAAATGAAAATAATATTCAGTGTAGTATTTTTGCTGTCGTTGAAATTTGTTTAGAAGGAACTCTCTCATCGGAAGTCCTGCATTTTAACAAAACATGACATCATGGAGTTGTGAATGAGGTCAAAGACACACTTAGGTGCATTTTCTGTTGATGATAAGTTTCGTGTTCTCAAAGGGCTGCAGGAGCAGGTATCTACGACCTAACAATTTGAAAATATCTGTGGTATTCATTTCGACTAAGTTCCTAGGTATGTACCTACACATCTGTAAGGTTTCGTTGTTTGTTAAAGCTTTCCAGATGTTTGTAGAAAAGCCAAAAGACGCTGCCATGGTAAGGATCCTAGGTTACCAGCTCACACCATGTCTGAGCCGAGTGCCTGTAAACTGCTTCCAGAAAATGGAAGATATTCATAGAGTAAGTGTTTTGGGGTGTCATCATCTTCTCCACAGGATTTACAGAGTGTGGTACTACTCTAAGTCTAAGTCTAACACGTTTAAATGATTGGCAAAAGAGAAGTGTTTTGTGGCAACGCAAGCAAGCTTTCCACAGTCTTTTCTGCTACAGGATAGCAAGAATTTTGCAATTTTCTTATTAACGTAGGGAGCACACGTTTAGTCTGTCAATCTGCAATTCAATGAAGGCATTCGATCAACGCTCTTGACAGATCCAATTGTTAATTGAAACCCGAACTGAGGACTCTGGCAGACCAAACCTTGGTTGAGACCCTGAGAAAGTTGTTTGAGATCTTTGCCTCAAAGTTTATCGGTGATCTCGTTTTCAGTTATGCAGTGATGAATTCAGTCTTCCCACCACACACTTCATTCAGGGAAAGGAGGTGGTGCATACTTGGGCCCAGGGCGTACACCTATGAGACTAGTACCAAATAAAAGCTTACGTTCAGCCCAATCAGTCTGCCAAATATTTTTGAATTCGGTCTTGGTAATAATTAGACTTGAACTTGAGCGCCGGAATTGGGAAAAATCTGATATTTCTACAAATAATTACGTATATCTCGAAAAGTATAGCACGTAGGACAATGATTTAGGTATCATATGAAAGATCATAAAAATATCTTTCATTTCATAAATTCATTTTTTTTCATTTTTTTTTTAAATGCCTTATATTTTGAGAAGACAGACCTGAAAGTTGTTTGCGTGCCGACGACGCGTGCCGACGACGCCAACGCGTGCCGCCAACGCGTGCCGCCGACGCGTGCCGCTGACGCGTGCCGACGACGCGTGCCGACGACGCGTGCCGACGACGCGTGCCGACGACGCGTGCCGATGACGCGTGCCGACGACGCGTGCCGACGACGCGTGCCGACGACGCGTGCCGACGACGCGTGCCGACGACGCGTGCCGACGACGCGTGCCGACGACGCGTGCCGACGACGCGTGCCGACGACGCTTGCCGACGACGCGTGCCGACGACGCGTGCCGATGACGCGTGCCGACGACGCGTGCCGACGACGCGTGCCGACGACGCGTGCCGACGACGCGTGCCGACGACGCGTGCCGACGACGCTTGCCGACGACGCGTTCCGATGCGTGCCGACGAAGCGTTCCGATGACGCGTGCCGACGACGCGTGCCGATGACGCGTGCCGATGACGCGTGCCGATGACGCGTGCCGACGACGCGTGCTTACGACGCGTGCCGACGACGCGTGCCGACGACGCGTGCCGACGAAGCGTTCCGATGACGCGTGCCGACGACGCGTGCCGATGACGCGTGCCGATGACGCGTGCCGACGACGCGTGCCGACGACGCGTGCCGACGACGCGTGAAGACGACGCGTGCCGATGACGCGTGCCGACGACGCGTGCCGACGACGCGTGCCGACGACGCGTGCCGACGACGCGTGGCGACGACGCGTGCCGACGACGCGTGCCGACGACGCGTGCCGATGACGCGTGCTGACGACGCGTGCCGACGACGCGTGCCGACGACGCGTGCCGATGACGCGTGCCGATGACGCGTGCCGACGACGCGTGCCGACGACGCGTGCCGACGACGCGTGCCGACGACGCGTGCCGCCGACGCGTGCCGACGACGCGTGCCGACGATGCGTGCCGACGACGCGTGCCGACGACGCGTGCCGACGACGCGTGCTGACGACGCGTGCCGACGACGCGTGCCGCCGAAGCGTGGCGACGACGCGTGCCGACGACGCGTGCCGACGACGCGTGCCGACGACGCGTGCCGACGACGCGTGCCGACGACGCGTGCCGATGACGCGTGCCGACGACGCGTGCCTGACCTGCACGAGATAACAGGGTCCGGTAATGAATAGTGTGAAATGGTTTTGATGCGTGCCGACGACGCGTGCCGACGACGCGTGCCGACGAAGCGTGCCGACGACGCGTGCCGACGACGCGTGCCGACGACGCGTGCCGACGACGCGTGCCGACGACGCGTGCCGATGACGCGTGCCGACGACGCGTGCCGACGACGCGTGCCGACGACGCGTGCCGATGACGCGTGCCGACGACGCGTGCCGACGACGCGTGCCGACGATGCGTGCCGACGACGCGTGCCGACGACGCGTGCCGACGACGCGTGCCGACGACGCGTGCCGACGAAGCGTGCCGCCGAAGCGTGGCGACGACGCGTGCCGACGACGCGTGCCGACGACGCCTGTTACCTGACCTGCACGAGATAACAGGGTCCGGTAATGAATAGTGTGAAATGGTTTTGATGCTCTTTTTGTGTGATGTTTGTTTTAGGGAGCTATGACTCGCTATCGCACACACGAGTGCTGCAGCGCTCTGTGATTCCTGTAGGCGAGCGGGAGCGAATTTTGAACATGTCTTTGCCGCCCCCTAAGCTTGCCACCCGGGGCATGTACCCCGGCTCGCCCCCCTCCCGCCCCTAGATCCGGATCTGTTACTCCAAGATGTTTGACTTCGTTTGAAAAGCGGATGTTGACGCTTTTAAGTGTTACTTTGGTCAAACCGGTCTCATGAAAAGAAAAACCTCGGTTTTAAGAAGATGTACTGAGAGATAATTCAAAGCACAGCAGGTGTTAATCAGATTCAGCGGAGCTTGTGCTCTGGAATAGACCGCTTGGAAGCTGGATCCAACCGAGACCACGGCGATATCGTAGGCATATCCTTGTAGCGTGTACGTGTTCGTTATGTCCATTAAGCATTTCAAGTAGAGTGTTGGTCACATATTTTCAGTTACAAATACTACAGTGTCGATTGATGACTATTGTTTTGTTATTGTTTAGCACACATCTTTCATGGTCAGGAAGTTGATTCATGGTTAATGGCAGAAATAGACAACAGCTTTTTCTAACGTCTTTGATGACTGTTGAATTGTTGATTTATTTTAAACGATATCTCTATTAAGAGAATTTATTTTAAGAGCAACTAAAGCTTTTCCTTTCATTTTATTTCCCCTTTTTAAATCTACAAAGCTTTTAAAGCTTTTCTCATAAAGCTTGTGGATTGAAATAAATTTTCCCTGTGGTGTGCTTTTCAGTGTTATTAGATGTAGTCAAAATAACCAATTCAATAAAAAAAAAGACAATAATATGAACTGTTGTAGGTACCATTCATTTAATTCTTTGATGGAAAATTGAGCAGTAAAATTCAAGCAATATAACATAAAATCATAGCTGTATTCATCTTAATTTTTAGGATTTTTTTATAATGTTATCGCACTAAAGAAATTGTACATACTTAAATATACGGGTATGTCGTAATTCTTGTTACATACTTTGAGATATGGTTCTTGGTCATATTTTTAGAAAAAAATTGTATGGGAGGGTGAATCCATCACCCTTCTATTTAAGCGGGAGGGGCAGTTTAGTAAAAATTGTTCTACTTTAATTTTTTTTTTTTTTTTAACGGCTAAACTACGTATACGTACTACTTAGAGCTGTGGACAGCTAATTAGAAACAAAAATTACGTTTATTTTCAGAGCCGTTGATTACTTCAATTATTTTTCAAATTCATTTGTTTTTAACAAAAATTTTGAGTTTTTATTCATTAATTAAATTATTAATTAAAACAATAAAATACTTTGAAAACGTAACACTTTTCTTCTTTTCCTCAATTTTTTGCAAGAAGGTCCCTTTTGTGGCGGACAAATAATTAGAAAAAAAACGAAAAAGTGTATTTTGCATCAATATTTTTCAATATTAAAATAAACTTACTTTACAAAACTTTTAGTATTTTGTTGCAAAGCCTTCTTGCTTTAAAACTTCTCGGCATTTTCGCTCCATTGAATCGATAAGTCGCCTACAGCGCTCTACGGGTATAGCTTTTCAGGTGGCTTCAATATTGGGGTATAAAACGTCCATGTTTGTGTAATTTTTGAACGCCACAGCTTTTTTGACATCAGCCCAAAGATGTTGAATGGGATTAAGGTCAGAACTTGCGGATACCCATTGAACAACAGTGATTTTGAGTTCTCAAAAAACTCTTTCGTGATCCCAGCGGTACCTATGTTTGGGGTCGTTGTCTTGCTGGAACTTCCAGCAAGATGCCGAGAATTTTTAAAGCAAAAAGGCTTTGCAGCAAAATACTAAATTTTGTAAAAGTAAATTTATTTTTATATTGCCGACGACGCGTGCCGACGACGCATGCCGACGACGCGTGCCGACGACGCGTGCCGACGACGTGTGCCGACGACGCGTGCCGACGACGCGTGCCGACGACGCATGCCGACGACGCGTGCCGACGACGCATGCCGACGACGCGTGCCGACGACGCATGCCGACGACGCGTGCCGACGACGCGTGCCGACGACGCATGCCGACGACGCGTGCCGACGACGCATGCTGACGACGCGTGCCGACGACGCATGCCGACGACGCGTGCCGACGACGCGTGCCGACGACGCGTGCCGACGACGCGTGCCGACGACGCGTGCCGACGACGCGTGCCGACGACGCATGCCGACGACGCGTGCCGACGACGCGTGCCGACGACGCGTGCCGACGACGCGTGCCGACGACGCGTGCCGACGACGCGTGCCGACGACGCGTGCCGACGACGCGTGCCGACGACGCATGCCGACGACGCGTGCCGACGACGCATGCCGACGACGCGTGCCGACGACGCGTGCCGACGACGCGTGCCGACGACGCCTGTTACCTGACCTGCACGAGATAACAGGGTCCGGTAATGAATAGTGGAAATGGTTTTGATGCTCTTTTTGTGTGATGTTTGTTTTAGGGAGCTATGACTCGCTATCGCACACACGAGTGCTGCAGCGCTCTGTGATTCCTGTAGGCGAGCGGGAGCGAATTTTGAACATGTCTTTGCCGCCCCCTAAGCTTGCCACCCGGGGCATGTACCCCGGCTCGCCCCCCTCCCGCCCCTAGATCCGGATCTGTTACTCCAAGATGTTTGACTTCGTTTGAAAAGCGGATGTTGACGCTTTTAAGTGTTACTTTGGTCAAACCGGTCTCATGAAAAGAAAAACCTCGGTTTTAAGAAGATGTACTGAGAGATAATTCAAAGCACAGCAGGTGTTAATCAGATTCAGCGGAGCTTGTGCTCTGGAATAGACCGCTTGGAAGCTGGATCCAACCGAGACCACGGCGATATCGTAGGCATATCCTTGTAGCGTGTACGTGTTCGTTATGTCCATTAAGCATTTCAAGTAGAGTGTTGGTCACATATTTTCAGTTACAAATACTACAGTGTCGATTGATGACTATTGTTTTGTTATTGTTTAGCACACATCTTTCATGGTCAGGAAGTTGATTCATGGTTAATGGCAGAAATAGACAACAGCTTTTTCTAACGTCTTTGATGACTGTTGAATTGTTGATTTATTTTAAACGATATCTCTATTAAGAGAATTTATTTTAAGAGCAACTAAAGCTTTTCCTTTCATTTTATTTCCCCTTTTTAAATCTACAAAGCTTTTAAAGCTTTTCTCATAAAGCTTGTGGATTGAAATAAATTTTCCCTGTGGTGTGCTTTTCAGTGTTATTAGATGTAGTCAAAATAACCAATTCAATAAAAAAAAAGACAATAATATGAACTGTTGTAGGTACCATTCATTTAATTCTTTGATGGAAAATTGAGCAGTAAAATTCAAGCAATATAACATAAAATCATAGCTGTATTCATCTTAATTTTTAGGATTTTTTTATAATGTTATCGCACTAAAGAAATTGTACATACTTAAATATACGGGTATGTCGTAATTCTTGTTACATACTTTGAGATATGGTTCTTGGTCATATTTTTAGAAAAAAATTGTATGGGAGGGTGAATCCATCACCCTTCTATTTAAGCGGGAGGGGCAGTTTAGTAAAAATTGTTCTACTTTAATTTTTTTTTTTTTTTTTAACGGCTAAACTACGTATACGTACTACTTAGAGCTGTGGACAGCTAATTAGAAACAAAAATTACGTTTATTTTCAGAGCCGTTGATTACTTCAATTATTTTTCAAATTCATTTGTTTTTAACAAAAATTTTGAGTTTTTATTCATTAATTAAATTATTAATTAAAACAATAAAATACTTTGAAAACGTAACACTTTTCTTCTTTTCCTCAATTTTTTGCAAGAAGGTCCCTTTTGTGGCGGACAAATAATTAGAAAAAAAACGAAAAAGTGTATTTTGCATCAATATTTTTCAATATTAAAATAAACTTACTTTACAAAACTTTTAGTATTTTGTTGCAAAGCCTTCTTGCTTTAAAACTTCTCGGCATTTTCGCTCCATTGAATCGATAAGTCGCCTACAGCGCTCTACGGGTATAGCTTTTCAGGTGGCTTCAATATTGGGGTATAAAACGTCCATGTTTGTGTTATTTTTGAACGCCACAGCTTTTTTGACATCAGCCCAAAGATGTTGAATGGGATTAAGGTCAGAACTTGCGGATACCCATTGAACAACAGTGATTTTGAGTTCTCAAAAAACTCTTTCGTGATCCCAGCGGTACCTATGTTTGGGTCGTTGTCTTGCTGGAACTTCCAGCAAGATGCCGAGAATTTTTAAAGCAAAAAGGCTTTGCAGCAAAATACTAAATTTTGTAAAAGTAAATTTATTTTTATATTGAAAAATATTGATGCAAAATACACTTTTTCGTTTTCTTTCTAATTAGTTGTCCGCCACAAAAGGGACCTTCTTGCAAAAAATGGAGGAAAAGAAGAAAAGTGTTACGTTTTCCAAATATTTTATTGTTTATCCTAATTAATGAATAAAAACTCAAAATTTTTGTAAAAAACAAATGAATTTGAAAAATAATTGAAGTAATTCAACGTAATTTTTGTTTCTAATTAGTTGTCCGCAGCTGTATATGGTCCAAATTCTCTTTTTTAAATTTTAAAGATTGGTTCGTTCGGTTTTCTGTGTTTGACTCAAAAGTAGGTAATGAGAGCAGTGATCATTGAAATGGACCGCAAAATGGTTTTAATGGTAAATGAAAATAAAACAAAATTTTATTACAAAGATTAGAGTTTGCTTTGTTTTTATATTAAATTGGGCTTTTTTGGTCACTTTCATTTGAATATGCAAAAAAAAACTTTATTTCATATTTTTCCCTACGTTTCGTCGTAACTTCTCGACTTCTTCAGGGGAATTTTTACTAAATCTGGAGATAACATAAATATTTAACTATCTGAACTTTAAAAAATTTTTTTTTTTTTTTTTTTTTTTTTTTTTTTTTTTTTTTTTTTTTTTTTTTTTTTTTTTTTTTTTTTTTTGAACTTACATGATTTTTGTTGTTTGTTACATATAATAATAAACACTATTTTTGACAATTTAAACTGAGTTAGTTAAAATAAAAGGAGTTATAAACATAAATAAACGGAAATTTAATACAAAACTTACAGAGAAAAAAAAATACATGAACTGCATGAAAGTAAACAATCAAGAATTTAAAAAATTATGCTTAAATTACACCGCTCTTAATGCAAGAGAGTAGCTGGCCATTAACCATTATATTTTAGAAATAATTTTGGCCAAGTAGCACAGCTGAAAATGGCTAGAACAAAATTCAAGCCGACAAATTTTCAACCGCTTTTTGCAGAGTTTGGGGCCGTATATCAGCAATATCCGGCTATACTCTTCCAAGGCGTCAATCGTCTCGGGCTTGTGACTTCAATTAACCTCACACAGCAGTATCAAATCGTCAAATCTTGGAGGTAACTTACAGATATAAAACTCGAAGTATGTTAAAATCGGCGTCAACATTGATTTTGTGTCTAAACAATTTAGCCAACGATCGCAGTGCCCTTAAAAGCCGAGAACTCACTCCCTTCTCTCCTTCAGCATAGAATTATAATTGACATTTTCAAACCTTAAGTAGTTCTTTCTTCTGCAAAATTGTCGCACAAGGAATGCCAAATATCACATAACATTACATTAAAACTACTCCTGTTAGTCTACGATCTACGTGCAGGACTTATTGAAAAGACCGTTCGTTGATACACACACCACAAGAAACATACTTACAAGACAGAAACTACACAGAACGAGCAGCAAACGACAACAGCAATCGGTTAGTCGTACAGGCGGCTCCCCATCTATTGAATGTCAAATAAAAAAAACTTCATAAAGAGACTGTCCCTCACTCAGGGTGGGGTGATTTGATAAGATGTCTGAAATAGTAAAAAGGAATGCTTATCAAAAAGATGCTCATTCTCTTTTTTTCTGTAAATGTTAATTCTTTAAGACTTTCTCACACATCTAAACAAAGCTGCCATTCTGTTCATCGCAGGCCAGTTGATGATCAGTTTTCCATCACCGTTTTTAAATCATCAAGCGTTCCATGCTCAGTTAGAAATGTAAACATACTTCACATATGACAAAAAAGTCGCTTAATTGCAACTCGTGTTTTCATTACTTGAATTGTTACGAAAAAGTCGCTAGCTAACAGTTTTCAACAAGTTGACATACTTTTTTTTACTCTGTTTCAATAGACAAAGACTACCTTGTTGAAAATGACACTTTAAAAATGAAGAAACACTTTCAATATTCAGAAAGCTTCCTTTTCAACGAAGATGTTCATCACATCTTTGGGCTTAGTTGCCTCAGAAGTAATAAAATGTTATCGAAAACCCTTCGCTATCAGCTAGCCATATATGAGTACCTTTTCAAATCGTTCATATAAATTTATTGAATGTCTACATAAAAGCAAGTCGATATACCTCTACGTTCGATTTATTATACCTTCTTATACTTCAAAAGAAGTTAAAGCTCTCAATCCAGGATGACTGCATCACAAACTCATCAAATCAATAGAAAATGTTCAAAACTCTTCAAAAATAAATTCCAGTCAGCTCAAAGTTGTCAAATCTATAGCATCAATAGCTTAAGAGGATTTGTCTTCCATTAACCAATAACTCCTTGTCACGATATACCAAAGTTTTAAATGTATGAATGTGAAGTATTTTTGTCAACTTATTTCTCCTTTTGTCATTTTTGTTGAAAAACAATTCAATTCACATTATTTTTTTTCCTCGTGAGCATACACATAAGTCAACCCATTGTTCACTAAGCTTATATCTTACACTCTTGACACAACTCCATTGGCAAACAATGAAATCAAATAAGCTCATAGCCCCAACGCTTTGGAATAAAAAGATTTTCTCTCCCACAATGCAACACAATGCCTGTTGCTCATTAATATTCAAGACGGGACTTTTTTTCTTAAGAGTCTCAAGACTCAAGGTACTTGACCCATAACGAACAAAATGACGAAAATAAAATGCTAGAGAAAATCAAACACAAGAGCAATCCTTCTAAAGATTCATAAAAAGAAATACTTGGAACTTATGGTAGGTATAAGTAGTGGGTATTCATCCTGGAGTAAACTTTAGTGTAATTATACAAAGTGGTTTTCAGTGTTAAGTTTAGCTGATGTCGACAGTCCAGACGATATGGTTGAAGTTTGTATAGTTTTTGTAGTTTTTTTTATTTCTCTGCATGGGAAGTAGGTACTTTCTTTTTTTTACTGCAGGAATACCTTAGAGTGTCTGCGTTCTTTTCCATAGAATTGCAGAGTTGTTTCAAGCTTTATGAATAATCCCACAGCTCCATAAAAATTCCAAAATTCCATTTGAATAAAATTTCAGAAAATACGTTAGCGAGTTTTTTTTTACAACCAAATGAAAATGCAGTTATGCGCGTTGAAGGGAATACATTTTGTTCTTGAAATCAACAACAACAAAAGGCTCAATGAGTCGTGTCCCGATGTCCCGAAGAGTCTCTAAATAAAGAGGATATACATACATGAATAAATGGTTGTGAATATGATTCGACTAATCGCTTTACTATTTCCATAGCAATACGTATTAAATGGGATGAACTGATCAATAAATGAAAAGATTAGTGAAGTTTTTAACAGTTAAAAACACTTATTTTATTTCCTCAGATGTACATTTCAGAAGCAATGCTTCCATCGTCAGTGAGATTTGTAAAATTAAATTAAATTAAATTATTTGTCAAAAAACTAATAATAAACAAAAATGTTTCTAAACAAAATTACAGTTGAGTTGAGTTGAATCTATTAAAAAATTTTTTGAATATTGAATCTTTGATTGGTCCATCATCACTATTCATTAGATTATTTTTGTTTTTAAATATGTAAAATGATTCAAAAGCATCTAATAATCTAAATTAGATGCTTTTGAATCATTTTACATATTTAAAAACAAAAATAATCTAATGAATAGTGATGATGGACCAATCAAAGATTCAATATTCAAAAAATTTTTTAATAGATTCAACTCAACTCAACTGTAATTTTGTTTAGAAACATTTTTGTTTATTATTAGTTTTTTGACAAATAATTTAATTTAATTTAATTTTACAAATCTCACTGACGATGGAAGCATTGCTTCTGAAATGTACATCTGAGGAAATAAAATAAGTGTTTTTAACTGTTAAAAACTTCACTAATCTTTTCATTTATTAGATTAAAAAACACGTGGAATATCTCAACTAAAAAACTCATGAACTGATCATAAAATATTGTGAATGGAAAACATAATTTACTGAATTTAAACCTCATTCACTTGAGGTGTGTGGTGTGTTCCATTTATACATTGGCAGACTAAAAAATAAATAGAAAGGTAACTACGGTAGCGAAGCAGAGCTCGGGATACATACGGGTCTAACGTCTAACGCACGCGCAAGAAAGAGCTTTTCATGGCGAGGGACTTGCAAATTCTTCACAAAAGGCGATACGATTGAAAAAGTTCTTTTTGTTTCTGAGACTCAAACCCCAAACTCCCAGGTAAAAGGCTGACAAGCTAACCATAACACCACGGACACATTTTAAACAGGTAACAAAATGGTATACCTCGAAACAAGCTCAATATCATTTGGAAGATTCGAGAGACTCGTTTCGGTGAGTATGTCTGCCACTTACGATAGAGTTTGCAGGTTGGAATTCAAGAAACCTAACATATGTCATCTGCCATCTGTCATCTATCATCTTTCGTTTGTCATTTGTCATCTGTCATCTGTCATCTGTCATCTGTCATCTTTCATCTGTCATCTGTCATCTGTCATCTGTCATCTGTCATCTGTCATCTGTCATCTGTCATCTGTCATCTGTCATCTGTCATCAGTCATCTGTCATCTGTCATCTGTCATCTGTCATCTGTCATCTGTCATCTGTCATCTGTCATCTGTCATCTGTCATCTGTCATCTGTCATCTGTCATCTGTCATCTGTCATCTGCCATCTGTCATCTGTCATCTGTCAGCTGTCATCTGTCATTTGTCATCTCACATCTGTTATCTGTCGTTTCTCTTTTCATCTGAGATCTGTAATCTGTCACCAGTCATCTGTCACCTATCACCAGTAATCTCTGTCATGATTCTACTTTTACTTACTGTAAATCTGTACTTCATGACGCAAGGTGGTCAATTTAATCTTGACCAATCACTTGCTGACTAAAGCCCGCCATTCGTTATGAACAGAAATATATGCATCTTATATTTTTTTTTTTTTTTTTTGAAAATATTTCTTCTTGAAACCAATAAAATTTATATCACAAAAACACTTCGTTAGCTGCAACTTAAAAACAAAATCAAAGACAAGTAACTTTCCGAATTGTGTAGTTCAGAAACAGTGACATATAGCCATCATTACCTTAAAGTGAAACAGGATAAGAAAATGGGATTTCTGTTTTACTAAAAGGTGCAAATGACTTCGAGCAAATGTTTTTATTTTTGTAATTCAAATTTTTTCCCTCAAAAGAGCATGGTAGCCATCATCCCAGTACAAATTTTCACACCGAGGTCGATGTGTAGGTATAATTTTGTCTGCCTTGGCTGCTCAGCACGTGCTCTTATTGCCTTTTCGTTCCCCAACTAAAGTCCATTACTATTATTTCTTTAAATTTTTTCTCCCTTTAAGAGGCTCTATCCTATGCTTGTTATTCTGTCAATGCTCAACACTCTACTTACTGACTACTGCCAAACTGTCCCCCTTGGCTCATTTAGTATAGATAACCTATCCAATTCACCACCTGTCCTCACATTACTGTTAAATGAAGTGAAAAAAATACTTATCCGACCCAGGTACTTGTGTGTTATCGAGAAAATTCAATTCGATTCTGATGTCGCTTTGTGTTGAGATTTTAAAAAAGCAAACCACATTTTAAAGTTCTTTGAACATTTAATCTATCTCTGTTTTATCTAATTTATGCTGCGAATTGCACAAGGACAACCACAGGGTGTTTTTGTAAAAAGGTAATTGCCTGTTGTGTAACGGTTAGCATGTCTGCCTTTTACGTGGAAGTTCGAGGTTCAAGTTTCAGCCATTGCGGCGGCGGATTCCTACTGTTAAACAGATAAGTGGAATCACGATGCTCGCAATGCCAAATTCTAAACGATGTACAAATCCCGAAAACTTCTATCTACATAGTAGAAGTTCTTAATAAAAAATAAATAATTTGTTCAATGGCTGGTAATTATCTTCTAGAAAACAGAAGATTCAATTATTAATCGATTGTATGCCATATGGCATAGACCTTATTTTTCACGTAGCTCTGAAAAATAGAAAGAAAAACTTTTCACTCAAACGAGTGACGGTGTAATTGTTTGTGTGGCACGTAGCGCCGTTTCAATATTAATCGTTCCATAGCGTAATCCAGTTACAAGTTCATTTACTCCGGCCTCATTTTCGAAAAGTAAGGCCCAATAATCCCGCAATATTAAAGATCGCAATAAACATGGAGATGCTCTTCAGCAATAATTTTTGTGTTTTTCGAGCCCCAAATGAACAATCTGATTGCCAACGCAGCCTCCGACGTACAAGTAAGCATCATCACTCAACATGTTTCTCTTGTTCCATTAAATACCTGATACTAGTTCGCGGCATGTATGGTATCATGACCCGACTTAAAACCGAACTGATTTTCTGGAATAATATTTTTGTCCTCTGCCCATGTGGACAGTGCTCTATTGAGAAAGAAGACTAATTGACCGGAGATTTGCTGGATTGGAAACATCCTTCCCATTTTTAAGGAGAGGATGGACCACTGCCGTCTTCCAAAGCACCGGATAGTATGCATTATTCAAAGAATTGTTAAACATATATATGTCCTCCGCTTCCGAAAGGAGGTTTCATTGGGTATGCCGTCGACTCCTGCTGATTTCTTTTTCTTTATTTTGTGAAAGATGTACTCGAGATCCATCTTAGAAACGAACAGGGTGTTATCCCCGTTTCGCTCGGCGATGACTGCATTGGCGAGTCGGTCGTCATTAAATCTAGTGAAACCAGGATTCTCTGATCGCCAATGCGAGATCTAGTCTCTAAGAAAGGAATGTCCAACGAAGGCTCTGTTCTCAAGGTCGTAATCCGGGCAAATGCACTCATACACCTTATATACTTGCTCGAAAACAGCACCCATAGCCCTTACCTTCTCTTGAGCATCTTTCTATTGTCAGAAGTAAGTTTTTGTTCTCTGTCATCCTTTGGAGTTTAATACTCTGAAGGTCATTTTGATCTTTTCTCGTATAGACTTTATTTATTTCCGAAAACATACTCGGGTTGTTGGACAGTACAGCCTGAATCTTATTGTTCCAGAAAAGAGATATAGATTTTCTGTAGTTTTCTTTTATTGACTGTTGGAGATTTTTGATCTGTGACTCCAGAGTTCTGATCTCCCAATCATGTCGATCAGTAAACCTCCTGTCCAAGAGTTTAAGTCTCGGCAGGAGTCTACTTTTTCGTTTGTAAAGTGCGCCTATTGTCGCGTTTCTGTTCATGTACGTAGAGTCAAGTTGTCTATATTTAGGAATTTTCCTGTCCATTGTACTACGGATTGCCTCTTCCGTACGTTGCAGGTACCCATCGATTTCAACGTTCTCATAATGAACCGTGTGTGACTGCTAGATGTACATCCACGGTTCAGAGTCGTCCCTCCAACCAAGGGAATAGTTTTCTTTGACAGCAAATGGTATAGTCCTCCAACCGCTTCATGCCTTTAAATCCGTTAGAAGAGCATATCATTATTTTGACCTTTGTCCTCGTGGATAATAAACATAGAAGACATATTAACTCGAACTTCACTCTTCCATCATCCCCTTTGGTCACATAAATTCTTCACAGATTGCAATCACCAAGATTTGTGTTCTATTCGATTTTAAAATTATCATTGCTTCAAATGTCCTCAATCCTCATCAAGACTCTAAATCCTAATTCTAATTCCCATCGACAGAGATGTCATCGCATTGCCAGTACCTATTTACGATGCAAATATCGTTGCATGTTGTCACCTATCAATTCTTCCTAATTCAATTGATTCGTCATCGCTCTAGCAGCAAAATAGCTGCTAAACGCGAATATATGTACTTGTGCATTTACCTTTTGACCTACTGATGCAACACATTCCCATAGTCAAGCCAAAATCCTAATTTCGATGCTCCGCATATTTAGCCGTAGAAAGACAGCGTATAGAGCAGATAAAACCATTTGGGTAGCCAGCTTTGGAAATTGTTTGCACTTATCTGCTTTGTGGCAGATTGTAGGTACATACGTACGTAATTGTGTAGATGAGACGAGCTGCAAGGCACAATGTTTTGACATTTGGGTCATTTGATTGAGTATTGAGTTACTTAGTTGCATGAAGGGTCATAGGTATGGTTATGGCTTTTTGCGAGTCCTTCAATGAAAATTATATTTTTCTGATGGTTTTGATCGACATCAAAAAATGTAAAATGGCGTGACGTCGTCATAAATTTAATGAGGGCTACCAATTTCCTCTTAACATTCAACTTTACGATTTGAAGCAGTAGGTATGGCTTTTTCGAAATCACACTTCTTTCTGAATTTAACCCAGACACCGCCAGACGAATCATTATCCCTGTATATTATGAAGACTCCATTCATGTCTACTTACGAACAAAACATACACAGATATCCAAACACAACAAACACAAAACTAAGAAAATATTGTTGGCATAGGTCCCTGAGCTTTATAAGAAGCTCATGCATAGCTAATCTGAAATGCAAACAAAAACAAGTATACAATTTCAAAAGGCTTTATTTAATAACCGTTACATAGGTTCCTGACTTTATGTTTACATTGCAGAGCATCAACCGATGTTATTATGATGCAATGCAAATTTTGGGCATAATTTGCTTCAGTTAATACCGCACCTACATGAAAACGCCTAGCAAAGCACGTTATTAATAATGGAAAGTGATTTTGCAATTATTATACTGTTTGATGCTGAACGAAACATTACTAAGGCGTGATTCGTTGGTGCGTTGTAGGTTTTTCATGTTAATTTTTGAAGGTTTATAAATTTTCATTTCAAAAACCAGAGCATGGTTGGGTTAAGTTAGGTTAAAGTGGACGTAATGTATCCTCATCCTAATGGAACCATTTTAAGCTAACAATGAAGCGGGAGAGACGCAGGGTGTCGATGTGAGTAAGATCACTTTTTTATTTTTTTTTAATTTGTTTATTCACCACCACTCAGATCGTTATAATTACAAATAAGCTTAAATATACTTAAAAACTAGATTATATCTTTTGTATTTAGGTAAATGACCAAGACGGTACGCATTACTTACAGTTATTTTGCTCTATTTTGTTTTCATTCATCAGTATTTTTTTTTTAATATTTATTATACTAACATTATAGCATAAAAATTAAATTATAATTTTCTTATTTTTCGATAAGGAAAATGTGGAGAAAAAACCTTCTGAAAAACGTTTGCTTTATTTGGCGGGGAGGAGGAGGGTGGGGGGATCTTAGAATCCAGCTTACATACTAGAATAAAATAAGACTTATAAACTAACAGCTTAACCTAATTTAACTCTAGACTTTAACAGACCAAGATCCGACGAAAAGATGCCATTCCATCGATTCCGATATACTCGGACATCGAAAAATGAGTAAGATCACTGAAGTCATTAAAAAAAACACGACCCTAGGTTAATCCTAACGCATGAACAGATAAGGTGGGGAATAGTCTCCTCCTTTTCTTCATCCATACAGCTTCTGCAAAAATCGTTTGGGGCAACTCCTAGCCTTGCGAAATGTCTTCCAATAAGACAGTGTCATAGAATGACACCTATCGCCGCACTATTGTGTTTTCTGTTGAGAAAGATCCAGCCGTTCGACCGCTTAGTATAAACAGTGGATCACAGCTTATTCAACCCACCCTATACTTAAAACTATGAGTTGAGTATGGATCCTTAGCAAAAAAAAGTTATTAACAAAATAAAAACACAGAAAGGTTTATTGAGTTTTGAACTCAAACAAAATAGTTTCATTCATTTATTTTCGATTAGAATTCAAAAAAAAAAAAAAACCACAACAAAACATATTCAACAATTCAGTTGCACAGTTTTTTTGACCCATTAAAAATAAAGTTAAAAAAAAGTTAAAATTTCTTAACATTAATATTTAGTGTGTCCCACTTTTGCTCTATAACGGTTCTAAGACGTTGAGGATAAGAATCCACTAATTTTTTGGTTGTTTTTGGAAGTATTCTTGGGATGTTGAAGAACAATTTCACGTTGCTCAATTGTTGTTCGCTTTCCCATCCTTATAACACGTGCTTTCTTCATGAAAATTGACCACAACTGATAGTTCTACTTGAAAATGCAACAAATAAGAGATAGACGCAACAAGGACCGTTTCCTACCCCAACTTCGTGCGATCGCAACTGCACATTAAACACAGTGGGTCAAATAAGCTGTCGCATGGTAAAATCGAATTAATTCGTTCTTCTTAAGAATAAATTGTTTTGCAATAAAATTTTTATTTAATGAGTCATGCTAAAGTTAAAGTCTTAATTAAGCTTTCTGCACTTGTACTTTGTTGATAACTTTTTTGTTTAGGAGGTATACTCATTTCAATAAATAAGTAAGAGGTGGGTCAAATATGCTGTGATCCACTGTAGCTTGGGCCAGATTTGTTTCGTTGCGTTACACGTTAAAGTGCTTGACCATCTCAGATTAGTTTTCTTGTATGCATCCTGCTTGAGCAAGAGTTTGTATGTAGCGATTGGTATGCCAATACTCTCCGTTATCGGTGACAAGGGCAGAAGTGTTCCGATTCTAGCGAGTTCATCTGCTTTGCAGTTTCCTGGAATGTCTCTATGCCCCGGCACACAGCACAGGCTTATGTTAAACTGCTCTGACATCTCCCTGAGAGATAATCAACAGTTAAGGTCTAGAACAGAGTTGAAGGAATTTGACGCCAGATATTTGATGGCCGTCTGATTGTCAGAGAAGATACTTATACATATCTCTTTTGGATATCATGTTTTCGATTAGCCAAGACAGAGCTTCGCTGATTGCCATCACCTCCGCTTGGAACACGCTACAATGATCTGAAAGACGAAGCGAAATGTTTAATTTCATTTCGTCTGAAAAGACACCACAACCTACTCCTTCATTTGTTTTTGAACCGTCGCGTCGTCCGTATAAAAGTGGACTTATTCGTTTTCCAAGAATGATTTTTTCTACCAATGTGTTGTGGATGAAATGTTCGCTAGGAAATTCGTACCAAATCCGGGTGTTTGTGTGGTGTAGTCTGTCCTTAGCTTAGGGATTCCAAAATTGTTCAGAATGTCAGCATTACCAATGTTGTTGGTGGTCCATTGAGAGACTTCTTTTTATCGAATAGCCGAACTCGGAGCTGTTTGTTTCTAAAGCGCTTGATAGGTATTTCTAAAGTATTTGATAGAGTTTGGCATTAAACTCTCTTATCGAAAATGCGTGCTTTTGGTGTCGATGAGTCTCTTCTTCATTGATTTAGTTCAATACAAGTTGTGTTGGATGGTTTCAAGTCTGATACTTACCTTATAAATGATGGTGTGCCCCAGGGCTCCGTTTTGTTTCCGACTCCTACCTCATTTTCATCAATGATTTCTTGAACTTCTAATCCACTTAACTGTTTTGCTGACGACTCGACCTTCTGCTTTTCATATTCGTTTCCAAATTCACGACCTTCCTCTTCGGATGTGGAACTGGAACGGTTGCGTATGTTTAGCTTTTTGAATTCTGACCTGGACAGCATTGTTATATGCGGTCATAAAAACCGAGTAGAATTCAATGCTTCGAAAACTCAATGCTGTCTCTTGTCGTTGAAGGTTAAAACTCCCCCATAGCCATTATCTTTGAATGATATACCTGCATCGAGGAAGCCGAAAAGTTTTCAGTTCTTGGTTCTTGGTATTGTGTATAAACTATAATTTTCGTTGGAAAGATCAAATATTAAAAAACGTCAAAAATGCTGGTAAATGCTTAGGTTTCTTAAGAAAGACAATGCAGGAAGCTTACATCCGCTCAAAACAATTCTCAAACTTGGACAGGTGCTTTCCAGACATCTTTGCGCCTACTTGATAGGATACAAAAAAGAGCATGGAGATTGATTGGTGACATTTCAATTGTAGAATCAATAGACTCTCTTGAATATAGTCGAACATTAGTTCCCTTTCTCTCTTTTACCGCTTTTTTTAAAAGCAGTGCTCTAGCGAAATAGAAAGCCATCTTTCTGCTCTGACTTTAAACCAACTTTGAACGTACAGTAAAGTATAGAGATTCATATTTCAGTCGCACCACCCGAATGTGGAATTCTTTGCCATACTCCGTCTTTCCTCTGCACTACGATTCACAAAAATTCAAAAGCCATGTGGATCGGTGTCTCCTATAAAATCCTCTCCTATTTGCCTAAAAGCTCGCACTGTGTCTTGAAACATTATAATAGCACTAAAACGCAATCGTTAGTTTTCGCCGTAGTTCACTCGCTTGATGAACATTCATCTTTCTATGATCTTACCTTTTTTTTTCACTTAACCCCAAAGGTTAAAGCAAAAGCTAAACTTATCCATACTATAACTTTATTCAGGAATGCAATAAAAAGTATTGCCACAATTTGGTGGCAGCAGAAGATGATTTTTCAACAGTTACTGTATTTACAATGGTCGTTAAAATCCTTTATTAGAAATTAGTTATTATTAGATAAAGTTATAAATTATGTAGTTATAAAGGTATTGTAACGTGCGCTTAGTTCGCAAAAAAATAAAACTTTATCTTTCAATTTAATTCTACCACTTTTATTCAGTATCCACTTTATTCGATTTCAACTCTACCAAAATCACATTAACTCTCTCTTAAGTCTTAACATTATCACTCTATAATCTAAACTGACATCTAGTTACCTCGGGCGGCCTATTTATATCGAATGACATTTCATCTAGAACTCTCCAGTAATTTCCACATGGTCTCCACTCTCCAGTCATGTCAAACATTTTCCCTCCTGGTATATTTCTACACTTACACTAGTGTTGCCGCTTGTGTTTTCGGTTGAACGTTTTCGTTAGGAAATTGGTATTAAATGTTGGGTTCGCGTTACAGTATATATATATAAAATTACTTAGTCTTCTGGTGCTAGGGATATCGGCACTAGATGCTGCTTCTTTAGTGTACATAACCGCTGGGCTTCTTTCTGCTGATGGATAGTTGTTCAAAGATGTTGCTTTGACTGATGTGTTAGAGAGAATGTTTCGTTGCAAATTTCACAGCCGTATGATACACGTAAGTAGCTTGTCAATAAAGATGGCCGATCGATTACTTCAGTGGCAATAAAGATGGCCGATCGATTACTTCGGTGGCAATAAAGATGGCTGGTCGATTACTACGAACGTAGTGCTGGTGACATGGCCAGTGGCCCTATACGTCAGGCGGAAACTACCGCCAATCAGGGTGCACTTACACTTACAAAAAAACTTGAAGTTTTTGTTGCGTTTTGCGTATTTTATCATGAATCTTTAATTTGTATGTTTTGTTTGTTCTCTTTTGAGGAAAATGTGTCACTGAGATCGTACTTTACACAGAGCGAGTATGAAAACATCAATTTATTATTTCCAAGACAACTTCCAGCCAAAGTTAGTGTAGTTTCTCCTTGAGAAAAATAAAAACTTCGATTGCGTTACAAAAGCGAAGTTAAACAAAAACATGACATTTTCTTTTCTCTTGAAATTGCACCACCTCTCTAATGAAAAGAAACATTTAGCAGTATTTTTCATCGTAACGTTTTAATTTGCATGCTAATTACAAGCTCCACATCGACAAAAAAACCTAGCTAGTATAGTAAAAGCTCGGAGTAAAAAAAAAAAAAAAAACAACACGAAAGCAGATGAAAAGAACTAAATCATAAAACAAAGAATGAAAGCAAGAGAATGATGGTGTATTTTTGGTGTAAAAAATAAAAGCAGAAGAAAAAAAATCGTGTAATGAATTCCTGGTAATTAATCATTGCTCAAGGAACAAAAAAGGAACACGCAGTCTTTTGCCCTACAGCAGCAGTAGATTTTTTTTTTCTTTCATTTTTGGGAAGTTGAAAGCGAATAATTGTTATCTTTAAGAGGGTATCCAAATTCTGAGTTTGTCTTAATTTATGAGTTAAGCAAGCGATTTGTTTTTCGATGAAGTTGTAAAAAAAATAACAAAAAATGAAAGAAAATAGAAGTTTGTTGTGGTTTTTCATTGGTACTTTTGCTTTATGCGTGAAATATGTGACTTCATAGCTGTGGTTTTGTAGAGTGCTTTTATTAAATGATATTTGATTATGATAGATAAGCAACTCACTTTATAATTTCATCTGACTTTATCAAATTTCCTTGGCCTCCTTTTTACTCATATTAATTTGATCTCATTATTTGGGTAAGCATAATTTGACTTTAGTAAAAATGGCTGGAAATAAGATCCTTCTTGAGTATTAATGCGAACATATTGTGGAGCATTGGACTAAGAAAAAAGCTGTTTGGCTCCAACCATCAAAAAATTCTGTTGGAGGGCACTTGTATTTTTGTCCAATGATATTGATGGGGGGTTGATGGCCAACAAAAACAAAACTTAAAAACAAAAAATCAATAAACATTTCGTTCCACAAGTTTGGATAAGTCGAGAGTCCCGTACCTTCCTCGAAATCACACCTTTAAGGAAACAAAAAGGTGAGAAGCCATTTTTATGTGCGTAGGTATTCCACGCAATGGATTTGCCAATTCTTTCTTAGATGAGCTTGGTGAAAGTCATCATCGGGATCTTTTTCTTTCTGTCATTTCTATTTACAATATTCCAGCTAATAGTTTAATACTTGTGATTGTCATTCGTGTGATTACAAAAAGTACCTACTTCTTTGCTTTTCTTGTAATGGCAACGAAACAAATTCGGCTCGAACTGGTTCTTAAGCCAGTCGGATGGCTTGATATCCTGCATTAGGAATGAAAGATCGTGGAATAGGAACTATCTTTCCAAATAGTTAAAAATAAAAACTAGGTAATGGCGCAGTTAAATCCAACGCCCGTAAGCGAGTTACTAAGTCATCTTCATTTCGCTCAACTGCGGTACACTTTGTTCAACTTCGAAATTCAGCACCGGGCAGATAGTAAGTATGTCGCAAAATCATCGTAAGCGACATTTTTAACAAAATAGTTTTTATGCCCTACATAAGTTAACATTATTTCGCAATTTTGTGCATTTTTAGTTCGACATTATAACTGTTTTACGAAAAGTAACAGCAAAAATAAATTTTATCGTAAGCGACTAACTTTAGGTCCTTTTCGTTTGAACTCTCATGGTAAAAACTAAAGTAAAAGTCTTCCCGTAAAACTTTCTCTTTGTCGCTTGCTATAAAATGGCTGGAATTGCTCAAACTTTTTGGATTTCAATAAGCTATCTCCATGTAAAAGCTCTTACATTGATGCAGTAGTGAGCATAATCCATTGGCATAATTTTTTCTCAATTTTTTGCTCGGTTGCCAGCTGTTTGTTATGATGATTTCAGAAAAGCTAATTTAATAATGTTAAATATAAAATTAATTCACCAACTTAAAAAAAACTAAAACTAACTAAAAAGAAGTTTATCACTCGGACCAGTTGTTCGATGAAAAATAAAAAGTTCAAAAAGAAAAAAAAAGCAAGAGCTGCCTATGATTAGTACAAGAAAATTTCCAAGGAGAAAAGAAGGGCAGATCAGCGGAATCTCAAAAATAAGCAGCATGAGAAACTCTCGTCTGAATAAACTGACAGATGTCAAAGAACAATAACATCCGAGAGCTTTACCACAAGGTAGAAATATCATGCCAGAGTAGCGAACCTCGAACTCAAACCTGTATAGACCGGCAGAGAATAGTGAGAATAGTGAGCAAATCGCACTATCGCAGGTCTGGAATGACCACCTCGGCAGAATGTTTAACGGTGAAAACTTAAGTTCCACTGTCAGGCTGAGTGCTCCATTCAGCTTGAACGATGATCAAGAATACCGTCTCTCCGACCTAAAAATAGTTAAGCTTGTCATACGTAAGCTTAAATCCTATAACACTGCAGGTGTAGAAGTAGATGTTCCTTACGACGAGTTTACATAGACAGCTGTAGATTATTTGGAAAAGAACAAGCACCAGCAGATCTTTACCAATGATAACCCTATGAAACAATTCGATGGGTCCTTAATGCGGCTTAAGACTGGAAAAGTCAACATTCGACAAAATTTTTAAATTACCGCAAATCTCGGAAAAAACCGGATATACATAATCGATAAAACCCATTTGCCGATAACAAAGCCACATTATCGAATGACAATATTTACAGAGACCAGCTTTACAGAACTATGTGCATTTTTAGCATCATTGCAAAGTTCGTACGATTATGAAGAATGACTTCGAATAGCTTAAGCTAACGCTGCTCTGGTCAGTAATTCAAAATGACTTTGGATAAGGCGATACACTATCATTCGATATACTTTACATCATATTCAAAAAGATTGTTCAAAATTTAAACGTTAACACCATAATGACATAATCCTTCAAATGTCTGTACAGCTCAGTGGCGTGGCGTCCATATAACACGATTCCTATCGTCTTACCTTTTAAAATGTGTCCCTTGTTCATAGAAAAAACCAGCAACGTAAGTCTACTCTACAACAAAGCAGTCAACAGCCTATCTTTGCCCATACATACAATGTTCTTCAAGCACTTTTAAATTTGCGAGATACACACACAATACACAAAACACAAAGCATTGAAAATCGCCGCGCAGAACATATTCTGTGTTTGTCCCTGTCTTTCCTACGATATACTTCCACCCCGGTGCCTCCCTTTTCAATACACGTTCTCTTATTGAAAAAAGTAAGACGATAATTTTCGTCTTACTGCAATTTCTGCTTGGAAAAAATAATACAGTTTTCGCCTTAGAGTAATGTACGGCGAATTCGGTTTTGTTGTGCTGTTTTTTTTTTGTTCCACTGATCTGTTTTGAATTATTTGCAAGTTTAAAGTGAATTTCAACCTAAATGACTTAAAGTATAGAAAAATTGGCTTCGATTAATCCACGTTTGGAATTTAAGGTACCTTCTGTTTATTCCTTAATAATTTGTGTAGGAGCCATTCCATATGAAAACGGTCAATCCAAAATGTTGCTATACCTCCGATTTTGCTCAAACTTTGTAGAAATGTTTCTTTGCTATCGAAATGCGAAATAGTCAAAGGATTTTTTTTGTAATTTTCCTCTCCCCTCCAGCCATATTCAAAGAACCGAACATAGCGATTTTATGGGCTTCAGACTTTGCACTCTTAAATTGTCTGTATTCAAGCGATTAGGAAGGATTAGGATTAGGAAGTAGTCCTGTGCCTAAAATATCAATAGTAAGTCCCTAAAAATTTCCCTAACTAAACCTTACAATAATTACAAAATAAAAAATCCAAAGTTGATCAAAAAACAAATTTTTTTATGTGCTTTACAAACATCCCTTTCAAACTTTAAGCTTTTGAAAAAAAGCCAATCTTTGGGAGCATTTTTGTGAATGTTGATTGCCAGATATCAACGGGAGTGGGCAGGATTTAAAGGTCTATTCTTCAACTATAAGTCTTAAAAAAGTCTTAAGTCTTCAAAATTTCATTTTGTTATTCGCATGTACACTGAAGCTACAGCTGATTAAAAACAAGCTTACAAAAAATTTTTTTGGATAGAACGATATTAAAAAAAAGTCTTTGAAACTAAGAATTGTGTTTTATTAAAAGAATAAGCTTTTTTTTTATCAGGGAAATTTTTAGAGACTTACTATTGATATTTTAGGCACAGGACTACTTCAAAAATGGCAAAAATGTATATAAAATGTGATGATTTCAAAAGGATCAGGTTTCTAAAGCAACTCAAATATCTTCAACCTTTTCATTGATTTGAAAAGAATGCTTTATCAGCTTTAAAATGACACCTTAATCGTCCTAATCGCTTGAATACAGACATTTTAAGAGTGCAAAGTCTGAAGCCCATAAAATCACTATGTTCGGTTCTTTGAGTATGGCTGGAGGGAAGAGGAAAATTAAAAAAAAAAAATCCTTGAACGATTTCGTATTTCGATAGCAAAGAAACATTTCTACAAAGTTTGAGCAAAATCGGAGGTATAGCAACATTTTGGATTGACCGTTTTCATATGGAATGGCTCGTAGGTGATTCATTTTTCTCGACTTACCATTTGAAAATATCCACGCCACGCCACTTACAGCTACTCATTAGGCAGTGACTTGATAGGAAGAAGTATGAGTGATGACGTAGGTGCTGCTACGAGCATTGAAACAGAAGCGAATGGGTTTAATGGTTAATGAAGCCAAAACGAAATTTATGATGTCATCAAACATGTACAGAGAACATTGACGAATTGGTCGAAATGTCACAATAAACAGACATAACTTCGGTGAGTAGTACAGGTCTTCGTCTACCTAGGATCTGGCATATACATGGAAAACCAGAAACATCAGTGCGGATATCAGATGGAAAACTACTTTCGACAATTGCTACTACTTTTTGTTAAGCAGGTAATTGGGAAATGGAACAATGTCTAGAAAAACCATGGTAGTCCTTAATAGAACTTTGATCATCCCAATTCTGCTCTACGAAGCATGGACCGTATCTAAAACTTATGATGGAGCTTTTTCGAGTCGAAAGGAAAATGCTAGGAAAGAATTTTGGTCGCGACAATGCGTGGAGAAGAAGTTTTACCAACAAATTGTATGACCTGTACTGTAAAACATGGGCGTAGCTAGAAGAGTACGCATTGCGAGACTACAATGGCTGGGACATATAAAGCGGATGGTTATAAACGCTCCATCTCAATATATTTTCGAAAGTACATTGTAGAGAAACCACGAAACGGGAAAACCTCGTCTTAGGTGGTGTAATCAAATGGAAGAAAAACACAGCCCAGTTAAGGCAACGGCCACACACTGAGCAGCAAAGCAGCAGAACAGCGAAATTGGAACATAATTGAAAGAACGGGACCCATATAAATCAGTAACCTTAATTTTTTACTGAAAAGTTGAATGACCATAGCGTTCTATTTCATATATCATATATGTTTCCAAAAACGCACTTAGAGAGTGCATGTTGGTAGCGCAAGCAGAGTTCGAGCGCGGTGCAATTGTGAAGGCATTGCATCAAGTATGACATCGTTAAACTAAAATAGAGAAAAATGTCGAAGAAAATGTGATTTTTGGATTAACATAACAATAACCAGATCAATAGAAGAACAGAAACCAGCTACCGAGAATAACACCACCCCATCCGAAGAGTCTAATTCAACGACCCCAGTTGAAGTAAGAAAATGGTCTCTGCGAGTTCTAATGTGGTGGGAAATTCGAAAAATAAGCTGGCAATATAATAACGCCTAATGAACAACTGGAGAAGTGGTACGGGTATCGTGATGGTTATCATATCTGCCTGCTAACAGGGAGGTTCGTGATTACAATTCCAACCGAAGCAAAAAATGTTTTTTCACGGGTATCGCCTTTCGCGAGGAATTGGCAAGTTCTCCGATATTAAATTCATCGCCTCGAAAAGTGCTTTCTCGATTAACCGTCCGGATTCGTCAGAAAATTGTAGGTCCCCTCCATTCTATCACAAGGCAATGGTTGTGAGAATTACGCTTGGTCCCTCGCTCTATTGTGCTAACGTAGAGGAAAGAGACGGCGGAGGCAGGAAGGAGCGACCTAACAAGTCAAAGAGTGAAACCAGTGCAAACGATGATAATAAGGAAGACGGTAGACAACAACAAAAGAAACAAGATGAGCAGCAGTTTAAAAAACAGTTTTGTGCAAAGATTGGATCCTTATGAGCAAAGTGATATATTGTCAAGAGAAATATGACAGCATTCTTGTGTGAAGATTAGAGGAGTGGTGTGATAAAAGAACAAGTTGTTAATGCGAGTAAAGTATAATTTCTCGATTCAAGTGGAATGTTACCTCATTTGTCATTTAGAGAATCGGTGCCTTGCAAGGAGTTCATAAAACGAACTTAATTTTTTTATTCAATTTTCAAAAGTGCATCACTTGCTTTTCAGTGTAGGTCAAATTTACTGGCAACGTTTTCGAACACTACTAATTTGTTATGTCATTTTCTTTGGAATTTTTCCTTTCTTTTTCTAAAAGAACTTGGTTTTGAATAAAGTATAAGTGAAATAGGTGCTCATCCTAAAATGTTAAGTTTCTTCAAATTGATGTTCATATAGGCAAATCACTCTCTAGTCTTTCACAGACAATATTAATTTAACTTAATTTTTATTTATTTAAACATAAGTATAGTAAAACATAATGTTTTTTAGATAATACTTAGTATAAGTGGTACAATTTTTGGGTTACATAGAAATTTTGAATAGAAATAAAATAAATTTACAAATAAAACAATAGAAAAAAAATCTGTTAACTATTTTAAAATCAATAAAAAAAAAAAAGAAAATGAAAAAAGAAGGATTTAAAGAAAGATTTTAGCACCTTAAATGAATGAAGAGGTCCCTTTTAAATTTAGCAAAGTTGTTGATTCTCCTCAGATTGGCAGGTAAAGAGTTCCACAGCCCAACAGCGTAAACAAAAAATTGTCTTTTGGAAACAGTATACCTATGAGTTGGTACAATAAGTATTCTACTTCTCTGCGAGTGTGCAAAAACTATTTTATCGTAAAGGTAGTCCGGAGTCTTTGTCTGTATTAAATTAAAAAGGAACAATAACACTTTGCTGTCTAAGTAATTTTGAAAAGACATGTTGAAGATACCATTTGCATACTGTGTGACATGGTCAAACCTGCGAAGACTGTGTACAAAACGTGCTATGCTGTTAAAAGCAACTCGGAGTTTTCGGTGACTATTGCTATCTACGTTACAGAAAATTACACTTCCATACAGCATGATGGGAAGGATTAAGGTTTTAGCCAAAATAATTTTAGTTTTAATCGGAAGACAGTTCCCTGAGGAACTGAGCACTCTAAGTGCACCATACGTTTTGCCAACGGCGCAAGAAATATGATCCTCCCAAGTTAAAGTTTGGTTGAAAATGATGCCTAAGTTTTTAACTGTTTTCATATATGGAAGAATGGAAGAGCCAAGTTCTACCTCAGGGAAGCAGGTCGTATCTATATCATTTTTGCTAATGACAATGGCTTGACTTTTCTTTGGGTTTAATCGCAGTTTATTGTTCACAGCCCATTGAAATACTTTGCTCAGGTCAGAGTTTAACCGGACGGTAGCGTCATCAATCATTCCGATTCGGTAGCTATAGTACAGTTGGACATCATCTGCGTACATAAGCGCCTTACAAGACCTGAGAACATCAGGAAGGTCGTTAATAAAATACCACAATTCTCTTATTTAAAACGATAGTCTGTTTATTGAGCCCTCCAATGGCAAGTGTTTATGGGTTATTTTTAAAACTTGGCGCGTTTAATAATTATTTGAACTACAGCACTTTAAAGCACGTCTGCTCACCAACACATTACTCAACTTGAAAACCATCAGTGTCGGCGTAAGCTTCAACTGCAAGGATTTCTTAGTTGTTTTTATTGACAGTGTCGATTACTACGAGTCTACGAACGACCTATGTCCGAGCTCCAACTTCGTATGCGTTTAATTGGTTCATTAGAGAAGTGATACTCATATTCAGAGATGAAAACTAAAAGTTCGTTTTGATTCAACTATAGAAAAGTTTGACGTAAGAATAAGTTAGATTTGAACTTATTCCCAACATCCAACAAATACCATATCAATTAACACCTAATTCCATATAAAACAATTATATTTAATACCAAGGATATAATTTTTCTTCGCAGTTCAAGAAATTAAAACTTTTTCTCATCACTTCTATTCAATGAAGGGAAAATGCCATAGGAGAAGGAGGGGGAGGAGTAAAATTTGCCACCCCCGAGTTAGCAATACCAATTCGTAATGAATTCCTTTGACCTCCTTTCCGATTTAATCGAGTCCTGTGCAAGTTTGTTGGTCGACATCGACCTGCGAGTTGTGGAGCTCATTTATTAGCTTTTCACTTTATTATTTTCCTATCGCCTTTCTTATTATCTGGTTCGGAATACCAATTTGACCTCTCTAATCAATGTGCAGGCAGCAAAAGTTTTGCTATATACCTACTCTTTTTTTATTGCTTGTACTTGGTTGATACTTATTTTTTGCTCAAGGTGGCAGTGGTGGTGTGGAGGTGGTGGAGGTGATGGCAGTCTTGCCTTCATTAAAGGTTATATTGATTAATAATAAGAACACAGAGTTTGATCAAAATCCAATAACAAAGTGAAGCGAACTATGCCAAACAAATAGAAAGATATTTTCTATTAGATGATAGATACACAGCGCGACTGATTCCAGTGTTCAACATGAACTAAGAATAAGAACCACAGCTTGGGCATGAACGTGCGTAGACACGAGCGCATCTGGCAATCATTTACGTTGTAAGTACCAATGTTTGAGAGAATATTTCATAGTCAGCTCGAATTAAGGTATTTTGGGGATATTTCCTTCAAAGTATCTTGATCAATTAAGTAACTGAGTGCAAATAAACTGTCACATCGACCGCTGAGACTAATGAGACCAAAGACTAATGGTCATAGGACTTTCGAGATACTCATTTCAACCAAAATCTTCAATTAACTATGAAATGATTAAATACTAACTCGATTGTGCAGAGAAAAGGGCCTGCTCCTAAGGACAATATAATAATAATCAATATCATAATCGTTCTGAGGATGAGTCCTGGTACTGTTGTATATTGCGTTTCTATAGGCAAATTATTCCATTGGGACCAAATACCATATTTCAATTGAATTTTGTTACCGCAGGTAACCGAAGCAATTTGTTGTGTCATCGTTTAAATGGAATCTCGGGACTTAACATGGCTTCCGTCTGATCGATTCAATGTTAAATCAATTAAATTGAAAATAAATAAATAAGTAAAACAAGGTCCTTTGTCCTCGGCGTCTTTTCACCATACCTAACGCCACCTGGTAGATTATTTTCTTAAAAAATGTTACACCTCACGTATCGTAGGTACAAATCTGATAATTCGTTCTCATTTACTTTCATTTCCTATGCGTTGCGTCTATTTAATTTGGAAACTTTGTGGTGATGAACAAAACGAGCGAAGAAGATGAACAAGAAATTATGCTGCAGACAGAGTCGATTCCCTTTTTAGCGCAGGCACCATGTCGTACATCTCCCGTACCATTTTCTAAGATGGAAATTTTATTGTAATCGATAAAGTTAGAGAATATCGTTATCCGCGATTTATCGCAATTACCCGAAGCTGCTAGATTGTCGTTGTCGCCGCCAATGGGATTATTCAATGGAATAGCCAAAATGCATATAAACTTTGTTGGCTAATAAAATTAGGATAAAATTTACAGTCGCAAAGCTGGGCAAGCGGATTGTTCGCCAATAGCGATGACAAAGATAATGAAGATAAGGTACGAGTGATGATGGGTTCTCGAATGGGCTTTCCTGAATGAAACAGACGACTATGATCTTAATAAGAAAAAAAGTTACAAGCAAGGAGTGGTCAGGTTTGGAAAGAAAAGTAATAAAAACCAAATCAAAGGACACGTTCGCAGAAGAGTAATTTTTTTTTTTTTTTTTCAATTTTATTTTAATTTAATTTAATTTAATTTTAGAAAGGTTCAAAGTGAACGTGATGATGATGTAAAACATTGTTAAGGTTGCCTTTCTTTATGAAACAGATGTAATTAATTACAATTCCTTTTTTAGCAGCATACAGCAAAACATTGTCCTGTGTCTGACAAGTGCTGCTATGGAACACGGGTAATAAATTAAATTCGTGGAAAAAGAAGAGGTCAAGAGTGGAGTTTAAGTAGCGTGTCATGGAAGTTAAATTACATTTTAATGCTAGCCGCGCATATACAACATGTATTACTTGCTTTACGAATTATAGGCACTTTGGTTTTTGTTTGTTTCTGATTGTTTTTAAGCGAGATGACGATTCAATTGCCACCATTGTCTCATATTTCTTCAGAGTCTTAAATCAGATCTGGAACGTGAGAAAAAAGAGGTTTTGTTAAAAATTCACGGATGTATAGTTGTTTAAAAAACGAATTGCTTTAACGCAGGTAACGGATTGTAGCCCTTTACAGAGCCAACTTATTGTTCATGGCCTTCGTAGAGTAACGATAGTTGTCAGACAAGAACAGTTACTTAAAATTAGACCTATAGCGGCACTTTTTTACAGTTTTCCACGACGGGCAAGTAACTTTGAGATATAGCTAATACTGTTTAATCTGGAAATGTTCAAATTGAAGTACCTTACCACTGGTGGGGGATAATAAGAACTGAGAATTCAAAATATTTGCAAGAAATAAAAAAAAAATCAGAATTCGCACAAGCTTAATTTTGATTCAGGCATGAGGTGATGTTCCGTGGAAGAACTTCTTGGCAACCTGCTGAGCTTTTGATATCTCTGAAGAATGTTGTCAGCCGATATGTTCAATAAAATTTATGTGAAGAAACAAATGCATACAGAAATTTAAATGAACAAGGGTCCTGTAGTCCTTGTCATTGGGTTTGTTCATTGAAGCCCTGAATTTGCGTTGTGGTTGCCACACAGCGTTTTTCAAAAAACGACATCTCACCCTGTATATCAAGCTGAGTGCTTTTTAACCCTAGGTCTGCACGAAACTCGGTTGTCGCTGGGAAGAGTTCAATAAACAAAGAGGGCTTTCAAATATAATGTATTTTTCCTTAAATGACATCAAAGGCACGAGTCACACGCGGCTTTTTGCCAGCGGTGAGTCGAGTAGCCGCTACTGCCAGGGGCGGCCGTGGTGCAGTGGTAGAGTGTTTAGTAGATAGGCCGGACGCGTGGGTTCGAATCCCGCTCTGGAAATCTACTTTTCTTTCAGCCTCTCAGTTTCATATGGACGCCGCCCTTGAGGTTATATATGTGAAATTACTAACAACTTATTTCCAACTACTGCAACACAAAAAAAGGGAAGGCTGCTACTCTGGTAGTACAATGGACCAGATATTAGGTCTGAGTTCTCTTGATTAGCATATAAGCCTATTTTTTTTTTTTTTTTTTTTTTAATAATAATAATAGCCGCTACTGCCAGCCGCTGATCAGCTTTGTGCGACCACGAAATTTCACTGCTAGCCGGCGAGTAATCGGCAGCGGCAGGCAAAGTTGAACATACTCATTGGCTGACAGTTTAGGAATTGTTTCATTCAAAATTAGTGTCAAATATAATAAATATTAAATAGGTTTGAAAATTTGAAATAAAGATCAAAAGCAATTATTGTATGGTTTTCTGTAGCTGGTTGCTGATAGAAGCTGGCGAGTAGCAGCCGATTGTGTGACCGGGCTGCAAGCCGCTGCCTGCTTCTGCTATACTGTCAGCCGCTGTTAAGAAGCGGCTGCAAAGAAGCCCTGTGGGACGTGCTTAAGTGCAGTGATTTCTTGGATTTACATTTTGTAAACGTTTTTAAACAACTTTTTGGGTTGCCGAAGAAACCGTGGTCAGTCCTTTCGTTGGGTCGTCCAACGAGCGACTCTATTTAAAGCAATAGGTGAAATGAAACCCAAATTCATTACCATTTGGCTTGGAAGTTTACGAATTGTTTGCTGAAGTGAGTAAGTGATGCTGAATCAAACTTTTTTTAGCTTTCAAAATTTTTTATGGATACGGTGGTGGAGGAAAAAAAAAACAAAAAAGGGTGTTAAAGCTATTAAAAATTTATAATTTTGACGACAAAGTCTCAATTGCAGGGAGCACAGTACAAAGTTTAAACACCTATAAAGCGTTTCAAACCAACCATAGCGGTCAAAAGATGAAGCTTATAGGTGGTAGTGATAATAAAGAGAATGTTTATTTCAAGGAATGATCAAAGTAACCCTCAATTCAAAGAGAAGTGGGTTACAGAAATAGCCGAAGAAGAAGCAAATCTTCCAATCCAAGCAAAGGTATTGGAAGGCATTTATCGGGATCTTTAAGAAATGTGGGGCTTGTGGCATAATGGTTAGCATGTCTGAGTTTTACGTGGGAGGGCCAGGGCTCTAATTCCAGAAACAAAATAAAAGAATGTTTCCACTGGTATCACCTTTCGTGATAAATCGACAAGTCCTCCGAAAGTAATTACGTATTGCATAGAAAAGCAATTTACAAGCCGCTAGGAATCGGCATAAAATTGTAGGTCCTGAATATGCTTTAGTTGCCGAGGTATAAATTGCTTTGTTGCGCCAAGCTATTTACTTAAAAAAATTATGCCCAAGTTGCTGATTAAAGCCAAACTATTCAAAATACAGCGAAAACACCTTAATCCTCAAATCCGCTCAAAGAAGGGGAGAGGCTTAAGAGATTCGTTCAGCAAAGTTGAAGAGTGATGCGCAAGAACAGCTTCTTGTGAATGACGACAAAATTCTTCATAGGTGGCGACAGTATTGTAATGGTCTATTGATCAAACAGTTTACTCGAGAGGACCTTCCAGATGCAGAGCCTAATTAAACAGAAATACCCGAAATCACAATCGAAAAAGTCTGTTAAACAGTTGAGAAATACAAAATAATTGTTATTTAGAAACTTTCAGAAAGCTATGGAAAAACTTGAGGGAAATCGGTATAGGCAAATCATGTAAGAGGTTAGTTGACGACATCGATTGTGACGCTCTCAATAGAAAATTCACTTCCACACCTCCGTCTCCGTCTCTGAATGTAACTTCACCTACTGCTTCGCTTACTGAAGAATCAAATGGTCTAAACAGCACATTTAACTTTATTGGTATTTAAGAAGATGTTGTGGAGGGAATAATATCAATAAAATCCAATGCTAAATTTGTAAAATTGTTGCAACTTTATTTATTGCCTTTTATTTACCACATTTTCAATAGTATACTTACCTCATCTAAGTTTTCATTAGAATGGAAGAAGGCTAAAATAATTCCCGTCCCTAAAAAGTCAACCGGTGCTGCTACGGAGTTCCGCCCCATTGCCATCCTCGCATTCCTTTCTAAAGTGTTCGAAAAAACTTGAAGTATTGAATAAAATAATCAATCTATCTATCTTTTCGAAAAAACTATTTTGAAGCAAATACAAAAATACCTATGGATCAACAGCCTGTTAAGTTCCTACCAATCTGGTTTTAGATCAAAACGCAGCTGCGAATCAGCCCTACTTCTTGTGAGTGATGAAATAAGAATAGCAATGGACAATGATAACATAACACTGCTCTCATTACTAGGCTTTTCAAAGGCTTCTGACACTGTCGGCCATCCAATTCTGAGTGAAAAGCTGCAAAGTAGATTTGGGTTTACTTAGAATCTTTGCAAGTTAGTTCAATTATACCTTAGCGAAAGGCAACAGAACCCTCTTCCACCACTCTCGTAGTCGAAACTGGAGTACCCCAAGGATCTATCCTTGGACCTTTTCTCGGTTTATGTAAATGAATTACCACATGTTGTAAAAAATTGTACGATTCATTTATATGCTGATGATGTGTAGCTCCTCATAAGTCGACCATTTGCAGCGAAAAATTATGCCATAGCTCTAATGAATGAGGACCTGCTCCTCATTCTACAACAACGGTCCAAAAAGAACCATCTTTGCTTAAGTCTTCTTAAATCAACAGCTCTGCCCATTTATCGCAAAATCTTTGATATATCGGTCTTAACCCATTAAAGTTGGAAGACAAAATCATCGACTATGTCTCAGCACTGCAAGAGATTTAGGAGTAATTTTCAATCGCACCCTTACTTGGAACGACCACCTTTAATAGTGGAATAGTCAACGGTAGTCTTCGTGCTCTTCAGGTTACTAGAAATTTCATTTTTACAAAAGCAAAAACACTCTTACGGTTATGCTATATGTATGTGAAGTTTTTTGCTTGTTGGACTATGCTTCTAATCGCAGAACTAAATGTAGCACATAATGACATTACCCGCTACGTCTAGAATTTGCGGCGGTATGACCACATATCTAATTTTAGATTAAATATTGTATAAATTTCGTATAGTCTCGACAGCTTACTAAACTTCCACTCGGTGAGCTTTCTGCATGAAATCATTCAAACTCAACAACCTGACTATTTACATGCTAAGCTAAACTTCCCTAGTTCAAGAAGGTCTTTGATACTTATACAACCTCGATGTAAATAGCTTATAACAGAGCGTCAATTTTGTCCTCGTTACACGCTTCTGGAACTCCCTGCCTATTGCGATGAGAAGTATAAAAAGCACGAAAAGGTTTCAATCCTTAGTTTTCAATTATTTGGCAAATCGTTGATAATATTAACTAGGATAGTCACTATTTTTAAATTTGTTTTTTTCTTCTTTTTCATTATATTTAAAACTTATGTACATTTTGTAGATAGACTCTCTCTTATTTCTCTAAATTCTTTTCTATTTCATCTAATTTCAAATTCTTAAAATAATTTAAAGGCTTGCAGAATTTTTTAAGACTTATGTCCTACTTTGTAAGTGATTTGATTTTGAAATAAATAAATACAAATATCTATTTGATGTTTCTGCGATCTGTGTTCCGAACTTCTACGTAATGTGCAGACAGGCATTCCTTACACCATCTTCTTACTTTGCTCCTTACAATTAAAATTAATAACGGTCCATTGTTTAGGTACACTTTCTTTGTAACGGCACTCTTATTCTAGTAGAACAAAAAGAAATACCTACTTTCCAATTTAAATTGTGAGTATCGATATCAATCAGAGTTTTCACACTGTTATTTTAATCTTCTTTACCAACTTTTCAATACACGGCACAACTCCAGCTAACATATTCCGATGAGTTCTCCTCTCGATATATTAATGCTCTGCTTCTAACACAGAATTTCTTGCTGAACTTTGTTCTGGTTTCCGTATCCGTACTGCCTGAAAAAATAAAACAAAATTAATTGCATATTATTCCTCGCGGAAGTTTGAAAGTATTTTTTCTTTTTGTTTTTCTCTTCTTTCCATTAAATTGTTTTGTTGTTGTTGTTGGCGGAATAAAATGCATAAAGCACTGCCTTAGTTGAACGTCAGAGTTTCCAATCGATAAGCGTATTTATTTTACTTTGCCCAAAAGCGATGTAACAACAAACTGCAGGGGCATTCGAACCGTAGAGAATTAACTACATTTTGCTGTGCGCTTTTTAATTAAATGCTATTAGATTTCAACTGTGCAGTTTATTGTTTGCAACGGTCGATGCAATCAAAATCCAAAGGAACAGCTAACTACAGTAGGTACAAAAGAAATCTATTTAGATATTGATACTGTGTATCGTCATCGTCGTCGATAGAATTGATAAGAATTTAAACGAACAAAGGGAAGAAAGAAAAGGAACAGCGCTTTGCCATTCGCCATGGGTGGAAATTCATTTTAGATGAGCAGTTTTGGAACAAGTTGATTGGCAAAGAGTGCTGTGCGACACACACATGGGGATATCGTTAAAAAGGCAGTTACCACCAACGCTATTGGTGACGACGACAATGGCGGAAGGAAGGATATACCCGGCAGGATGGCTAGGTTGGTGGGTAACCAAGGATCCGGAAATCCTGCTATTTGCATAACATCAATTGAATGAGGACTCAATTTGCAAGAAAACTGAATTGGAAATGATGGAGAAATTTGTTTGCTGTGTGTGTGCATCGTATGCTGCATATCCTTGGGCGCATTTTCATCTCGCATATACCTACTCGATCGCAAAAGTATTGTGTCTAGTGAATATATGGTAAGGACATATCGATTCAGTTCTCAAAAAGGTAACGACTGCGAGTTTAATTTTAGTTTTTGAGTCAAAAAGTCAAAAGAAACCTCAGAATTTTTCGATTTGTTTCGACAAATGCTTTGTCTGAGCATGTGAAACAACCCTACCTATATTTACATGCTGTAGTGAGCGCGTATATTATGAAGGATTTTATTTCCCAGGATTAATTTGTTGTAAGCCTTTAGGGCGCTGAAAACAGAATGAAGGTCTTCTTAGCAGGAAGATTCAACACTACCTCAATATGTATTTACCCTAACCGAACCGATATTTTAAATTAATCGTTGCCGGCATATGACATGTCCTTCGTGGACTCAATAAAAACAGATACAACCAAAAATTATTTAATGAAATTTTGGTTTAATCTCGTTTTCAATTACCCTTTTTTATCCTACGGCTTCTTTATGAAAATGAAAATCCGATTAAGTTCTTCAGGCGCAGTTAATATAATCTTCTGTCTGAAAAAGTATACCCCAACCTTGGGCAGGATACTTTTATTATATCGCTTAAGAGATATTTCCGGAGCTAAATGCATTCAAGTTCGGTTGAAAGAGGCAATTACTGGAGTGCGGAGGTGCGCGTCAAGAGGGCTTATTGCTTTAACGCGCGTAGTTGACAATTGAAATTCCAAAGTCGAACCTTTCGGGTATTAAGAGTATTTGCTTTTAAGGCAAGCCCCTTTTTTTTAGTTAAATATTTTATTGTGGAACAAAATGGCAGAGGATAAACGAAAATATGCCGAATGTAAAATTAATTGCTTATATTGGACACTTGTCATTGTGTCCAATCAAGTAATTTGTAGCTGTCCTGAGCTAGTTTCTAAAACAGTTTAATGGAATTGTCTTTGTGGAAGATTTAAAGAATTTTAAATGACTTCATCTGCTTTAAAGTCTTTCATTGAAATGCCGCGATTGTGCTTGTGGGATGGGAAATTCAATTATTTCTGATGTCAACTGAAAGCGCATCACATATTTGTAGAAGTATTTATATATTACGTTTTTATATATACGTTATGATGAAAGCTGCCATTTTTATCTTCTGTCAGGATGTAATGAAATAAATTAACACCACGATAAAGTTGATTAAAGTTTATTGGAAATAAATGTATATTCTGAATGATTAACCACGTTAAGTTGTTTAATTTTCCTGTACATTAAATCTGGACTCGTATACGCCATCTCAAAGCAGAACTTTATATCCTTTTTCGGATTCATACCAAAAAATCAAAAACTTCTTTCTAACACTGTTGAGGTTGTATCATCAATAACATATTCTTACACAGTCAAACCGTATCTCTAGGATACTTGGATTACACCGCTGGCTGGCGCCGACGGCGCCACCGCCGTAAAAATAGAACTAGAGCTAGGTTACTTAGCAATCCTCTTGAAACCGCCTATTTATAAAACCGTAGGCACCTAAAAGCGCCAGTTTTTGATCATCGATGCGTTAGAATGCTTCGCCAAACCTTCCGTTCCATGTCTGAAGCCAAATGAATGCAGATGTCGTTGCATTTTTGTCTGTACTAAAAGTGTTTGGTCTGCCTTTCTTTTGCTTCTTCGCGATCGTATCTGTATATCTAATATTAGCTTTCTGACGGGTTTCTTTAATCAATCATTTGAACATTGTAATACAAGCTTTCCACTTTGTGCTCTACTTCCAAGATGGTATTTTTTACGTGAAAGCCTCTAAGGATTTTCGTACTTTTAATACGTCAAAGCTTTATTACTTCTACTGTCACATTGAGCGTCTGTCACACGTAGCGGCCATCACTTAGAGCGTCTGTCACACGGTGCATCTTCATCTCAGCTGTCTTTGATTTTCATTCTAGTCTTTGAAGATTGTTCGACATGAGAACCACGTGTAAGCGCTGTGTACTTTCAACTTAGCGAGTATTTTTTATAACAGAATAAATGTCGGAGTTTTCACTTCACTTCATCCACCCAATGTTAGCTCTATGATTGATGTCATCTTCACAAGTTGCTTCATTCCTGATTATAGAACAAAGATGTTTAAAATTTTCAAACTGGGGAAGATCATTTTCATGTCAAAAAATGTCCGGAAAGGCTAGAAACTTGGCAACACTAGTAATGAGTCTCTTTTGGACCTCTTTGGTACCCACCATCTCCTTAAGCTTTTAGCCACATGTAAAGAACTTCCTGTAGTGATGTAAAGGATTGTCATAAAAAAACAGCTGATATACTTTGGTGTTCTTTACTTTAAATTTCAGCAGTTAGTCAAGACCTTTAATAAAGAGCAGAAGATTCATAGCGCTTCCTTGGTGAACACCTACTGTGGTTTTGAATGCGTCAATATTTCTTCTAATACACTGCCTCTTTTGTTATATCCTTAATCATCAAAGGCCACTGAAACTTTTAGTTGTCTGCGGGCTGCAATGCAAGACCTCGTTTTATCGATCGAATGCTTTTTCGGAGTCAACCAGGACATTATTCAAATCCTTTAAGGAATCACAGTGTTTCTCCATGAAGATCTCGATTCTTTCGATTTGATCTGTTGTTAGCTTACCCGTGGAAAAATCCCATTGGTTATAAGATAGCTTTGTTATCTTTCACAGTCAGCTACCCCAAACCCGCTTAATAATAAAAAGTGTGGGGACATTGTCTTGTTTGAACGGTATCGCAATTTGGTTTATCACATTTTGTTTGTATATTATGAGAAGGTAACTTTCCATCATTGCCAAGCCAGACTATTAAATCCTTTAAGCTTAGAGATGAGAATCGTGAGCCATCTGAGTCCAATGTCCCATCTATTTCCAAAGCTCACATGGTATCTCTTCTGGGCCAGTACCTTTGACTTTTTTAGAGCTCCTTATTACTTCAGTTACCATCTTTGACTGTATTATTTATTTCCGTTTATTTATTTATTTCTCTACGAAACTAATCATTCAATAGGCCATTACAAAACTGTCGCCACCAATGAAAAATTTCTAGGTGTATTAGTTGGTGACATTTCCTTTGATTTTCGTTTTGGTTGCATATAGCGGGCCGATTGAAAAATGTCGGTCTTCTTGGTTGGATTTATGTGTAAAAATAATCCTATCTTATTTTTTTTATTTCAAATCCATGTAGTCTTTACTGCCTGCCTATGTTAAAAAAGGAGGACCCACGATTCGTGGCTAGATTTTGATGAAGTTTTGCATTAAGAGAGGTCCATCAGCATCATATTTTGTAACTCACATGGACGTAAAAGTAAGCAAATCAGATGCAAACTGAACTGCAATTTTTTGCTATTAAGGTAACCGATTTCAATAAGTCAAGGTAGTTTGACATAACTTCTTGGACTTAGTCAGCTTTTTTTTTATTTTGGAAGTGTAGCGCCAAATTTTCCAGCAGATTTTTGTAACGATTTTTACTTCTCCTCTGAAACGAAATTTTTTCGTGATTGAGAATTTTTTAAAAAGCCTTGAAAGTATCTACCCCTTGTAACATTTAAGCTTCCCTTACCCACATCAAAAAATGAAAACATGAAGAAACAAAAACCATTTAAAGCATAAACTTTAAATCAAGTCATTTAAAGAGCATCAAACAATGAATAATTTATTTCTCCCAGTAGAAAAGCTAGGACTTGTTTGTTTTTAAGGCATTTCTAAAATAAAAATAAAATGCTACATGGACTTTGATTGCGGGAGAGAGTGACTGGTCTCATATTTTCAAAAGGATGTCTCCCTAAAACAAACGATACTGGGACTAGTACCAATTGTTTTTTTTTTTTATTATTTGGATGTTTTGATGTTATCTCGCCTATCAAACATTTATGTTAAAGAAGCAATCTAACTGGACATTCAATCATAAATTTTTGATGTGCAGGCTCATAATCCGGTCTGAGTGTTTTTTAATTCAAATCTTTTCGGTCTGTTACTTCAGAAATGTTTTTGAATATGTACGATGAACGTAAACGCGTCTATGGTCGCATTTATGTTGAGTTTTGGAAGTAAGTCGAAAGCAGTCACACTCTATTTGAATATCACTTAATTGGGGGAAGAAAACATATCTGACGACAGCTCCAAGGAATAGGATAACACATTTCGTTTTGTTTTTCCGAAAAGTTTACAGACAAAACGTAAAATTATCCTACTGAAGTTTTTAATTACCAATTGGATGGTTCGATTACCTACTCTTTTTTGATGAAACGAAACAATTACATATTTTAATGTAATTTCTTAAAGTCTTCTCAGAAGATTGAACGCATTTTCTACAACAAAAAAAGTATTGAATTATAATGCCCCACTTGTAATGAGACATCAATTAAGCTCACAAAAATTCTCGAAACAGATTTGTTTTCTTCCTCATAAACAAAGCAGTCACGGAATAAAATAATTTGCAAAGGAATCTCCGGTAAAATGTAGTTAATAAATTCATCAGCGTCCAAAAATTGTTTGCACAAGTAGTCCTTCCCTAAAGCCACGATAATTAATGAGAGCACACAGCATACAAAAAAAAAAAGATAATAATGAGAGTAGGAGAAGAGATAGGTACACATAACCAGCAGCGTAGGCGAAATTTTCTGCGAAACAAAACAGAAAAGAATTTTGCAAAACGGTATCTCGTCTATGGTACGAAAATACACTCTCTCCGAAGCTCTTCGACTTATTTACCTTATCCCCTGTCAATCACGCAACATGTCGATCACTGAAAAAAAAAAACTGAAAACGCTTCTAAACATCCAAGATACTTTGTGTGTCCATCGCTTTGAAGAGTCGGTAAAATCCGATGTGATATAGAAAAGTAATCAATGTGAGTTCCATCGAAAGCCTGGCAAAGAAAAAACAGAAAACAGGAGAAGAAAAAACTGACAAAACTAAAAAAGAACAAAGTAGTGACATACTTTATACCTTTCCAAAACTAGTGTAGTCTATCTCAAGTGATAAACTGTTGATACTGTTGGGTGCTAACTCAATAGGGTGTCCCCTATCGTTCAAGAACTTTATTACAGATACCTAACCTCAAATGCTTAAGGGACGTATCATGCGAGGGAAGTTTCACATCACATTGCGACCGACCTTTTACCAATCAGAACCGATTAAAAGGCATTAAAGTCTACGCTTAGCTTGTCAGATATGTATGGCAGTCATTAAAAGAAATGCTTGCAAGATTCGTGAACATAGTCGAACGAAACTTGTCATTTCGCTTCTTTCATTGTATAGAGGTCAAAGTTCACAAAGTCGGCTTCACATTGGATTGATGGACTCAAATTTGTAAATGTTAACGCTCCATCAAACGGATTACCATGCTTGATGAATATTAAAATTTTGTGATATTTCAGTGGTTTGACAAGCACATTTGAGAAATTGAACGCGTCCGTGTCAAGTGGGGAGGAAATTTCATGAAAAAAAGTTTTCAATCAGTGCGCTTTAAGGAAAAAGCAACAAATGTAAGCTTTTTTAAAGAGAATTTATGTTTAGCAACATGTTTGATGAATGTGAACTGCAATCCATCAAATAACGGCTAATCGAGAAAACGCTTTTCATGGCAATAAATTTACTATCAACGGACTTGCCAGTTTCTCGCGAAAGTCAATACACGTGTAAGAATATTACAAAACTTCTGGTTTGTCTTCAAAGTTTAGTCGTCTTTAAAATGTTACATTTTTATCAATTTACTTTGCTTTCACAATCAGAGGGTTTTAATATACGGGTTGACATTTGTAGTTTTGTTGAAGTATAACTTTTATCGTACACTGAACCAAAAAGGTACGTAATGACAAACAAAAAGTTGTTTGGGACAATAAAATTATTTATTAAAACTCGTCCAACTAACAAGTTTGTTGGGACAACAAACGACTGTTTATTGATTTTCATTTCAATAAATTGATAGTTGATTTCAATAAAAGAGTTGTTTGTGGCAATAAAGCGATAATTAAAAAAAATATTGCAATGTACACCCAACATTCAATTCCTTAAACGAAAACGTTCAACCGAAACCACAAAGTGGCATCACTATAATGTATATCTAATGGAAGGCGTTAATTGTTAGGGAGTGAAAACATAGCTAAGGAACAACCACCAACATTCGACGGACAGTGTTTTTGGTCTGTTTACAAGAGACAATTCGAGGCAGCTGCTACATGCAATGGCTGGGATGACAAAGACAATTACATAGCACTGACTCTTGCACTAAGATGACCAGCAGCTGAATTAATCCAAATTATTCCAGCTGGTGAAAGCGGCGATTTAAAGTCTCTGGCAGCTATAGGCAAACACTTTTCGCGATAGTCACTTGAAAGAAGTCTTCCGAGTCCAACTCGATAACTGAGTTCAGAAAAGGGGTGAAGCTCTACCGCAGCTCCATGCAGACATCGAAAGATTGGTTCACCTGGTATACCCAGATGCTGGAGAAGAAATCATCAGCCATTTTGCAGTTGAATCATTCGTTCGATCTATTTCTGGCATACATCTTCAGAGGTCTCTGCAAACTGCTAGAACACGAACTCTTTCTGAAACTCTAGCGTTTGCATTGATGATGGAAACGTCTGAGCAAGCTTCTCAAATGGTACATGGTCAAAGAGAATTCATAGTCGAGGAGCTAAGCTACAAAGGAACCAGCGTAACGAACTTGCAAGATCAGTGTCGATCAGCTATTCACCGTAGCCACACGCACCGCGCTTAGTGCCCGAATAATTCGTGACCTGTTCCACCTCTTACCACCCAAAAAATCAAAATTGATAAAAAAAAAATTCAAAAAAAAAAAAAAAATCCAACTAAAACAACCAACAATATTACCAATCTCTCCAGCCGCGCCGCGAAAATAAAATCGAGTGCAATTATTATCAGTGCTGTGAAAGTGTAAAAAAAAAAAAAAAGCCCATGTACTACTCAATAGCCCAAACACTAAGTGCGTTACCTGTCCATCGTCTCCTCCCCCACATCACTCTCGCAGTCCCAGTGACTGCACACATTTCTTTGATTTGATAATCTCTTATCTTATCTGGGCAGTGTGTGCAGTCAATGAGACTGTGCGTTTGTTAGGCGAATAGTCAATCAACGGTGTTGATCCCGTTGGTGAACTAAAATCAAGTTGCTAGCTGGGCATAACACCGCTAGTAATTTGATTTTGTTTTCTAATAGGATATACACTTGTTGATTCGACTTAGTTAGCGTCTACGGTTGATATTTTGTTTTATGTGTTTTTGTGGATTGTAATGTCGGGTAGATTTCGGGTCGACTTTAGCAACATTAGGGGGTTGCGATCGAATTTCTTTGCTGTCTACGCTCACACTGCAAAATGCAGGCCAGCTGTTTTGGCACTAAGTGAAACACAGGTGGGTGTTGGTTCTGATCCCTCAGAATTCAACCTGCCTGGATATAGCTTAGTGCCACTATTCTTTTCCTCCCATGGCCTCGCCGTATATGTTAGACATGATATTGCTTACCAACTTCTACCACAATACGGCCTATGTTCTAATACGAACTTTAATTTCATGTGGTTAAAATTCACCGTCCGTAAGCAAATCATTCATTATTGTTTTATTTATAGAAGCCCCAATTTAGATAGCAATTCAACCTCTAACGAGTTTGATGCGCTATCTGAGTCCATAGTAAGAATTGTCTCCCTTTATCCTCACACTGAAATCGCAATTGCGGGCGATTTCAATGTACACAATTCTGGTTGGCTTCGACATTCTGGCCAGACAACACCCGAAGGAAAATATGTTGAGATCTTCGCTGAGTTTAACGAACTAACTCAACTTGTTGATGAGCCCACTCGGGTTCCAGATATTGAAGGCCATGCGGCCAACACTCTTGACTTATTTCTCACTTCTCATCCCGAAAAATATAGGGTTATAGTATCATCTCCTTTAGGCAAATCGGACCATTGTGTCATATCGGTAGATTTTTCGTTCTCCGTCACGGTAAAAAAAGATAAAGTCCCCAAAAGAACTGTATGGCAATACGAGAAAGCCAATTGGGACGGCCTGAATAATTTGTTTCGAAATTTTAATTGGTCATTGTGCTTTCTCGACGGAAACGTTGATGCATCAGCTGATATGATATCTAACGTAATTCTCAACGGCATGAGAAATTTTGTTCCTCACAGATTAAAAAGTATCATCCCCAAAGAGAATTCGTGGTTTGATTCAAGCTGTAAAGAGGCGATAAGGGATCGAGAAAGTAGTTTTCGAAAATTTAAAGACAACCCGACTGTAGAAAACCGAAATTTGTTCAAACGGGCTAGAAATATCTGTAATGCTCAAATACAAAGGGCTAAGTTTTTACATGACCAAAAAGTAAGGCAAAAAATACTATTGTGTCCAAAAGGAAGTAAAAACTTTTGGTCTTTTGTCAAGAACATTAAGAACTCGACCACGTCATCGGTCCCAACGCTCGTCTTCAATGACTCTCCGTATGTCAGCTCCATCGACAAAGCCAATTTGCTGGCAGCTCAATTTGCTGCCAACTCGACACTTCCTTATAGCATATTGGCTCCACCTGAGCTGGAGTCTGCAAATTCTTTGATGAAGCAGATATTTTTTCGAACTCGCTCGGTCGCGAGAGTCCTCAAAGATCTCAACATACATAAATCCGCTGGTCCAGATGGTATCCCCGCCGTTATTCTGAAGAGGTGTTCTTCTACGCTGGCAAAACCACTGCGTAAACTTTTCCATCTTTCCTATTCTGCTGGGATTTTTCCAAGCAGATGGAAAACTGCATTTGTCCAGCCCGTCCCTAAAAAAGGCGAATCTTCCTCCCCTTCCAATTACCGTCCAATTGCACTAACGTCCCTTCTTTCCAAGGTCATGGAAACGTTGATAAACCGTCAACTTATGAAATATCTTGAAGAACGAAAGCTTCTTAATGACCGTCAGTACGGCTTTCGTAGCAAACGGTCCACTGGTGATTTGATGGCTTATCTCACCGAAAAGTGGAACCAATCTTTACATTGTTTTGGAGAAAGTAAGATTATTGCGCTTGATATTTCTAAAGCATTTGATAGAGTTTGGCATCAGGCTCTTTTATCGAAAATGCGTGCTTTTGGTATCGATGAGTCTCTTCTTCGTTGGATTAGAAATTACCTTTCCGACCGTTCAATACAAGTTGTGTTGGATGGCTTCAAGTCTGATACCCACTTAATAAATGCTGGTGTGCCCCAGGGCTCCGTTTTGTCTCCGACTCTCTTCCTCATTTTCATTAATGATCTCTTGTCTGAAACTTCTAATCCGCTTAACTGTTTTGCTGACGACTCGACCCTCAGCTTTTCATATTCGTTTCCAAATTCACGTCCCTGCTCTTCGGATGTGGAACTGGAACGGTTGCGTATGATAAGCTCATTGAATTCTGACCTTGACAGCATTGTTGCATGGGGTCTTATGAACCGAGTAGAATTCAATGCTTCGAAAACTCAATGCTGTCTCTTGTCGTTGAAGCTTAACATTCCCCCATTGCCATTATCCATGAATGGTACCTGCATCGAAGAAACCGAAAAGCTGTCAGTACTTGGTATGTGTGTAAACGATGATCTTCGTTGGAACGACCACATATTTGAAGTCGCCAAAAACGCTGCTAAATGCTTAGGTTTCTTGAGACGATGCAGGAAGTTCTTCACCCCTTCTGATCTGGCTACAATTTATAAGGCCTTCATCCGCCCAAAACTGGAATATAACTCTCATATCTGGTCAGGTGCTTCTCAAACATCTTTGCGCCTACTTGATAGGGTACAAAATAGAGCGTTAAGATTGATAGGTGATAGTTCAATCGTAGAATCGATTGATTCTCTTGGACATCGTCGAAACGTTACCTGTCTCTCTCTCTTTTATCGCTTTTTCCACAAACAGTGCTCTAGTGAAATAGCCAGCTGCATTCCTCCCTTGAAACAATTTAGCCGCAACACCCGCCTCGCTAGGAATGCTCATCAGTTCTGCCTTGAGCCCAACTTCGGGCGTACAGTCAAGTATAGAGATTCTTATTTTAGTCGCACCACCCGAATGTGGAATGCTTTACCTGGCTCTGTGTTTCCCCTGCATTACGATTTACAAAGATTCAAAAGCAACGTGCATCGATGTCTCCTTTCAAATCCTCTCCTACTTTCCTAAATGCTCGCACTGTGTTTAACAACATTATAAGGGTAGTCATAACCCCTTGATGTGCGCGTTAATTATAAAAAAAAAAAAAAAAAAAAAGATGTTGAAATTGCAATAAGACGGAGCAATTACAGCGACAATTCCACAAGTTGTATAGTAAGACCGCCTTACCAATACCAAATTGGACATTGGTGAATCTTTTGTGATGCAGCTTAATGTTCCGCAATCGGATGTCTAGGAGGCTCTACAAAAGATGCATGGGAGCCTTACAGGAAGCCATTTGGAAGTCAACAAGACGCTAGAGAACATGAGAAGACGCATCTGCTGGCTGCATGCTAGAGGTGACGTGGAGAATTGTTTCGTCTGTGATTAAAACAAAGGCCTGGGTACACTTTTCGATATACCTAAAAGAACATGGACATGGACCGAATGAAAACACGGTACGACACAAAAGCAACAATGGCAGGATTCCAAGCAGGAGATCGTGTGCGGCTTTATAATCCGCATCGTCAAAAAGGATTGTGACTGAAACTTCAGCAAAACTGGGAAGGATCTTATACTATTGTCACAAGGACTAACGACGTAGTTTACCGCATCCAAAGAGGACTAAGAGGTAAGTTAAAAGTAGTTCATTGTTACCGACTGCATCGTTATAGATTCGAAGCTGCAGATGGATTTATTCGGGATGACAAGACAAATTCCCTTAACGAAAACCTTCAACCGGAACCACAAAGTGGCATCACTATATTCGACATCTAATCGAAGGCGTTGCTTGTGAGTGAGTGTGTGTGTCTGTGTAGAAATACACATATCATACGAGATGGAATGCTTTACAGCGAACTACTAGAAAGCTTTCTATGTTCGAAATTACTGGGAAGCTCCCGATGCGATATGGTTTACAATATACTGATGTGACCAGAGGGTCAGTTTTGATTGAGAAGCAACTGTGTAAAGATTGAATGTGATTATTAATCAAATTGTCTATGGAATAAAAGTTAATACCGAATAAAAGCAGTAAAATTAAAGTAAAAGCAAAGTTTTATTATTTCGTTCTCAGGGAATATTACGGTATTCCACATTCGCATTTTTTAACAACCATTTATGTCACTTTCACAACAAAACAGAATCGTTAACATGTGATCGTACTTAAAGAGTCACCCTACTGCTCATCCTTGCACAATGCACATTGTGTGAATGGATTCGCCATTACGACGGGTAGGTATAGGTACAGAATTCATGCAGTCGATGCATGAGATTTGTAAGAATTGTAGTAATCAACATAACCCTTTGGGGTTTATTGAAAAGAAGTCGTAGGCTTTTTGCGATTCTTCTTTGTCAGATTGTTTGGAATGAAATCGTCTGGCATTGCCTATTGAATGATTGAAACGATATTAGAAACATAGTGACATCTGAAACAGTGTGTGAGGTTGAATGAATCTTAGGTTGAAGCTGCGAATGAAAAAATAGTTTTATCAATACAGTCAAATTTTCAGGCTGCCTCTCATGTTCTTATCACGCTTAGATTAGATTGGATACAAACGAAAGCGGGAACACCTTACTCGAATTTCAACGATCCTTTGGGCTACCCTTTATAAGTGGATATAGATGGTGGTGGGGAGGGTAGGGTGTAGGAGGTGATAAATAACTGGGGATAGAGTTGGTGGCTACGTCATTGGAATTGAGAACCTCCTACTGAACCATTTGGAGCTTTCATTGACAGAGGAGGTGGAATGATCCTTCTGCTGCCTCTTTGTATTTCCATTCTTTACAAAAGTTCATCACGCTTTTTTTAAGCATGCACAGATGACTCACCCCCTCGCTCTCCCCCCCCCCCCCCCCCCCCATCTTTCTCTATCTCTTGTTTGTTTCTCATTTTCTATAAAGTTTCATAAAGTAGAAATTTTTTATGTCGCCTCCTTTCTTATTCAATTTAACAGGTGCGTGCGTTTATTAGTCGTTTGTTAGTTGTGCTCATTCGAATAGTCCTTTACTTGTGGAAATCGTTCAAGCTTTGTGGACTATAGACATGAGCACGACTAACGAACGACACAAAATGAACGAATACTCGTTAAGTTTGTCATTTTAGTCAATGGATGTTTTATATTCGCCGTGAATGACGTAAACCTTTACCACCAAAACAAATAAAAGAATGATTTTGTGATTAAACACACCAGAGAAAAATTTATTCGCTGAAGTGTGGATTGTATGTGGAACGAGAATAAAGTTTGACAGCTCATAGTTACCCGTTTTGAATTGCTGACGAATACATTTCACTTCTGTATCGTTAAACCAGTAAATACTATAAAAACTAAAACTTACTTTACTATTTCCATCATTTGCTTGCGAATTCGTGAAGTTTGTTTGGTGGTACCCGTGGCGTGATGGTGAGCATTTCTGCTAATACTCTGGGGCTCGTAGTTCGAATCTCAAAAGAGGAATAAATGTTTTTCCACGGGTATCGCCTTTCGCGGGGAATTGGCAAATCCTCCGTTAGTAAATAAATTGCCATGAAAAGAGCTTTCTTGACTAGCCGTTCGAAACAGGCAGAAAATTGTAGGTCCCTCTCACTGTTTCATTAGGCATGGTTGTCCGAAATGCGCTGGCCCTATGGCTCGTCACTCTGTTGTCCCACCCTATTTATTTATTTATTTATTTTGTTAGGTGATTAAAATCACTTCACTTGATTTATTAATTGTTCTTTGGTCGTGCTCATGTGAATAGTCCTTTAAACTTGTTGAGTTCCCAAATTAAATAATACGCCAAGATAATTTAGACTCTTACTTTAATTAATAGAACAAATATAATCTATAAAAAGAAGTGGATAACCTCTTAGGCAGAAGGCAGAATTCAGAGTAAGGTTATCCACGAGGTGGGAAAAGAATTAACAATTATGCAAAAGGAAAAAGCAAAATGAAATGTCAAAACTTTAGATAAGGTTAAGTGTTGCCAATGTACTCAATGTGCAATCGAGTTGCTGATGCAACAGATTCCCTCACATTTAATTAAGGACCATATCTGACTCGCTTCAGACGTAGACGCTCAGCTCTTCTTGGTTGATATTCATTTGCGAGCTCCTGTTCATTTGGAATGTTATTATTCACCACGATGTCTTGCGTCTCTTGTGGGCTAGCACGTCCGGGAGGGGTTTCGATCTGAACGGCGCCGGCGGGTGCTTCATGATGCGTCGATGAAATCAACTGTGCGGGGCTAGATCGCATTTGGGGTGTAGAGGATGGGGAAACTAAATCCACAGGTCTTTCATCTTCGGGACTATAAAAAACCAGGGAATCACCTAAAGACTGTGTATATCGTTGTCTAGGTTGTGGAGATTCGTTTTCTGAAAATTGATTTGAATTAGGATTATTTGAAATTTGGAAATTACCATCAGAGTCTTTTCGACGAGTTATTTGACTTTCTCGAGCACGAATTTGATTCTGATGTCTCTTGTGGATCCTGTTTTCAGACTGAACTAAATACATTTTTCTTCCCAGTGTTTTAAGAATGACCCCAGGTATCCATTTAATTTGCTTCAAGTACTGTCGAATAAAAACTTGTTGTTTCGGCGAAAACTTCGTCTTATTTTCGGTAAGCTTGGCTTCAAAGCTTTTGTCTGATGCACTCTACCATGAAGCTTTTCTGCGGGGGATAAACCGGAGTTATCAGGTGTTGTGCGAAATGTGGCCAAAAAAATTGCCAAAGCATCATCAATATTTTAGAGAGGGACGTCTTAAATGTGCGAACCATTCGCTCTGCTATTCCGTTTGATTCCGGGTTGAACGGTGCCGAAGTAATGTGTTGAATGGAGTTACGTTTGCAAAATTCTTCAAACTCTTTCGATGCGAATTGCGTCCCATTGTCGGAGACTAAGCCCTTAGGCAATCCTTCCAATGCAAAAATTTACTGCAATGCCTGTGTTGTTGCGCTTGAGGTAGTCGATGACATCTTGACCACAAAAGGAAATTTGGAGTTTGAATCGATGACGATGAGCCACATGCTCTTCTTAAACGGTCCCGCAAAGTCGACGTGCACACGCTAACAAACTTTCGCAGTTGTAGGCCAGCTAGAATATTCTTTGGCTGACTGACTAGCATTATTCTGGCAAGAAGAACACGCTTTCACTGTCATCTGTATCCGATCGTCGATACCAGGCCTTCAGCAATGACGTCTAGCGATCTGCTTCATTCTGGTCATGCCCCAATGCCCGTGGTGAATCATCTGCAAAACTCTTTTTTGTAAATTATTGGGTATTACTACTCGGCAAAAATGTTCGCTCTGAAAAAGAAGGACATTAGTACACACACTTAAACAGAACTTTCTACGGTAAAACGGCAATAACTCGGCTTCAGTTGGTTGAATGAAATTTGGCCAACCGTTCTGAACATACCAAATGACTTTCTTAATTAATGGATCACGAGCTGACTCAGCTGCTATCTCTTGAGATTTTACTGGAAAACTTTCTAAGATATCATGTGCAAGGTGAACCGTTTCTTCCTCCGATTTGTCAAAATCCTCGTCTGGACCGTGAGGCAAACGTGACAAACAGTCAGCGTTCCCGTGTAACTTGGTTGACCTATAGCGGATAGTGTAAGTGTAGCTCATAAGCAGAATAGCCCATCGCTGTAACCGTTGAATCGTCATGGCAGGCAAACTCTTACTTGGGCTGAAAATTGTAACCAACGGCTGGTGGTCGGTGATGAGCTCAAACTGCCGGCCATAGAGGTACTGGTGAAATTTCTTCACACCATATACGATTGACAGGGCCTCTTTCTCTATTGGCTGTACCCCCTCTGCGCCTCGGTAAGCGTTTTGGAAGCAAACGCTATGGGCTTCTCAGAACCATCCGGATAGTGGTGGGAAATCACAGCTCCTATACCGTGCGACGAGGCATCCGTCGCCAGAGAAAGAGGCAAATCACTTTGAAAATGGACTAATTTAGAAATATCCATGATTTTATTTTTAAAATCATCGAACGGTTTTTGTTGCTGACGACCCCAAACGAATGATGTTTCCTTAGACCTAAGCTTGTTAAGCGGCGCAGCTAACTGTGAGAAATTCGGTATGAATTGGTTGTAGTAATTCAACTTACCCAAAAAAGCTTCTAGATCCTTTAAATCTTTTGGAGCAGACAATGCACTGATGGCTTTAAGTCTTGATTCTGACGGTTTGATTCCGCAATCGTCTATTATATGTCCCAAATACTCTATCTCACTTTCAGCAAACCTGCATTTGGACAATCGACACTTCAGCCCATGGTCAGTGAAACGCTGGAAAAGCACCTTAAGGTTCTTTAAATGTTCTGCATTATTTCTTCCCGAAACAATGATGTCGTCCAAATAAAAGACACAGAAATCAAGATCAGCTGTCAATTGCTCTATGTAGCGTTGAAAAATCCCCGTCGAGCTTGCCGTTCCAAAAGGAAGTCGTTGATATTCGAAAAGTCCAAGATGAGTGCTAATGACACACAAACGTTTGGACTCCTCATCTAATGGGATCTGCAGATAGGCATCAGAGAGGTCTACCTTTGTAAAGAACCGTCCACCTTGGAGTCGACAAAAAAGCTCTTGAATGCGTGGAACAGGGTGTCTGTCAACTTCCAAGTGCGGGTTGATGGTTACCTTGAAGTCTCCACAGAGTCGCAGGCCTCCATTCTGCTTTTTGACTACTACTATGGGTGCTGCCCATTGGCTAGTCTCAACAGCACGCAAAATTCCCAACTGAACCAGTCTCTCAATCTCTTGTTTGACAGCAGCTTGCTGGGCGAAAGGTACAGGTCGATATTTGAAATACCGTGGACTACAGTTGGGTTTCATTGTAAGGTGAGCAGCGAATTTTTTGCTGCATCCAAGTTCGGAGCTAAAAACCGATTTGTATTCGTCACAAACCTTGCGTGCTTTTTCTACCAGCTCACCCCGCGACTCGTCTAACAGACTAAGGACTTTATCCTCGTGTGGATACTTCACTTCGAATTGAAACGCTTCAAACCAGTCAAGGCCCATGATGTTTGAAGCTCTTGCATTGTCAACTACCAGTAAGGAGAGATGTTTGCTCATATCACGCCACCTCACTGTCACTAAAACTTCGCCTTTGATTGGCACGGACATGTCGCCATAAGCTTTCAACGTTCTCGTTGTGGGGAGTAACTCAAGATTATCCAGCTCCCGGAAAGTCTTTAAACCGATGAGTGACGAAGTTGCTCCTGTGTCTAGTTGAAAAGAAATTGGGATTCGGTTAATGTCTAATCTGATGAACATCTTGCGTCCTTTTCGTTCCATATCCCAGGCTGATGAAACTTCGTCAGCAAAAATGGATTCCTCAGGAGTGGTCTTCTCGACCCGGTTTGGTGATGTGCCTTCCTCTAATTGATGAATTAGGTGAGACGACTCGTTGGTGCTTTTACGAGCTTCTGAGCCTGTTTGCTTTCCGGCTCGGGGTCGTGACCTTGATCGCGTGTACTTACGACTTTTTTTCTTGAAGGTTCCGCCCTCGTATTTTCTGCCTTCGTGACGAGATGCTGCCATACAAACACTTTTGATGTGTCCCTTTTTGTTACAGAGATCACAGACCGAATCCAGATGCCGACAGTCATTGCGATCGTGGTGTAAATAACAACCTTGACACGACTTTCTTTCTTGATAACCATTGGTACGCTTGCTTTTTTGGTTAACATTGACCATATTCACACCTGCCGAAAATGTACTCTTTTCGTTGTTTTTAAGTATCTCGGAGGCGAGTTGAGTGGACTCGTAAGCCGTAACAATCTCTTCAATCTCCTCCAATGTAGGATTTTTCTTTTGGGTGGCCGCGTTGCGAACGGTGTCATGAGGGGTATGAAAAACTATCATGTCGCGTATCATAACATCGGTATATGAATGGCCACAAGATTTCTTAGAGCAGACAAAATTGCAGCTTCTTGCTATACCTTTTAGATTAGCAATCTACTCTGCGTAGGATTGGTTTGGGGCCATCTTTGTTCGGAGGAACTTACATCGTGAGGCCAGTACATGTAATTTATTTGAGTAATAAAGAGTTAGTTTTGCCGTAAGTTCTTCAAAAGTGTGTGTACTTACATCTTCCGATTCAAAAGATGTGTAGATGTCTGTGATGGTTCATTGACATTAAGGTGTCTTAACCTAAGTCAGACTGTTTTATTTTTGTTTTCTGTTCGAATGGATACTAAAAAATGAAATTCAGAAATGCAATATTTTGTATTGAAAAGCATCAAACTGTTCTTCCGGCCTTTAATTGAATCCCAATTATCCTCTGCTTTCATTTTATTTCTTCCTGATTACCATTTCCCCGAATCTGATTCAATTTGTCATCAGCCATCGATTTATTTCAAATTAAGTTATCATCAGGAATGCTGACCCAGAATCAAAGTCAAATGGGAAATCAATACTCAATTCGTTTCGTATACTGTGCATAAGTAGTGACATTGAACGAACGGGGAAATCTGAAATCTACTTAGAAAATTAAAGGCGTCACATCCTGGTTCTTTCCGTGGAGGTATTATATTGCTCTTGGACGCATATGTGGACACTTTACGACCGCGTCGAATATAAAAATCTTGCTTCATGTCTTTTTTTTCGTTTTATTTTCTCTTCGTCTAACTGATGCAATAATCGGAGGAATGTAAAAAGCAAAAAAAATAACGCTTGCGAGACATTTTTGCCTTGGAGCCATGGAAAGAAAGATATCGTGGAGTTCTTTTCGTTGTTTTTTTGTGTGTTATTTTTTTGTTCTCTTATTTATCAGGCAGGGCATAAAACTTTAGCAATGATTTTTATGAAACGGCTAATCTAAGGGGTGGCTTGTGGCTGTCATGTGTAAAAGTTTGCCCTTAGGGAAGTGCTGGCAAAGTAAAACTTGCTTAAACTTTTATCACTAAGCGGTAGCAGATGGATGGACAAGAAGTCGAGTTTAATATAAGTTTTAAGGCGACGACCTTGGCTATGGCCAGAGTGTTTGTATAGATAATTTAATAAATAATGATTGAATTGAATTATAAATTGAAATTGGCTTCTTATTGGATAAACAAAAGATGTTTACTACACCTAGATACTTAGGCATGTCTATTGCCCAACCCTTACGTAGCCATCAAAAATGTGGTGGCTTATGGTTGCTTGATAAAAAAAAACTGTTTCTATGGTATTTTTGAATCTCGAGAATGTTTTCAATCATCGACCAGCTCGTCTTCTATTCACCCCACAAAAAAAAAAGAGGAAAATAAAGTATAACATTGAGATATTGTTCACTATGTTCTCTCAATACGTTTTGTTGTTGTTTTTTTTTTAAGTTTGATGGGGGTTGTAGATTGTAGCTTGCAGCTAGGATCACTATTCTCATCCATCACAAATCACGTACCTACATATGTATGAAGAAAGCAGTGCCGAGAATACACTTACTTAAACTGCAATTCTATGGCGATTTGGTTTAAGAAGATCCTCTCTCTTCCATTTTCAGTTTGTTCAGTATAAGGATATTGCCCTGAGGGAGATGTGTTGTGCAAGTACAAGTACATGCATGTAACATGTATGAACACGAACATGAACATGCATATATGTTTGTTTACTTAAAATTGAAATAATAACTAAAACATATGACTTGACATAAATCAGAATAGTAAGTAGCATGTTCGTGCCGTAGAAACGATTTTACTTTAAATAATGTAATATATTCCCTCTTTCGTTAGGAAGGAAAACGTTTTGGCTTTTAGAATCTTGAATTTATATTTCAAATTGTTCTTAGGTACCTACTGAATTTTCACGAGTTGTCTCAGATTCGAGGAAGAGCTAATCAGGAAGAAGAAATAAAAAAATTAAAGCAAGATATCTACCTAATTAGAATCTAATTGACTGCCGGAAGAATATGTTGATTTTTCAAATTCAAAATATTGATAAAATTAAAAAGAACAATCTTAATAAAAGAAAGGAACCGAAATTCGATTGGCTTTGGGGTTGGGGATGACGACGATACCAACACACCCGAAACAGCTGCATATGTTTTCGCCTCCATTCATTTATTTATTTATTTATTTATTTACACTCCGGCTCGACGGGTTTTCGAAAGCACATTGCAGGGAAATCGCGGAAGGAGAAAACGTTGTCTTATGTGGCGAAATTAAGTGGAAGAAGACCTCAACCGACTTAGAGTGCAAAACTGGAGAGAGATTGCCCGAAATCGAAGTCGCTAAAGAAGGATGTTGGTTGAGGCCCAGGTTCACCCCGAACTGTAATGCCCACCTTAGTAAGTAAGTCGCACTTCAAAGTTTCTCTTTGATTTCCTTTGAAAAACTATGATCTTAAAAGGACTACAGAGCTCTCACTTATCTGGTTCACACTAGTAACTCGTTTTTGGGGTACGCCGAGTGGCCTTGAGGTTATTAGTGAAATTACAAACACCTTATTTCCAACTACTGCAACACAAAAAAAGGGGAAGGCTGCTACCCTGGTATTAGAATGGTCTGGAAGTTAGGTTTGAGTTCTCCAGATTAGCATACAGCCTCCTCTTTTTTAATAAAAAAAAAAAACGACGAGTGACGCTGAACGCGTTCCGGTGCTGGGTTCTGTTTGAGGTCAGCCAAATGCTGATGTTGCATTTGTTTTTACAACAATATGTTGGCATGGATTTCTTCTTCACAGCACAAGCATGATTTTTGTTTTGTATTCAATTTGTATTTAATTTGTACTTAATTATTAGGTTATTGTAGTTTATTATACTTGTATTTTTTTTTTTTTAAATTTTTAATAAAGTTTTTATAGTTTGATTTTGTTTTATTGATGTAGTAAAAGTTAATTATGTTAAATGTTATGTTCTTGTGCGAATACGTTCTTTTGTGATTGTGTTGGTCTTTTTTACTAGCCACTAACACTTGCATTAATGATGAAGAACGTAGATAAGTGCGTACATAAGAATGTTGCGAGGCGAGGGATAGGAAAGGAGGCAAGACCCACCCACATCCGGCAAGCTAAGCCGTGCTACGCCAGCGGTACAGGTCTGCTCTCTGTGCATTCCTTCCCCTTCCCACATTTCCCCTCCTATAGTTCATACCTACCTTTCCCATCCTTGTCTTCCTAAAGTTTGGGTTCCTTTCCTGTTTTCCGTTTCCTATCATTTTCTGTTTCTTTTCCCTTTTCGGTTTCCTTCCTGTCTATGTTCGATTCCTATATCCTACCTTATCCTAATCCCTACCTTACACTATCCAACTTCCATATTGTAGGATGCCAAGTACTTTTTTAAATAAAGAGAGACGATGTTGATTCTTCGATGCTTTATTACCAAGTGATTAGTCTTTGATTTAAAATACATGACGAAAGCGATACCATGTGATGACAATCAGTTATACATATATGTATATAGAGTTTATAAGTCATACTGTAATATGATTCGATCTTATTTATCTAATTGCTTTTAATATACATTCTTGTGTGTATTATTGAAAAGAATTAAAATTATAAAAAGGAATATGAAAGTGCATTTGTAGCGTACAGGGTGTTTCTGACGAGTAAGTATCTTAAGTGTTATAACAATAGCATAGCTGTTATAGCTATAAAAATAAATCGCCCTCGATTTACTTTGTACAACAAATGCATTTACATTTACATAAAATAACAGTTAATTCTTGTTCGTTTTAAATTATTTACATATAAAAGTTTTGATTTGAAGTAACAATAGCGAAAGTATAGATTACATACATATCTTTTGGATGCTTTTCTTTTTGTGTAAACATTGATATTACTACATAAATGAATAAAGCATATTTTAAATTTAGAATACGTTTATACGTTTAATAAAATCATATAAATTACTGTGGTAAACAATAAATTTTCATGTTATCTGGAGATGATACTCCTTCATATGGAATTCTTGAAACTTGAAAGTTCTCGAGATCTCTTATTAAATATCTTTCATTCGGAAGTAATTTAGCTATTTCGTAGGGTCCTTTGTATTTCGGGATCAGTTTCTTATTAGTGCCAGGCGTATTATCATTGCTTTTGATCATGACGAGATCACCTACTTTATATGCATATGGCTTTTTATGTTTTTTATCAAAATAACTCTTGTTTTTTTCCTGACTACGAACAATATTTTCAGATGCCTTCTGCCTTATTGTTTCTAGATTCATTGTTTTTTCTTCTATAATATTTTCAGAAAGATATTCGCGAATTTTGTCTTTTACTTCACCTTTTTGAGCAACACCAAAAAGTAAAACACTGGGACTGAAACCTATGCTTTTGTTGCTTATATTGTTTAAAGCAAACTCTACTTTACACAAATGTTTTGTCCACTCAGCAGGATCTATTTCGCTCTCCTTAGCAAGCATAGGTGTTAGGGTCCTATTTATTCTTTCAACCTGTCCGTTGGACTGAGGTGAACTAGTTGCTATTTTTATGTGCTGTATATTGTTGTTGCTACAAAAATTGGAAAAGTCATTGGAGGTAAAACAACTTCCTCTGTCCGACACGATTCGCAAAGGTCGGCTGTACGTCGTAAAATAAAATTCTAACCATTTAATCACTTCCGTCGTGTTAGTTGTTTTAACCGGAAAAAGCTTGGTGAATTTCGAAAAACCATCAACGACTAAGAACACATGCTTTTTTAAGTTACGCACAGCTGAAGGCAAAGGACCAAAATGGTCAATGTGAAGTGTTTTAAACGGCTTATTTCCCTTAGGGATACTGTGTAAAACGTCTTCTTTCTTTCCACTTTGGGGTGAGAAATGAATACACTTCAAACAACTTTTGATGTAGTTTACGACTTTGGCTTTCATAAATGGAAACCAATAAGTTTTTTTGAGAAAGTCGTAGCATTTCTCTGCACCAGCATGGCAAAGACAATCGTGATGCGTTTGAATTACATTTCTTTCCATTTGTGATGGAATGTAAAAGAAAATTTGTCCATTTATTGTTCGGTACACTAGGCCATTAACGAGTTCATACAAATTGCTTTCCCTTTTTTCTAGCATTTCTACTAACCTTCTTACTGTTGTGTCCTTTTGTTGAGATGCAGCTAATGCATGCTCAAAAGATTCAGACTCAATGGCTAAAATATTATGACATCTACTAAGAGCGTCAACATGACCCATCCTCCTTCCATCCCGTCCTCCCCATGCAGAGGGACGCCAGCGACAACCGGGACGGAACATCCCGAGATCACTCAAGTTAACCGACTTATAATTAAGATTTTTCTTTTCTTTTCAGCTATATAATACTAAGTTATTATTTCAATTCTAGACAATGTATTTGGTTAGGCCCCCTATGTGCCAACATTCTAACATTATCATTTTTAAATTCTAAAATTATCTAGCATAAGTATCAATTGTTTATATATAAAGTTCAATAAAATAATTATTATATCTTTCCATCCCGGTGTTCAATTGTATAATTATAGTCTTGCAACTCTAAAGCCCAACGCGAAATTCTGGGATTTAGAAGTTTTTTACTAAGAGTAAGAGTCAGCGACTTGCAGTCAGTAACAATCTTGAAGTTAATACCAGCCAAGTAGATTCTGAATCTCCTCAGAGCATAAATTATTGCCAGTGTTTCTAGCTCATACGAGTGATATTTTGATTCTTGGGCCGTTGCCCGCTTTGAAAAAAATGGGCACGACTGGGTCGCACGAACTTGCGATTGTGTGCACAATACCAATACCAAAAAATTAAGGCTGAGTAAAAGGTTTTAGTACTCGCTCTAAATATTTTTGGTGGGCTCAGGGTTGCCAACTACATTTTAATAATGAAAATTGAATTAAATCACGCAAAATATTGAAAAAAATTAAAATTAAATATTCCAAAAGTTTCAATCGAAAATCCAAAAACGCCATTCTTTTGCAATTGCTAGTACTTATAAACGTTGAATATTTAACCAAAATCGTTAGAGCAGTTTTTTAAAAAATCGGTTTTTTATTTTTCATTTTTTAATAAAAAAAGTTTTTTAAGATCTAGGTATGCAAGTCTTAAGATCTTGCCAGAAGATGTTTTGACAAGAAAATTGAAATAAATCAGCAATACCGTTTTGAAAATATTCAAAAAAACAAAATTATTTTAAAAAAATTAATAAAAATTTTAAAATTTAGAATTTTCCAAATCTTAATATGCAATATTTTTAATGTCATCTACGACTTCTTAAATATGAAATTTCATCAAAATCGTGTGAGCCATTAACGAGGAAGTCGGTTTTGAAAAAAACGGTACTATGGGGGGTACCGTTTTTAGACTTTTCCCAAAAAAAAATTTTGCATCATAAGAAAGACAATTGAAAAATAATCCTTGAAATAAAATTTTATCAAAATCGTTAGAGCCGTTTTCGAGAAAACTAAGTATTATCATATAGGTTGTATGGCAGGTACCGTTATTTCAAGACCTAGAGACCCAATTCCAAAAACCCCTCTGTAGGATGCCAAATAGACTCTGACTGCAAATTTTGAAAAAAATAGGTCAAGCGGTTCAGGCTGTAGATCCATATACGGACATACAGACAGACAGACAGACAGACACACAGACAGACAGACAGACAGACAGACAGACAGAATTGTAGGACCCACTTTTTTCGTATTCTCTATCATCGTAATGTCATGTTTAATTGTTATTTCAAAATTTTTTTTCTGCACGATTGCAAAACTTGCCTTATAGTACCTATAATCGCAAGTAAAAAGAAAATTGGGTAATTCAGCTTATCGTCTTGCCGCTGAAGCAAGACTGCTCCAAAACCGAGACTACTTGCATCGCAATGTAACTCCGTGGTTGCATTGGGATTATAAATGCTTAACACTGGAGCATTCAAAAGTTTTTTCTTTAAAGACTCAAACGCTGATATTTCCTTTTCACCAAAGATATACTGACAGTCTTTTTTCAAAAGATCGTACAGTGGCTTGGCAACAACCGAAAAATCTTTCACGAACTTTCTAAAGTATGAGCACAAGCCCAAAAACGAGTGCAAGCATTTAACATTTTTTTGTAATGGAAAATCCCTTACAGTCTTTATGCCATCTGCGTTCGGACGTATTCCGTCAACAGAGATATTATATCCTAAATAAGTGATTTGCTCATACAAAAACAAACATTTATCGAAACGCAACTGTAAAGAATTTTTCCTTATAATTTGAAAAATGTCTTCCAAAATACTGAAATGCTCTTCCAATGTTTCTGTTGCTACTAATAAATCGTCAATATAAATTCTTTGCTTCCCAGATCGTAACAACGTTTTAAATTTGGCTTCTATAAAGCGCTGAAAAACAGCTGGCGCATTTTTAAGCCCACATGGCATAAACAAATATTTAAATTGCCCCGATGGTGTAACAAAAGAAGTAAGCTTTGTTGAATCATGTGCCATTTTCACGTGTTGGAACCCGTTTTTTAAATCCAATAACGTGAAAAACTTTTTTCCACGTAACCCATCTAAAATATCTTCAATTAAAGGCAGCGGGAAGTTATCTTTAAGTATAATTTTATTTAACTGGCGATAATCAACGCACAGTCGAAGCTCCCCTGTTTTTTTCTTTGCTAAAACAATCGGTGATGCAAACGGCGAATTGCTTTCACGAATAACTTTCCTTTTCAAAAGATCATCTAATATTTTATTCAGCTCAACTTTATGAGCAAAGGGCAATCTCCTTGGAGCACAATTGAAAACACTGCTCGTATCACTAAGAGTTATTTTCATTTCAACATCATTAACAGAACTGTTATCAACATAATTCTTATTTGAAATACTCCCGGCAACTAAGTTTTGAATCCGTACTCTGTCGGTATGACTTAAATTTTCATTTATCTTCAAATCAAATTTACTATCGCGATCATCAAACGTTTCAATTTTCAAGATTTCACTTATTTCATTTTCTAAATCAATTAAATTACTATCATTCTTCAAACATTCGCTTTCTTTATCATAATTATTTTCTTTTTCCAATGTTAATCTGATATTTGTTTTTCTTAAGAAGTCCCTACCTAAAATAATAGCATTTTTCATGGTATCGTTCTTGATGAGTTTTTTAGTATCGTTGTTAAACATATAAAACAAAAGCAACATAATCGTCATTAAACTTAATTTTACATGAGACCTTACCAAACATTATCAATTTACTGTTGTTTATTCCCACGAAGTCTTGCGAATGCGATTCTACAGGTGTCGTCAGGTAAGGTGGGACAAACTTCTGCTGAATGAAACTGATTGGGCTCCCGGTGTCAATCATAGTCGCAGCACTAATCGTTGTACTCACTGCTGCAAACTCGCCACTGTAGAAATGGTACTCAAATACTCCATTGAAATTGTGCAAGATTGAAGGGAGGCTCTGCTTTGAACTATCAGCTTCTTGTAGACAACACACTGCAGATGTTTGTGGGCAATCTTTAATTATGTGCCCTCGCTGCCCGCACCGAAAACAAGAACCCCTCTCCCGTCGTGGCTTTAGACATTTAGATGATATGTGCCCAGCTTCGTTACAGTTGTAACACTTGATGATTAACTTGCTATTTGTGGGCATTACATTTTTTTGCTGTGCTGTAGTTTTGTTAAATAGCATCGATGACGTAGCACTTTCTGACTTCATTTGGTCGTACTTTCGTAACAAAGTCTTTAGCTCAGGTATTGTGTTGGCTGTGAAGAGAATTTGTTTATTAACATTGGAGTCAGGTATACCTCTTATTATGTATGATATCACGTCGCTGTCCTTGATATCAGTGGACCTCGCAATCTCTAGCATTGTGAGAACGTATTGTTGAAGATTTTCCTCTTTGCGCTTCTTTCGGTTTCTCAAGATATTGTGGACATCTAAGGCTGATGCATGCTGTTGAAACTCCTCTATCAAAGCTACTTTTAGTTCTTTCCATAAAGTACATGAAGTTGATCTAAGGAACAATTTGGCAGTTCCCTTTAACAATCGTTGTGCATAAATGAAGCACTTTGATTCATCAAGTTTGTAGATCTCCTTGGAGTTCTCAAAATTCTCTATCCATTTGGACACAGGATAACTGTCATCGCCAGAGAAGGATTGTAACGAATCCTCAATATCCCTAAACGAATAATTGCTAGAATTATTAGTCTCACCAAAATTATTGAGCTCGGCCAGTCGTTTTTGCAGTGACAAAATCTCCTCTTTTCTCGAAACCATCATCCGTAAACGCTCTAATTGTAGTTGCTCCGCATTGTCTTCAGCAAGTGATTCGTTTTGGTTTTCTTCGCCTTCCAGCATGTTTTCCGGGAAAAACACTTCCACCTGTGATTCATTGAGCTGCTGAATACCTTCTTCCAGACGGATTCTCAAAGCAGCTTTCAGTCCTTTTGTGGGTAGTCCCATTTCAGCTAGTTTCTCCTTAAGCTGCTGGGACGTAGCCACTTGTAAAAATTTTGCAGCACGCGAATCCAATAAAAATTTTTTTTTTCGATTCTAATATTTTTTCGATAGTAATATCAGCACAAGTAACATAAATTAACATAAAAATGGTTTTAAGTTTTCTAATCGTACAGTAGATCGTACACTAAGCCCAGTAACACATACGAATCCCACTTCTGAAGCTGTAGGATGCCAAGTACTTTTTTAAATAAAGAGAGACGATGTTGATTCTTCGATGCTTTATTACCAAGTGATTAGTCTTTGATTTAAAATACATGACGAAAGCGATACCATGTGATGACAATCAGTTATACATATGTATATAGAGATTATAAGTCATACTGTAATATGATTCGATCTTATTTATCTAATTGCAATTATAAAATGGAATATGAAAGTGCATTTGTAGCGTACAGGGTGTTTCTGATGAGGTAGTATCTTAAGTGTTATAACAATAGCATAGCTGTTATAATATCCTAATTCCTCTACCTTTTCTCTCCTTTTGCCTTCCGCATCAAATGGTAAGATGCAAAAAAAAAAAGAAACGATGGTCTAAGTTCCCCTCAAATAATAGAAATGGATAAGCTCACCTCGCAGTGCAATACAGAAGTGATAAAAAAGAATTGCGCCCAATTTCCAAGTAAAAAGCACGGATGGCAATGGCATGCATCAGTAGCTGGAATAAATGCCTGGTTGCTAATTAAAACCGAGCTTACGACAAAGACGACAAAAAAAAATCAATAGTCTGGAAACCATCTTGCCCGCTCAAAGAAGAAAATATGCTCAGGAGAATCGTTCCCCAAAGTTTATAAACAATGCTCAAGGACAGCTTTATGAGATTGACGACAAAATGTTGCATTGTTGGCAACATTGGTGTGGTAGTATTTCGAACTAACAGATTACTTCAAACCTTTCTGAAAAATTTTTAAACCACCATTGAAGAATGAATGATTGAGCTTTGGGAAAATGATGGGAGACTTTCTTTTTTTTCTGCCTACTATGACGCTAATAATTGGAAGTCTCATGATCCTTCCGAGATCTTGTTACTCGCGGCGACGGCAACGGTTGAAAAAAGAGTATATGTTGTCATCAAACAAGAACAGATAACTGTGACGACTTGGACGAAACGTTTTAATAGACAGATGTAACTTCGAGACAGTACCTACAGAACTTCGTCTAACTCGAGTTCACTACAGATACGGAAACAACATTAGTGCGGAGATCAAACGTAGAATTATTTTTAGCACTACCACTTACTAACGACTCAGTGGCTACCTCGAGGAAGCCACAATTGAAGTGTACTAATAGCTGCAACGTCAAATGTCCCAATAACCCAGGTTTTTTTTTTTATTTTAAATGTTGTGGTACATTCCTTATTAAGAAGAAACAATGTGACACTATCGCTAGATACCAAACTATCACAATTCATACAAGGAATCTCCCAACCCACGGTAAGGTGCAATTTTTTGGAGGTTTTTAAAATACTAACTGGAGCACTTAAACCTAAATACCGGTCCATTGTACAACCACATCGCAAACTTTTTTGTTGTAGCTTTCCAGATTTTCGGAGAAAAGCCAAAGAAGCTGCTATTGTAAGGAGCTTAAGTTACCTCTCATCACCATGTCTACGCCAAATATTTGTAATCTGATACGAAAAAATGAGGGATATTCACTGAGAAAGTTATTCACGGTTTAATCATCCTCTCCTCAGGATTTACAGAGTGTGGTATCACTGAAGTCTTAAATGTTCAAATGACAAGTGCTCCGTGGCAACACCAATTTACAAAAAAAAATTTTGCTACAAGGTAGTTAAAATGTTGCAGTCTTCTTATTATCTTTTGGAGCATACGTTTGGTCTGTCTACATCCACTGGAGCCATGCCAACTACGATTGTGCTCTTTACAGATACAATCATTGATTGAACCCCCATACTGAGGACTCTTGCAGACCAGGCGACGCGACGGTTCAGGTTCTGAAAAAGCTGTCTGAGAACCTTGCCTAGTAAGTTCATTGGCGATCTCATTTCCAGTCATGCCGTGATGGCCTGGAACTCAATCGAGACTCAAAGAATTTAGTCTTTTGACCGCATTCAGAAAGCTCTTGTAATCCTGTATCACTTTCGAAGTATGGGTTGAGAAGGGTCTTAAGCACAGCTTGGGAGTCGATGCAAACACAGATACTTCTCCCCATCTAGCCATTGTTCGTAACGTAGCTTACATCCATTTAGATAACAGACGCCTCCGTTTGGAAGACAGATGCGTATGAACCCAAAGAGGCGTGCAGTCGTATGTCATGGTTTTCCACAAAGGCACCAGTCCCAGATCCATCATCCGTTTTGGAATCATCTGTGAAGTTTCGATAACAATCGTTTCCTGTGTCGGACGCAAGTTCCTCAAAACTCCAGTGCAAATTGTGCCAGAGGCCACATATCCTTGAACGAGAGATGTTCTTGAGAATACACCCTATTGATTTAAATATAGGATGGGGAGGAAGATTCAGCAGTGCGTCGAGAGCAGCACCCGGAGTGCTGGGGAAAGCCCCAGTACAGCCAAGACAAATTGTTCTTCGCAGTTTGGTGAGCGAGCCAATATCGTATTTACGCGAGAGCTTATTCCACAAAATAACTGACGTAAAGGAAATGATTGGTCTTATCATAGCCGTATAGATTCAAAGGACCTTTTTCGCTGGCAGACCTCATGCCTTGCCAAAGGCTCCCTTAAGTTGCCAGAAGACTGACAGTTCTTTGGCAGTTTCGACCCAACATGTTTAGACCAAAAAAGCTTGTTATCTAACATTATTCCAAGATGTTTGATTTCGATTGAAAAGATGGTGTTGACACCTGTAAGTGTAATTTGTTAATTTGCGTTTCCTAAGACAACTACCGCAGTTTTAAGAGGATTCACAGAGAGGTTCTTTAGAACTGTCATACACTCATAGATACATAAGATGGTATCTTCCGACCAACGTTGAAGAAGACATTTGCAATCAATGATCTACAATCGTTGCTCCATTTTTTGTTTTTGTGTTATTTATTATTTTGTGTAGGTACAAAACCCACTGTTAATTGAATTTAAAACAATATTTATCAAAATTTGTTGCTGCGATTTCAGTTCCTTGCTGACTTATTTAATATGAAAAGAATTAACATAATTTGAACCAAATTCAAGTCCTCCCTCGAATAATCGCAGCTAATTCAAGAATATTGTGTGGGTTTTCAACTTTTAATTATTTTTTCTAAAAAGAACTCCTCACGGACGAACTCAAAAGTTTCTTTAAAGGTCATGTAAAGGACTACAAAGTTTTGAATAGCAATAAATTATCCTTACTAAATTATCCTTTCTCTATCAAAATTAAGTCTGTAGAAAAAAAGAAAACAAATGGTTACATTCCAACTTCAAGTGAATTTGACAGTGTTGAGCTTCGTAGTTGAGGAATACGGATTTGGGATTTCAAGATAATTATTATTGGATGACTTCTGCTGCTTTTAATAGCGAGGATGTCATCAATTATATCGTTGAATTTATTTCAGAGGTGAGTTTAGTAATATTTGTTCTACTGTTCGTTTATGCGGGCACAGAACTTAATCTAAAGATTGTTTCTTCTTTTTTCAGTTTGTGTAAGGTTCCAAGGAATTTATTTTGACTCTCGGGAACAAATTGAATGCGAAGACTAAAAGGTAAGTAAGATTTTAGTGAAGTAAGAAGTTATAACGAAACATGATTGATGTTCCTATTTAACATTTTCTCTTCATAAATACTTTTTTTTTGCTACACCAAAATGTTCTTTCCCAGCTCAACATATTCACTCAAAGTAACTTTTGGTGGAAAGAAAATCCACTTAAGTGTTGTCTGTTGTATGTGTGACAGAGTTTTCATATTCGATTTGTAAATTGCAACTTATAACACATGCCATCACCTCAACTTCAAATATTATATACATAAAAACAATGTCAAAACGGTAAGTAAAAAACCCTAAGCCTCTCCGATTTCACTTCACTTGAGTAAAATAAAAAAACACAAAAAACAAACAAGAAAACAGAATTAAGGAGCAATTTGTTTGCACTTCGCCAGCAGGTCTCGCCAATCATCAGTAAATACTCATCAATAATAAAGTAAAAACTTATTCCACACTTTCACTCATAATAAACCTTAATGTGATCATCATGGCCCAGACACCCTATACGAGTAGATATACATCCTATGCCTTATTGTTAAGTTGTTGTTGTTGTTCTTGTTGTTGTTTTTGACAAAGTAGTTTTTGATTACCGACCATAGACACGAAACACGTGCGAGCTTTTAAAACATTTCCTTTAACCCTAATGATTGATTAATTCCTTAATTGGTTCTTCTAGCTTTCCGATTGTTATCCATTTCAACCCTTAGGCAAAAGTCTAACGAAAACAAACCCTTTCAAAAGCATAAAGCATTGTTGTTGCCTATACAAAGCGTAGCCTTATTTTATTATAATTAAATTATTTTGTCCGTTTCATTTCCAAAATGACACGTAATAAATATGAACTAAATTCTTTTTAAAAGATTTGCCAAAAATAAAAACCACGAGAAACATGGGCAATGTCTACGCAATTAGGATTAGAGGTCATCTTAATGGGAAAATAATTTTCATTTAATTTAGTTTCAGTATAGGTATTGAAAATATTAATCGATACAATGATGACGTGAGAACTATGAATATTCATCGAAGCATAAGTAAGTGGAAAAACTTTTCCAATTCGGTTAATAGCCTTTCCATTGAGATTATACTGTGGAACCCACAATGGCAAGAGGAAACTTTGGATAGCGGTGCCATATGCCTGACTTCTGCCAAAGTATTGACACAAAGAGGTTAAGCAAAAGAATATTATTTACATATACGTGTTTAACGTTTATAGCTTAAGAAAACTGAGCGGAATACATAGTTTCTCGGTTATTTTGAAAAGTAGACTAGACAAAACTTAAAAGCTTTAAGGGCCTCATTAACAGTCCGATTCAATGAAGTGCATTAGTTGTTATAACTCCTTTAAAAATTTTGGACTTGCAAGACTCTTATGACTCCACTTAGAATCCATTGCCCATTCTTTTTACCCAAAAGAAAGGTAAATTAAAAAATGTGCACACCCAAATTTCAAGCCATTATTTTTTTTATTTCAAGTTGCACGTTTAGAAAATGAAATTGTTAATTATTTTATTTATTTTTAGGTCCCCTGCATTTCCTCACAAGTCAGGGATGTGAGAAATACGTTAGACCCTGGGGTTTATTATTTTAACTTTGCATTTCAATGAAAAAAGAGATAACTGATTGAAATTCGAGCGAATTCTGACAATACTGTGAGATTTTTAATTCAAACGACTAAAATAATTTAATTTCAGATAAAGCGTAATTTCGTTCTAAACGAACCAGAACGAGTTACACAATTTTTTTCCACAAATGAATCGATGGAGGTGGTGTTACACAACAAAACACGATCCACAATGTGTGGGTGTGTGGATATTTTTGTTCTTCATAGCAAATAACTTATTGAAAAGGGTGTCGCAACAAAACTATGTAAACTTCGTGGCCTAACGCATTTCCTAGACCTAAAATCTTATGCCTATTCGAAACGGCAGTGTCAAATTACTCTCTGAGGACTTCTTGATTCTTAGCAAAATTTAATGCCACGAAAAAAACGTTTTCTTTTATTAAAGCTTCTGGGGTTCGAGCCTCGAGCCTCCCATGCAAACTATTACGCCAAAGGCAACGTGTGAAGTATTTAAAATTGGTTCATGTATCATGTTTCATGTGTCGTGTTCGATATCTTAAACCATTAAGTAACATCCATCCACTTAGCTGTTTGTTCCAGAGCATAGGGTTCGCTGAATTTGATTCAACACACATCAGGTGTGTTTCTAACGGTCTCTCCGTATATTCATTTTAACCGGATTACTCCCTTCCCGCATAAGATTGACTAGTTTGACCCAACTTCTTTTGATTCAGCTTCCATGGTCCAAAAGTGTAGAGTTCAAATAGAAGTTTTGAACCATATTGTTCTTCTTCTGGCAATGTAACGGAGGCTTTGTCAAGGGAAGGGGTCTGTCACCTTGGAAAACTATGTTCTTTGAGTCTCGTAAGGGTTCCAAAACCCAGACACCGCGCCGATTTGTAAGACAAGCGCTTGGTCTTCCGGAATGGCCAGGAAGGGCTTCAGTCAACGATTTCATCTGACAAGAGCACAACCGTAAATGGCTTGCCTTCATTGGATGTAGATAAACTAAACATCAATGCTAATAAAAAACTGCAAGATTTCTGCTATCTTGTAACAGCAATGATTGTAGAAACCAGGTTTGGCTTACAACGGGTACTACTCTTTTACCAACCATTTAAACATTTTAAGCTTAAATTATACTCCTTAAACATTTTTCTGCTCCTTTTTTTCTAAAGGGTCCGCCATCTAGCTACTTGTGTTTATTTCGAGAATGGTAACACTTAGCTCATGTCAGGGAAATATTGCAACATTACTTTGAAAATCCGATGCCGATTTTGCCAAAAAAATCATCTTTTCAGATAAAGCTCATTTTGATCTTGGCGGGTATGTAAACAACCAAAATTGTCGCATTTGGGGCATAGAAAACCCGCACGCATACATTGAAAAGCCGATACACCCAAAACGAGTCACTGTTTGGTGCGGAAATGCGAAAATGAGCAAGGAGTGGCCGTTACAGTCAATGGCGATCGTTATCGGGCCATGTTGAACAAATTTTTATTCACAAAAATTGAAGAGGAGGATATTGGAAACATTTGGTTTCAACAGGACAGCGGCGCTACGTGCCACACAGCCGAAGCTACACTCGATGTTTTGCGCCCTGTTTTTGAAAAAAAAAGTTATTTGGCGAACCCTTTATTTTTTGTGAGTATCCTGCGTATTTTCGAATCAGGTTGCAGATACTCAGATAGGGAGAGAGCTGGCAGCCTAGTCTCTTTACCACAGAACCATCTTTTGAGTTTTCTACAATCATCTGTAAAGCTATAAAAAAAGGTTGCTATCTGGTAGTACATTGGACAAACATTGGTCTGAGTGCTCAAAGTAGTGCCTTAAAAATCTCCAAGAGTATAAGGCACGCTTAAAAATTGTCGGGTAAGCCTTAAAAGTAGACTTATAAATACCTCGACAAGAATTTCTGTTGGGCTGAAAAATATTCTAGTTTTCTTAAAGCTGCACAAGTAGTTGGCAAAGAGCAGACATTGGCCTTGGGTAGAAGTAGAAAAAAAGTAAACATATCTATGGTCATGCTGTAGGGTGTCCTTGGCGTAAAGGTTAACATGCCTGCTTGTTATGCGAGAGGTTCGTGGTTCGAATCCGATCAGAAAACAAAAATTTATGTTTTTCGATGAGTAGGGCCTTTTGCGAGGAGTTGGCAAGTCTTCCCATAGTAATTTCATAGTCATTAAAAGAGCTTTCTTGATTAGTTTTTCGAAATCGGCAGAAAATTGTAGGTCCTCTCCATTCCCTCACTAGGCATGGCTGTTAGAATGTGATAGGCCAAGGGGTTCTTAATTTTTAATCATTTTTTGCCTTCCTATTGCTGTAATATCGTCGAACCATTCATTTCCCCAATTGCTGTAGTTGCTTTCGGTCTCAACTTTAATTATTAAGCAGTTTCAACAGAGATGTCTAAAGTTCTCAAAGATAAGAGATAAATGTTCATTAAGGAGGAGTAAAATGGATAGTCTATCAGTTTACTAAGACTTTTTGAAGTAATTTGAGTTGAAAAAATTTCGTGTAACTCGTGTCAGTTCGTTTCAAACGAAACCACTTAATCATTTCTAATGAAAAAGGAAGTTTCTTTACGTTTTTGGTCAATCAAAACCGAGCTTTTTAGTTTTGTTTGAGTTGAAAACTTTATGGGATTGCTAGTGTTGATTATCACAAAATGAAATCAATAGGCAATTTTATATGGAGTGCAGTCAGCTGGTACTTTCTTGGGCTATTTTGGAAATTATCGACTCAATTAAAATAAATTTTGGGACTTTCTTTCCAATTCGAGGATAGTTGCCAGTACCTTTTAGTATTTTATTAGAAAAAAAAAAAATAATAATAATGTAGTGCATCAGAGCGAGGAGCCCCAGGGCCTTGCGCTTCTCTCACAACCATTCTTTGTGTGGGAATGGACTGGACCCACAATTTTCCAACGATTCCGAACGTCTAGTCAAAAAAAAAGCTTTTCATGGCAATTTATTTACCATCGGAGGACATGCCGATTCCTCGCAAAAAGCGATACACGTTGAAAATCATTTTCCTCTGTTGGAATTCGAACCACGAACCTCTTGGTTAACAGGAGACATGCTAACCATCACACCACTGGTACCACAGTATTTTAATTGAATTAAAAAAAAAACTCAGCTGTTTTAACCTTGCTTCGAATTTTGTTGAATTCTGGCAACACTTTGGAATTTCCAATACAACGACTAAAATAAGCTTATTTAGAATCTTTGATCAATAAAAAGCCATTTGCATTAGAAATAACCGTTTTAAACGAACCAACACGAGTCACACGTTGTGTTGCTTTTTCCTCTCAAATGGCTTGATGGCATTCGTGTTACACAGTCCACACCGTAAGTGCACTAAACGAGTGCTTATATAAATTATAAGGTCGTTGTCCCGATTATTTCCAAACGCTTATCTGTCAGTCTCTCCTTTTCAAATTTATTTTATTTCATTAGTATTCAAATTGAGAAAACCTTGAATTCAGACACAGAATAAATAAGGTGCGAGCACATCGGTGTGGTGTTAATGTAAAACTCCTATTGAACAAAACTCATTACAAAAAGTTCATTGCTCCATTCTAAAATGTTCATTCATAACAACTCCTCCTTCGTTTTGATAATAGGTTTATCTTTTTCGGGACTTCTGTGCCACATCCAATCTATTTTTTCTTCTCTAGTCTCTATCCAACTTCTGCTTTGGCTTAAATTAAAGAGCTTAAGTGCCCTCAAGAGAGCAAAATTCCCAACACCTGAAGCCATTTGAGAAAATCAATTTTTAAAGTCTCGAAGCTACCTACGTAGCTGTGTCTTCTTTTTCTCTCTTATTTTTTCTTCTTTTTTTTTGCGTACAAAATGAACAATATTCTACCACAAAAGGAAAGGGAAAAAGCTAAAAGCCGAAGAAAAAAAATGGACCTTGAGTTGGGAGTTTTCTTCCTATTAGCTTTCTAATCTAACACTGTTGTCATATGTAATGGAATAATACACTTGGCAGAGTTCCTCATTATTTGAACGTGTGCGAGAAAAAAAAGAAGGATCGATGTGTACGGTATACGTATAGGTAGGTATAGCTAGCTATGAGCTCTGAAGCCTTCGATTGATGACTTCATGGTAGGCAACATTTAGGTTAACATTTTTGTGTCTTATTTTGGCTTTCTTCTTTTAGCGGTGTTCAGTGGTTGTAATGGCACTTTGTAGGACATTTTTTCTGTTGTCGTTAGGATTGTGAGATAGATGTATAACGATAAGGCATATGAAGCTTAACGCATGATACACCTGAGACGAGTAAGTTGGGATCATGCGTTTCTGTATAAATAATATGTCTTCTTTTTTGTTATGCTATTTGTAGGTATGTAGGTGTACATGAAAATGAGACTTAAATTGTCTTGCCGTCGACTTCAAGGACATAATATATTTTATTTAATAAATTAAGAGTCATTTGTCTTGTTTTATTGAGCAACACCAGAAAACAAACGTGTAAGATGTATAGCCACGGTTGTTATATCTAATCTGAGCGATTATTCAATAAAAATGCTTTGAAGGTGGGTTGACATTTGACAGTCACTTTCATCTATGAGAGTAAGAAATACTAATTGTTCTATGAGGATGTCTAGAGGGGTTCTACTGTAAGAGCTAAAAATGTAATATGGTTTTGTTTAGGAGTGGATGGAGGTCCACATATGGTGTCGAGTGTGGTGCAAAATTAATGAATCAAAGACTTAATTTATTATCGTGTTTAGGCAAATGTTTTGTTTGTGTGACGAAGTGACAAGTGCCAGTCACAATGCCAGGTAGATTGGGTTGATTTGAGCTCTCAACCACAGCGTTTACATAATTATACACATTTTGAAAAAGCCTCACATAAGTCGTTGTCGTTGTCGTTGTCGTTGTCGTTGTCGTTGTCGTTGTCGTTGTCGTTGTCGTTGTCGTTGTCGTTGTCGTTGTCGTTGTCGTTGTCGTTGTCGTTGTCGTTGTCGTTGTCGTTGTCGTTGTCGTTGTCGTTGTCGTTGTCGTTGTCGTTGTCGTTGTCGTTGTCGTTGTCGTTGTCGTTGTCGTTGTCGTTGTCGTTGTCGTTGTCGTTGTCGTTGTCGTTGTCGTTGTCGTTGTCGTTGTCGTTGTCGTTGTCGTTGTCGTTGTCGTTGTCGTTGTCGTTGTCGTTGTCGTTGTCGTTGTCGTTGTCGTTGTCGTTGTCGTTGTCGTTGTCGTTGTCGTTGTCGTTGTCGTTGTCGTTGTCGTTGTCGTTGTCGTTGTCGTTGTCGTTGTCGTTGTCGTTGTCGTTGTCGTTGTCGTTGTCGTTGTCGTTGTCGTTGTCGTTGTCGTTGTCGTTGTCGTTGTCGTTGTCGTTGTCGTTGTCGTTGTCGTTGTCGTTGTCGTTGTCGTTGTCGTTGTCGTTGTCGTTGTCGTTGTCGTTGTCGTTGTCGTTGTCGTTGTCGTTGTCGTTGTCGTTGTCGTTGTCGTTGTCGTTGTCGTTGTCGTTGTCGTTGTCGTTGTCGTTGTCGTTGTCGTTGTCGTTGTCGTTGTCGTTGTCGTTGTCGTTGTCGTTGTCGTTGTCGTTGTCGTTGTCGTTGTCGTTGTCGTTGTCGTTGTCGTTGTCGTTGTCGTTGTCGTTGTCGTTGTCGTTGTCGTTGTCGTTGTCGTTGTCGTTGTCGTTGTCGTTGTCGTTGTCGTTGTCGTTGTCGTTGTCGTTGTCGTTGTCGTTGTCGTTGTCGTTGTCGTTGTCGTTGTCGTTGTCGTTGTCGTTGTCGTTGTCGTTGTCGTTGTCGTTGTCGTTGTCGTTGTCGTTGTCGTTGTCGTTGTCGTTGTCGTTGTCGTTGTCGTTGTCGTTGTCGTTGTCGTTGTCGTTGTCGTTGTCGTTGTCGTTGTCGTTGTCGTTGTCGTTGTCGTTGTCGTTGTCGTTGTCGTTGTCGTTGTCGTTGTCGTTGTCGTTGTCGTTGTCGTTGTCGTTGTCGTTGTCGTTGTCGTTGTCGTTGTCGTTGTCGTTGTCGTTGTCGTTGTTGTCGTTGTCGTTGTCGTTGTCGTTGTCGTTGTCGTTGTCGTTGTCGTTGTTGTCGTTGTCGTTGTCGTTGTCGTTGTCGTTGTCGTTGTCGTTGTCGTTGTCGTTGTCGTTGTCGTTGTCGTTGTCGTTGTCGTTGTCGTTGTCGTTGTCGTTGTCGTTGTCGTTGTCGTTGTCGTTGTCGTTGTCGTTGTCGTTGTCGTTGTCGTTGTCGTTGTCGTTGTCGTTGTCGTTGTCGTTGTCGTTGTCGTTGTCGTTGTCGTTGTCGTTGTCGTTGTCGTTGTCGTTGTCGTTGTCGTTGTCGTTGTCGTTGTCGTTGTCGTTGTCGTTGTCGTTGTCGTTGTCGTTGTCGTTGTCGTTGTCGTTGTCGTTGTCGTTGTCGTTGTCGTTGTCGTTGTCGTTGTCGTTGTCGTTGTCGTTGTCGTTGTCGTTGTCGTTGTCGTTGTCGTTGTCGTTGTCGTTGTCGTTGTCGTTGTCGTTGTCGTTGTCGTTGTCGTTGTCGTTGTCGTTGTCGTTGTCGTTGTCGTTGTCGTTGTCGTTGTCGTTGTCGTTGTCGTTGTCGTTGTCGTTGTCGTTGTCGTTGTCGTTGTCGTTGTCGTTGTCGTTGTCGTTGTCGTTGTCGTTGTCGTTGTCGTTGTCGTTGTCGTTGTCGTTGTCGTTGTCGTTGTCGTTGTCGTTGTCGTTGTCGTTGTCGTTGTCGTTGTCGTTGTCGTTGTCGTTGTCGTTGTCGTTGTCGTTGTCGTTGTCGTTGTCGTTGTCGTTGTCGTTGTCGTTGTCGTTGTCGTTGTCGTTGTCGTTGTCGTTGTCGTTGTCGTTGTCGTTGTCGTTGTCGTTGTCGTTGTCGTTGTCGTTGTCGTTGTCGTTGTCGTTGTCGTTGTCGTTGTCGTTGTCGTTGTCGTTGTTGTTGTCGTTGTCGTTGTCGTTTGTTATTTTTAGTATATGTACGATGTGGGTTAATTAAAAACCTCAGTAAAATACTTTTACTAAATTTGCACACAAAACCCCACCTTGTGGAGAATCGTTATAGTTTTCCTTTCTTTTTCTCTCTTGTGATTAATTCTTTCTGTTCAAATAAAAAATAAAAAATAAAAATATACATATATCGCTCACTTAACTAAAAAATCATTGGTCTTTTAATAGCAGCATGCTCATATTCAGCATTATATTCCATATTTTGTACAAATACATTAAACATGAAATACCAGCACTTGTTTTTTTATGTTTTATTTTATCTTTTTTTCGAGTTCTTAGATGAGCAGGGAGAGTTTAACTGACGCTTTAATATATGCAAACAATGTTCCTGTTGGCACTGTTGTTAATGAAAACGGGCTTTACTTGTGGGTTGAATAGTTGCATGGGATTTTCGTAAATTGCATCTGGGGCTTCAATTCAAATAAGGACTAAACTATGGGTAGGAAAATGATTGCTATAAAATGGGAACTTTCCACAGTTAACTATAGAAAAAAATCAAAACAAAAAATTCTATAAAAGCAGAATAATGAATCAGGATGCGGTTTTTATTTTTGATTGCAAATAGGTAGGGGAACTAAAGAATGTTATTGTGTGTTTGGTTTTTTATACAATTTTTTTTTTTCATTTAGGGAATGTAATGAATAGGTGATTAATTCACATCGAAGAGTGTGTTAGAGCGATTTTCCCTTCAAAATTTAAGAGGCCCAGAATTGAAAACCAATAAAACTCGTATATTTAATTTTGAATATTGGAAACATTTTTCGCAGAACCTCTCGCGCAATTAAAATGAAATGAAGCAATGAACACGAACACTATGATGTTTTTATTTTTTTGGTATTTTGATGTGGATGAGACGGATTTCTCATTTGTTATAAAAAAGTACATGAGGTGATTTAGGGCTTTTGTGAGAAATGAAGCTCGTGACTCTTTTGCCTGTTGGTACATCCGCTATAGAAGTTCCTAAATCAAAATGACTTTTTCAAAGGCAAAGTATTTTTTAAGATTTTTTTCGTTGTGTCGTTACGGGAACAAATTTTTAGCTTTCTTTTTGCTATTTTGTCTCTTTTTTGCAAAAGGAAAATATTTTAACTCTGATTTAAAATTTTCGCGTTTGGTTTTCAAACAAAAGCTTTCGTTTTTGAAGCAATTGTTTTCGGTATGTTTAAGTGCAAAACACATTTGGTTTTTGACATTTACATAAAAAATATCAGAGAAACTGCAATTCGTTACCAATTTGCCTAGTTTAAACTCATTTTTTATTAAATTTTATCTTATAACTGCTCACATGCTAACAAAAATGTGTAAAACTTGCTAATAACGGGGTTTTCAATAAGAGCGCTACAATTTTTTTTTTTTTAAATAAAACAAAAACGGTTTTGGATATCAATGAAATTCTTAATTCCTGTGAAAGTACGTTTGATGCCATTATGTATGGAATTCGATTTCTTTTGCATGGTCACCACGGGCACGCTTGCAGAAGTCCAGACGCTGTAGAATATCTTCGACGGTTTTCAAGCATAAATCGGCCGATACTGCTGCAATTTCACGTTCGATATTCGTACGAAGTTCATCTATCGTCGCTGGCTTGTTGGCATGGACCATAGATTTGACATAGCCCCACAGGTCCAACGGCGTCAGATCGCACGATCGCGGCGGCCCAGCGACTGGGCCATTTCGCGAGATAACATGTTCTCCAAACTTGGTTTCCAATAAATTGATTGTGACATTCGCTGTGTGGCTTGTGGCTTGTGGCGTCGTCCTGTTAGAACCACATGTCCTCCAAGTCCATATCATCCAATTGGGGCCAAAAATATTCGGTTATCATTGAACGGTAGCGATCCCCATTCACAGTAACGTGCCGGTCTTGATCATCAAAGTAACGTGCCGGTCTTGATCATCACGGAATAAGTACGGCCCAATGACGCCGCCACGCCGGTCCATAAACCACACAAAGCCGTAATTTTTTCGGGATGCAATGATGACTCATGGAGTACGTGTGGATTACTGCCTGACCAATGCCGCATATTTTGTTTATTGACGAAGCCATTCAGCCAGAAATGAGCCTCATCGCACAAGATGATTGTTCGATGAAAATCCGAATCATTTTCAAGTTGTGGCTCAGCCCAATTCGCGAACATACGACGCTTCTGGTGGTCAAGCGGCTTCAGTTCTTGCGTTAATTTAATCTTGTAGGGATGTAGGCCAAGATCTGTTTGCAAAATTCACCACAACGAGGTCACAGAGATTCCCAACGCTTGAGAACGACGTGAGAGATACATTTTGGCTTTTGCGTTTTAAGCCTCAGCGGCAGGAATATTCTCGACACTACGGGCACTTCTTTGCCTCACTGGCACGGGAACATTTTGAAGTGTGCCTGTGGATTAAAATTTTTCCACTAGACGTTCAATTGTTGATCTGCTAGGACGATTATGAAGACCATTAATTGGACGTAGCGCTCTTAACGTTGAAGCCACTTACTCTAAAATTCGGTAGTAAATTTTTATAACTTTGAGTCGTTGTTGGCTCATATATCTTTCCATCATGAAATGTCAAACCTTATTGAAGAGAAATGTTGAAAGAGTTTCAAGAAATATGGCGTCGTTTGCTGTCCCTGTCGCTCTACATTTGTAGCGTCCCTGTTGAAAAACCCTTCATAACAACTTACCTGGCTTATTGAATCCAAGCGGGTTATCTATATTAAACAATATCTTAATGCTAATGTGGTACCCGTGGCGTGATGGTTAGCATGTCTGCCTGTTAACCCAGAGGTTCGTGGTCCGAATCTCAGCAGCGGCAAAAATGTTTTTTCACGGGTATCGCCTTTCGCGAGGAATTGGCAAGTCCTCCGTTAGTAAATTCATTTGCCATGAAAAGCGCTTTCTCGATTAGCCGTCGGAACCGGTAGAAAATTGTAGGTCCCCTCCATTCCCTCGCAAGGCAATGGTTGTTAGAAATGTGCTAGGCCTTGGGGGTCCTCGCTCTGTTTCGCCACCCTATTTATTTATTTTTAATGCTTATACCTTTCGGCCTAAGGATTACTTAAGGATTTTTAAACTAGAGCTAGGGAAACTAACTTAAATGTGAAAGCAGAAGTGCTAAACTTTTGCCGAAAAACTTTTTTTATATGAAAAAATATCCATGGTGCCGCAATCTGACTTAATTATGCCAAAATAACACGATATAGGTTTTGATAGTTGAAGTCGAAAAATTCTTTTTGCTTTATTTTCTTTGACTTCAAATATCGATATCTCGGAAACAAAGCGAGATATCGAAACGTTTTCTTTGCCTTTTTCGTTTTATTGTGGTCCAATTGAGCTAACTTTATTGTATAATTGTGGTTCACACTAAAAACCTACACTTGTAAAGCAAACACATTTTTTCGTCTTCAAGTGTATCGATATCTTCAAAATTAGCGAGCTATCGAAATATTTTACAAAACATTTTTGTTTTATTTTGGACTAATTTAGTCAAATTCATTGGCAAATTACGGTGCCACGGATATCGTACTATCCTCATTTTTCATAATAAACATGAAAATGAAAACGTAAGTTTATCCTTAAACAAGTCCCCAAACTCGTTTTTACTCATAATCAGGGGTTTAAAGAATCAAAATAATTTACGACTGTGTTCGTCAAGAGGTTACGTAAGGCCACATAATGTTTCAATTATCTTTTAAATTTAACCTTTGCGCCTTAGTAATAAACTCGTCGTGTCGTCGTTCAACAACATTTTTTAACTAACAACTTTTTTAGAATAAAATTTTCTTTCAAGCCCTTCATAACCGTGTAAGTTTTTATTCTACGTAACATAATTCACGCGACAAGTAGTAAATGTGATTTTATTATTTCTTGATTATTTTATGGTATACATAGATTCACAATTAGCATTGGCTTTTGCCGTCAGCCGAAAAAAAAGAGTTTTTGTTCAATATATACAATAAGCTCAAAGTTTGTAATTTGTAATTTCAATCAAAATTAAATAGTAATATATATTTAGAAGGCTTCATTTAAAATATGTTGACGATAATTAAGTGCAGTTTTTATATACTGACAAAGGCGGTTCCAGTTGTCTCCATTAAGTATCTGTATAATTTCTTCCACTGTGAGTGTACCTTTTCCCCAGACGGATGCACGTATCTCCTTGAGAATAGGGCATCTTCCTATAAAGTGCTGGATATCTTCGCGAGTTCTTAGGTTGCATAAGGAGCAATCTGGGCTTAGATCGGTCCTTTGGGGCAAATAGTTGAGGGGTAAAAGTTCGCCTCTGGCCTTGAGTATGGTGGAGATTACTTCAATGCTGTTTGTATCGCAGAAATAGTTTTTGTTCTCTAGGTTGTGTTTCAGCAACTTATAAGTAGATCTCGTTTGGCTCTCGAGACTTTGCCTCCGAAAATTGTCGCGTGTGACGTCTCGTCTGCAATCTTCTCGATTAGTTTTTGCTGGTTTCTGTTTAATTCATCAATGTTTGCAACTGCTAGTGAGATATTATGTTCCGTTCCAAGTCTCAACCACTCGCTATAGAACTGCAAGCTTCTGCCTTGAAGATGTTTGGCAATTTTATATACAAGACGATGGGTAGATTGCATCATAACTTTCCGGATACAAGCGAAGTGTAATCCAAGTGTGTAGATGTATAGTGGCTGAAGACCAGTCTCGAGATGAAGCGTGTAGTTTGGGGTATTGTGCGGGAGGCGGAAAATTCTCTTCAGATTGGAAGATGCCCCAAACTTGAGCTACATAACACATGATTGATCTCATCACTGCTTCGAAGATTTTGTACTTTGAACTTGGCGCAATTTCTTTTTTGCCGAGGACTGCTCTCCAACTGCAGTTTATGGCGCTTTTGGATTCCTTCAGTTTTTCTTGGAAGTGTTTCCTGAAAGATATTTGTGGGGTTAAAATGATTTCTAGGTATTTGTATTGTTTAACTTTTTCCAATTCTTCGTTTTGCCAGGTCCATTTCTCATTTCTAGCATATCTCCCCATACCATTTCGAAAAATCATGATCTTTGACTTTGCCGTGTTGAGTTGTAAATTCCACATACTACAGTATCTTTGCAGTTGGTTTATCATCAGTTGCATCCCATTTGGACTTTCTGCTAGAATGACAATATCATCAGCGTATAGTAGAAGTTTTATTTTCATGTCCGCAAAAGATATTCCACCCGGTAGAAAATCTACCAGATCATCGAGAAATAATGAAAATAGAAGCGGATTGAGTAGGCAACGCTGCTTCACTCCTGTTTCTGTAGGAAACCATTCGAATAATATGTTTCCATCCCAGACAGCGGTCATATTTTCGTTATAAAACGCTTTAAGTACTCTTAGCAGTTTCGTTGACACTCCCAGATTACTAAGTTTATATATTAGGGCTTTCCTGTTAATGGAGTCGAAAGCAGCCTTGAAATCTACGAAGAAAGCGAAGAGCTTTTTTCCATTGTCTATTTGTGCGATGCTTGTGAGGGCGAAAATGTTGTCAACCGTAGAGTATCCCTTCCGCAAACCAGCCTGATATTCGCTAAGAAGATTTTTTTCGTCTACCCAGTCAGTGAGTCTTTCTAGTAAAATACCTGTGAAGATTTTTGTGACTGTGTTGAGAAAGGATATGCCTCTGTAATTGATCGGTGCTTTTGGGTCACCTTTCTTGAGGATTAGGAATAAAATGTTTCTTTTGAAGCTTTTAGGAACTTCGCCTGTATTGAAGATGAAATTAAAGCTTTTTGCCAATTCCGTTTTGAAGTTTTCCGTCGCAGGGGATACGGTCTTCCCCAGGGGCTTTGTTTGGATTGCAGCGGTTAGTTATTCTTGTTATGTCTACATGTGTTATCTGCCGATCTAGAAACTCGTCTTCCAACAGAGGCATTGCGTACTGTATGTCATTTTCGATAGATGATGTATTCAGCAGATTTTCGAAATATTCCGCTAGGATGTGTACTTCCGCTGTTATGCCTTTCCTAAAGGATGGAAAAGAATTCACGCGACAATCTGTTGCGCAAAAGAAAAAAGCCTACTCATCAGTATTTCGAATAAAATTTTGCCCTGTTACTAACATACGAGTACATAGGATTTGTTTCGGAAAAAGAAAGAACAACTATTTCCAATTTTGTAGTATAGATAGTAATGATTTTTGTAGAAATCTGTTGGTTTCGAGTAGCCAACAGAATTAAGGTACAAGTTAAACAAAGGCGTTAAAATCAATTTAAGTCTTCAATTGCTGTTAATTAATATGATTTTCCGGCAAATCTTTTGAATCATGTTTTTAAGTCCCCTTGTTGCTCATAATTGAAATCCTCTCAATTAACAAAAACCAATAAACTGTAATTTCATTTGCTTACCAATTCGTTTTAAAAAGCTTTTCCATGACAACCACACCCTTTCGTTATACACACTGTTGAATGTTAAACCAAACAAAATGATAAAATAAAACTGCATCGCTTCAACCCCAGAATCCCTGATCTCTCCTCTTAGACAAAAACCAACGTTAATGACATAATCTATTTACCGGCTTTTCGAGTTAAATTCAGCAGTGGGTAGGTGGTACAAACGTAATTTTAATTCATCAGGAATTAATGTGTGTTACAGTGTGATAGAGTTTTATTTAACAACTAAATAAAACGCTTTGCTATGCTTTTTGTGAAATTATTTCAACTTTAAAGCTGTTCTTGACGCTTCAGCAAAGGATTATTTCAGCCTTTCCCAGAAACATCATCAAATAATGAAGCAAACGACTACAACAAAAGTGACGAGCCCTTGCAGGTATATTATGCGAGTATATACATGCGGAAGTAGTATAAAGGAGGGAACATAAGATAGTCACAATCACAAAATTGTCGCTTTCAGAGTGTAATAAAAATGAAACCGGAAATAAAAAAGATATTGCTTTAATAAATCCACAAGTTGGTGAGCCATAAAGCGATGCACTTACACCGAAAGATTAAAACTTCTTCAACTTCGCTGGCGCAGTTAAGGCAAATGCCGAGAGTATGAATAATGCTGAGTAATGGGGTGGCACTAACATTTGAAGCGCCACAAAACGGCTCTGAATCAGCATCACTGAACTTATTGGGAAGAAAAATTACTACAAAAAAGAAGAAAGGCAGGAAAAGCCAGCCCCGGGGTGAAGCAACGATGTACATTTCCATGAGAATTAAGGCGGATGGTTGTTAGAGTATAGGTAGTCCATGAATTCATTGCTGTAGGTAGAGTTATTCCAAGCGATGATGACATTAAAAAGTATAACTTTTGGCTGATTTTGTGAAACGAAATCTTTGGGGATTGAATATTTTGAACGCCTTGAATTATCGTTCTGTTGTGACTAATTAAAATTTAGCTTTTCTGTACATTGTAAGTTGAATTTTACACTCAGAAATGTGAAATTCACTCTCCTGTCATTTAAGTAGCTAGGTACCCTGGAGGATCTAATTTAAATTGCTCTACGCAGTGGAGAATGAGTCTCATGGTCTCCCAGAATTTTACTTCCTTGAGGTTGAAAAAGAAACTCACTCATTCATCAGCTTGTTCAACAAAGATAAATGTATTGATTTTCCTCGTATGAAGTTTTTTAAATTCAATTAACAGATTTATCCTATAGTTGCACTTCTCTACTTCAACCAGCAGCTTCTCTAACTTGATCACCATTTTCGTAGGTAGTTAGCAATACGTTAATCACTTCCACAGCTCCAATTCCTCTTTGTAGACCAAAATCATGTTAATAATACCTGGAGGAAGTCAGTGCGGATAATTTGTGAAGGAGCCAACTTGTTCTATTTCCGAGTTTTCACCTTGAACTCACGTTCTACACCTAAGCCACAAAACACATTCATTAGCATCTCATGTGCTTGCTGAGAGAGTGTGTTTTACGTTGCACGACACTTCTTTTGCAATCAAAGCTGTTGATGTTGAGTGTCAAGTTCTGTGCCACCTAAACCATTGCACTCAACGAGCTCGTCTATTGGCTGTTGTCGGTCTTTTTTTTTACAAAAACCCCCTCCCACCATTATTTTACCTGACGACTCCATCATTTTATGTGAAATGTTGGTAGATGCAGCTGATATGGTAGAAGCTCCTTCCAATGGCTTAGCTTTTTGCTGTGGTGGTTGTAATTTTATGGTCCAATGAATGCCAACAAAAACCATAGAGTCAAGCTTTCGGTTTCACGCTATTTTCGTTGGCTTTGCCAATTATACCAACACATTGGTACCTAGGTACACAAGACACAGCAAAATTCAAAAGGAAAATCAAACAAGGTTCTCAGCGGCAAATTAAAAACGTAGCATGAACTCATTCTTCCTCTTGCTGATTAGTGTTTTTTGTTTTCCGTTTTTTGTTTTAAATCAGTTGCAATTAAATCTTTAATTTAATTTCAGTCAATGATCGAGTGGGAGTTGCTGTACTCACAATAAAAAGATTTTTACTGGTGTTGATTTGCATTCATGAATATCTACATTTTATCGCTTTATTTTTTGATGTGCGCCTACTTTAATCATAAGCCTCAATCCAAAATCGTCTACGTTTAATATTGAAACCACTGCCGCTTCAGGTGGGCTGTATGCTAAGCAGCCACAAAATACTCAAGTCCTCCCAGGGGTTTTTCTTTCTGAGAAAGATTTTTACATTGCTGCCGTCCCGTCGCGTCGCGTCTTTCGCGTCCATCGCAGTCGAATTAGGGAACTTATTTTAAAGCAAACATTTTTGAAATGATCTTAATATTCATTCTGGTTCATTTGGTCGGCTTTGTTAATGCAAATCTTCCGAGACTGATGTGCACAGGTGGAATAAATTGAGCTCACCTTTCGGTTTTTTTCATCATGTTTTTTTTTTCGTTGTACCTTTTTCTTCTTTTACATTATTTCATTCTTCTTCTTTAAGAGTCCCATTATATCCACTCAATGATGATTACCCTTTATTTGATAAAGAAGGCTGATTTGGAGAAAGTCCATCAAAAATATCCTTTGACTACTTTTCGGAATAAAGTGACAGATGTTGAGTGATGGGCATTACGTGATAAGAGGAACATTAGCTACCTACCATGTCTGTTGTTCATTACTGAATTATCGTGAAATAGCTTGTGCTTTCGTTTAAGGGGAAAGTATATCTTGGAAAACTGTAGGTACTTTGTAGATTATAAGTTTGTTCTTAATTACTTTACGGGATGAGAAGAAAAGTTACAGGTTTAGTTAATTCTTTTTTTTTTTTTTTCTTGGAAAACGTGTTTGGTTAATATTAGTTCATTGTTTTTTTATGAAAAGGTACAATTCCCGATAATTACAACCGAGATTATTCATTTTTTTGAGAAAATAATCAGAAAGATGGTATACTGCCAGTCGTTTTTGAAACTTTATACATGTATTTAGCTGGCCTTGAAATTGTCATTTACATTTTAAAGATAAGTCAATGTAAATGTTTTCAGCGACTCCGTTTCAAAGGGTCAATTCGGAAGGTTTAATTACGCTTCACTTTTTCAAGCATTTCGTGCTGTTTTACTGGAATTACAATTGTTATGTTCACCTGTGGCTTCAATCGTATTCGACTTGTCAACAAAAACAAACGACGTTACATAACCCCACAGGAAATCATCAAAAGGCGTTAAATCACATGATCTTTGCTGTCTACTCACAGCGCCATTTCCAGAGATAAGCTGCTCACCAAATTCATCCTTCAACATGTACATTGTTTCACGAGCTGTTTTGAATGTGGCGCCGTCTTGATGAAACCACATGTCAAACAAGCTCAACTCAGTCAACTGGTGCATAAAAGGGCCGTACCTATTATCGCTCGATATTGTTCGACGTTAAGGCAACGTTTCTTCCACTGTCGTCTTTGAAAAAAAAAATGAACCGATGATGCCAGCAGCCCATCAACCACACCAAACTGTTGTTTTTTTCGACATATCTACATCGGTAATTTTTGTATGGCATGTGGCTGTTTATCAATCCAGATTCCAGATGTCACGGTTTAGCTAATTTAAGTATCCGTTGAGGGAAAAGTGAGCCCATCGCTGAACACAATTTTTCGATAGAAGATTTTCATGGAGCTGTTCTATGGCCCATTCATTGAAAATTAGACGTTGTGGTAGGCCATTCGGCTTCAATTCCAAATCGACACGCAAAACTTCCCATGTGTTTGAGTTTCACATTTCCAATTGCTGAGAACTGCGACGACTTGATATTTCGTGATCCTCTTTAACACTGAACGCTACGACTGCAATATTCTCTTCGGAACGCACTGTACACATGCAAATCGATAGCTGAATGTCCAACAAAGTAAATTGGTGCAAAATTTGGTAATAGCAGGACGAATTTTTGACTCACCACAGGTCGACAGAGCATGAATTTTGATAATAAATTTCAGCAATTGGCCATCGTTGCTCTTTTGTAGGTCTGACGAAATGGCAGAGTATACTGAAAACTTTTCATTTTGACAACGTTTGGTAATGTTTGGACGCCATTCACAACCAGTGCTGCCAATCTGACAAATTAAAAAATCCACCATTTTTTAATCTCCGTGAAATTGTTTGACAAGTTTATTAATAAATCATCATTATCATTATTATCGCTATTATTATTACATAGAATAGACCAATGTCGCTTCCACTGTCTGTTTGTTTAGATCTTTAAAACTACGCAGTGGATTTTGATAAGGTTTTTCCTTTTTCAAAAACATGATGATCCAAAAGGAAGGTTTATTTATATGTTTCATCCTGGGAACGGGAACTTATAAACTCTTTGACCGATTTCAAAATTCTTTCACCGTTAGAATGCTATTGATTTCCATAATCCCACGGGATCGGGAGCGAGAACGTAAACGAGAACTTAGTTATTGTATTGAAAAGGCTCCTAAACTACTAAGCCGATTTGAATGAAATTAAGATCAAAAATTTTTTAGAACATGAGAAATGACATGAGTTACAAAGGCTACATTTCCTTAGCATATTCCCTCGGGAACGAAAACGGGAACGGGAACATATGCGGAAACCTGGAAAGTGCAGGAGTGATTCCAAAAAAAAACTCCATTTTTTAATTTACTCAATTTGATCAACGTAGGGCCTGAGCTACGCCGGGAAGCCGGGCGCGGGCGGGATTGAGCTGAATAAACGAGGAACGAGCTGAACAAAGGAAAATCTAACTGAAAATAGTGTAAAATTATGTTAAAACGTGAGTATTAAGCTAGATAAACAAAGGGGAGCGTACCGAAATCACACTTTTTAAAACTCCGTTTTTCAAAAATCCCGAAAAAAAAGTTTTAAAATCATGTCTACTAAAATACTGTTTTTTTACTATACCGACTTCTAAAGTCCCACTCGATCGAAATTATCATTTATTCAAATCCCGCTTTTGAAGATCCCGCCAATCCCGTTTTCATCCATTTTAATATTTTACAAACTACGAAAAAAATAGACAAAAAATGAGTAAAACAGGTTCTTAACGTCGCCGTCGCATTGCCCATAGCATGCAATTACACTAATATAAAATTATAAGAAGTATTGTTGATGATTATTAGTTCCTTTCCTATGTTAATTTTTTAGTCTACCATTTGATATACTAATAATCTATTTTGATAATTTGAATTTTTGTTATTTGCCTAGCGCTACAATAAATGTATTCCAAACAAATCACTTGTTGCTTCCTTTATTTTAATTTCCTTATCCCGCTTTTGCAATCAAAACTAGTTGTTTTATTTAAAGAAATCGCGCAATTTTTTTTAAATAAAACAAGTAGTTTTGATTCCAAAACGGGATCTTAACAAACGGGATTTTAAAAAAACGGGATTATAATTAGAGGCGGGATTTTAAAAGGCGGTATTTTAAAAAAGCGGGATTTATAAAAACGCTATTTTAGGGAGCGGGATTGCGAAACCGGGATTTTCATAAGCGTGAATATAAAAACTGGGATTTCGAACCCAACCCTAAACAAAGGTTGAGCTGAACAAAGAATTTGATCTGAACGAGTTAAAATTGAACTGAAAATGCGATAATGTTGAGCTCAACAAACAAAAATTGAGTGGAATAGGTGAATGCCACATACTCTGAGTAAGCGCACATTTAGCTGAAGAAGGCAATATTGAGCTGAATAACTGAAGTCTTATCTGAAGAATTAAATATTGCACTGAACAAGAATAAGTGGAACAAGCGAAGATTGAGCTGACCAACCAAGGATTAAGCGGAAGATGAGCTTCGCAAGCAAAACCATGGCGAAGTAAGTTAGTAAGAGCTGAAAAATTTGACATTTATCTAATGAGCGAAAAATTTACTAAGCAAACCGCAACTACATTGAATAAGTGAAAAGCTGTAAGGGTAAGGATTGAGCTGATCAAGAAAAAAAAAATTACATAACAATTTAAAACCGGTAAAAATTAAGGCTGAATAAGCTAAGATTAGGCCGAACAAGTAAATATTGCACTCAATAATAGAATATTTGGCTGAACAGGCGATAATTGATCAAGTTGAATGAATATTCAGCTGAGCAAACGAAGATTGTGTTGTTCAAACGAAACTTGAACTGAATCAGCGAAGATTCAGCTAAGCACGAACAAATGAAGCTAAGCAAGCAAAAATTGCGTTGTATATTGAGTTGAATAATTAGCTTAGTAAATAGTGAGCGGAACACACAAAAACTGATTAATCAAGAACTGGGCTGAACGAACGAAAACTCAGATGAATAGGTAAGTTAAAAATGAGCATAACACGTGAATATTGATTAAATTGAGACGAAGTTGAGCTTAACAAATGAATAAGCTCTATTAGTAGTAATATGAACAAAAATTGAGCTAAATATATGAATATTGAGCTGAAAAGCGCAAATGGAGCTGAAGCAGCTTAGAAATTTGATTGAGTAAGTGATCATTAGGTACGCGTGGCGTGATAGTTAGCATGTCCACCTGCTAACCCAGAGGTTCGAGGTTCAAATCCCAGCAGAGGCAAAAATGTTTTTCCACGGGTATCGCCTTTCGCGAGGAATTTGCCAATTCCTCCTCCGTTACTAAATTCATTGTCATGTAAAGCGTTTTCTCAATTAGCCTTTCGGAACCGGCAGAAAATTGTAAGGTCCACTCCATCCCTTCACAAGGCATGGTTGTGAGAAATGCGCTAGGCCCAGGGGCTCCTCGCTCTGTTGCGCCACCCTATTTATTTATTTATTTTATTTAAGTGATCATTAAGGTAAAGGAGCTTACATTATACTAAACAAGCAAAATTGAACTTACTCGCTTAATAAGAAGTGGGCATTAGATTTCGAGGTGAATCTAGGTCGCACAAGTTCTTCTTCTGGAAACTGTTCAACTCTAAGTCGCATAAGATTTCATTTTACTTGATTGCGCCACCTAGGACGAGTCTCTAGCCTTCCGTATAGGGGAATCCCTATAATGTACCTTCGAAAACCCTTCAAGTCGGAGCTTGCTGATCGCACTGAGAACAATTTTTGTTCCAGTTTTTTTTTCGCTTTTCGGCAACTCATCCATGATCGTATTGCGACGTTCTTCTCGAAGTCTCCAACTTTTGACTTTTGCCTTTCGTCTGAATTTGTCTTAAGACTTCTTCTGCTTAAGCTTCTTCTGAGAAAATGGGAACTTCTAGTTTAACTTTTTGATAGATTGATGACTCCTGTGTTTGCCACAAAGCATTTCTGAGAACTCTAAATTGCACTGAAAGAAGGAAAAAGGACAAAATTTTTCATCTCACTTCTTGCTCTAAAATACATTTTAATAAGCAGTAGGTGCTTGTTTCGCCGAAGTATGGTTGAGCGTTTTTTGAGAATTACAAACCAGGCTTTTCTTCTAAGAGGTTTTACATGGAAAGCTAAATTCAATGCCGATGAACTCGCTAGGCAGGGATCTCAAACAGCTTTCTCAGAACCTGAACCGTCGCTAGGTCTGCCAGCGTCCTCAGTGAGGGCTTCAATCAACGATTGGATCTGTGAAGAACACAACCGTAGATGGCATGCCTCCATTGGATGCAGACAAACCAAGCGTATGCTCCCCAACGTTAGTAAGAAGACTGCAACATTTTTGCTAGCTCGTAGCAGAAAAGACTGTAGGAAGCTTATTGGCGTTGCCAGCGGGCACTTCTCTTTTGCCAAGCATTTAAACGTGTTAGGTTTAAGTGATACCACACTCTGTGAATCTTGTGGAGAAGATGAGGACACCGCAGAGCACTTCCTCTGTGAATGTCCTGCTTTTTCTCGCATGAGGTTACAGATACTCGGCGCAGACATGGTGAGAGCTGGTAACTTAGGCTCCTTACCATGGCAGCGTCTTTTGGCTTTTCTCCGAACATCTGGAAAGCTATAACAAATAGAAGGTTGCTATCTGGTAGTACAATGGACCGGTATTTAGGTCTGAGTGCTCCAGCTGGTATTTTAAAAACCTCCAACAAAAAAAAAAAAAAAAAAATTCAATGAACGAACCTTTTATTTATAAAAGGCTAGCGTTAACTTCATCCAGATGTGGTGAATATCACCCAGAGATTAGCAAAGGTTACAGTTTCTTTTTATAGTCTTCTATAATGTATGCATAAACTAGTGAAAAGAAATTTCCTAGAGGCAATTGGTTATGTTTAGGTGTTGGCACTAAAATGTTAATGGTTAATGTTATTTCAAGAATTTCTTGAGCTTAAGCTTTAATCCACAACGTGCGAGTGTGTTCCTTTATACCTCCGAGCCTAATAAAACCCTCAATAAATTTCATGTCATACATTAAATCCCTTCGTAAAATAATTATTGGATTACACTCTACGAACATCGCGTCGTGTATGGGATACTGTTTCCGACCTAACACTAAAATCTTTTCTTCTCATCTCAAAGGCTTACCATTCAACATTACCTTCCGGTCAAAAAATACTAAACCAAAAACGTGGCTTCCTTTTTTTACACAGCAAAAAGGTGTAAATTAACTCTTTATTCCCCCGCACTTTCTCTCTCTCTCTCTTCTCTTCCTCTTACGACCCGTAAGAAAATTAACATAAAGAAGCAAAGTTCCAACTTCCAAGCCAAGCAAAAGGACTTACGAGTATAATAAGGTTGGTGATGTTGCCCTTTAACTCCTTATCAAAGATGTAATAAGGTGGTTTCAATGTCGAGCGGAAAGGTGTGAAGGAATCGCGTTCTTAAACGAAACAAATTGTGCTCTACCAGCCAGAGAAAAGGATGTCAATCAAGGATGGGTTGACAACGGAAAGCAGCAGAAAAAAAAAATAGAAACATCGGCGAAAACCCTACGCACTTTGTATCAAAAGCTTTTTCCAGTAATTCAAGTGTTCTTTTTTTTTTGCTTGTCTCTATCCAATTTGTGGGCTTGGTCTCGGTTCTTATCCCTAGTGATTTTCTATTTTCATTTCAGTGTTTTCGAGCACCTTGTTTTAGAAGTTTCTATTCATATTCAAAAGACTAAGTGTGCGGTGAAGAGAGAAAAGTTTTCCATTTCATAAACATGCTTAAGCATTTTCCTTTCCCTACTTTTGATTTAAGAGGAAGGGATTCTGGTCGTACACTTGCTTCAACTTATTGCAAACTGGATTTAAGAAAGTGGTTGTCCTTTTGTGGGAATTCATTTCGAAAGTTTATCTGATGGACACTCAAATTTAAAATATGAGGGGCACGACCGACAGGGTATGTATGTACATATGTACAAAATGTATGTACATATATGTTCGTACAGTACATGTGTATATTTTAGATGTCCAACTCAAGTGTACACAGATTGTGTCATATTCGACGACGATTTAAGGGAAGCTGTTGGTTACAAGTTTTTCTGACTTTCAATCATAAAATAAGTCTTCAAATTAATTTATGAAATAAAGGACTTCTAGGAAGCTTTAGGTATGCATGTGTTTCTGGTCTTAAGACCCTAAGAATCTTGAGAGCTGCCTTAAATGTTTATTATTTTTCCTTTCTGTTCAAGAATAAAAGTTGTGGTTTCATTTGTTTTGAGTTTTTCGAGTGAAGAAAGTTTAAAGAAAGTCTAAACTTTTATCTTTTAGAAAAACGTTTTTTAATTCAATTCGGTGTACCTTCGAGGTTTGGAATAGTTTCGTAAGGGAAAAGTTGATGTGACGGTAAATATGACACATGCCTCATAGATTAATTATACACTTTGTTTGTTCTTTGTGCAAAGTTTTGTTTCTGAGGTTGAACTTTGTCAAGATGATAGAAATGTGGTATTTGCTTTGTGTGTATATTTTCATTTGAATTCTTTTAACTAAAGAAAGTTATCAACTTACTTTTAATGACATCATTTTGGTATGTAAATAAAATGTGGTCTCACAGGGGAAAAAACCCAAAAAAATTTAAACGTTTATGTATTTTGAATGTAATTTTACTTCTATCAGTTTTATTAGGAGGAAGAGGAACTTTTCGTTGTTAGCTAAATAAAATACGCGACTGTGTCGCAAGTACTTGCAATTGTGTACTGAGTACAATATCAAAATCTCAAGGCTGAATACATGGTTTAGTTTTTTCGGACTGTCGTTTTGAGGAAGACAGTTGCTAGCTTTTTATTTTAAAGCCAATTCCATGTGACCAATTAGTTTTTGTATTTCAACGATAAAAAGTAATTAGGAAGACGTGATTTGTTTTATAGCTGGCCCGCTCGTCGTAGCCAATTAATTAAAGTAGCTTCCAAGTTTCCATTGCAGTGGGGAAATGTGGACTTAATAAAACTGTTACTGTTATACTCCGGTTCCCGTGGCGTTATGGTTAGCATGTTATGGGAGGCTTGAAGGGTTCTTCAATAAGAGCGCTACAAAATATGTTTTTAAGTAAACAAAAACGGTTTTGCATATCAATGAAATTCTTTATTTCTGTGAAAGTACGTTCGAAGCCATTATGTATGAAACTCGATTTCTTTTGCATGGTTACCATGGGCACGCTTGCAGAAGTCCAGACGCTGAACAAAATTTTCAACGGTTTTCAAGCATAAATCGACCGATACTGCTGCAATTTCACGTTCGATATTAGTACGAAGTTCATCAATCGTCGCTGGCTTGTTGGAATAGACCATAGACTTGACGTAGCCCCGCAGGAAATAGTCTAACGGCGTCAAATCGCACGACTGAGGCAGCCAAGCGAGTGGACCATTTCGCGAGATAACCCGTACTCCAAACTTGCTTTCCAAAAAATTGATTGTGACATTCGCTGTGTGGCTTGTGGCGCCGGCGCCGTCCTGTTAGAACCACATGTCCTCCAAGTCCATATCATCCAATTGGGGTCAAAAATATTCGATTATCATTGAACGGTAGCGATCCCCATTCACAGTAACGTGCCGGTCTTGATCATCACGGAAGAAGTATGGCCGGTCCAATGACGCCACCGCCTCATAAACCTCACCAAACCGTAATTTTTTCGGGATGCAATGATGACTCATGGATTACGTGTGGATTGCTGCCTGACCAATACCGCATATTTTGCTTATTGACGACGCCATCCAGCCAGAAATGAGCCTCATCGCTGAAGATGATTTTTCGAAGAAAATCCTAATCATTTTCAAGTTGTTGCTCAGCCCAATTCACGAACACACGACGCTTTTGGTGGTCAAGCGGCTTCAGTTCTTGAGTCAATTGAATCTTGTAGGGATGTAGGCCAAGATCTTTTTGCAAAATTCGCCACAACGACGTCACAGAGATGCCCAACGCTTGAGAACGAAGTGTGAGAGACACATTTGGGCATTCTGCGACTGAAGCCTCTGCGGCAGCAATATTCTCTACACTACGGGCACTTCTTTGACTCTCTGGCACGGGAGAATTTTGTACTGTGCCCGTGGATTAAAATTTTTCTCCTAGACGCTCAATTGTTGATCGACCATTTGATAGTGACGACCATTAATTGGACGTAGCGCTCTTAACGTTGAGGCCACTGACTCCGAATTTAGGTAGTAAATTTTAATAATTTCGACTCGTTGTTGGCTCGTATAACTTCCCGTCATTAAATTTCAAACCTTAATGAAGAAAAATGTCAAAAGAGCGGCAAGAAATATGGCGTCGTTTGCTGTTGAAAGATCTTTGATATATAAACCTTTCTCTTGGATCAATTTATCTATTTAAACAAATTGCATCAAAATCCGTTGCGTGGTTTTAAAGTTCTAGGCATATACGGACAGCGAAAGCATAAAGTATACAAGTTTTAAGGTCTTGTCAGAAGATGTTTAGACAAAACTTAAAAAAAATCTTAAATCAGAGTTACTGTTTTAAAATTATTTAAAAAATCAAGTTTCTTAAAAATTTACTATACGAAAGAAGAAGGTCCTACAATTCTGTCTGTCTGTCGTATATGGTATTACAGCCTGAGCCGCTAACCTATTTTCTTCAAAATGTGAAGCTAGCGTCTGTAAGGAAGTCTACAGAGGCTTTCGGAATTGGCTCTCTAGGTTTTGAATTGTCGATAGATCCCATAAAACCTATATGTCAATTGGACTTATTATTTCGAAAACGGCTCTAACGCGATTACGATTAAACTTTATGTGAAGGATTATCTCTTATAATGCTTTCTCAAGATATAATTTTTTTTTGGAATAAGTCAAAACAGTATCCCAGAAAGACCGTTTCTACAAAACCTTCAATTAGGATTTCTGTTTTCTTCTTTGCTGCAGCTGCTCTTACACGAAAGGTTCCTGTCATGAAACACTCCTAAATACTTTGCTCCTTTAGTTGGTTCAGTTCTAGCTCCGGTTCAGTGTTATAAATTTAATCAAGAGCTTTCTTCTCGTATAAACCGCCATATTCAGTTCATGTCTCTACCATTGAGACTACGTAATTTCGATTGTCTACTTATTTTTTCGGTAAACGATCACAGTTTTTCCACTTTAAACTGAATTTACATACATCAACAACTGATAAATCATAACATTTTGTTTGTGTGAAGAAAACAATTTTGCTTTTTTATTTTTTAAATCTGTTTATTGCTATGACCAACAACCAACAAGTTGGATTAATTCATTTTAACAAATATTGCCCGAGGAAAACATCCGAATACAGATATATTCAAATTTATTCCAATATCTGCTGGCGATTTACGAGTATATTCCTCCAACAACAAAACGGATGACCATAATAATATTTTCAACTTTCTCCATCCACATCGCCATCGCCATCGCCCGGATGCCGCATCGTACTGTGCCAAAGTGTTTTTTATGGCGTAAATTTAATTCAATTCTTCCACTTCCACCTCCTCCTCGTTCTTATCATAATCCCCGCTACCACAATGTAAGGAAGATGAAACAAATTTTCGCTTCACTTTTGGGCAGATTTAATTGCTTTTCCGTTCGCGGCACAAGAATTTATGTTCGTTAACATTGATTTTTAAAGCAAATCGTGTAATCGTCGCTCGTAACAGACTTTATTAAAGACACAACATCCGAGTTATTCAAGATTCTTAATTAAATAAAATCTGAATGTGTCATTTGGCTTAGCTCGGCTTAATTCAGAGCCGTTTAGCTTAAGTCTTCCTTCCACCTTTGATGTTTCTTAATCAAAGTTCGCACTCACACATCCACACATACATATGTCGTTTTGTTGTAGGAGTATAGTTGAGTAAACAACTTTGTTGGCATGTACTTAATTCCAATTAAATTGCTTTGCAAAACTAACACACGTACCTAGTAAGGAATAAGAAACATACTCACACACACACCAAGTACCAACATAAAGTGAAAATTAATGAAAACAATTTCCAGATATTTGTCACAATTTTGTCAGCCCTGTACGCTTTTCACTGACAACATATCTATACAAGTGAGAGAGTGGTGTATGTGTGTGATGCGTATCGTGTACGGCGTGTGAAGATCTTATGGGGAATTTTAAGTTAAAATCCCTTGTTGACTTAAGGCAAAGTTCCATGTTTCTGGTGTAGGACACAAATATAGATAAAGTTAACTGATGTAATCGGGCTACACATTACGACGCCGACGGCGACGGTCTAAAAGACAAAAGACAAAAGACTAACTTTCTGTTTGCTCTTCCTTTCCCTTTTATTTAACAAAAAAACAAAAAAAGAGAAACTTTACACTCGAATATTCATATGAGATGAATTCTAAATGCCACTGCCTGGCAAGTCTGTATAGAGAGGTAGTTGGCCAAGAAAAGTGGGATGCAGATGCGGATTTTTCGTAGCCCTTTTAAAATCTTCTTCAGTTTGACATCAATTTATCTCTCGTCCTCTATCAGTGTCCTGTTTGAAATGAGGGAATTTGAAAAGCAGGACTTTGCATTGGCCTTTAAACGAACAAGACAAGACTTATAAGGCTTATGCATTAGAAATGATGAAAAGACAGCTTATGAAATTATTTTATTTTGAAAAGTTTTTAATGAAAATATTTTCAAATCTCGTTGCGTTGGCAAAAAAGAGTCAAGTTTGACTCAACTATTCCAATTCATTCAATTTCATTTTGTTTTCGATGAAAGTAAAGATGTATAGTCGGTTGGAGCCCGATTACCTTCCTGAGTACATCAAACTGAAAAATGTCCACAAGAAATACCTTTTAAAAAAGCATAACTAGCGTTAAGGAAGCCCCAGAAAGTTAAAAAACAAAAATTTTGGAAAAGTTTCTGGTGGTTTTCGTGAGCAACTATAACAAGCTCACTCTCGGATAAATGCAAAGAAACAAAAAATTGTTTACGTTTGTCACGATAAGTGACAAGAAGCGACATCAGACACTAAATGACGAAGTTATTCAAAAAGTCACACTCAACGGCATATTTCCATCAAAAAAATACTTCAAAAATTAAATCAATATCTGACCACTTTCAGAAGATCAAAAGAATTTTGAGAAAAAATCTGTCAGGCCAAAAACACCAACTCTTCGGATAAGAAAACCAGGGTTGACAGAAGTTTGTTGGCTCTATAGGCGCCAAAACCTTGAAAAAATGTAGCCAAATATCGTTGCCCTAAAAGAAGCCCCAAATATCGTTGAAAATAGAAGTCAATTCTTGTTTTTTATTATGAAACAGGTATTTTTATTTAAAGAAAACAAAGCGAAATATCGCAATGACTTGCTTATAAATTAAAGTTCTTGGACATTTTCCAGGTATACCTACATATTGTATTTATGTATTATGTAGAAAGAACTTAAATAAAAAAATCACAAATATATGATAACTATCTTCGGTTAATATTCATCCTCATCATCATCACTAACCTTTGCACAATCATCACTAACCCCTGCATAAATGTCTGACGTAAATTTGCTTATCATTTCTGATGTTGGTATAAAGTCTTTACCATATACATTTTTCAGTTGAATCGATGCGTATGCGCATTAAAGCTTGAAGAGACTTCGCCGACAATCTATTTCGGAGTCTGGTCTTCATGGAATTCATAAACGAAAACGCTCGTTCTACTACAGCATTGCTTACTGGAGGTGTCAGGTGTCAGTAATTGGATGGCAAACAAACTTAATTCTCTCAAAATTACTTCATTGTACCCGTTTCTTACATTAGATAATAAGTAAGTCCACAAATTTTCTGGATTTTGTGGTATCTCGAGAGGAAACACAACTTTATAGTCAAATACCAACAATTTATTCCATTGATCCTCCAAAAGTAGAATGTTAATGTAGGATGTGTTTCTTTTGCCCTGTGGAAGCATTTCTATCGGAAGATCTCTGAAGCTCGGATGTATATGGTTTAGGCAAACACTTGGACTGAAATTGCGAATTTTACTTAAAATTAAATAGTTTTCAGGAGTTCGCATTTCTAGCTCAAACAAAAATGTTGCTATGAATTCTTTAATCAGGCTTTACAATTTTTAAGTAATTTCATTCGAATAATTTTTCGCAATTTCTGTGAACTCAAAGCCAAACTCTATTTCACTTATATCTTTATAAGTGAGTGGGTCGAAAAGATGTATCTTAAAATACTGTAGGTCAAAATACTGTATCCCAAAAATCTTCGTCACAAAATGCTGTATGAGCAAAACACTGTATATCAAAAATCTGTTTGTAAAAATACTGTATTTTTGCATAATGTCATTCTTAAACTTCCATTAAACATAAAGCAGAACTCGATTAATGTGTTTTTCCTTTATTGAAAATCTAAACAAATTAATAGTGTCCGACCGAAGGTCGATTTGTAGCCGAAGCCGAAGCCGATTATTCGGCTTGACATTAACCTTCGGCCGAAGCCGAAGCCGAAGCCGAAGCTTCAATAACTTGAAGAATTTTCGTTCCAGATTGACTAAAAATGAAAAAAATTATGATTTTTTTCTAGAATAGGTTCGTTAGTTGAAGCCCTGAGGTCACTCTGTGGTCGCCACAAAGCGTTTTTTGAAAAACCTAAGTTTGCCCTGAATGTCAAACTGAGTGTTTTTTGAGCCTTGGGGTTGACCTGGGTTTGGTACAAAAAGATTCGCCCTTGGTTTCTTCTGGGGCGAATTGAGGGCTGTTAAATGGCATGTATTTTTATTCAAATGACAGGGATTTGTGGTTTAGTGTTTTTTGAGGACTCATAGAGTTCTCAAGGAAACCTGGGTCAACTCTGGGTAAAGCTCAAAACGAATCTAATGTGTGCATGCAGTAACCAAATTAACGGGATAAACTAAATTAACGTTTCAAAAATAATAACAATTTGAACTAGTATTAATATTTTATTGAAATTAAGGAAAAGAACAACAAATAACTCAACACTGTTCCACGTTCTACGACAAACTGAATTTTTTTTCAGCCCCTACCACAACGCACAACAACCAAAAACTAAACCTTCGGCTTCGGCCAAAACTTCGGCATATTTTGGCCGAAGCCGAAGGTTTAGCCGATTGTAGATTTTTTAGCCGAATGTGGCCGAAGCCGAAGCCGAAGCCGAAGCTTCGGTCGGACACTACAAATTAATGTACCCAGAAACACTAATAAGTCATAGATAAGTAAAGTATAATAAGTAGAAATTTATCAACAAAAACAAACTAACGAAAGATTCCAAAAAACACACACAACAAAATCACAAAATTCCTTGCACTGTAAGTAAAAATACCGTTTCTCAAAACTCTGTATTTCAAAATAATGTAGTGTATAAGTAGGCTGAAAAATGTTTTGACCTACCACTTACCACTTACTTTTATTTTTCAACAGTATTTTGGAGTACAGAATTTTGAGATACAGTATTTTGACTTACAGTACTTTGATCATACAGTTTTTTGTACATGCAGTGTTTTGAAATACAATATTTTGAGATACAGTATTTTAAAAACAGTATTTTGACCCATACATTATTTTGACCCTAACCCCTTTATAATTGTCAACAAGCTTGAAATATCATATGGAAATATGGAAAATTGGAAAAAATTTTTTTTAGTTTTGTGAATGAATATAACATTCGAATATAACAAAACAGAAAATACAACTATATGTAGCCCAAAATTGCATTGGGCGCTCATGGAAGAAATCTGTATGGTTTTTTTTAAGAAAAAAGATAGCCCAAAATACGATAAAGCGCCCAGTCTGGCATCTCTGGAGGAAACATCTAGCGAATATTCGTAGTAAAGAGATTTTCCGACTACTAAGAAAATCACATCTACCTCCTGACCCTGAGTTCTCCAACATATGCCATTTTGCATTGGTTTCACTCGGGGTAGCACTCATTTTCAAAACCAATGCCCATCAAGCTTTCTGCTTAGTTAAACATGTTGTCGATGTGTGATTAACGTCTATGGCTCATAAAAACTATTTTTTGGGTATATGTATTTCATTTTGACATTTGAATTATGTATGTAGTGCAGTGCTTCTTAAATGGATTTTCACTTCGAATGGAGAAGCGATCTTTTTTGCACCAAAGATACGGTTTGAAGAGGCCTCCGAATGCTCCAATACGTTTCTTTTCGTCTTATGGAAAGCAGCGTTACCTCTGTGCCACTTTAGTGTCAAATTGCCACTTTTTTTCATTCTGTGCTACCGAGCCACTACCTTTCAATCTGTGCCACTTTTTTTAGCATTGTTTCTGTTTTTAGTAATTTTACCAAAAGTCCCGAAAAGGTAATCGAACAATATAAATTGTTAGAAATAAAATCCGTCCACGCAGATTTTAAACCAATTTCTGAAATTGACAAATATCAAATTGTTTTGGTTTAAATTGGGTTACATTAAAAATAGTTTGTATGAATACCTATTTTCGGACTTATATGATTTTGTTGCAAAATTTTTAACCTTGCTTCGTAGCAGTGCCTGCGTTGAGAGGGTGTTTTCCAAGCTAACTTTGATGAAAAATAAACTCACCAACCGGCTAAAACAGAAACTTGCGAAAAGATGTTGGCTTCCTTAAATTTAGTAAGCTACTGTTTCATAACTGAGTGGAGTCCTGATATGCTCCTTATTAAAAAACATAGGTAAACCATCACAAGAAAGTAAAATGTGATACGAATTCTTCTAAATAAATTATTATTTATTATTTACTAGCCACCCACCCCGGCTTCGCACGGGTACAAAGCTGATACTAAACCATGATATACGACCCGCTATTTATAGGCTCCCTCCCGCCGGCTGGTACCGCCGCAAACGCTACGTCCCGCAATTTTTAAATCCGTAATATCTTCGAAAATATTAATTTAATGCACACACATGCTGTAAAGGGCAATTTTGATATACATGAAATGTACAACGTATCTAATGTATTTAATTGGACAAGGAATGATACTCTATCGTTTCAAATAGCTTGGTAAATAACCCATATTTTTTTTAATTAAAAGATAAAAATGGTAACTGTGGGTTATCTTAGGAGATAAACACATGTTGTCGCGTACCTACTTTTTTATTCATTTTTTTAAGATATACAATTCCGTAGCACCTTTAATTTTGTTAAATAAAATCACACACTTCTACTCTGGCTGACGGCAAAAGCCATGCCACCATTGTGAAATTGAAAAAAAACTACAAAAAACCTTTAATTTTGTTAAATAAAATCACACACTACTACTACTACTACTACAATTCCGTAGTACATAAATTTGATCTATCTCGTAATAGCCAGCGTTTGTAATGTAAGCGCAGAAAAATATGTTTGTTAAGACATCACATTACAAATCTTTAAATTTCTCGGCTTTTCTCTACTATAATATGCATGCATTATACATATAAACCTTCCTCTTGAATCACTCTATTCATAAAAAAAAACCCACCAAAATCCGTTGCCTAGTTTTAAAAATCTAAGCATACATAGGGACATAGGGACAGAGAAAGCGACTTTGTTTTATACTATGTAGTGATTCATACTTTTACTTATTTATTTATGTTGGGTTATCAATACAAATTGAACTGTTAAATTTTTAGTTTTTATGTTACGTTGCAATAACCCTTAAAATGACTAAGATTAGGTATGTGTTTTCTTCAACTCCTATGAATTCGTTGAGATTTGTGAAATTTTTCCATTAAGTCAATTTCCATTCATAGGTATATGGTGTTGCTTCGTTTTTAATTTCAAGTGCCACCTTTTTTCCTCGAGTGACACTTTTTTTGCAACTTTTCCAAAATATCCAACGGTAACGCTGATGGAAAGCGACAATAGTCAGCACTTCTTTTCATTTCGCTCAGACAACCCAACGGTTTTTTAGATCATACAAGCGGTAAAAAGATATTGAGATTGTAGGGCTAAGTAGAAGCTTCAACTGTTAACGTTATTTTGGTTTTGAAAGAAGTTAGTCAGAGTGACACAAATATACACAAACAACATTTGTTTAAGTATTGGTGTCAAATAATTCTTTGAAGTCCTGTACGAATTGGTACCCGTTGCGTGATAGTTGGCATCTCTGACTGTTAACCGGGAGGTTCGTGGTTCGAATCCCAACAGAATCAAAAATGTTTTTACACGGGTACCTATCACCTTTCGCGAGGAATGCTAATTTTCCGGGAGTAAATTCATTGTCATAAAAACGCTTTCTCGATCAGCTGTTCGGAATTGGCAGAAAACTGTAGGAAAAAGCGACTTTTGACCGTTATCGACTTCCATATCAAAACCAAAGCTATAGCGAGCAAAAACTTTTTTTTTTTTTAAAGGAGGCTTATGCTAATCTGGAGCACTAAGACTTTATTTCCGGTCCATTGAACTACCAGTAGCAAAAACGTAGTAAAATACCGACAAATATAGCTCTATATGAAATGGAGCCACGAGAGCGAGATATAAAAAAAAAAATAAAAAAAAAAATTAAAAACAGGAGAAGGTTTGAAGGTAGATGAAGAACCTGCAACTTTAGCATTGATACCACCACTACCTTTCCTCCCTATCAACCAAACGAAGTGAGTAAGCCAATGGTTCCGAGGGGGGTGATAAATGAGAAAATTTTGGTGTTTTAGCCGGTAAAGTAAGAGTCTAGCCCCGGGGAAGTTTGAACACTTTCTTATGGTGCGTAAAGCAATTCAAAAAAAAAAAAATTGCCTTATTTACCCAACTTCACCTTACTCGAGAGTTCCAGCCTATGACCTCTCCGTTGTCAGAGTTGGTGTCCGTTATTGTAGTGAAAAGTTCTAATTTAAAAAAAAAATCAAATCAAAAACCCTAGTACCAATTTTTTCAGCAATTCTCTGAATCCGTTAAAGCTGATGCCCAATTTTTATTCGCATTACGCACAGTCGCACGAATGCTCAGACAAACAGTCCAACCCAAAGATACTTTTTCACGATCTCCTCCATCAACCAAGGATATACTCCTTTGTGTTATACCGCTGTCTGAATGTTGCGGTTTTTCACTGTATTAAGGGTTAAAAAAAGAAATAACATTCAGCATCTAATCTTCCATATGCTACCCAATTATATCGAGGTAGATATATGTTCTAAATTCAATGGCTTCACTTTTTCCTTTCCCTTAGCTAATTGAGAAAAGCGATAAAGCGTGAGCTTTGACAAAGGTTGAATCAACTTCCAGATAAAACAAACCGGCCCTATAACCTTCTAAGCTAATATACATTAAATATTTACCAACCACTGAACTTTTATTAAACTCAAACCTGTTTACCCAGCATCACACATCATAAAGTCACACACGTGCAAAACCAATCCAATTCTTTTTGTTTTTCTTTCAAATCGTGACTCTCCACCAATCAATTCCTCTTCATCGTGATGGAATTAGAAATTAAATTATTCAATCATTGCGCCCACATAAACTTTTTATTTTCCATTTCCCTCCCAAAATTCAACATCCTTTTTGCCCATCATAACGTTTATCGATAAAAACAATAAAAAAAAATCCACTGAGCTGAGCACGGCACGCCACCCTTTTGTGTGCTGAACAGAAAAACAGTCCAAAAGAAGAAAGAAACAAAAGTAATCAATAATTTTGCTTTTTCCGTTTGATGCCAAGGTTTATTCAGGCGCAAAATGGAATATTTAGTGAGAAAAAAAAAAAATTGTTGTTGTTGTAGTTGTTAGTCGATAGGTCAACCACAGTTCCAATATAAAATTGGCACAACGATGAAGGCATGAAAGGGTTGGTTGTTTGGTTGGATGGTGAAAGTAAAGCAGGAGAATCTCGTTTCACCGGTCCTATAGCTAAACTTTTGATATATTTAAACAAGAATAAAAATAAAAAACTTTTTCGTTATAGCTCTCCGGCTTGAAGCTCACACAGTTTATCCATGATGTCCGTGTCGAAGGATATGATCCATGCCCGAGATAGTCTATCATATGAAAGAAGAGTGCGTATATGGCGGGTTCCGGGATGTGGGGAGTACGTACTGAAGGCGGCCTTGGAAGTTATTCAAACTAATTTTTGATAAAGGGGTGAGATCACATCTCGTCGGCAGCGTTCTGCACTGGCAAAGTCACTTAAGTTTTAGATTAAACTTCAATTTAACTTTGCTGCCAGTTCGATTAGGTTAACCCTTATCATCCTGATGGCACCAGCATAAGCAGCGCCAGGACAAACACAAACACCACGCCTTAAAGGGCTTAGTGTGGTTGCAAGTTGTATTGCATTTATCTTCTTCGGTGATCACACGTTAGTTGTGAAAGAAGCGTTGGCAGCAAGTTGATCAAAAATAAATTGTTTGGGTAAAGTTTTTCGATAGAAAATCAAAATACCATTTTCAAAGAGATAAATTGAGGAGTAAAATTGACACACACGCTCTCAATGAAAAGAAGAAGGAATTTGCCTGATTCATAGGAACTTCAAGGCTATGAGTAAATTTTGCGGAAACATTTAAAGTTTGATGTGATGTGCCTTGTGAATTTGTTTTCAAACAAACGTACAAGCACACACATCACAAACTTTCGAGAATTTCTTTTCGTTTTGAACTTGAATTGTATGAGGCCTGGGCTGTCACTGAAAAGCTGTGAGTGTCTAATTTTGAAGAGAACTTTGAAAGTTTCATAATAAGAAAGTGAATGCTCAGCACGTCAGTCAAGGCGAAGGCTTAGATATGTCAACTTACTTCTTATGAGCTCTAAGAATATGATTTTCAATATATTTGTACAGCCAGGCCTTATTGCGTGGTCAAAAATCCTAGCAAAGGGTCGAAATAAGGACTGCAAATTGAATTGTGGGATTGAACTTCACTCTGGTGGTACCCGTGGCGCGATGGTTAGCATGTCTGCCTGTTAACGCAGAGGTTCTTGGTTCGAATTCCAGAAGAAGCAAAAATGTTTTTACCAGGGTATCGCTCTTCGAGAGGAATTGCCAAGTCCTCCGTAAGTAATCTCATTGTCATGAAAAGCGCTTACTCGATTATCCTTTCGAAACCGGAAGAAAATTGTAGATCCCTTCCATTTCTTTACAAGACAAGGTTGTGAGAAATGTGCAGGGCTCTGGGGCTCCTCGCTCTGTTGCGCCACCTTATGTATGCATATAATGTATTACCCCATTATTGAACACATGGAGAAAAGACTTTCAGTATATTTGTAAGACTGGAAGCTTTCCTCTATTATTAAGGGATTATTCGGGACTGATTGGCTATACAGCAAATGATCTACGTCTGTCTTTGGTCTGTGAAGAGGGCCTCCTTCATAATCGGGAAGTCACCGGAGAAGACAAAGTCACTGATGAGGTTCTTTAATCAGTTGCGTCTGTCGTCTGTCGTCTCATATCGTGATCTTAGCGTTGCAAGAATGTCATATGACTTCAGGTGGTATCATTAGCGAGTCGTCAATGGCTGGCCTAGGCAGCTTATGTCGTCTGTCGTCTGTCGTCCGTCGTCTGTCGTCTGTCGTCTGTCGTCTGTCGTCTGTCGTCTGTCGTCTGTCGTCTGTCGTCTGTCGTCTGTCGTCTGTCGTCTGTCGTCTGTCGTCTGTCGTCTGTCGTCTGTCGTCTGTCGTCTGTCGTCTGTCGTCTGTCGTCTGTCGTCTGTCGTCTGTCGTCTGTCGTCTGTCGTCTGTCGTCTGTCGTCTGTCGTCTGTCGTCTGTCGTCTGTCGTCTGTCGTCTGTCGTCTGTCGTCTGTCGTCTGTCGTCTGTCGTCTGTCGTCTGTCGTCTGTCGTCTGTCGTCTGTCGTCTGTCGTCTGTCGTCTGTCGTCTGTCGTCTGTCGTCTGTCGTCTGTCGTCTGTCGTCTGTCGTCTGTCGTCTGTCGTCTGTCGTCTGTCGTCTGTCGTCTGTCGTCTGTCGTCTGTCGTCTGTCGTCTGTCGTCTGTCGTCTGTCGTCTGTCGTCTGTCGTCTGTCGTCTGTCGTCTGTCGTCTGTCGTCTGTCGTCTGTCGTCTGTCGTCTGTCGTCTGTCGTCTGTCGTCTGTCGTCTGTCGTCTGTCGTCTGTCGTCTGTCGTCTGTCGTCTGTCGTCTGTCGTCTGTCGTCTGTCGTCTGTCGTCTGTCGTCTGTCGTCTGTCGTCTGTCGTCTGTCGTCTGTCGTCTGTCGTCTGTCGTCTGTCGTCTGTCGTCTGTCGTCTGTCGTCTGTCGTCTGTCGTCTGTCGTCTGTCGTCTGTCGTCTGTCGTCTGTCGTCTGTCGTCTGTCGTCTGTCGTCTGTCGTCTGTCGTCTGTCGTCTGTCGTCTGTCGTCTGTCGTCTGTCGTCTGTCGTCTGTCGTCTGTCGTCTGTCGTCTGTCGTCTGTCGTCTGTCGTCTGTCGTCTGTCGTCTGTCGTCTGTCGTCTGTCGTCTGTCGTCTGTCGTCTGTCGTCTGTCGTCTGTCGTCTGTCGTCTGTCGTCTGTCGTCTGTCGTCTGTCGTCTGTCGTCTGTCGTCTGTCGTCTGTCGTCTGTCGTCTGTCGTCTGTCGTCTGTCGTCTGTCGTCTGTCGTCTGTCGTCTGTCGTCTGTCGTCTGTCGTCTGTCGTCTGTCGTCTGTCGTCTGTCGTCTGTCGTCTGTCGTCTGTCGTCTGTCGTCTGTCGTCTGTCGTCTGTCGTCTGTCGTCTGTCGTCTGTCGTCTGTCGTCTGTCGTCTGTCGTCTGTCGTCTGTCGTCTGTCGTCTGTCGTCTGTCGTCTGTCGTCTGTCGTCTGTCGTCTGTCGTCTGTCGTCTGTCGTCTGTCGTCTGTCGTCTGTCGTCTGTCGTCTGTCGTCTGTCGTCTGTCGTCTGTCGTCTGTCGTCTGTCGTCTGTCGTCTGTCGTCTGTCGTCTGTCGTCTGTCGTCTGTCGTCTGTCGTCTGTCGTCTGTCGTCTGTCGTCTGTCGTCTGTCGTCTGTCGTCTGTCGTCTGTCGTCTGTCGTCTGTCGTCTGTCGTCTGTCGTCTGTCGTCTGTCGTCTGTCGTCTGTCGTCTGTCGTCTGTCGTCTGTCGTCTGTCGTCTGTCATCATTATGTGATCTGTTGCATATTCGGATTGAATCTAGCTAAAAATTGCACAAATTACTAATAGACCACGAAAAAGGGCACTTCTGTAAATCTTGCAAATGGCACCAGTTAAGCTGGAGCTAGCCCTGAGTTGGATTGATGTTTTTTCTTTTTACTTTAAAAGCATTTCCTCCTTCGACTACCCTCAACTAAACAGAAAGTTACTCGATCCGAAAGATGAAAGGAATCGCAAATTAAAAGTGTTAATGTTTTTCATTTGATGTTTCACTTCATCGTTGTCCTAATGCAAATCCCTTCAATAATGGTTCTTTATACTCTAAAGTCTAAAAGATAAAGCAGTGATTGGTTATTTCACCCACTCAATTTTTTTTCCGGCTGCCCTAATTTTCCACATTATCCACCATCTCTAGTAAAAGCAATTTATAAAATACCTAAAAGGTTCAAGGTTCAAATTTCAGTAGAAACGACCAGAGGCTTCATGGTTCATGTTTCCAACAATTTTTAGTTTACCTGAATATCAGTGGTAATTAATCTCAACTATCAGACAGCTCATGGCTCTAAGCAAGAAATCAGCTAAAAGTCCTTCGGTTCAGAATGAAAAGTCAACTTTTGAATAGATCCTTTTTAACTGAGGTGAGTTTATTATGACCAAGACCATCCAGGCATCCAGGCATCCAAGCATTCATCTATACAATACTTCATGACATGATGAGGTGCTTCGTGTATCCAATAATCGTATTCAGTAGCACAATAATGAGTACTGCTTGCGCGTACCTTACTCCTACATACCTACTACTTATTTTCTCTTTGTCCTGGGGTTTTCTCGTGTTTTTTTTTTGTCTTCTTTTTTTATTTTGCTCTGCGAGCACCAATTTCCTGAGCTTGTTCCAAGTTTTATGTGTTTTTGACGAACAACAGATAATGGAGGGCAAGCGTGTTGTAAGGATATCTACCTCTTATGTCTTATCCTTTCACTGTTCATTCATTGTGTGAAGGATCTGGATGTTGGTTCTTTTTTTTTATTGTTATTTATTTTATGTTTTTAAAAGAGAAACTTGAACAATATCTTTCGTGTGCCACAGACTGAGGATGTGTCATATCGAGAAACAAAGTGTTGATATGAGTTTTCATTGTGTTAGGGGAAAGTGCTCGAGCTTTTATACAAGAATGTACTTTATGTTATAACAACAACAAAAGTAGAACCTTCGGTTGACTGAAAATGAAGGGTCGTTGTTTGTATATTCAACAGGATATGAACACAACACCATGTCGGATATGAAAGAATTATATTGTTTTTGCAATGTTTTCAGGCAAGATTCCAACTCTTAGTATAAATTATTTGCTTTAGATAAGAGTGCGCAGAAGATTTCAGGATATAAGACCATGTGGTTTTTAATTCAAACAGAAATTGTTTCATTTTGTTTTGTTGACAGTTAAAAGCAATAGCCAGAATTCAGAATTTGAGTGTTGCAAACAAAAAGGTTTCCCAAAAGTGTTATCATGTGTGCCATTATTTTGTTTGTAAAGCTGTATTCTCCTTGAACTGAAGTCACTGATGAAATCTAATCAAGTAAAATCGAATCAAATAAAAAAAGAGGTTTGGTGGAAAAGTGGTTATTTCTATAAAGATATTAACCTGATAAAAGATTCATACAATAAATTAATTACGTAATATAAAAATATGTCGACCATGGAACTCTATTATCAGTCCGCACAAAAGACCGCAGCCCACATCACCGCGTTACCTTTGTTGGAATTATCCTTTTCCATTAAACTTCCACTCACTTAATTTAAAAGTATTCACGAGAAGAGTATGAAAAGATAATTGCAGAGAACCAAAGTGAACGATGTTGAAAAGTTGAAGTTCGCAAGAAAACCTATCTGCTAGGCTCCAATTAAGTCTTCAACCATGGATCTGCTTTTGGCTTCAGAGAATAGTTGTGCCATTCAATTAATTTCTTGGCCAATTCTTAAAAATGAGATAAAAATAACTTTTTTTCGTTTATGTCTTTACTATTTTAAAGTTACAAAATATATTGTACAATTAGCAATTTGCTTGTATCTTTTTATCAGTGCAGTTCACATTTTGCAATTATTTGGACAGACTTTGGTCTGGACAACCACTGTTAGCTAATGTGAACCCGCAATCGATCGATTTTTCTATTTGTTGGATTTGTTTTCAAATATTTTTTTTAATTTTATTTAAGAATTAAGTCTGATGACAAGTCTTTTATTTTTAATCGCAAACTACATCCAGCCTTAAAACTTTCATCGGACCAAGTTTGATCCACAAATTGTATGGTGTGAACCCCCCTATTATGGTAATTGGTATAAGGAGAGTTCTGCTCAAGATGACATACTTTTTCTTTGAAGCTAAAAACCAAAAAAAAACTTGCATTCATAGCAATAAAAACAAAGTCAATTGTGGTTATCCGTTTATTTGTCACAACAGAAAACTTGGCAGTTATTAAATGAAACGTAAATTAGTATTATAATAAATTAATTTAAAATTAGTTTACAGCAAAGTCTAAGTTGAAATGGTAAGATGACATAGTGTCTTTTGGATAAGATGACATACCTCAATTTATTAGTCTTGGTTGTAGAGCTCTCATGTAAATTGTAATATTTTGTGGTCTTCACCCGCGAACAATGCGTGGCACCATTTATCAGAAACCTGGCAGCAGGGTCAATGTTCTCCTGGCTGTGAAAAACTATAAAACTCATTGCAGTAAATACAAGCTACATCATCTGAAAATTTCTGCGGAGTCACATCATTGTCCTGTAAAATCGGACCTTTTGTATTTTTTCAAGTTCTAAGGCTTTTTCGGTTTTTCGTCCTAATTTAAGATGACAAGATGCTGCTGCCTTCAAATTCAAATAAAGGAGTCGTAGGAGTATAAAATGAAATAAAGCACAGATTATTTCAAGGTAAATATTAATTGCCAATTTAATTTTTTTAAAGATAATGCGTTGGGTTTTTTATATATTCGTGATTGATTCCAATCTTAAGGTCTAATGTTCAATTAATCTTTGCAGCTTTTGTGTTGTGTATTCATAAAAAGGTGCAAATGTTGTTTTTAAATTGTCAATAGTCCCTGGCTTATTCAAATAGATAGAGTAATGACTTGACATAGCCCCATGGAAAATAGTACAGCGGCGTTAAATCAAACCGTACGATCTCGAAGGCCAAATCACCAGGTGCTAACCGCACAAATATGTGAAAATCGATTCGAGCACAAGGACTGAGTGTACGATATGCATAATAGACGTGCGAAATCAATGGCCAATCAAATTCAACATGCATGGTATGTGACAAAATGGCTGACAATGAAGATAGTGCAGCCATCCAATATTTAAAAATAATAAAAATTTGCAATAAAGCTATGGAAATCTCGAGGTCCTACCTTAAATTTTATGCCGAATTTTATGTTCGTTGGAAAGTGTTTTCCAAATCAGTCTGCAATTGCTTTCCGAGGACTTGATAATTTCTTGCAAACGGCGATAGCCATAAGGGCCTATATTTGCATATCTCTAAAATGAATACCTTGGTTCACACCGCGGATATAGACATTTTCTTCCCTTTCTGACGTCTCAAGCAGCATGATCTCAAGCTTATAAAATAAATAAATAGGGTGGTGCAACAGCGAGCCCCTGGACCTAACGCATTTCTCACCACCATGCCTTGTGAGGGAATGGATCTCAAGTTTAACCATAGTTTATTGCTTCAAAATAACTAAGCCCTATTAGTTTTGGGTTGTTCCATGCCTGTGGCCACCTAAATGCAGACGCACAATCGTGGTGTAGAGTTTTCCTTTGAACTAAGGGAGTGTTTTTCAGTCAAAGAAGATGGTGGATAGGCAAGTCTGAATCAAACAACCCACAGAAGTACTCAGTCTTTTTTGGTCTAATAAGGCAGCTACTGTGGTGCCCATGGTGGCCGTATCTGTATCTGCTAGTTACGCGGGAGGTATCACCTTTCGCGTGGAATTGTCAAGTTTTCGATAGTAAATTCATTGCCATGAACAGCGCTTTCTCGATAGTCATCCGCAATCGGTAGAAAATTGTAGTTCCCCTCCATTTGCTCACAAGGTATGGTTGTGAGAAATGCACTAGGCCCCGGGACTCCCTATTTTTTTGCTTCATACTATGTAAGTACGGTACCCACTTCCTTCTTAAACCCATCATTATCACTCATATGTATGTCAATGGCTCATTGCAGGGATCTAAAAGCCTCACACATGATGGCACAGTTGATTTGCTTTATGGCTCTTTACTTTAGCAGGTAATGTTATTCACTTGATTAGAGAAGGCATTGGAGCTAGGGGTGGACCTGGGTCTCAAGCAATATTTCGTCATCATTTTCGAGTACGACCAATCTCTCTCCAGTTTTGCACTCTTAGTCAGTTGAGTTCTTCTTGCACTTGAATTGACTACCAAAAATGAGGGCATCCACTTCCGCCATTTCCATGCAATATGCCGGCGCGGCGTAGATTTCTCGAGCCAGAGCGCTGATGGCCATCCGCTTTACAAGTACCAGTAGAAGTCTCGCAATTCTTCTAACTATGCCCATGATGAACCTTCTTCTCCACACATTATTTGCACATATAAGATCAGAGATCCCTTTAAGTTTTTTTTCTTTCGAAACAACCTAGGGCTTTCTAGAGCGCTAAAGTATAAGGCTTATGTGTCCCTCTCGTATAGCCGGTGTGGGGTGATAATCAAGTTCTTATATCAGTGCTGAAAAGGTAAAAGCTCTTAAATCGACTTAAGTGATTTCAGCTATTTTTCATTTTCTCAAATACTATTAACAAAACCTATGTTTTAATCTTACTCATAATTGAAAGTTAAGAATTCGTTTTCTGAATTCGCCTTTTCAGCACAGATATAGGGTTACCTTGTTTTTTGTAGGGAGGGTTTCGTTTCTCAAATGATTTCTTGACCCGAAATAGCAGTGATTGGCTAAATTTATTCTCCATTTTATCACCGTACTGCTGTTATTATCCATGTCTATAACAGAGTGTTGGTGGACTATATTACCTCAAACTTATGTCAGTCAATCGTGACATTTTGTTCAATTCGCCGATGTTCCCTGTCCTTTTTTTATTTTAGCACAAATCTACTTCGTTTGCCCTCATTAACCATTAAACCCGTTTTTGCTGCTTCTGTTTCAATATTTACAAAAATACCAACGATAGTATATGTAGATACTTATGTTTTCGTATTACGTCAATATCGTGTGATTTAGCGAGGAATTTTACAGACTTTTGAATAATTACACCTCTGGTTTTTAAGTTTGAGTTTTGTACAATCTTTTCAGGTATGATGTTTAAAAAATCGCATGACAGTTAACCATCTTGTCAAAAACCTTTTCCGACATCAAAGGTAGTGGTAACATTTTCACCGGCCTTGAGGAAGTTGCTGTGAGTTCTCCAATGTCATCCAGCATAGTCGAGCTAGTTTTGCCGAGATGCTAAATTAAGACATGGCTCTGTTCAGCTCGTCTCTGTAAATACTGTTTTACGAATAAGTGGCCTTCGATAAAAAACCGATGTTTATCGATATCCAGCTCCCGGGTTTTTTCCAAGATATGCCGTGTTTAAAAATTTGGTCAATTGTGCACTTATTTGTTCAAAAACTGCATTGATACGGACAAAGAGAATGAAATTGTTGAAGTGGGGTTTCAGACGTTCACTAACTACGCAATTTATTTGGAGACAGAAATCGAAAAACTGTTTATAGCACGCTTAAGCTACAGACAGACAACATATATAAAGTTCCTTCACATTCAGATGATCGTTTCACCATGAAAATGCTCCTCTATGAACTGGTGGATCATATACTGGCATACTTTAAGCGATACCTTTGTATATAGGAACTATAGTATTTTTGTGTATAAACTTATGGACTGGTGCCTAACTTATTTTCTCCTTTCCAACTTAGTAGTCTCCGTTCCAAGCTATTGGTTTTACCATTGTGTGTAGAAATCGAGTGCTGCGCCACCGAGTTCCTAGTCCAAAATATTGTAAAATCGCTTTTTGAACTTACTATAGTTTGTATATATACAAAGACGATACAAGTGGAGGAACTATTCAATTCGATTTAAACAACTTACCACAACTTAAAAAGCAGCCTTACGACATAATTCAAAACACGAAGACTTTAGTCCAGTAACATTTGTAAAAGAAGCCCAGCAATCAGAGAGAGCAGAATCATCTACTCACAACTCAATCGTAACTTTCTATGGACTTATTGTCCAAAATGAATGTTGACAGCGGAATTTGTGTCTTCATCACCGTTAAGCAATCTGCAGAAGTGATCTTTCCAGATCTACAGTAGCGACTACTGTGTTCCCAGATGGTGTTTACAGGCTCGAGTTCAAGCTTGACATAATCTTTTGGCGGTTCTCATAGTGCTTCTTTTTCTTTTTGAGAACTCGGTGTTCTTTCCTTTTTTTCGCCTGTTCAGAGGCGACCCTGGCTTTCTTTTATTTCAACATTTTTGTCGTGCACATTGCCCAGTCTGCGTTCATATAAAAAAGAATACCAGTAAAGAGAGAGCCTAACAGAAACACAGTAATTATTTGATACTTGGTCACAAAATCGCTTCAGTTGGTCTACTGTGTCTCTGTGTCTCTGGCTCTGTGTATTCACACTCTTTTCAAACTCCGTTTGTTCTCATGCTTGAGAAGAGTGATTAAAGAACGTACTCCAACTAAATGGCCGTCATTAAATGTCATAATGAGAAAACTCTTTTCTATTTCTCGCTTTAAATGGCACTTAGCAAGGCGACATGACTGGGCGTTGTTTGAGCCCAAAAGGCAATTGTGATATGGCGCGGCAGCAGCTCATCAGTCGTTAGTTCTATCAAGGAAGTGCGTGTCCTTTTTTCCGGATGCCATTCCACATATGAATGTTCGTCTAAAGTCATATGAATTGTACATGATGGTACATAAATATTAAACAAGTAAGTAGATTTGGTGCTGAAACCTCTTCAACTGCGACGGACAGGACACTTTAATCAAATAGCACGTACCTACCTCACAGTGCTCACGAGATATTTGATTATATGAATAGGACGTTTGCTGTCCTGCCTTTGAACTAAGTGTGAAAGTGCATTCAATAATTGGTAGTCCTAGTTTAGGAAAATTCGGTTGATTAAGTCTAATGATGGGCCCAACTGTTCATTTGATTGATTAAGAGTGAAATTAAGTACGATGGTATCAATTATTGGGTCATTAGCAGCTGATGAGTTAGAGTTTGGAGACAGAAAGGATGTAAAGGGGACTTCCAAACACCCGTGTGAAGATTATTGCTTCGCGAGGACAAAAAGTGAATAAGATTAAATTTTAAGAGTCCTTAAATATTGATATCATGTTTGCAATGTTGACAAAAATAAAAAAACAAAAAATTAAAGGATAAACAAAATCATCCACAAGGACAAAAACATCACTTTGCACTCTTGCACTGTGATGACAGCTGCAAGGTTTTACTTTGCACTGCAATCCCTTATGTCGTGCAGTAATTCATTTAATTAAAACAACGTAAGAATATAAAATGCCGTAGTGAACAGGGACGGGGTGTAAAGCAAGTATTCGCAGTCCACCCTCACCACTAACTGTATGGATACCTATACCGACTCCGAGTCTAAAGCATTTTTACTCTGATGGGAGTCTGGTGAATGGGTAAGTGGATATGCTGCAAAAATATTCACTGTCGCATTTATCATGAAAATTGGTTGCAGACGACCAAAAGCGAAAAGAATAACCAAACCAACCAACCGAACGTGTATAATGAAAAATATGCAAACGGGCGGTGGCGGTCGGTGGGTGTACAGTACAACTATATAGTTGAATAATATGTAGAGCTAAAAAAAACAACAAAAGATGAAGCAGATGGAAAAGAGAATCCACTGATGCACTCAAAGAGAAAAACATTCATTACATTGCATTGCTTGGAGCAGTTTGGAACAGTTTTCGTATTCAGTTTTAAAAAAATTTGAAAATTTACTTAACGTGTTCTTTTTTTTGTTGTTGTTTTTATTTGTTGTATGGAAAGGCGTTCTCTTAAGTCAAAAGCTGGCAGTATGCAATTCGTTTGTTCTTGTCACAGACTATCACTTAGCTTCAGGCTGCTTAAACTTAAAATGTCCTTGAGTTTATCGCGAATTCAATGGAGGAGAAGTGAGAGCAAAGGGCTGAAGTAACTTTCATTATGAGTCGTCATTTTAACGGCTGCTGGAACTTCAGCACTAATTCGGCATTGTCAATCTGTATGTGCTCTTGGCATTGTGCGGAAGTGGCAGTGTCAATGGCCTACTAAGCCGATTATGTTGACCGTAAAATGGACGAATGTGAACATATCTATTTTTCGGGAGCAATTTTCCACAATTTTTCGTTAAACGATTCATAATGAACTGCCAAACCTTTCGAAACAGAAATGTCAACACAATTTGACATTCTCAACTGCCAAACCATAGACAACTTCCCATGCAACTCAAACAAGACACTTTTTACATAGGTACTTGATTGTGGATCGTGCATAAAAGGATGACTTCAAAGAATATATTTTTCTTCTTTTCCTAGAATTACCTTCATATTTCCTGCACATTTCCTACATTCTTACCCATGGCACTCAATTACACGTATGTCTCTCTTCGTGGTATAAAAAGGTTAACATCAGTTATCGATTTCAAAAATAACCTATTGGCTGGCTGTGCACTGCAAGTTTTATAATGGAGCTTTGGTTGTCAATTTTGCACACATGGGTCTTGTACGTGTATGGATTGAAAGATATTGTTTTTATTTTTATTTGCAATTGGGAGCATCGTATGACTTTGTTTTTATATAAATGACATAAATTGGACAGGTTTGTGCACAAGTCAGTTCTTTTTCTGTACAATTTGTTATTCAAAAAAAAAAAAAAAAAAATAAGGGGAAGTTGTAGAAAATATGTCAGGAAAAATATTTCTGCATCATTTTTCTCAGATTTTGTAAAGATCCTCAGTATGAAAATAAATTGGATTTACTGACATCACATAATAGTCTCTTTTTATCGGATGCACTGCTCAATAAAGAAGCAGTTTTTTTTTCGGAGTATTATTATTATTATTATTATTATTATAAATTCTTTATTATGATAAAATCTCGAAAAATTTACATAAAAAATACAAAAAAATATTTGCCGTCTGCCTGAAATTTGACTTTAACGAGGTTTAAATAAAAATAAAGTAAAAGTTTTGTTTAAAAATACGTAAGTATACAATTAAAGTAAAACAATTGAGCATATTATGAATAAAAAATAAATTAAATTGTTTCTTTTTTATTCAATAAAACTGATTCGGTAGCCCAAGGCATGAATAATAAAACTATAAAGAATATTCCAACTACACTGACCATTTAAAATATCTTTGACTTCCTCACGAGTTAGAAAGCTCTTTTCAAAGTAAAGCCTTCGCACTTCTTGTAAAATTGGGCAATTGGCTAAGAAGTGATTAATATCTTCGGTTTCGTTACGGTTGTAGAGGTCACCTAAGGAATTATTGTTTCTGTGAAGTTTGTAATTTAAATTTAACATTTCAGTTCTTGCCTTAAACAGTGTACTTATTTGATTCACTGAAAATTTGCTATCAAAATAATTGTTTACGAAAAGAGCGTGATTGAGCTCTTTATACATTAAACGGGTGGAGAAGTTTGGGCCCTATTCAAGAATTTGAGATAAATTGAATCATCTATCATTGCAATGCATTCGTAGAATCTATCCTGTCAATTTACGGAGGGGATATCATTTAGCTTAAGTTCAAAACAGTGTGTATCCGCTAACTCATTCCATTCCTTGAACGGAGACAGTTGCCTATGAAACGCGACATCCATTACTTGCCTTTGGAGGTTTTCGCTCGATCTTTGCATGACTTTTACGATGTAGAAGCTGTTTGCGTAAGAAATCTGAATTAATTTTTACTTGCGTTACAGGTACTTTAAAGCAAGTGCAATTGTGCAGAAAAAAATTTTGAGATAGCAATTAAAAATGACATTACAATGATTGAGCACACGAAAAAGGTAGGTCCTGCAATTCTGTCTGTCTGTCTGTCCGTACGTCTGTATATGGATCTACAGCCTGTACCGCTGGACCGATTTTCTTCAAAATGAAGCAGCCTACAGATTTGTTTTTTTTTTATTTGGGTCTCTAGGTCTTGAAATAACGAGACATGCCATACAACCGATATGATAATACTTATTTTTTTTTTCGAAAGCGGCTCCTACGATTTCGATAAAATTTTATGTGAAGGATAAATTTCAGATTGTCTTTCTTATAATGTAAGAGATTTTTTTGAAAAAGTCTAAAAACCTGTACCTCCCATAGTACCTGTTCTTTTTAAAACCGACTTTCTTGTTAATGGAATGAACAATATTGACAAAAATTTGTATTTTAAAAGCTGAAGGTTGTCTTAGAAAGACTGTATATCAACATTTGAAATATTTTTATGTTTCAAGTTTTTATAAGTATTTAAAAAGTTTTTTTAATTTTTTGAAATAACTTCAAAGCTATATCTTCTTTTTTAAATTTTTTGTCAAAACAATTTCCAGCAGGATCTTAAACTTTGCGTACTGGATTCCTTAAAAACTCGTTTTTAAGAAAATTAAAAAATATAAAAACAGTTTTTCTTGAAAACTGGCCCAACGATTTCGGTTGAGTTTTTGGCATTTATATGTATTAGAAAATGCAAAAAATGGCGTTTCTGGATTTTCGCTTGAAGCCTTTGGAACTTAATTTTTCAAAATATTAGTACACATTGTACATACTATCATATATCTTTAATTAGTAGTTGGCAACCCTGTACCACAAATATGAAGAGCGAATACTTAAACCTTTTGCACCGCCTTAAGATTTTGATATCGTTTTTAGCACACAATCGCGTTCGTGTTTTAACAACCGAATCCAGTTAATATATTAATAACATTTCGACTGAACCTGACGCTCGACCTACATCTTTCGCCAAAAATTCCGATGTAGGCAAGCTCCCTCCAGTATTACACTCTAAGTCGGTTGAGGTCTTCTTTTACTTGATTGCGAAACCTAAGACGAGATCTTCCGTTCCGCGATTTTCCTGCTATGTGCTTTTGAAAATCCGACGAGATGGAGCGTTGATGCTCATCCGTTGTTCATGGCCCAGCCATCGTAGCCACGCGATGAGCACTCTTCTAACTATGCCCATGTCGCGGTACAGCTCACACAGCTCGTTGTTGTATCTTCTTCTCCACACATTGACTTAACATATGGGACCAAAGATCATTCGGAGTATTCTTCTTTCAATACTACCAAGGGTTTCCCCATACGTTTTCGATAAGGTCCACGGTTTCGTGCCGTAAAACAGGTCTGGGATGATAAAGGTCTTTTAAGGAGTTACCTTGGTTTTACTGGAGAGGGGTTTGTTTCTCAATTGCCTTCTTAACCCAAAGAAGCAACAGTTGGCTAGAGTTATTCTCCGTTTGACCTCCGCACTGGTGTTGTTTTCCGTGTCTGTAGCGGATCATAGGTAGACGAAGTCCTGTTTACTAAATAAATAAATATAAAGGGTGGCGCAACAGAGCAAGGAACCATTGGGCCTAAGGCATATCTCACAACCATGCCTTTTGAGGGAATGGAGGGGACCTACAATTTTCTGCCAATTCCGAACGGCTAATTGAGAAATCGCTTTTCATGGCAATGAATTTACTAACGGAGGACTTGCCAATTCCTCGCGAAAGGCGATACCCGTGAAAAAACATTTTTGCCTCTGCTGGGATTCGAACCTCGAACCTCTGGGTTAGCAGGTGGACATGGTAACCATCACGCCACGGTTACCTGTTAGCTACCTAGAAGTTATGTCTGTCTATTGTGACGTTTTGTCCAATTCGTCGATGTTCGGTGTCCTTGTTTGATGACAACATATACTTCGTTTTACCCTCATTAGCCATCAAACCCTTTTTTGCCGCTTCTGTTTCAATGTTCGTAAAAGCGCCTATGACATCACGCTCCCTTCTTCCCATTAGGTCAATATCGTCTGCGGAAGCGAGTAATTGTACAGACTTTTGAAAAATTGTTCAATCTTTTCAAGTCTGATGTTGAAAAAATCGCTTGATTTGTTCCAAATGCAGATCCGGAGGTCTTTGTCCTTTTTCATTTGCTTGGGTCACGTTGAAATCATAATTGTTATCCGAGGCCTTTGGTTGTTCTGGAACCATGTAGTTTTTACGTGGTTGGGTAGTGAACACCATACTTACAAACCCCAACCTGTAGAGGCATGCCCTTTAAGAATGCCCTTAAACATTGAGGACCGGATAATTCGGAAGCAATACGCTGCTGCAACGGTATGAGGGCTGCCGTTGTTTCGCCAGGAGGTCATCCGCCACCATCTCTACTTCAATTCTCTGTCCTAGTTTTGAAATTTTATGAAAGACCACAGTTGATTCTGTAAGTTGAATTCATCTGCTGAGATATTCTCAAAAAGATGTGGTAGACCAGAGACAGTCAGTAAATACTCGCAGAGCCTTATAGTGTTGACCTATTTCTTTTCCCGACATTTGGAATTGCACAAATGGAAAGCCAAAAACATTCTTACTAGTTTAGCAGGTCCTCTCCGGGTGAGCATCGCAGATCCCAGTGAAAACCGCGTGGAGGTACAGTAAGCACAATTGACATGTACTATAAGTTGCAACATCTGGGCGCCGCCAAGTTGACACCAATCAGAATTTTAGAATTAAGAATGCATTTATTTGGCCTTCAACACTAAAGGTTTTTAAGGCCCTGTTTCAGTACAATTGAACACTTACAGCTAATTTATAATTCATTTCGATATTTTTTTCTTAAATCTATATATGTGAAAATCTTAACAAATGGAATAATACTGTTACATGTTCGATCCTTATCATGTGAATACGTAGGGGGAGTACGGGAGACTTGACCATATGGGAGACATGAGCCACTCTAAATAATTCACTCAAATACCACTCAAATCATTCATGAGTATACTCAAACGTTCCATCCCACGACATTCTACTTGCACACAAAAAATATCCTTGATCCTCAGTTAACTTTGGCTGGTGAATGAGAAAGGGTGTTTTTTGGCGCAAAAAGTTAAACTTTTTTTTTTTTTTGTTTTCAACATAAAAAGTTTTTTATCACGGTAAGTTAAAAAAAGTTCACATAAACTAATAAAACATTAATTCGACTTTGTTAATAATAAAACAAAATGAAGCTGTCTTATGTTTCAAAAAAGTTATTAACTATTAATTGTGAAAAAACGTGAGCGGGAGACTTGAGCCATTTTTTTAGGGGAGACTTGATCAGTGGTTCAAGTCTCCCGTATGTTGATATTTATTGTCAGAATAGGTTATAAATGCAAAAATTTCATTCTTTTTTAGATATTTAAAATGCCATTTGTATACAAAAGAAAGGAAGGAGCAGCGCAAAGGAGTGTGGTTTCGAAAGAAATGATTGAACAAGCATTAAAAGAAGTTCATGAAGGCAAATCAATCAGGGCAACTGCAAATAAGCATAACATAAACAGAACAACCTTGACCAGGTATTTACGCGGCAAGACTAGCTTTGACAAATTTGAGAGCAAAGCAAGTCAGTACAAGAACGCTCAAATATTTACCTTACAAGAAGAAAAACAACTGGTTGAATATTTCATCACATGCAGCAAAATGAACTATGGACTCACAAGAACATCTGCCATGCGATTAGCTTATGAATTTGCAAAAGCCAACAACAAAGCAATAATTCCGAGCTGGTCAGCTAAAGAACAGGCTGGACGTGATTGGTTTCGAGGATTTTTAAAAAGAAATTCATCAATAAGCCTGCGAAGACCAGAAGCAACTAGTTTGTCCAGAGCAACAAGCTTTAATAAAAAAAATGTTTCAGATTTTTTTACTAATTTAAAAGAAGTCCGTGAAAAGTTTAATTTCGAACCCCAGAACATTTATAACTGCGACGAAACTGGGTGCACAACTGTTCAGAAATGCCCGAAGGTCCTAGCAGCAAAAAAAAATCGTCAGGTTGGACAGGCAACATCTGCAGAGAGGGGAACCCTTGTCACCGTGTGTTTCGCAATTAATGCAATTGGAAATAGCATTCCCCCTTTCTTTGTTTTTCCAAGAGTTAAGTTCAACGAAACTTTTGTTTTGAACGGACCTGAAGGATCTGGGGGAGATGCCTACCCAAGTGGCTGGATGACGTCCAATGGATTCTTGAAGTATCTTCATCACTTCGCTAAATATTCTCATTGTTCGATGGAGAATCGGGTGCTGCTTATATTGGATAACCATGAGAGTCACATGAGCATTGAGGCTATCGACTTTTCGAAGACAAATGGCATAACACTTTTGACATTGCCACCTCATTGCAGCAACAAAATGCAGCCTCTGGATATAACTGTGTTTTCTTCCTTTAAGTCCAGATACAACGCTGCAATGAATAACTGGATGTTGTCCAATCCAGGGAAGACTGTGACAATTTACAACATTCCTTCATACGTGAAAGAAGCAATGCCACTTGCTTTTAATCAAAGGAATATAACCAGTGGTTTTGAAAGGGCAGGGATTCATCCTTTCAACAGCGAAATTTTCACCGATGATGATTTTATGTGCTCTGCAGTGACAGATCGGCCAAACATGGAAACAGAACTTCTTGAAGTCATCAATAGAGTTCCAGTAGAAGTCCAAAACGAAGTTGCAGTACCAGTGGAAGTGTCATTAGGTGCAGTCCCAGATCCAGATTCAGTTCCCTCTACTTCAAGAGGTTTATCAAAGGGTTTATCAATTCCTTCCCATACAATTGGATCTGGAAATCTGATAGTAAGTCCCAGTATGATCCGGCCATTCCCAAAAGCTGGTCCAAGGGTACAGAGAAGAGGTCGACAACCAGGAAAAACTAAGATTTTGACAAAGACACCCGAAAAAAATGAAGAAAATATTATTGAAGAACAAAAAAACATTACAAAATCAGCCGCAGAGAAAAAAAATAAAATTAAAAAAAACAAACCTGCTACAATAAAAAAAAAAGTTTTGCAGTCAAGTGACAGCGAAACTTCTAACGAAGTAAATTTCGATGAAGGTTTAAACAGTCCAATGGACATAGAAGAACATGACGAAACATGGTTTTGTTTTGTGTGCAAAACTGATGATATTATGGATATGCGTCTTTGCGTCTTATGTAACAAATACGTGCACGAGATATGTGTTGGACTGACCAAAAAAGACAATGAGGTCTTTATCTGCCCTAACTGTGATACCAATTAGAGGTTAATACTACATTTATGGCAATTAAAAGCCAGTGCTTCTGGTATTTTAATTAGAAATTAAGTTATTTATTTATTTATGTTATGTTTTTGAAGTTATTTTTTTTGTTTTGTTTACTTTTTTATTCTTATTTACTATGAAAGATATATTTATGTTTTTAAGTTTTTTTTTTTTTTAAAGAGTTTTTATGTTCATTAAAAACACATAAAATATAATAAAAATGAGTTTTAATAAGATACGAATTGATTTTACTATCTTTGTTTTTATTTTACTCGAAGAATTTAGGTATGATCAAGTCTCCCCAAGGAGGTGGTCAAGTCTCCCGCCCAGGCGGGAGACTTGAGCCAAAAATCTGTTCCCACTTTTTGTGGATTTGGCAAAACTCAGATGAGTGTAAATAAAGTTTATGAGGCTTTTCTGGAAGCAGATAAATGTATCTTTACAAAAATGTATTCGACATGTCTCTGAGATAAATAGACAAGTTTTTATGAACGATTAAGCAAAAAGTGGCTCAAGTCTCCCGTACTCCCCCTACATAAAGATTTTTTATGAAATTAAATTTTTATTCTTAGAGTAAAACGAACTAATAAGAAAGATTATAGTTGTGTGAAAGAGATTAGTTTTATATTTTATCATACAATTGATTTGCTTTCAAGAATCCTAGAACATTATTGATATCATTAATGTTTTCAGAGCCGATAATATCAAAGGTATTTATTTTAAACTGATTTCTTGAGCGAATATAATACGAGCATTCTGTAAAAATATGTTGAATCGAAAGTATATTATTACATAAGCAATTTATTGGATCAGTTCGATTTATTAAAAAGCTGTGGGTAAGGTTGGTGTGCCCTATTCTTAATCTTGTTAATACTACTGAGTCTCTTCTTTTTACATTGTCATTATTAAACCATTCTTCAGTTGTAGCCTTTAAAGATCGAAGTTTGTTTGTAATAGGTACGTCTTCCCATTTATGTTTCCATTTATCATTTATTGTAAATTTAATTTTTCCCTTCAAATCCTTACAGAAAAACAAAAATGTTTCATCGTACGGTTCAAATATTGAGCTTTTGGCAAGCTCGTCAACTCTTTCGTTGAAGCCAATGTTCATATGACTGGGAACCCAGAAGAGTACAAACATTTTCGGCGTTTGGTATATAAGTTCTTTAATTTTGTAGGCAACTGGGTGACTACAGTAGATTTTTTCCAGAATTTGGATAGAACCATTGTATATAGAATCTATAGTACTATCACTTCGGCCTTACTAGCGCCATTTAAAGACGGTGAATCACGCTACTAAAATGGCTTAAGAGCAGGAAATCCCAAGAGAAATGATTTCCCTTGCCATTTCTCTTGCTATTATAAATTCGGAGGAGTAGTAGGTTAAAATTCTTAGGAATACAATTCTTCTTCTTCTTCTTGTGTATAATGCCGAAATGCGAAATGTGTATTCAATGGAGTATGGCAGATAGCGAAGCAAAAGAAGACAACTTATTGTTGTCTTATGGGTTTTCATTCCTTCATTCTACATAGCATATGTAAGCATTTATTTTGGCTATCGTATGGGACATCGGACATGGGGTAAGACAACAGAGCATGTTAAGATGTGTGTGTGCTATTGATATAGGTCATGAACTGATATGATCATATGACATGACTTGTGTGGATTACCTGTATGGTTGCAATGAGGTAGTGAAGGAGTAGAAGAAATTCGTTTGTAGGCTTTTTTTGTGTGCTTTTTGTGTGCGGTTGAATAAATGAGTTGGCAATGTATCATTGAATGTAGGTATATTATTTTTGGCAGTTACAACTGAATTTGGTGAAGGCTTACAGAGAATTATGGCGAATTCAGTCCTTTTTGAGGTCATAAAATTATTTGATGACCTGACCAAACTGAACTAATGACTATTTTTTTTGAGATAGGCATACCTGCAAGGAACAATTGATGTGGATGAATTTTACAATCAGTAATAACGTAAAAAAGACATATCGAAAATGATAAGCGGGAATCCCAGATTTGCGAGATTAGGCAATTTTCATCGTTTTTGAAATTGAAAAATTTTATTGCTGACCTCCTACATAATGACATCTCTGCTCAAATGTCTTTATCCCTGCTATATAATAATACTTAGAAACAATTCATACAATAGCCAGAAGAACTATAACTGAACAATATAAGTCAGAAATCAAAAAAATTTCGAAGAAAAAATCGTCCATTTGGACCCCAGTTCGGGTGGACACGACTTTTGGCTGTTCGTAAATGAGGGTTAAGAACATTATTCGTTGTGATTTCAATTGGATAAGTTCTAAGCTGATAAAATCATAACAAATTTTGCCAAAGCAATTAAAAATTGTTTAATAAAAAAAAAAACCAACAGGCGTTCGAAAAAAACAGTGTTGTGTAGTGATAGTGCGTCAAAAACAATAACTTTCATCTGCATCAGCCATGTGCTGTTTGACGTACTGAATACCGGCCAAAAATACTCAAAAAATCCAAACAAGAAAGTGCTATCGGATGACACCGACACTTTGGAGTACCTAGAAAGCTATATTGAGTGGATTTCAAGTTGGACAAGCAGCAGCACTCATACTATTCCACCTTGCTTTGGGATTAAAGCAAACGCTAATAGGGATAATTCAGATGTAGCACTTTCTGAAAAGCAAAGAACAGAATTATTTCCTATTGGCGCACCTCAACACCGATGTCGCGGAAAACCTGTTTTCAATGGTGCGAACGAATAGAGGATCCTATGATAAGGAACCATCTGTGTGGAGGTTTATAAGAAATTTGAAGCTGGTCATGTTTCAGCACTATAGCGCACCAGAACACTCAGGATATGAAGATGCTGGAGCAGACCCTCTAATAAGCACAGCTGACTTGGCCGAGGAGCGAAAGATCGATAAAACGACAAAAGACAAAGAGAAGTCAAAAGTCGTAGAAACGATAGAGGACTATCTACTAGCGCCAGGAGATCCCGTCGACGTTGAAGATATCGATGATGATGATGACAACGACTGCCAATGCGAGGACTGCATTAATTGGAATATGGAAGTGGATGAGGAAGAAGACCCACCACAGGCTGAACTACAACCCAGTGAACCCAGTGAGCAGATGCAAAAGATGGCAGCAATTTACTACGCAGGCTTTGCAGCTGGCAAGCTCAAGTCCAAACTGAAGTGTGAAGCCTGTTCTAACTTCATGATCAGCAGCTCGGTTGAAAGGAGAGATCAACTGCAACTTATAGAACTAAGGGCCTATGTCAGCACCGTTGCTACATCTGAATTCGGATCGCTAGCTGTTCCCTCAATCCAGCTGGAAAAATTGGCTGAGAAAGTGCAGAGGGTTTTTGAGGAAAACTTCAGAAGAAAACAGCATATAGAAGACCTCATGGAAAAATGGATGGAGACTGTACGTGATTCTAGAGATGCGAACCTGGAAATACCCTGCCCTAACACCGAACATAAAGAGGCAATTGTCAGATTCCTTTTGCAAGGAATGATGTTGTTCTCTATAAAAAAGACAAACAAGGAGCTTCGCGGGACTAAAAAATATAAGAAAAAGTATGTTTAAGTATTCTAAGGTTACCTATTTAAAAAAAAAAAAAATGTTTAAGTATTCTAAGATTATTTTTTAAGTGCAATGTAAATAATGTTTCTGAAATTAAAAATGTATATGGAAAACCTATTAATTTTTGTTAAAATCAATACATAAGTATTCTTTCTGCTTTTCTTTCACTTTTTTTCCTATTTTTTATATGCAATATGAAGTGCAATTATTTTTCTCCTTTTCTTTCGCTTTTTAATTTTTTATTAACTTTTTTTGAATGTGCAATATTCAATTCCCTTAGCTAGTCATTTTGTTATGTTATGCTTTTTTGTTGATTTCTTATAAGTTATTTGAATTCGTTTTTTGTTATTTTGTGATATAATTTTACGTTTTGTTTATTGATGATATCAATGACAAATCAAGCAAATCAAGCATGCAAAGAAGTTAGTGAGGCAGGCCTACTGGGGAACCTCATCAAAAAAAACGAATCTTGTATTTTACCTCCTGGGTGATCCGGAAAAAATACACTTTTTTTGTAGTTGCCTATAGTTTTCCTTTTAAAAAATCTTTTTATCAAAATACTAACGTTTTCCACCCTTTTTCAGATCTGTTTTTACTTATCATAATCTTACATTTCCATACTTACTTTTCTCAACTATAATTCCAACATTTCCGAAAAAATGTTCTTCAATATCATTTTTCACATATCAAATAATAAATTCAAAACAAAAAAAAAATTTCTGCTCATTAATACAAATTTCAATTTTTCATGAATTTGAAATGAAATTTGCTTGCATTGCAATATAGCAATTTCATTTTATCCCTTCAAATTGAAATTTCAGTTTCAATCACAACAGTATGATCAGATGTTCAATTTTTTGTAATATGTAAAATATAAAAATGGTTACTGTGAGTTATCCTTAGGAGATAAACATATGTTGTCCCGTACTTTTTTATTCATTGTTTTAAGATTTACAATTCCGTAGTACATAAATTTGAACTATCTCGTAAGTTTTAGCCAGCGTTTGCAATGTAGGCGCAGAAAAATATGTTTGTTAAGACATCACTTTACAAATCTTTAAATTTCTCAGCTTTTCTCTGCTATAATATGCATGCATTATACATATAAACCTTCCTCTCTATTCATTAAAAAAAAACCTCACCAAAATCAGTTGAGTAGTTTTAAAAATCTAAGCATACATAGGGACATAGGGACAGAGAAAGCGACTTTGTTTTATACTATGTAGTGATGAAGTGCAATTATTTTTATCCTTTTCTTTCGCTTTTTTATTTCTTAAAAACTTTTTTTTGGATGTGCAATATTCAATTCCTTTTTTTTTTGTAGTTGCCTATAGTTTTCCTTTTAAAAAATCTTTTTATCAAAATACTAACGTTTTCCGGTGCAGTGCAATAACACCCGCGGCAATAACCCCTGCAGGGGTTGTTTCCCAAACGAAAAGGAAATAGCCCCTGCAGGGGTTATTTCCTTTTTAATGTGGCAATAAAAACCGTAGGTCTTATTGCCTTTTACCTGTGGGGATTATTTCCAATTTCAAATGGAAATAAAGCCCACCATAGCAAACCTAATAGAACAAAACAAATTTTACAAAATAACCATATTCGCTTTATTTTAAGAAACTAAAGAAAAACATTTAAAATAATAAATAATAGAAAAAAAAAACAATTTAAAATTCAGTTCTGAAATTTGGAAAATATGCTTAAATTTAATAACTATGCAAATATTTTACTTGTAAGCTTAACTATTTGTTTACAATTATTAATTTCACTAATGCAAAAAAATAGTCCTGCTGTTAAATTTATATTGGTATATTTTTGTTAATTGCAGGACTACTTTTTTGCATTAGTAAAATTAAAAAAATTCAAAATAGGAAAAAAAATAATCGTCATTCGCGCAGCGGAAATTTTTTTTTGCCCCAGAGAGAATCAATTTGGGGTGTGAAAATAAAAAAATTCGCGCGAATTTTTTTATTTTCACACCCCAAATTGATTCTCTCTGGGGCAAAAAAAAATTTCCGCTGCGCGAATGACGATTATTTTTTTTCCTATTTTGAATTTTTTTAATTTTACTAATGCAAAAAAGTAGTCCTGCAATTAACAAAAATATACCAATATAAATTTAACAGCAGGACTATTTTTTTGCATTAGTGAAATTGAAAAATTCGCGACTGTAATACTTTGCGTTGTTGCTTCTATTAAAATTGTTTAATGGAGAGTTCCAACCTGCTTGACAACAATATTTGAAACCGTAATTTTTTGCGTTGTTGCTTTTTATAACAATTTTTTAATGGAGAGTTAAAGCTTAACCCATGTGTGGGGCTTGTTGCCAATTCAAATTGGCAATTACACCTGCAGGTGTAAATGCCTTTTTGTTGCAGGTGTTATTACCACATTAAAAAGGAAATAACCCCTGCAGGGGTTATTTCCTTTTCGTTTGGGAAATAACCCCTGCAGGGGTTATTGCCGCGGGTGTTATTGCACTGCACCACGTTTTCCACCCTTTTTCAGATCTGTTTTTACTTATCATAATCTTACATTTCCATACTTACTTTTCTCAACTATAATTCCAACATTTCCGAAAAAATGTTCTTCAATATCATTTTTCACATATCAAATAATAAATTCAAAACAAAAAAAAAATTTCTGCTCATTAATACAAATTTCAATTTTTCATGAATTTGAAATGAAATTTGCTTGCATTGCAATATAGCAATTTCATTTTATCCCTTCAAATTGAAATTTCAGTACCTCAAACAGAACAGTATGATCAGATGTTCAATTGTACGTAAAATCTTTCTTGACCTACTACCACCACTATACCCCACCCTAAAAGAAAGACAAAACAATTCTTGTAATTATTTTTTCATACCTATTCTGCTTTGCTTAACCATAAGATTACTGATTCTCTATACTTTGTCTTGTGTTTTCGGTTCTCCTCCCCACCTTAAATAATTTGCTCTGATTTTGGTTCTCTCGGCACTTTTTGAAATTTAAGCGCTTAATTCTCTCTTGTCTGTGTCTCTTTGCTTAAGCGATTTCAGCGCACCACTCGGTGAATAAAGGTCTCAGAAAAAGCTATCTGATGATAGTACTATAGATTATATATACAATGATAGAACTCAATGAATCGGTACAGATTAAAAAATTTGAATAGCTAGTTGACATCGCATACTCTACCGCCTTTTGGATTGCGTATAGCTCAGCTGTGAAAATGCTTGAAGACTTTTCTAAATGAAATTTTCTTTCGATAGAGTTGTGCTTGAATGCACAGCCCGCTTCAGAGTTTCTAACAGATCCATCAGTGAAAATTTGTTCGTAGCTATGGTATTTCAAAGAACGTGTTTCATGAAAATATGCCAAAAATTGTTGAGGAAGAGTTTCCTGCTTTTTAAACTTGGTAAGAGTTTTGTCTATTTTGAGGGAAGTAGATAGCCAAGGAGGAGAAATTTGTGTTTTTTGTTTATTAAAAGTAATATCACGGTTGATATTTTGTTGGTAGCTACATTTAATTCGGATATAAGCAGGCTGATAATTAAGTGGTCGTGTTTTGAGATTCATAAACATTTGTTCATTCCGAAATTTATCAGCTAATGGATGGGAATCAAAGGAGCGTACTTTTGCATAGGTAAATAGTTCTTGTTCGAGTCTTCTATATTCTAGTGACCTTTGTCCAGCATCAACCATTAAACTCTCAATTGGACTAGTGCGAAAAGCTCCTATACTGATCCTAACTCCGGCGTTATGTATAGAATCAAGCGATTTTAGTAAGGATTTTCGGGCAGAAAGATATACAATGCTTCCGTAGTCTATTATTGGTAAAACTATCATATTATGAATTCTTAGTAAGAGTTTCCGATCAGATCCATAGCTTGTGTTCGCAAGAAGTTTTAACAGGTTTAACTTCTTAGAGGCCTTTGACTTAACTTCCGCTATGTGTTCGGACCACCTTAATTTCGTGTCAAAAGTCATTCCTAGAAATTTATGTGATTTGACAAATGTTAACTTGGTTCCGTTCAGAAGAAGTTCTGGTGGTGTTATATTTTTCCGCTTTCTTGTAAACAGCATGGCAACTGTTTTTTCTTTGGAAAATTCGAAACCTTTTGTGTCGCACCAATGTTTTAAGTTATTAAGACATGTTTGCAATTGATCTTGTAGATGATTTATATTATGACAGGAGCTGAAAACTACTAAATCATCAGCGTACATTGCAAATTTTGTTGGGTATTGAGCATAAGAAAAAATACTATTTATAGCTATCAAGAACAGAGTAACACTTATAACTGATCCTTGGGGTATTCCGTTCTCCAGTGCCATTTCTGTTGAGAAGGAGTCCCCTATTACAACTTGAAATGTTCTTCCTGTTAAAAAATTATTTACAAATTTTACAATGTTTCCTCTGAGTCCGGTTTGAATTAATTCCTCAACAATATTTCTCCTCCACACAGTTTCATAAGCCTTTTTCATATCAAAGAATATAGCTATAAGAGATTTTCTAGCAGAGAAAGCCTCCATAACTTCAGATTCTAAAAACAAGAGGTTGTCGACAGTACATCTATCTTTCCGGAATCCAGATTGAAAGTTGTTAATCAAATAATTTCTTTCAAGGAACCATTGAAGCCTTTTGTTTACGATCCTTTCCAAAATTTTGCAAAGGCAATTAGTCAAGGAGATGGGTCTGTAGTTATTTGTGTTCAGAGGGTCTTTTCCAGACTTAAGTATAGGTATTAACAAAGATTTTTTCCACATTTTCGGAAAAGTGCCGGAAGAATAAATTTTGTTGTAAAACCCAAGTAAATAGGAAAGATCAGAAGTGCTCATGTTTTTTATCATGTCATAATGAATCATATCAGGTCCTGGAGATGATCCCTTACATTCTGCAATAGCATTTTGAAGTTCTTGGAAAGAAAAGGGAAGGTTGCAGATATCTGTTTGGTTTGGAGCAATATTAAGATTAGCTGATTCTACAAGTATTTTACGAGATTGAAAATCTGGGGAATAATTCTGTGAGCTGGAATTAATAGAAAAAATTTCAGAGAACTCGTCTGTAATATCTTTAGCTTTTGTTAATAGTACACCAGTGTTCGATACAATTGATTTTATATTTAAGGTTCTGCAATTTCCATCCAAATTTCGTATTTTCCTAAATATTTCTGAGGACGGTGTCCGACTAGTAATTTTACAGATATACTCCTCCCAACATTTTTTTTTGAAAATCCTGATCATTTTTCTTGCTTTGTATTTTGCGGATATAAAATGTTTGTAATCAGTTAAGCTCAAAGTTCTATTATACGTTCTGAGTAATTTTCTCCTGTTTCGTAAAAGAGTTTTTATTTCATCGTTCCACCAAGGTACATTTTTATTTCTAACGACATTCGACTGTGTAAGTGGTATAGACTTATTTGCTGCTTCGAGAATCTTATTACGAATGAAGTTTTCTTGTTGATCTATATCTTCGAATTCGATATTTTCTGAATCTAATGACAAACCTGACTTAAAAAGATCCCAGTTCGCTTTTTTGACTAAAAAGAGATTTCGTCGAGGATCTTCGTTGTTACTGTCAATAATAGGGATAATAATGGGGAAATGGTCACTACTGTGCAGATCGTCACAAACAAACCAGTCAAAATAACTTTCTAGCACAGGTGATACAATTGTAAGATCAATGCAGCTATAGGTTTTATAAGCAAAACTAAAATGTGTAGGATCGCCATTATTTAACAGATTTAGTTGATAATTCGTTAATACCTCTTCTATCATTTTTCCTCGTCTATCAATTTTGACAGAACCCCATAAACTGTTATGCGCATTAAAATCCCCTAATAAAAGAAAAGGGCAATCAAATTGATCAATTATATTTTCAATGTCACTTTGAGAAATGTTTTCAGACCCAGGAATGTAGATGCTACATATAATATATTTGATTGGAAAAAACATTCGTATTGCTACAGCCTGAAGATTGGTTCGCAAATTTAGTTCTTCACAACAAAAAGGATTCCTTACCAATAAGGCAACACCACCTTGGGAAATAGTATTTGAATTAAAGTTTTTATAATAAATTTTATAGTTTTTAAGTTTCGGCTCATGATCAAATTTAAATTTGGTTTCTTGAATACTACACACGAGAGGCTTATATTTACTCGTAAGGAGTTGAAATTCATTGTGATGACTATAGAAGCCATCACAATTCCATTGAATTATATTTAGTTTATTCATAGTAGATCTGATTCGGATAGTAAGTCACTAGATAAACTACAGTTATCATTTACGTTTGGTTTCTTGCTTTTATTTTTAATGTTACGTTTTGCTCTGTTTGATAATTTTGCTGGAAATATTTTGATTGTGCCTTGATCAGTTGTTACTACTTTCTTTACGGGGAAATCCAAAGACTCATCTGATAGCTTCATCGGTCGCTTTGTTGTGGTTGGAGAGATAAGAATATCCATGGGTGACGATGTTTGACATAAATTGCTGTTTGTTTCTTCTGACGTCATTGGTTGTACTGTGCCCCAGTTTTGACTTTCGTAGCTTGGTTGTTGTTCTCCTGAATTACAGTTTGGTGAAGTAAGTGGTCGAGTGAGAGTGAACGAATTTTTCTCACGATACCGTTTCTGGGCTTCTTTTACACCAACTCCTTCCAATACTCTTATTCGCTGAACTTCTTTCTCTTTTAAATAGATAGGACATAAATTCCACAATGTGTGATGACTGCCCAGACAATTAACACATTTGCTTGGGTTTGTACATTTCTCTTCGCTGTCCTTGAGGTGAAATTGTTCTGAACAGTTAGAACAAGCTTTGGTAGATCTGCAGACAACCGCAACGTGTCCAAAGCGTAAACAATTCATGCACCTGAGCGGGAAAGGGATATATGGTTTTACTTTCGCCTTGATGTAACCTATATCGATTGCATCGGGTAGATTAGAGGTTGAAAAAATTATGGTGTACAAATTACTGTCTTCCAAAACACCTGAAGATTTATTTTTCATTTTCATTCTTTTTACATCGATGACGTTTTGGTCTTTTAAATTCTCGAGAGTATAATCTTTCTCAAGAAAATTAAAATCAGGACAATAAATAACACCTTTTACATTATTTAGGGTGGGATGTTCCGATATTTTAATGACAATATTTGTGTTCAAATTATTTAGATTTATTAGCTTATTTGCTTGTTCTTTATCTTTGGTGATTATGAGAACAGTTCCATTTTTTAATTTCGCGCACTTTAGAATGTCACCACAAACATGAGAAATTACTTTTTTGAGAAGAAAAGGCGACACTTTTTCCATGCTCATGTTAAGACCCAACCTTTCCATTATTAAAAACTTTGGACCTGGTGAATCATTGGTCAAACTTTTATTTCCACTAAAAATAAGGTTATTGAGTAACACTCGCGACTGTTTCATTTTGAAAAATTAAGTCTAACCACTCAATGAAGCGACAACCTTTCTCTTTGAGAGCAACAGCCAGACTGGACACCAATCAGATCCTTCCCGAATTGTACACGCCCAACCAAAGAGTGATTTCTTTTGTTTTTAAAGGCTTTTCCATTTGCTTTTAAACACTCAGGTTTTTTTTTAATTCCTCAACTCAATGTTCCAGGCTTTTAATCTCAAGCGTCAAAGTGTCGATATCCGCAGTTGACTGAGCTCGAACGGTATGTGCCATGGCAGCCGAACGTGTACATCTCAAGCAAAATCTCTTAAAGTCCTTCAACACATTTGGTGTTCTAAGAAATTGTGTCTACATTTCCATCAAACAAACTTTATTGAAAAATCACCAATCAAATATCTCCAACTGTAACTAAATCGAAAAGCTACTTTTTCGATAAAATTAGTTCTCCTGTTCACGAGCAAAGCGACAATACACTGTAATCTTAATCGTAGACCGATTTACTAAAAGTTCTTAAAATTAAAATAGGCACAAGTAGACAAATAATTACAACTCAAGCTTCTTAATTAGAAATTAAATAGTACCTATCGATTTAAATTGACTTCGTGAGCTGTTTACAAAATGGCAAAGTCTATTTATAAGACAAAATCCGGTACAACAATAAATCTGAACCATTTCAAAAGATCAAACGGAAACAAGGGAGTTCATTGCAAAATCGTTAATGAGCTAAATAAACACGAAACACCATACATCAAACAACGTCACAGTAAAGGCCGAATCTTTGATTCCGTTTTGCTTTATCGCGCAGATGAATATCCGTTGTTTTCCCTTGAGCTTTGGAAACTGGTGTAGTTTAATTTTTTATGGAGCAGGTATCTATGTATACCTTCCAGGAAAAATGTTTTTGGCTTTCCATTTGTGCAATTCCATCTTTGACTTTATCTTTTTAGAGTTTATTTTTGTAGAGAACTTAAAAGTAAATGAAATATCTCGAAAATGTTGTTTTTCTCTTTACTCAAGACGGTGGTGATTCAAATGTTTGCTTTGGTTATTTAATATTGATTCTTCTATTTTTCATTCTTATAGGCGAAGAGCCAGCGACAAAAATAAAGAGTTTCACTTCATTCAACAACCAACTCGGCAATATTCAATGACGATCTTTGCTATCTCATTAAAATGCATATCGGCGACTTTCTATAACAACTATCGAATATTCTAAAGCCTCTGACAAGCACATTACCAGACATGCTAGCCATACTCTAGGGCACAAAGTCCTCTGAGTATTATTCACTGCTGGTGTGCTAGAAATGGCCGTTCTGTCAATTCTCTTAAATCGAGGTTATTGTCTTCACTCAAAAAACTGAATGCTTTGACCATACTCTTACTCAGTCGTCATATCATTTACTTCTCGTTGAACTCTTTTGAGTGGTCCCAAGTAGCAAGATTTTTAGGTCCAAGCATTTTGAGTCGATAACTGCATAGGCACTGCTAGCTTTCGGTACGATATAAGGCCTATCACCGAAAAGGGTCCCTTGTTCCAGTATACGGCTATGCTCTCGTTCATACCTACATAATGGGATGCACTCTCCCTTTTGAGAAATTGTAGTTTCTGGCACAAACCGCACTGGAGCTTTGAGGACCCCGCAAACAGCATATCTCTTAACTCACGTCTAATTCAATAGTCGACCGATACGATGATTCCAAGGCTCAGAGTACGGGATAAATTACTGCTAACTTCCTGTTTGTCCAGGACTGGTTAACTCTAGAAAATGAGCTAGGGAATGATTGCTGTTTACGGGATAAATTACTGCTAACTTCCTGTTTGTCCAGGACTGGTTCACTCTAGAAAATGAGCTAGGGAATGAAATTTTGTATTACGAGTGCACACCTCGTTAAGCACATACGCGATCGTCTACCAATTGGAGACGTAGGCTTTTCAAATGGCTATAAGCTACGTTACGAAAAATATTTCCTCTACCATCTGCTTACTTCCAAAGTGATTCAGGAAAGTAAAACCTATCTTAATGCGGTCGGAAGACTACAATCTTTGAATTTTGGATGGGTTTCAGCTTTCAGGTAATCACTGAATAATTGGTAATGAAATCAAAAATTAACTTTCTAGGCAAGAATCTCAGACATCTTATCAGGCTCTTGCCAGTCTCCTACTAAGTATTTCCATCAACGAATGAATTGAAAAAATCAGCTGTATATAGAGCATGCCTTCGATAGGTGCATGTTCAGTCTTTAAACGTATGTTTCCCAAGACCCCAAGACTTATAGAACAGCTGGAGTATTTTTTCTTTCTTTTTTTTTTTACTCCGCGTAGAAATGGTTAGAGCTAGTAATACGGGCCCTTTATCAGGACAGTGCGTTTTCTGCACCTGCTACAAGATGCGAACAGCTTTAACAAAAGAAAGAATGCTTTTCGGTAATCGAATGAATCGATATTTTGTTCTGACTTCTTTAGTTAGTATTTAGAGACCTCCTACAAAAAGTGGTTGACTTTCATTGATCAATATTCAACAATGCTGTCCACAGCATGGTGCAATATGAAGAGCAATAACTAAAGCAAACATCTAATATCTCACCAAAACTTCCAAGAAGCAGGTAATTAAAACAACAATTAGGATGACAGCGGAAAGGATGTGATAAATTTTAGAGGAATGTCAGGATATTCTTTCGTTGAGGAGCCATCTCATATCCTTTGGCTATAATTTTCATCATGAAGGTATTCGATACCTACCAACACTTTCAGCAATTCGTTAGTTTTCCATATTCAACTAAATACGTAACACCGTTTACAACGCCAAAAATAAATCACTTTGTAACAAATCATGCCTCCAGGGTATTATTTCTAATGAAATCTTTTTTGACTGAGCTGTAAGCGAATTTTGGCACGAAGAGTATTTAAGCAATAATTATTTTCCATGACAAACAATGATAATAAACTTTCAAACCCCCCAACTTCTGTACAAAATTGAGCAGCCTTTGTTGTTATGAGTTTTTAATAACTTGTGCTCGCTGTTTTGCCATTACTTTGACTACCTTTATTAAATACCTCGAAGAGAAGAAACAAACCAAAATGAAAACGAGATAATTAAGTAAATCCACACACAAAACAAAGCAATGTCGTTTTAATGAACAGATTGTCTTGAAAATCGTTATCTTGTTTTCCCCATAACATTAAGTAATTTTCTTTCCGGGTATTACTGACCAAATTCAGAGAGAAGAGGAAAGTCAGGATTGAGATATTATTTCATGACTTTTGACTAAAGTTTTTTTTACAAAGTTCATTCTTAAAAATACGAATACGGATGTCTAAATTTATTTTGATCGAGGTGTAAACATTCGATTTAACGTTTTTTTTCGTGATAAAAACGACTAAATGGACTTTAACGAAACTAGGCACACAGTAATCGGTTAAGTTAGCCCTAAACGATGGAAATGCATAATCGCTAAGAACTCGAAGACATTTAATGATCACCTACTTCTTCGATATTTCCCGCCAATAGCGAGCCGGCACACGAAAAAAACATAACGAACACGAGTAAGTTTGACAAGCACGTACGTCGTTTCAAGTAAATTAAAGGTGGGTTAATCAGTGAGAGCTATCGGTTATCGCTGCAAAGTTGTTCGGTGTTGGAAGGCTGCACTGCACACTATTTTCAACTTATCTCAGGAAACCTGGTCACATAGAACGCCAGTCTCTCGCGTTTTAGCAAAATTATGGCCCTTACATTTTTTAACTAAAGTTGTCATCGCGTCGCTTGCTAAGAACTTAATTGGATATTTTTGTTAGAAGCACTAAATGCCATTTGGCCCTTACCTTATTTCGTTGGAAGACTCATAAGATTTTCTGACCATGCTTTAACATGGGCAATGCAAAGAAAAGTGTGAAGGTCCTTAAGAACATCATTTTTTTATGGAGGCGTTAGAGGAAATCAAACAAACAAAAGCTTTGGGAAAATCTAGATGTATCAGAATGAGTGCACTTAGGTAGCGTTTTGAGTATTTTGCTGCTCTTAACTAATTATTATTATTATTATTATAATTATTTCTTTATTTTTCCTTCAAATAAGTACAAGCTTAATTACATTTCAAAGATTTACAAGCATGGCTATTCAGCCGTCTGCCGGTTATATCTAAACTTTTAACATTGAGAGAGAAGATATAAACATACATATATATAATACAAATTTACAATCTAGAAAATAATTAAAGATTAAGAAAATTTTTAAATATGCCAGATAGAACAAAATTTTACTATTTTGTAAATAACAAATATTACTAATTTTTTGCTAAGCAAATCAAAAATTACTAACATAAACTGAAAGTATTATTAGTTTTGTTTAGTTAAGCTAATGATAGTGAATTTTTTTTCGTTTTTTTTTTTAAAGATTTATTTTTAAACTAAGAAAACAAAAAAAAAAAAAAAATATTAAGATAGGTACATAAAAAATAGAAGAGCAATTAAAGACTTTCAATATCAACGGAGAAGCGGGCTTTTAGTTTAGCTAAAACAAAATTATATTAGATTGAGCATTACATGTCAATGAATGAATTTCTGTATGCGACAGCTTCAGAGAAAAACCGGATAAGCAATTTCCAACCACTCTCACCATTCAAAACTGCAGCACAATCCTCAAACGAAAGGAAGCTCTTATTGAAGTAGAATCGCCGGATCTCTTGTAAGATTGGACATAACGCTAGGAAGTGAAAAACATTTTCAATTTGATTGAGGTTGCATAGTGTACAATTAGGATTCATATCACTTCTGTGAGGTCTGTAGTTAAGCTCAAGCATCTCCGTGCGAACCTTAAATATCAGACTTATCTCCCTAGAAGTGAATTCGGTTCGAAAATAATTTGCTTCCCCCAAAGAGAAGTTAAGTTTTTTGTATAGTGATCTAGATACTGACTCCCTTGCCCGATTGAGAAATGCCTGATATATGTTGTCATCTTTAACCGAAATACAATCGTAAAGTTCATTCCTCCACGAATCTAGATTATCCAGACAAAACGTCAAAGGAAAGTTATGTTCTGAGGCCAACTCCAGCCAATCTTTAAAAGGTGTGTATCTGCAGCGTAACGCTGAGAATCTTTTTCTGCAAATTGTTGTTAGGTCTTTTCATGACTTTGATTATATAGTCTGCATTCGCCTTAAGATTCTTTAAAAAAATTGGTGGTAGTCCTGACTCAACGTGTATGGCATAATTGGGTGTATTAGATGGGAGTCTAAAGATACGCTTGAAGAAATATCTTTGGATAATCTCAATTTCGTCTAACTGCATGTAGCCATATACTTCATTTCCATAACAAATGCAGCTTTTAACGGTTGCATCAAACACTTTGAACTTCGAAACCGCGTCTATATCTTTGTTATTGAAGAAATTTGACCACATACAGTTAATGGCTGCTTTTGCTGCGGTCAATTTATCTCTTACATGACTTCGAAAATTCAGATTATGTGTTATTGTGAAACCTAGATATTTGAAGTCCTTCACTACTTCAATATTTGAACCACTCAAGTTCCAAGAACGGTCATTACGTGCACTACGATTCTGGTGTCTAAATATCATGATCTTAGACTTCTCAGTATTTATTTTAAGGTCCCACAAATCACAATATTGTTTTAACTTGTTAATTTGGAGTTGAAGTGTCACAGGATTATCAGTTAAAATAACAAGATCATCCGCATAAAGGAGCACCTTGATAAGTAGATCACCAAAAACAACACCACCTGGTATATTATCTTCAATGTCATTGATAAAAAGCGAGAAAACTAAGGGACTCAAAATGCAACCCTGTGGGACACCTGTTTCTGACCTAAATTGTTTCGACGTGTTCATGCCATTTTTAACCACAGCAGTCGTATTTGAAGGCAGTTGCTCATACACTTTAATAAATTTTGTTGATAAACCGATACCTGAAAGTTTAAATAGTAATGAGCTTCGGTTGATAGTATCGAAGTCTGCTTTAAAATCAACGAAAAATGCATAAAGATTTGTTTTCTTCTCTATATAGCGCCTAGCAACACTAGTGAGGGTAAAGATTTGGTCCACTGTGGAGAGATTAGCTCGAAACCCAGCTTGGAAGCAGCTTATTTTATTATTTCTTTCAGCCCAACTAATGAGTCTTAAGTAAAGAATTTGAGTGAATAGCTTCCGCAGTGAACTAAGGACAGAAATTCCCCTGTAGTTTTCAGGAAGGTTAGGGTCACCCTTTTTAAAAATTGCAGATATGGATGAAGATCGGAAAGAATTTGGGATATCCTTGTGGTCAAAAATTCGGTTGAACAAAACTAAAATATGTTCAAGAAATTGAGAGCTGGCATTTTTGTAAAACTCAGCTGGGATGCCATCTAAACCCGGAGCCTTGCTATCTTTCATTTTGTTTAATGCAACAAGCAGTTCAAGCATGGAGATTGGAGCATCTAACTCTTCAATTTGAATGAACGGTAACGCAAAGCTTATAGATATTTGTTTTGGATCCGCCAGTAAAAGTGTTTCGAAATACGATGCCATTTGATCGGCGCTAATACAAATAACAGCCGACTTATTGCGTCCACTTAAAATACGCACATTAGCCCAAAACAATCTAGGATCTCTGCTGTGTACGAGATTTAATGCAGACTTATTGAGAAAAAGTTGTTTTTTATGGCTACATAGCTTTTTAAACGCATTATTTGCCTGCAAATATAGGGATTTAAAAGCCAAATTATTCGTTTTCCTAAAAAGTTTCAGAAACTTGAAGGATTTTTCTCTACTTCTCGTACATTCCCCGTCATACCAACTAGATTTAGAAACGCTTCCTCTATTATTTGAATAGGTAACTGCTGACTCTCTAATAGTGCTCAATATCAAATCTGTTGCTTCGTCAATCGTGTTTATAACCTGATTTGTGATATTCATTGAAAGCTGGTTTAAGTTTCTTTTATAAACATCCGATTTATTTTTAATCCAACGTAGTCTGTTGCATTCATTCACATTTTGACGTCGGATATTGCATTCCTGGGTTTTGAACTCACACGACACACAAATGGGGAGATGAGTTGAATAATTAGCCGGAAAAACCTCAAAATCTTTCACAATGTCTAGCCAATCCCCTTTGACTAAGCAATAATCTATTACAGAGCAGCCTTGATTCGAAACAAACGTAAAATTCCCAGCACTATCACTTATGGAGGTCCCATTTAAGATAAGAAACCCAAAATCCTCAATCAAATCTATAAGGGATTTTCCATTTAAGTTTGTACATTCATCTAAAGATCCCCTTATGGATGAAAACTTATCCACGTTTATAAAAGGAGAGTTTTGGAAATCCCCTATCCGACTGTTTAAATCTCCAATTATTAAAATGTTATCATTGTTTTGGTTTATTAAGAAGTTTTGCAAATTTTCAAATTCACTTTTCCAATTACTAAAATTGAGGTACAAAGGAACTATTAAGTAATGTTTCGCGTCAATGACACATTCTATTACAATTATGTTATTACTTATTTTAAAACTGACATTTTTGTTTAAAATGTTGTTTTTTATACCGCATAGAATGCCACCGCTAGCTCTACCAAGTCTATTATTTCTAACAGCTGGTAACCATCGAAGATTAAAGCCTTCAAAATATTTCAGATATTGTAACTCTTTACCCTCTTCCACAAATGTTTCCAATAATATAAATATGTCATAACTTAAAACTAATTTAAAAAAATCTGGCATTAATAATTTGTTTTTAAGTCCTGCAACATTATAGCAAAAAAATATTTAAACTAAAAATATTAAAATTAGTTTCATGGCAGACGGCAACTCTATCCTATGTTGAATGATGATGTTGGCTCAACCTCGGACCCGAACCATGGGCGTTGTTCATAAAGTGGCTCACAGATGGCTCTTGTAACGCCATGGAGTTATTTTTCTGGGCCCTGACGTTTATGTTGTCAAAAAAGCACATTGAGTCCTCACCAAATGTTGTTTTAATAAATGACAGTTCATCACTTGTTGTTATTTTCAGCCCTCGTAACGAATCATGTGAAAACGAAAAATCTGCTATTTTTAATTTCGATCCTCTGATTAGAATTTTTACATTCGGGTTCCTTTCCAATAGTTTTGTTTTCATATCAAAAAGCGCTCTCCTTTTTTTCCGGTAAAGAAAAGATTGTTCTCGATGTACTACAACGCCAGTACCTTTAAGCTTCGGTGCAGCTTCTACAATTTTCTTCGCGGTGATCTTGTCAGTGAAGTTTAACACCATGGTGGTTTTGTTGTTGTGTCGATTAACAAACTCTTGTGTTTTTTCAAATGATAGTTCTGCATTAACATCTAAATCGAGAAGGCTAAGACAAGTTTGTTTTGCTAGATAATTCTTGTCTGTTTTCTCGTTTGGAGGCAAATGTAATACAACAGTATTTTCGTTGGATTTAACTAATCGCTTGAAGATAAAATACAGGGCACCGAAGTACATCAACTGTTCTTTGCTGACGATGGTCCTTACATGAGCCAGGATCCTTCATTCTTGCAGCAAGCCCTTGAAGTTTGCGTATGATATTATGATGGAACTATTAGTGCTTAGGCGACTGAGTACGTTGTTGTATTAATGATCTAGACTTCCCTGTTCTAGAAATTTATTTGAAAGGCAATGTGCTTCTTCATTGTGAAAAGTCTCAATACTCAAGATCTTGATGAATGGCAAAGAAACTTGTGTTGAAAATAACGTTATCTTCTGGGATAGAAAAATACTCACTTTACGCGTCTAGCACTCATATACCGCTCATATTGTTCTCTCTATTCTGAGAAGTCGCTTTATTTTCCATTAGTAGATTTTGACCGACGAAGAGATCTCTTTTATTCCTCTTGCAATGTCGATCAACGTTCAACATCTAACGCTTTCTGAGGGCAACCCAGTGAACCCCACGGATGCTTCAGTAATGTGTTGCAGATCTGATATTTTACATCCCTTTAAGATCGTGATGCTATCGTTGCACCGAAAAATAGAAAGAAGAAGAATATGGATATTTTGAGAGGTTTCGTATAATGCATAAAACTTCAATATCCAACCATGGTCATATTTTTTCCTATTTCGTATATCCAAATGGACTAAAGTTTCTGTATCTGTCGTCTGTCATCTGTCATCTGCCAACTGTCATCTGTCATCTGTTATCTGTCATCTCCCATCTGTCATCTGTCATCTGTCACCCTTAAGAATTTTCATTTATTATGAACGAATGAATTTATGAATATTTATTTGGGGTTTTTGTATTGCACCTCGACCTTATAAACCTATTATACCCCCTACTTCTTAAGTGGTATTCCATAATTTTTAAAGTACTTCATCCAGATTAGTTCCTCCGGTGAAACTTAGCATCTGGGTTACGCTTAGGAGTTTTAGCTCCCTCTCCTCTACGTAGTAGGATCCTAGGTACTTCTTCCTTTGGTGTATTAGAGCTTCGCAGTCACCTAAGAGGTGGCCAGGAGACTCTTCCTGTTCGTTGCAGTATCGGCATTGGTCGTTGCTCTCTATGCCTAGTACTTTAAGGTGTTTTCTTAGTTTGAAGTGTACGGCTAGCATTCCTACATTGTTTCTACCTAGTTTTATTGCGTCTTTGTAACGTTTTGTGTTAAAAGTGCAAAGTAAAAGCTTGGCTTGACGCATTCCAGTGTTTAATTCTGTTGTCTTCCTACGACTTTTTGATTTCTTTCTTAATGTGGCTTTCTGTTACTCCACAAAAAGGTTCCAGTCCTATGAGAGGTGATACGGCTCCTGTCTTTACCAGTTCGTCTGCCTGTCCATTGCCTTTTATTCCTACATACATGTCCTGGTACCCAGTAGAACGTAACCTTGTTGTTACTGGCCAGTTTGTTCAATTTGTCAATGCATTCACTGACAAGTTTTGAAGAGTTTGTGTAGGATCTTATTGCCTTAATTGCAGCTTGACTGTCCGTCATTATTGCAATGTGTTTGTTTTTATATTTTTTTTTAATGTTTAATTCGTCGCATTTGCGTATTGCATAGGCTCATACTTGGAATATCCTTGACATTCTTCAGTTCCCTCGGTGGTGTTTGAGCCATCTGTATACCATTTTATTGCATGGGTCTTTTTTGAGTAGGCCTCTTCCTCACTTTGCCACGCCTTTTTGTTACTTAGCTCAACGTTGAAGAGCTTTTCGAATTTGAATTCCTTGGTTTTGCTTTCTCGAAGGAAGTCAATGAGTGATAACTCATTCGATATTATATTATTTTCACTTGATTTCAGGACACTTTCAGTCTCTTTGGTAAATCTAGCTATCGTTGCATCTGTGATGCTTCTTATTACCAGGTGCATAGGTGTCAGGTTTAGCAATACTTCCAAAGCCGCGGTTTGACAGCTTCTCATTGTCCTGATATGCATTCATTTATTTAAGTTTTTGTTGATATTTTGCCGTACAAATTCTCTTCTTCTTTCGATAGTTTTTTATGGGTGTTTGTTGAGCGATTCAGACGCAAAGTATGTTGAAAGCTTCTTTTTCAAAACTGTTCCTTGTTCCAAAAGTCGTCGTAATAAAAATCTTGGTAAAACAAATAGCTTGACTGGCATATTTTAAATGTTACCTAACGGAAATGCATAAATTATACAAATCCTTCAAACTAAAAGTTAGTTGTTCGACAAAAAGATGTCGCATTTTGTTTGCTTCAGTACAATTAAAACGGATAATGAATCTTTCATACGATTAATAATAAGGGAAGGTATTCCTTACTGACGACCTTCGGTCTAGGTCATTATTATCAAGTAAAGGTAAGATTTGTGTTATGGTTTAAAAGAACACACTTACCTAACAGACAAACCAAATTGCTTGCAAAGCCATTAGGTTTCGTGCTTTACCATTAAATGTCTTTCTTTCATTTATTTAAGAACATTATGGTCGACAACAACAGCTACACTTTATAAAAAGGACCAAAGTGTTAATATCACTTAAATCGAAGCAATTACGAATACCAAACATATATACAAACTCTAAATGCCTTGAAAGAGTTTGTCTGTTCTTCGTGCTCTTAAAATATAAGAAAAAAAAGAAAAAAAGAAACCTTTTAATGTTTTTGTATTGATACAAGGTCCAGTTTTTTTTTATTATTTTTTTTACCGAAGAGTGTCCTGGTCTCCTCTGGAGCAAAATAAAAATTCAATAACGTTAATCCCCTGAAGCAACAATAAAAGGACATTTCATTCGTTCGTTTTATTTCACATGGCATCGATGACCATTTAATACATTTAGCAGGCGTGTTTTACACTGCCCCAGTCGTTCATAAAACTCTAGTACACTTCAGAGTGAATGAAAAGAGTCATTCGTATGGTTTGGGTTGGTGTGTGTGACTGGTATGCTTCCAATAAATACAATCGAGGCTCAATGTTGAATTATTATGACACAGTGTCGAACATAAAAACGTAAACTGATGTTCCTCATAATCTTTTTGAATTGAGTGTGAGAGAAGTAAAAGCTCCAATTGAGTTATAATATTTACAATTGGTAATGGATTATCGTTCGCCGATGTCTTTATTTGCGAGTAGATTGTGTTGTTTATTAATTCATGAAAGCACATCAAAGTGTGTGCTTCTATAAAGTTCACTTGTATTGGACTGGTTTCATGAACATTGAGCAGTAGGAGGAGATTAATAATATCTGAAAAGTCTACACTTCCTTAATTTATAGAATAACCAAGCGAACATGTTCAAACAGAATGTAAAGCAATTACGACGCAGAGTCAAAATGTGCTTTTCATTATTTTATTTTTAATATTTAAACGATAAATTGTTCGCTGTTATTCCTGTAAGTCAGCAGAGTGCTGATCAATGATAGCAGGAACGATTAAGTACCATGCGGATAATGACTGATTGCCCAAGACTGAGTGGTCTACCAGAGCCTGAATTTGAACTTCAGAATCATCGGTTAAAACCTCAATCCCTTATTTTCTTAAGTAGATAAGCGTATAAGCGTTATCGTTGTCCTAAAAAATCATCTTTCGCACAACAATTTCGATTTCAGGGTAGCTCTATCTAGCTTTTCACTCGAAATTGGGTATGGGTTTCTTCAACTTGTTTGCACCACTCTAAGGTGCCAGTTATAGCGATCAGGAAAACGAATCAGGAAAAATTTTCAAAACTAATTATCACTAAGTTTTTGTTACAATTGAGTCACAAATGTTATACCAATCAATAGTAAACAGCCCAAAGAATCTATTTTGCCAAGAAAGTGTTCAATTGAACAAATACTTTGCCGCAAAATTGTATTTTTCTATTTTCCTTATGGAATTGAAACAGGAAAATAGAAAAATACAAATTAAACAGCAAATATTTGTTCTATTATATCTTTTTTGGGCACAAAAAATTCTTTGAGTGATTTGCCATTGATTGGTATAACATTTGTTATTCAATTGTAACGAGAACATAGTTATTATTCCATTTGAAAATTTTTCCTGATTCGTTTTCCTGATCGCTATAACTGGCCCTTAAGACGTGGCCTTCCCCCTATACGACATCCCAACAGTCTGTGCTTATGAGAAAACAAAGGGACAACTGAAGAACGCGCACCCAAAATCATAAGCCCTCTATCCAGAGTGATGGTAAATGTAGGTAGACCAACTGGGAGCAAACGGAGACTTCTTATGAAATGATGGCAACAAAACACTGAAGTCTACTGCACTAAAACAAGACGGCAATTGCTGGCATCGGTACAGAGGTACTTGAGAATATTGAGCGCCTACCGGAGTGTCCTAACCATCAGCTATTGCAGTTGCAGGCCTCGTACGAATTGATCACCTTGCAGCACAAAGGAAATACACGAAAAGAAAGCAGAGATCGGGGTGGAAGAAGCGAACAACGTGTCAGTAACGACGGGAGTTGTAAGCCAGAGGGCGCTGGACTGCTTAGCTGATCGGAGATCAAAGCGAATAGAGTTACCGAAAAGTCGATGAAGTGAACTACCGCGTCACCCAGTTGCTCACCGGACATGGATATTTTGACGCCTTTCACAAGATTCGAAAAAGAAGTAGCATTTCGGGTAAATACGGACATTCGGTGGAGGACGAGGCTTACCACACAATGCTCGAGTGCAGTCGTTTGAATTCCCTCCGTCAGGAAATAATCAGATGTTCCAGATCCGCAAGATGCTGTGGTACCCGTGGCGTGATGGTTAGCATGTCTGCCTGTTACCCGGGAGGTTCGTGGTTCGAGTCCAAAACAGAGGCAAAAATGTACTCCCACGGGTATCACTCTTTGAGAGGAATTGGCATGTCCTCCGATAGTAAATTCATTGCCATGAAAAGCTTTTTCTCGAATAGCCGTTCGGAACCAGCAGAAAATCTTAGGTCCCCTGCATTCCATCACAAAAGGCAATGGTAGTGCGGAATGCGCTAGGCCCCGTGACTTCCGCTCTTGGGCGGATTTAAAAAAATGACGAAGAGAGTTGAAAACAAACTAGCACGTATCTGACGCAACCTCTAAAAAAAAGGGGTAGTTGAGGAACCAGAACCCGCAACCTAGACTCGGATCTCCCATAGAAATGCACAAGTGGGAAATGTGGATACTCCCTTACGGTACGTTAGGCATCTCTCCAAAATTAAAAAGAAAATAATATTCATTCCGACATCGCAATCTCAAAATGGACGCTTTTGATAGAGTTTCATGTTTCATCGCTGTATGGAAGGACTGGGATGACCAAGCTCTGCTATAGGGCTATAGGATTTTATAAATAAAAGCGAGAACAGCACTCCTTAATTGATGGAGCTCAACCTCCCCGTAAGAACTAAGGGATGAGAACATCAAATGATATTTTATCAGCGAAGCTACGAGAAACTGCGACGCTACTGCAACCCAGTCTGCACTAGCTTAGATCAAACAACCTCCTAACATACGGTTCAAGTGACATTCAGACCGAAAGCCGAGAAGCAAAACTGCTCTTTTCCCACAGCTCGTTAAACTTTCTGCTCGTGTTCAATGGATCTGTAGTCATAAGGTGATGATTCTATTTTGCTATTTTAGTTGGATCAAGTGTTTACTTTAGAAAACAAGCCTTCCTATAGTGACTGCGTTTGAAATGTGCTCTTGGTCATTGGAAAACTTTTAGGATTGTTCACTTTGACGAAGTACGCATAGTGTTAGTGTATCGATTCAACTCAACCTTAGCCCATGTGCCATAATTTTCTCATTCAATTAGCGTTCTCTTTAGACAGGAAAAAGAAGAATTAGTGTGTTTTAAAAAATATTGCTTTAGGAGAAGAATGTCAATTTTGAAGAAGTTATAAAAGCAACGAAAGTCAAAGTCCTAATCTTTTCCAAGCTTCTATGTATTTGTTGAAGTATGACAATAAATCTTCATGATTATGCTGTCAGTTATTCATTAACTGATTTGGTAAGGTAAGCCTACCTCAAAAATCCCTTCCTTTGCCGAAACGTATTTGATGAGTGTTTCTAAAAAAAGGCTAACTAAATACTATGGCCAACAAAGTAAGAATACGTAAAAATATACGTCCGACGCATTCGTGCCTTTAACATCAACAAGTCCTTGCTATTCAGTTGACTTATATTGATCACAGTTTTTGTTGATCCAAATAAACTGTGTTGTTAATTCTATTTCATCAACACCATTTACACAACTGACAACAGTAACTACCAACTAATATGGGCAGTGGGCAGCAATCATTTCATGGATTACAATCGTATTGAGCCATCAGTCATTTGAGTTAGAGAAGCCTAATAAATTTATAATATGTCGTGGTTATCATAATCATTTCAAATGTCATCGATGACATTCATTATTCAAGTTCTTTGAGTTTTTTTATCGATTCTCCTTTTTCAGACGGCTTCTGTGCAAACACTTCGCCTAATATTACACGAGTTGTGTGTTGTTGTACATACTAAACCAATGTTGTGAAAAACTTCCCCAATACCAAATGTTGCTGATATTATTTACTTCTCGTCTAAATAAGACCTTAGTCAACATTTTCACTCCTATACTCTCTGTCTCATACGTTCAGCCATGAAGTTTACAATGCGATTTAGATTTGCACCTTCATGGTCCATTTGTTGGGAAAAACACAATTTGAGGATAACGTTTGGTGTCCCTTTCGGAGAAATCGTTACAACAAAAATCCAAACAAACTAACCCAACACATCATCAGCTTGGGAATGGGTATTAAAGTGAAGCCATCAGCACCATCTTCCACACAATGCGAAACGTCAACCCAATAGCATACCCGCCTCTGGTGAATATCCTCCCACATAATCAATTTCCGTCCAATAAAATGATATTTTTATGTTTATACCTTAACGGACCAACCAAGACGACACTACTTGCTACAGTGTGTACTTTATTTTGTATATACTCGTACGGTTGGCCCACTCTAGGGCATACCCAAGGACGACTATGTCGTCCCTTTTAAGACATCAGCAATTGTGAATGTTATAAGTGCTGTCGATTTTGCACTTGGATGAAACTGAGACTCTGCTTTTCTCAGAACCACAACCCACACAACCCGTTTCCGATGACAGAATTGATCCATAAAAACGCGGAGGAATGTTTGAGGTCTGTTGATGGTAGGTGCTCTCCATACTCTTTCTTCGTTCTTCATTTCTGTATACTATTTGAAATTTGTTGTTGTTTTTCTTTTTTTTTTCATTTTATTTTATTATTGTAAACACTTATGAGGGAATCATAAAACGTTCCATTAATTTTTATCTTCTCCAGCTTGATGCTCGGTAGGGTATAATTAAGATATAGATATTGTAGTTTGGGAAAGGATGAACGGATATTTAATGTGCCACATTAATTATAATATGCAAATTATTTTCTAACGAGCTATACGCCCAACTGCGTTATTTTATTTAATAATTTGTAGATACACAATCAATGATCCGAAAAAGGGCTTCAGAGTCAGGCCGAGAGTGGTGACAAATGGAGATGTCTTATGTTTTTGGTTTTGTTTATTTGTCAGAAGATGTATAGGTACCTGCTATTTTGGATGAAACTTTCATCACCATTTAAATAAAATCACATCCCATTCAACAAAAACGAAAAAAAAATTCTTTTTGAATTTGAAAGAAAAGAGGACGTTAACAAGGATAACTTTCACATTCCAACGTTGCTATGGTCAGAGGAAACTGCATTGACGAAACGGAAAATTGTGTCAAAAAAGTTTCACAGTTTTCAGTCGTCCACAAGACACAGAGACGAATAAGTTTTGAAACACGAACATAAGGAGAACGTTTTCCTCATGTGCAACCACTAATGTTTCAAACTATTACTTTTAAATTCATTTAGTTGGAAAGTTGTTTGAAAATGTTCAATACTGTTACAGCCAGTCGAAAGAAGACAATGACTATGAATTTTCTATAGCCAATTGAACGTGAAAAGTTTTTCGAGTAATGAAACTTTTGCTTTATGTTTGTGCTTTACATGGAGTTTATGGATTTAGTTGTGTTGCTTACAATCATGGTTCACTGAATTTTTCATTTTCATAGAACAAACAACAATGAATGAAACTATTTCAAAAAAAAGTTATGCTGTTAACAATTTTATAACATGGTTTTGTTCACTTCTTCAGAAGGACTTGTTGAAAATCGGTTAGGAATTGTTAACATCAGACATGACATGTAATTTGGGCTTATAAGAAATGCCCTTTTCGGGTGGATGACCGGTGCAGGGAACTAACTTCACGGGTACTACCTTCACATGGGAAATAACTTCACCTCAAGTGGGAAATAATTTCACTTTTTTGTGGTGAAGATATTTCTCACTGTAGGTGGGAAATAACTTCACCTGAAATTTGTGTGAAGTTATTTCCCACCTGCAGTTTGAAGATTGTAGACATTCAACAAAAGAGAAATTATAGCTTTTGGGCGGTTTATTTCAAACAAAAAAAGTTTTACAAAATAAACAAAGGTACAAAAATGTAAATAGTTCGCTTTTGTATATTAAAAAAATATTTAAAAGAAACTCAATTCTGAAAAAACATAACATTGTCAAACTATATTTTCAAAACAAAAGCGCTTTGAAACGAAGACTTGGAAAGTTAAAAATATGCTAAATAAATTTTTATGTAACACATTTTCAAAAACAAATTTCTCGTTTTTATGCATTTTGTCGCTTTAGTGCTATATACGAGGAAATAGTGAAAAATTCGCGATTGAGTTTTACATCTTGTGTCTAATTCCTTTTTTCATCTGCACTAGCAGATGCATGTAAGTCCAACATAAGGCTACTTAGCTGCGAATATGCGTAGCTAAGAACGTCAATTAAAATAATGAACATATTTTCAAAAACAATTCTTTCACTGTATATTATTGGATGGCACTCATTTTATATATTAAATGAAATATCTGTTTTTGAAATATGTTAAATAAATTTATATGTATTTCAAAAGCAAATTTTTCGTTTTTGTGTATCTTGTCGTTTTAGTGCTTTATTAAAGGAAATAATGAAAAATTCGCGCGAATTTTCAAATACATATAAATTTATTTAACATATTTCAAAAACAGATCTTGCAACCCTAAGCCTATAGAAGTCCAATTTAAATACAGTTTTAAAGATTATCATTTCTCCAAAAAATTAAGTCTAAAATTAGGTCTCTACCATCAGTATTGACAGAGAAATCGAATTTAACACAGGTCAAGGTACACCAAAGATAGCCTTTTTTGAAATATCAAAAAGTGATGTCAAAGTTAAGAAACGGACTTTACTGTAGAACAATTTTTTTCTTGGAATACGACCAAGAATAATATCCCGAAATATGTAACACGAATTACGGGACACCCTGTATACATATTCTCAAAAACAGATCTGCACTGCAACGAAATGTATAAGTTTTTTTCTAAAACATAGCTTCACATAAAAGTGGAATTCGTTCCCACGAAAAAGTGAGGTTATTTCCCACCTTCAGTAGGAAATATCTTCACCACAAAAAAGTGAAATTATTTATGAGGTGAAGTTATTTCCCATGTGAAGGTAGTGCCCGTGAAGTTAATTCCCTGCACCGGATGACCTATTTGCTCTCAAGCCAAGTCTGAAAGCGGAATTAAATTTGAAAATTCTGGTAGGCACTACAATTTCTTGTCTGATAATTCTATTTTGAAGGCATTACATTGAAATGAAAAACTTGGCTGATTGTGTAGGTATTACATGGCTCCTCATAAGACTTGTTACACCCCAGGAGGACCGAGGATGGACAACTGTCTTTAGTGGCAGAAACAAGGTGTGTCAAAGTAGCCCCGTTTAGCACACAACTATCCTAACAGTTCATGAATTGTTGGAATAAAATACCGCTAAACTGAATATTCATTAAACGAATCCGGTAAAACTAACACTGATGGTGCCTCGCAATAAAAATAGTATTCTCTTTTGACCGCTCGGAATCGGCTAAAAATTGTAAAGGCCCCGGCCTATAGTATCCGTTGCGTCCGTTCGATGCCGGATTCATCTGACAGCTGTGAGTTTTGCCGGACACAACGGATAGGGGTAACCCATAGAATGCGTTGCGGTGTTTTGACAGATATAAATAGTCAAAATAAATAAAACGAACTAGAGATATGTTGATGAGTCAACTGCTACTGGAGATGAGTGAGCTCTTCAAAAAAAAATTTTAAAGTTAAAGTTTTTTGGAGGTGCGGTGTATGTAGAACTTGGTAAGGTTTTTATAAAAATATTTACCGAAGAAACGCGGATTAAGGCATTCTGAGTACGAATTATGATTACAAAGTATAAAAGTTAGGACTTTCATTATAAAGAGCGTATTTCAGAGTCACTTTCCTTTAGATCATAGCGAAAAGATTTTTATTTGTAAAACAAAATAGAATAAAAGCAAATATATACATACACAAAAATATGAAAAATATACATGTGTGTTGAGATTCGTATGCAGCCATTATCTGAATATTTCTTCATCTTTTGTTGATACAAGAAGTTGGACTTCAAACCATGAAGACAATTTTTCAAAAACTTGCCTCAATCTAAATTTTGTAATGTAACATTCTTGTGGATATTAAACTGAGCTCAGAAAGACTTCATTAATTCTTCCCGCAGCAAGAAAAATGAATATATTGACAATTTGTTAATAATTGTGACACTGGGATCAATGAAGGGTATCCGAGCACAGCATTATTGTCCACAAGAAAGTTGCATTTCAAAATTTTAGACAAATTTTTCAAAAATCGCTAGATTGTTTCAATTTTCAACACAGAACAAAATATTCTCTTTTTAACTGAAGAAAATCGAAAACTAAAGTTACAATATTTTTCATCAAACAAATGCAAAATGTTAGCAAGTATTTCTGATACCACAATATAAGATGAAGAAATATAAATAATTTTGATTCTAAAGTAATTTTGGCTTCTAAAATATTTCAAACCAAAATCATAAAGACACACATCAAACGTACCAAAAGAATACTAGTCCAGTCATAGACCAGAGTAAGATACACTACCCATTACATCAAATTCGACCGCCTGGCAGGATTTTTTTTAACGGAGGGTGGGGTGAGAATTTGAAAATCGTAATTTTTCAGATTTCACATAAATGATACTTAAAAAAATCAGAATCTCAGAAAATCAAAAAAAGTGTTTCCCAGACGATTTGCTTTCAGCGTTCTGCTTGCCAGACGCATTTCAACAATTTTTTAAATGCATTTTTCAATTTGAGGCACCTACTGATAACTTTTTTCTTATCACATGTAACTTACGCCAAAATATCAGAAAAATTCCCCTGATTACAAAAAGTGTGTCCAAGACGTTTTTGTTTCTGCCTACTACTTGCCAGATGAACTTTAACCTTAGCATATTTATCAAATTGAATAAAAATCAAAAAATTATTGAAATGAAATACTGTAAGCAATTATTCATCGACAGATTCATCGGATGAAAGATTCGATGTTTGGCAGTCTTCTTCACTTTCACTACCATCTTGCTTCTCAAATAGCTAATTGTTCAATGATTTCTGGGGCCGCTAACCATTTCAGATCGACCGTCATTTCCTTCATTTCCCAACCACAGTGAAATGGAGAAAGCCTTATGCCAGTATCTACTACCTCATTTTTTCAAATATGGCATATTTTTTGATGTATCATTTATATGGTTATCACTTCGAACTCAAAATCAGAAAAATTACCGTTCTCGAAAGCCTACCCCCGGCCTGGCCTTACAGTAACCATTTTCTGTAATTTAATTTGCTTGTAGGTATTTTATTGTTTCTATTGAAAATGCTTTTCAAGTTTTGTCGAAATCCTTTTTCAAAATCTGTGAGTCTTTTATCGATCTTGACGAAGCAGGTAATCAGAACCTTGTACAAAGTCATCTAAAATCGTTGTACGAGTTTTGTAGGGATACCAAAACTTGACATGGCTCTGTACAGCTCGTCTTTGTTAATATTGTAAATTGATAAGAGGATATGGTTTATGGTGTTTATAGGTATAATATTCCTGGGTTCGTTTCCAAGATCTACGGCTATGTGAAAATTTGGTCAATTGAGGATTTTCTAGTCATGAATGGCATTGAATTTCAAGGAATTTGTTGACATGGGGCTTCAGATGTTCACATCACACATAATACAGCAGATATGATTTAATAGGAAGCGTTTAGGAGGCTTGTTGCTCTATAATTGGGGGAACTTGTGAGGGCTCTCTTTTTAAGGATCGAACATACGGTATTGAGGTTCAGTTCATCGAATATTCATTTTTCCGCTGAAGATGTCATGCAGATCAGCTGGTGCATGCTTCTGTTCAACTGATCTCCACCTACCTTGAAAAGCTCAGCGCCAAGGCAGTCCGCAGCTTTATTTGATTTAAGCCCACATATAGCAGGCTGGGTTGAGAGAACAGCATTCTTCACCATCTTCCAAGCTGAATGGGGCATTCTGGTTGACAGCGAGGATTGTATCTTCATCGCTGTTAAGCTGTCAACAGAAGTGATCTTTTCGGATTCTCAGTAGCTGCGTACCAATCGTTTTTCTCTTGAGGTTTGCCACCCCGTCATGATCTTTTCACATTTTGGTAATACTTCCGAGTTTCATTCTTCTTACGGCATTTCTCAATTTCCTAAAACAAGATCCTCTTTCACTGCTTACTTTTCTTTTTTGAAAAATCCTTTCTTTTCCACTTGTAGAACTTTTTGTGATCTAGAAGTCCTACTTTTTTTCATCAACACCGGCATTATTTTGTCTGCCCGCCTGGGCCTGCATTCTTCATCGAATTATTTCTTTTATTTTGAACTCCGAGTGAAACGCACAGCGAACTAACATCATTCATTTTGAATCGAAAACTAATATCTGCGAGATCTATTCCACCTACATACAAATGACAAAAATGAATGAATTGTTCCAGAAGCCGGACAAAATTATGTGGTTTCTGTATCTAAATTTTACTGTTTTCCAAAATTAGAAGATCAAAATGTTGCTAATATACCTCCTGAAAAGGCAATAGCTCCAGTGGTGCTGCCACGTCATCAACATAGTCTTTAAGAGAAGCATCACTTTGAGTCGCAAGTGTTCCCAAATCAATCGTTAAAAACCAACATCAAAAAGAAACCACATAGCTTTTTTACTTGTGACCCAGGGGCCTGAATTAAAACTCAAGGATGTATGATGATCCTTTCCTTTAAATACATTGCTGTGTCAACTTTACTTTCAATACGTTGAAACTCTCAACAAAAGAACAAAAGTTTCCTTTTACACATAATTCTTTTTTACAAAATCACATTTTCCTTTTTTCTTCCATTGTAAAAAAAAATCCAAGTACAAAAAAACATCGCATCAGAAATCATCCAGGTCTATAATCTACGCTGTGGAAAACCGTTAAAAATTTTCATTCATTCATTTCTCTAAAGGATATCATTGAAAAACACTTCGGATAATTATCCCTGAAATGTTCGCTTTTCATACCAAAGGACATTTTCTGCCCGATCTCAACAACACTCCCATCTCGACCCTTTTAAAGGATATCCTAGAAGGAAGACTTAAGTTTCGCTGGTGCACTCCTCCTGCGGTAGTGTTGGGGCTCCGTTGCAATATTCCTTTCATTCAATACATTTAGGTCAAGTCCTGAGGTTTCTCTCAAGAAAACCATCGGCATGAATGTTAATGCACAGCATAAATGTTGCGAGTCTTTTTTGTTTTGTTTGCTTGTGCTGGTGCTGTGTAACTACGTTGGCGATTCCCATCGACCATACCACCACAAGCATACTTCAAGAGTTCCTGAACTTTGTGTAAAGATGAAACTTTTACACAATAGATTCCGACGATGACGAGGCAAAGAGGACTAAAGAGAATCACGCTTATGTTAGCTCTATATTCCTTCTGAATGAAGCCTTTTTGCAAAGGATATACCTACTCTCCATCCTACCGAACGAAACCATTTTTGGCATAGCTCGACAAAAGCACATCATGAAAGAATCATTTGGCAGAACCCACAAAATGAGTAAGGATTGCCTTTAGTTCGAGCCACCTGCGGGTGACGGCCGACACCGTCACAATCCAATATAGATATACAACCATATCCCTTATCCACTCCACATGCACGCATTCCAATTTGCTTAAAAGGGTTACTCAAAGACTTTTCGAGTATTTTGACCGAAATAAACATGATTTCATGCTCATATATCACAACAAGCAACAAGTTTTTCAAAGCCAAAGCCGTCTTTACTGTATCCTAAACTGGGTAATTTATATTCAGTTGAGGGAAACTTGCTACTCCGCACTACTACCACACGAAATCAGCAATTTTTTCCTTCTCTTTTTTTTTCTACAAAGAGAGAGATGAAATTGAAATGAAAAACATGTCAAACATTTTCGAAAGATTTTTCCACTTGACTATAGTCGAGCATCACAGACAAAGTGCAAACACAACCATGCAGAACCATAGCATCAAAACCAGGACCAGGATAAAGGGAAAAGCCAGAGCAGGGTCGAAGGAGAGCAAAAGAGTCGGTTTGTGCCTCTATTAGGTAGACCAGAAAGGGATAAAGTTATGCTGAAGAAGTTTTTTGTTTAGAAAATGCTGCTTTTTGGTCGACGAAGGCCGTTATGTGTCAGTCATCATTTGAAATCATCATAAGAGACCATAACATTTGTGAACTATGAGTATGATTCCCTTTTTTTGTTGCTGTCTTGCTCGTCTGAATGTTATGGCCAACTGGTAGTTTTCAAGTTAAGATATTACGCAAAAGTTGAAGTACTATAACAAGCCTAATAGAAAAGGAACATTTGAAATATGAGAATTATATGAGCATTTCGGTTTCATTACGAGCACACACATTAAAACCTCGTTCACATAATCGTTTGTGGGAGTATAATCGTTTTGCACTGGCGAGAGAAGTTGAAAAGGATTTGTAAAAGTTTCGGTAGAGGCTTTTAAAATATTTAAGTTAAGCTGCAATAGCGTCATAAAAAGATAAGCTGGTCTTCAATTCTGTTAAATGACAATAGCTTATCTGGCAGCTCTTGAAATTGAATTTAAAATACCGTTGCCAGTTTTCATGAGAATAAAGATGTTCCACCGCATTTCACACCCATCGATCAATGTTAATTTTTTTTTTTTTTTTTGATAATATTCAATTTTTCATTTCTTGACATTTCCTTATAAATTCTTCAAAGTGTTACACGTCACGTTTTTGAAACCCATATTCGCTAATTACCATCTCCCAGGTTGCTGCACACTGCTGTCTGTATGTGTCACTCGATTTGATAAATTAATTATGTACAAGGCTGTTAAAGTTCTCTAATCATCTTAATGCCAATGTTTGAGTTCCAATTAAACCAACTGCTTCCTATCACGTTAGTTGTTAAATCAACACAATTCTTTGATGTCAAATCCACCCACTCATTCCCCATAACAAAATGAAAGTAAATAAATAAATAAATTTGCAAAGTTTTGCTATCTATCAAACATAACATGGAACGAGTTGATTTACAAGTTGCCTGCTTTTGGTTTCACAAAAAAAAAATGAAGAAAAAAAAGATGTGTCCTGCGTCGCATAGCAAAGGGAGGAAAGTTTATTGTTATCGACGATAGGACCTTGTGTATTGGTCCTATAGCAGTGTGCGAGCTATCGTTATCATTTATCAATAAATTAAGAGAATGCGCGCTCAGGGAAAATAAATAAAACCTAAAAAAAAATACTCTGCCAACGGAAACCTTGGGTTGGGCATATAAATTTTGTAGCTAATAAAATTCTTGAAATAAAAACCAATGACTATGGCTATCAAGATGGTGGCAATTTTAATGACCGAACTTAAGGGGCAGGAAGGTCCTGTATATTGAAAAGCGACATAAAGCAGATTAAAGTAAGACAGCAGAACTTTTTCGCTTTTTCAATAAACAAAGTTCATATATGTAAAGCGTCTTGTAGTATTTTTTATTTGCTAAGCAATTCATAGTCCGGGGAGAGAATGGGCGTACGCAAATAAGGAAATATAAACAACTTAATGAAATATGTGGCTTCACTTTACTCACGATTAGAAATGAACTTCCGAGTCAGATTTGGTGTTTTTATTAGGACTTAATCCTCTTTTCAATTTTGTTTTTCTTTGATGCACACTTGATGTTGAAGAAATTAACAAGAGTGGCAAGGCCCTATGGCGCGCTCTTATTTGAATGATTTACCTTTCAATTTAAGTCATCTGACTTAACCTTTAAGAAATTTTCAAGGAAATGTGTTTCTCGGTCTGTCAATAAGGACCTCTCCCATAGAGATAAGGCTCGTATTTGTCGAAAATAGCGGAGAGACCTTGGCCTGTGGTAAAGCAGACATAACTGCCATCGGAGAAGAACGATGGAGTGGGCGTGGGCCATGCATAAAAACGGCGAAAAAATGAAACAAGGCTGGCTTATATGGGTGCGGATTTGTCGTTAAAGGTAGACTCAGGGATTAAAGTTTATCAGCCAAAGTCTGGTTATTAAAGCGTATAGTAAGAATTCTCATCGGAATGAGTTTGACAACATAAGCGTGTATTAACGCTCATGCTCCGTACAGGAGAGTGAGATGACAATGCTAAGGACTATTTAACGAGCTTATATGAGTGATGGCCTTGAAAGACGTAAAAATCGTACTTGATGATTTTAATCCTAAACTATTGAAGGAGGACATATTTGGACATACAACCGGTTATCATAGGTAATAATAATTATTTTATTGAACGTTATATATATACAATTGATACTTATACTAGATAATTTTAGAATTTAAAAATGATAATGTTAGAGTGTTGGCACATAGGGGGCCTAACCAAATACATTGTCTAGAATTGAAATAATAGCTTAATATTATATAGCTGAAAAGAAAAGAAAAATCTTAATTATAAGTCGGTTGACTTGGGTGATCTCGGGATGTTCCGTCCCGGTTGTCGCTGGCGTCCCTCTGCATGGGGAGGAGGTAGGGGTTGGCATTAGCCACGGAAATATGCTGACCCAGGGTCAGCGTAGAAATTGGTGGCTTCGTCTTTGGCTGGTATTATTTCTTCGTTCAAAGTGTTCATCACGCTTAGGTATCTTGGCTCGGGGTGTTGGTCCTCACTGCTTATACTTCTCACCAAATGATTCGAGTGGTTGTTGATATCTGCAGCCGTTTTCCTTACTGTCAATAACACGTATTGATCTAAGGGCATCACTTTGGCTTTCTCGTACACAAGCTGGTTGCTGTAGTGTCTTTGGCGCTGGTGGTTGAAAGTAAGGCCAGTGCAGAGTCTCAGAATTTTCCTTTCGAAAAGTAGGAGCTCCTTCATCGCTGTCTTGGAGATGGCAAACCAGACCGGGCTGCCGTAGTTGATGACGGGTCTCAGCAGTTGCTTGTACATCAGAAGTTTCGTTGACTGACTTAGTCCTGTCTTTCTTCTCATCAAAGAGTAAAGTCGGTGGAAAGCGAAGTTGGCCTTCTTTAGTACAGCGCGTGAGTGCGGGTTAAATCTAAGCACCTCGTTAAAGTTGACGCCCAGATACTTCGCGTTCAGTTGGGCAGTCAGTCTGGTTCCATCGGGTAGCGATAGTGATGTTGCTCTGCATTTTCCAGCAGTACGGCAGCCTCTATAAACTCCAGGCCTTCTGAAGCAGACGAGTTCCGATTTGGTTGAGTTGACCCGTATACCTACGGTGACCCTGACCATCCGTTCATTATAATAATGAACAGTTCTGTATTTGAAGACGATGCTCATTATTAATTTTGCTGGAAACAAAAACACATAAATGTTCTGTATTTTAAAAGTTGTTCATTATTTGTTCTGTATTTCATATCAATTCCAAAAATCTAAAATGTAAATATTAAGTGTGTCAAGAATTGTCAAAGAATTGATGTGGAAGTAATTATCGTCAAAATATGTTCTTTCTTTTACATTTACACAGTTCGTGTAGAGCAATAGAAAGAAATTTGTGGAGCAGCTAATGGGTTTTAGCGATACAAGGTGGCTTACTCTTAAACCAGCTATAGAAAGAATTATAAAACTTTTTAGACCCTTGAAGGTTTACTTTATGTCGCATCCAAAGTGCCCCACTATTTTAAATGGCTTTTTTAATGATCCGTATTCAGAAATATGGGTGTTTTTTGCACATCGTCAGGCTAATCTTTACCATAACAACATTTTACTAATTGAGTCTCAGCAAATATGCATGACGGAAGTATATCTGATCATCAAAGAACTCAATTAAGCGAAGAAGAGATGAAATTTTTTACCAATAGTAATTAAAAAAATGATTTCGGATTTAGAACAAGAAGATCATTCTATTTCAGAGAAAATCAAGAAGCATGCAAGTGATTTTAACAGTAGTTGCGTCGACTATGTAAGTCAATGGGACACTGCATTCATTGAAGTTGAAGTTTTGGAGTGGGTCCGTGCAATACCTTCTTGGGAGCAAGTAGAAGCAAGTTTGATGTTTATTATGAGAAAGAGAAGTGACTTCAGAGTAGATGACGTATTGTGTATGTCACTCTGAGCAAAATTAGAGAATGGGTAGATAGATATTCAGAAGACAACAGCTGATAGGGGTAGAAATTTTCAATGTTTTTACAGAAAAAAACATAAGTTTCAAAAACATTTTGAAACTTGTCGAATTTGTTTTATGTCTGCCAGGATCAAATGCACCAACAGAACGTGTATTTTCTATTTTAAACAATATTTGGACAAATGAAAAGAATCAAATGAAGGTAGAAACAATTAAATCTATTTTGATAACTAAATATAACTACGAAATGAACTGTCTTGAGTTCAGGGACTAATTAAAGAAAAAGACAAAGTGGGCTTAATTTATTCTTCAGAAAAATATGTTAAAAATTAAGAAATTGTTATGAACTGTTTTAATTTCATGTTAAGTTTTTTCATTTTTTGTTCATAAGTTTTTGTTTTTATTAACCTCTTTTTCATTTTAAATCCATGTAAGACTGAATTCCCTCAATGCACAAAATGCATTTTATTAAAGTTGAGTTATTTTTTTCTGTTTATAAAGTTTTTAATTAATAGAAAAGAATTGGTTAAAATTTGTTTTTTTTTCTTACTGTTCATTATTTTGTTTTGGAAAATATGGTCACCGTACGTATACCCCACTTACTATAATAGGCATATAGTCTGTGGATGTGAGTTTCCACTGTCCGTGCAGCTATGGATGGCGAAAAAGATGTGCAGTATGTTAAGAAGTCGTCAGCGTAAAGCAAGTTTTCGCATTCCCTTGGGGTAGGTTGGTCAGACGTCATTATGTTGAAGAGGAATGGCCCTAGCTTCGATCCTTGAGGAACTCCTGCTCTGATACTTTTGGTGGCTGATTTTGCGCTTCCGACTTGAACGAAGAAGTTCCTGTGGAAGAGAAAGGAAAAAATTATTTTTATTAGCGGAGCTGGAAAATTTAGGAAATGGAGTTTATGGGTGAGAGCATCAATCCATACGCTGTCGAATGCTTTTTCGACATCCAAAAAGCAAGCGACGGTGACCCGATGGTTGTTGAGGGCTGCGGTGACGTCTTTATGCAGTTTCATCAACGGATGTAGGGTTGAATGCTTTTCCCGGAAGCCGAACTGCATATCTGGGATGATGTTATTTTCCCGGCAGAACTTCTTTAATTTCCTAAGTAAAAGCTCCTCCAGGAGCTTACTTAGGTTGTTCAGTAGGGAGATGGGCCTGTAATTGACGATGAGATTCCGATCGCCTTTTTTCGGAATCGCCACTATCTTGGCCGTTTTCCATTTTCCGGAAAAGTAGCTGTTGTTGACGCAATAATTCATTATGATGGCCAGGAATATCATCACTGTCTGTGGTAGCCTCTTCAGGATGAAATTAGAAATACCATCTGGTCCTGTTGACTTCTTGGGCTTGGAGCTGTTGATTATTTCCGCAATTTCTTCCGGATTGCACAGGTTTGGACAGTTGACTGGGTCACTGGACAGATTGGTGTTGCTGAAAGTGGTTTCATCAGTGTTGGGCCCAAGGGTCAGTTGAACGGATGTTTCGATTTCGTCCAGAAAGTCAGGGTCATCGGTTGGTGTGGGCACAAAGTTGCCTTCAAAATGTTTTGCGAACGCTTCCGCTTTCTCCTGATTGGTTTTAGCATCTCCTTCGTTGGTTGTGATGGCTTCCGGGATTGAATTCTTACAACCAACTATCCTGTTGATTTTTTTGAACACATCAGGTCCAGGTTTTATTTCTTGTAGCCTCTTTTGGATTTGAACATCATTGTAGTGACGGATCGCATTCCGGAACATTACATTGATTTGCTGGAGCTCGCTCCAAACAGTTCGATAGCTGACATTGGTCGGTCGTGTCCTTTGGTGGATTCGCTGTAGCCTCTTACGCAATATTTGCCTGTGCTTGTACAGGTTGTTCACGTAGTCAGGAAGATGCTGGTATCTATCACTACTCTTCTTCGGTTGCTTTTGGCGATCAAGTGCGCTGGTAATTGCGTGCTCTAGCGTCTCAACAGCAGCGTCAATTTCCGAATTGAGCAGGTTCCTGTTTTGGTCAGGCAGTACCAAAGTTTCCTCAACGTCCCTTTTAAGCTTCTCTGGGTCGAGTTTCTTGTAGTTGATGTAATGTTCCGGCGCTTCCGCGGCTAAAAGAAGTGGCTGGCGCAGCTTTATGTTTACTTGAACTGCTTCGTGGTCCGTGTCACTGTATATGATTGAGCAGGTGTAGTTCTGCAACTCTGGAACGAGAAAGATAAAATTTGCTGTTATTAAAAAGAAATCAAGTGTTGATGGCGTCCTCGGGAATGTTGGTATTTGTTGGGAGACAACTGCCAGTGAATGTTGAAAGCCAAACGTATCCAGCCAGTCTGTAACCGCTCTGCCTGCTGGACTTATGATCGTGTCGTGCCAGCGGGTATGTCTGGCATTAAAATCGCCACCAATGAGCCCATACGTGCTTCTGGAGATGATGTTGTTCAGGATATGAAGATCACTCTGGATATTCCTTCGAGTTGAGTTGCATTTGAAGTATACTCCGATTATTGAGAGGGATTCATCATTTCCTAATTGGATGGTGACGGCTGTTGCTTCGCTGGTCAGTAGGCCTGTGACGAAGATCTCCGTAGTGCTGGCAACTATGTTATTTCTGACATAGATTGCTCTTCCAACACGATCCTCGGATTTATCCTGTCGGAAGGTTTTGTATCCTATGACGTCAATGTTGTTGCGCCTTGCGACATTTGTTTCACTGATGAGGGCTATATCCGGGCTATTGTTCTTCATGAACATGTTAAATGACGTCCTCTTTTCCAGGCTGTACAACGAATTTACGTTGTACGTCATGATGCGGAGCCTCTTTAATTGCATATTTGGAATATGAAAGTGGCTAAGGCCACGGACTTATCTCCTTCACTCAAGCTGCTGTAGTTGGTAAATTCAGCACTCTTGGCTTTTTGTATGAGGGTAACTAGGTCATTCCCAAACATCCTTTGTGCCTCGTTGTTGAGGTTGATAGGTGAGGCTGAGGCTGGTGCTGGTTTAGTGGGTTTGGCTGGTATTGTTTTGGCAAGTTTGGCAGTTGGTTGCTGTTGCTGTAGTTGGTTCTTAGATGTGCTTGGCTTGGGTGCTGGTCCATTTTTGATCATCGATGCGTAGCTGACAGTTGGGCGAGCTGCCATTGATGTGGATTTGGCGAGGAATTCCTGCTGGGCCTTTTTTTCAGCGATGATCTTATTCCTCTCTGTCAGCCTAGCTTTCAGGGCTGGGCACCCTTTGAAACTAGCCGGATGTCCTTCCTTTTGGCAGTTTGCACACCAGACATCTAATCCTGTGTTAGTAGTCCATTTGCAAAGTCCTGGCTCGTGCGTCTCCTTGCACTTCACGCACACATATTCATGGCCACAGTTGGTGGCAACGTGACCGAATCGTTGACAGTTCCTGCACTGCACGATGTCATTGGATTTAAGGCGCTCCCAATGAACCCTTTGGTTCATTATTAACGTCTTCGTATACCTACACCTCGCTGAGTTGGCAGCTCTTGTTGAGCTCAACAACAAAGTTGTTGTAGGACTTACCCTTTGCCCTCTTGGCTTTAAATTCAGTTACTCTGATGACAGGGAGGCCCTCTATCCTCAATTCGTCTTCCACCTCAACGGCTGCGTACGAGTGATGTATCCCCTTCAGAAGAAGTAAGTTCTTCCTATCCTCCCGTGGTGTGAAGGAGTTGAACTGGATTTTCCTCTCCTTGAGGAATTTCTTAATCCCTTCAAACGACTGGCGGTTTCCTGCGTTAATAATTGTGGTTTTGGTGTTGCGATTCTTGAATGTGACCGCCAAGTTTTTCCCTTTTGCAGAACCGGCTGATCTCCGCAATATTTCCTGAGAAACAGAAAATTGGCGGCATTCCGGGGCCTTTAGTCGGATCGCTAGTTTTTGGTGCTGCTGGTGTTGTAGAGGTCGATGGTGGGGCGCTCTTTATTGCTCCGTGTGATTTTACCTGTGATGATGGTGCTGGTGGTGGCGGTGGTACTTCTTTAGCGTCGCTCATTATTTCAGACGTACGCTGGGTGGCTAGCCCCACTGTCAAAACTGGGGTTTCCTCCTTCCGTTTTTTGTTGTTTTTCTTCAAAGTCTTTTTCTGTCGCTTTGAAGTGCCCTTTCCTCCATCTTCTGAGCTCGAGGTTTCGGGTTCAGAAGGTACACATTCGTCGCCTGTGAGGTTGATCATATCCTCTCCCATTTGACAATCCTCCGGGGGTGTTGCAGTCTGCCCTTCCTCCGGATTATGCTGCATTTGTAGCTCTCTGATGAGGTTTGAAAGCCTTGGTCCGCACGTAGGCCCCAAGTCGGTAGCCATACGCTTAATAAGCGCTTCCAGGGCTGCGAACGCTGTATCAGGAGTAAGTTTCTCCATGCCTCTGAAAATTAATTATTAGGAATTTCCTGAAATTTTTATTAGGGATTAGTAATTAAATGAATTATTTTCCCTGAAAATGGGAAAAAAAGATTTTAATTTTTGTAAATTGGTGATTAGCAGTTAATGATCAGGGGATTAACCCTCGTCTTCGAACAGGTCCTTCTGGGAATTTCCGGTCAGGTACCTGGCAGGTAGACGGTGTTTGTCCCTTTTTAATCCGTAATTGTATGTGGGTTTTTTGTATTTCTCCGGATGTGCACGTCCTCTCGCGATGACGGTGGTAGGCTGAATGAGGTTATCATAGGCTTACTATGCTTTTCACCTTTTCTAAGTAATTGGCAACTTCTCCGATGGTATTTTCATGGCATGAAAAGTGTTCTCTTATTAAGCCGCTCGGAATTGGCAAGAAGCTATGGGTCTTTCTTTTCTCACGAAAGGTATGGTTGAGAGAAATGCTCAAAAAGAAAAAGAAGGAGGATGAGAAACGCTCGTTTGGAAAAATTGAGATACCCCATGATATGGTTGAGATTTAAAAGTTTAAAGGTAAAACGATTATGCCACACCCTTCAACTTAGACGATGATCAAAAATCCCGTCGTTTGGACCTAGAAATAGTTTCACCTTGATTTCACCAGCTATTCAAGGGAGCTGGGAATCTGTTGTTTTCTTACCTACATAGTGAGGTGTAGTCTTTCAAAGTTTTTTCAGTAGGTACCTGGCTTACAGACGATATTTACTCAACAGAAGAAGCAAGCAGTGCTTTTGGGAGCATTGAAACAGAAGCGATAAGAATGGGTTTATTGTGGTCAAAGAGGGGAAAACTTAGTAAAGGGTGTAGTTTTGATTTCTAGAAGTGTGATTTTCAAGAAGATGGAAAAACGGATAAAATTCAATGTTATAATTATCATAAAGACAAAGGATTCTCATTATGCTTTAAAAATGATTGAGGCAAGTGACCGACGCCGGCCGGCCGCGTCGCGCTATAGCTGGGTCGACTAAACTGCTTCTGAGACAATTAACCGATCGCATGCGGTGCGCATTGATCGTACGGCTTCTTTCTTTGGGAAACCATACATAAATCAAAAAGCTGTCAAAAAGATTTACTCCGAAAAAAATACTACCAGATTTCAAAATACACGCCTTTGCTGCCTTCAAACAAATATAGAGAACATTGACGAATTGGTCAAATGATCACATTTGAAAGACACAACTTCGAGAAAGTAGAGAAGAGCACTTCGTCTACCAAGGAAACAACATCAGTGCGGAAGTTAAACGAAGAATAGCTCTTGTCAACTATTTCTTATATGGGTCAAGAAGGCAATTCAGAAACAAAACTCTCTTTAGAAAAATCAAGGTAACCCTTTCAGAGGCCTTGATCATCCTGGTCCCGTTTGGAAAGAAAAATTCTCCAAATGCTCTTTCTTCCTCTATATGAAGACTATGTGTGGAGAAGAAGGTACAACAATAATGAGCTGTATTAGTTGTACCGCGACATGAGCACAACTTAAAGAGTTCACATAGAGAGAATTTGATGGCTTTGGCCTGTAGGCTCAAAGGGTTTTGAAAGCTAATTGCAGGAAAATTGAGTAAAGCGAAAATCCCGTGGAAGAAAAACTCAAACAACTGAGAGTGCAAACTGGGGAGAGCTTGCTCGAAATCGAAATGGTAATGAAAAGCTGTTTGGTTCAAGTCAAATCTCACCCCGAACGCCGAACTAAAATGCCCTCAAGCAAATAAGCAAGTAAGTTAAATTTGTACTCCGGGTCATCGATGAGGCGAATTCAACCAATTCACTTTCTTCTTTTCTACAGAAGTATTTTTAGTCTTCCTTCCAGTTTGTGTTTGTTAATATCAAATTAAGAGCAAAATGTAATATCGAAAATCAAAGTGTATAAATATAAAATAAACTAAAAAAAAAACACTCTGCTATTAAAAAGGTTAAGCAGAGCGGCGCATATTCCATTGCTTGAGGAAGAGGAATAAGAAGAAGATGAAACTGAATGCTATCTAGCGATGGGTACAACTTCTTCATATTGGCATCCATTCCCTTGTTATGCACTGTCATCGCTACGATAACAAAATAAGTAAATTAATAGGGTGGCGCCACAGAGAGAGGATCCCCAGGGCCTAGCGCATTTCTCACAACCATGCTTTTTGAGGGAATGGAGGGGACCTACAATTTTCCGCCGGTTCCGGACGGCTAGTCGAGAAAGTGCATTTCATGACAATGAACTTACTAACGGAGGACTTGCCAATTACTCGTGAACTGCGATTTAAAAACATTTTTGATTCTTTTGGGATTCGAACCACCAAGCTCCGGTTCTACGATATCTTCTTCAATCTTCGAACAAAGTGTGTTCTGGGCTCCCAGTTCATCCATTACAACTTGTTGGGTGTTTGATTTGACAGTCCTCTATTTGCTCCTATCCTCAGGTATTTCATTGATAAGACAGACATTGCCGTCGATTATATATTTGAGAGGGAACAGGTGGTGGACGAGAAACAGTGGCGATCTCCTCGACTTCTTCAATAACTGCTTCTTCGTCTCCTCATTCATATAACTACTCTGAATTGAAGATTTCTGTGCTCACATTTTGTTTACTCTTTGGCTGATGAAGCCCAAATGAAGAGGAGACAATGACGCCTTGGACTGCAATCTGCATTTCAACCAGCTGGAAAACTGCTTCCTCAGAGGGCGAAAGCTTTTTGGTCCACCACCTGTTCCTCTCTCATAAATCCTGTTTTGGGAGGCTTGGATGTAACACTATTGTTCGGTCCAAACCTGATAATGATTGCTTTGTAAGCAACGACAAACACAAAGTGTAAAATTCATTCCCTACCTTCCCCTCAAACTCAACTCCAGGCTTAGTTGCTTCCAAAACGTTGTAATTTTGATATTGTCTTTATCAAAACCCTTTGCAATGTCAGGATTTTCTTACATTCGGTCGAATGACATTCGGGCGAAACTTCTGATAGGGCTGAATAAGTTTTGTGTAACGCAGTTCATGTATTAAGTGGGTATCATTACAAGATTTTCTACAAAATAAACACATTAAGGAATTTCTTCAAATTCAATTTTACATGGAAGGAAATAATCTTTTGTTATTACTTTCATTGGACCAACAACTGCTTTTGACACATTAATCAGTATTGCCACGTTTGACACTCTCCTTTGTACCTCCAGTCCACATCTCCAACATTATTTGCCTAAAATGCTAGCTGTTCTTCAAGGTTACAAAATTCTTCGACATTTAAGATCACATTTGATTTCGTTTAACGGTCCAATGAGAATCCTTAATTCTCTTCCACAAATGGAACCAAAATTGAAATGACAAAAGTCAAGACTAGATGAAGGCTGTCGGTGGGACTAAGAGCTCATTGAAGGTATGATATGATGGTATGTATTCATGTAACAATTTCTTGAACTATTTCAAATTGACGTTGAGTGATGTCACTTAGTGAACCAAAAACACAGATATCTGTTTGTGCTTTTTCTTACGCGAAAGCTGAATAATGTATTGGCAATAGGTAGATAGGTATACACTTTTAGCCATTATATGCCAAACAATCCAGTATGAGAAAGCAACCCTATTTACCAGAAATTCCTGTTTTACTGTCAAGTCAAAGACATTGGAATCTATTTCAATGATGTTATTTCAAAACAAAAAATAGGTATGACAAACACCCCACCCAGTTTTTTCTCAAATTCATTTCAAATAATGTAAATTCTTGGCTAAAAGAAACGCATTATTGAAAAGAACACACACACAAAAGAGAACACGTTTCCAAAATTGTGTTTTATTAGTCTGAAAGCATCACATTCAATGTTATTTATTTTGATTATCCGAATTCCAATCCAATATCCGTGTTAGCTTATAGCTACGCCGAAGTAACATACCCACCCACACACACACACACACACTTTTTTCAGATAACAAAACCCACTCCTTAGGCCATTTGATTACGAAATCACGTATTCTTCAAAATCAACGGTCAACAAATCAAGTTGCAAATCCTTGAGCAGATTTTTCCTGTTTCCTTTGTACTATTTTTGGGGATAGCATTGTGCACACGGATACCTCCCATGACAAAACACGACAGCGTCCCAAGCCCAAACACACATACAACAAAAAAAAAAAGAAGTAAAAAAAAACTGGAAGAACGTATTCAGTAAATATCCTGAGTTAGTACACCGCAATTTTTTCTATCACTACTTTTGGTTTCAACGGATAAAAAGGGAATACGAAAAAAACATCGGAAGAATATGCATGTGGATTTTCAATCCGTTGGAATGCACTCAACTGGATTTCCTTGGGGGTACTTTAGTAGGTCCTTCTTCGTCTCCGTTTCAGTGAATTTTTGTTTGATACTTTATTCTTATCCGTGCGCTGTGTGTGCTGTGTGGTTAAAATGCAGTTTGCTTCTTTGTTGGATACGTAACGTAGATATGTACATAATCCACTTCAAGGACTTCCCAAATCGAAAAAATAGCAAACGGGAAAGCAAATTGAAAAATAAAAACAGAAATAATAACAAACCGGGAGAAGAAGGACATTATCCGGTGATATATACGAGTATGTACGAGTATACCTACTATCGATATATTGATGACCATAAAAAAAAGGCTCACTATAAGAGACTCGATTGGGGGGGAGGGTTGACATTACCCAATGAACATATGGATACACGACAACTGGATACAATCTAATCGAAATGGAAGATTAATTGGATAGCATTGTTACAATTCAAACTCTACATCCGTGGTTGACTTTCTTCTTTTTGTTGGTCGTTTTTTAGAGGTTTCAATATTGTTCGTCGATGTATAAGTAGATTTGAGAATAACAAACGATGTCTAACATATGCTTGCTGAAATGGAAGTTTTTCGGTTGGAAAATGGAAAAATAAAAAGTGGATTTCGTTTCTCTTTTTTTTATCTCAGGTTTGGTATTAAGCGAAGAAGATTTATAGGAATGCGCAGAACCCGTCAGGACTTCACTAAGGAGACTTGAAAGGTTGACAATCGACAACAAGGACCCTTTGGACCTTAGCTTACGTGCAGTGATGGGCAGCAATGGATGAATCATTGATGAGTATCACGAAGTCGTTTTGAGAATTGTCGATTTTAAAGAGCGAGTGTTGAGAACAAATTTTTTCACTTGCTTAACTTGTTATACAGACAGAGGTGAAACTAAACGACCATTGAGTCTTGAGTTCCACTGGGCACGATTATGTTCACATAATGCCATTTTCTATGCCAAATGCCCATAGCTCTCTCATAATCAAAAGGGGGGTAAAAAAACAGGCTCCTAATGCAAATAAACAAGTCCAAAACTACGAAGGCGCTGTCGGTCTTCTTGTAAAGTTATGAAGCCTTTGGCAAGACTTACGGACTGTCACAGAAAAAGAGTGGAAAAAACTCTAAAAGGTATTACGTAATTGCTTTGATTCTTCAAATTTCGAAGAGCATATTACCTGTCCTGGACCTTCTCATCACTCCGCTTGCTGGCTTGTTACACTTCATAGCTGCATCGTGAGATGCACACTCAAAAGATGTGAACCCTGGCGCAATTCGAACTCTGCTGCTACAACGTCGTACTGACTACGAAAACTTTTTCACGGTTATGACGATTGCATGGCGACCACCACAATTGATTACTCGCATTAAGTCATGGCTTCAACAATTCTGTCACTTTTACACCAACTTTGTCACGATCGCATCGATGTTGGTGAGATTAAAACAGCAACCCTGATAAAGCGACAATTCTGTGACGATTGCAACAACACTGTTGAAATTCCGATAGTTCATTTGGAATTTCAATAACTTTTTCAACGTTTCAGTCGTGATTGGGAGAATTCAATCGTGATTCCTATAAGCAATTACAACGATCAGCCGCAATTCAATCTGTCACAACTGTGACCATTCTATTGCAATTATGATTATTCTGTGTCAATTCTGTTGCGCCCAACTCAATTTTGTCACCAAAAGAATTCAGTCGCGTTGTTTGCGACAATTCGATTGCAATCATCGGATTCTATCACGGCCAGTCCACTGCAATTCAATAAGTTTGTCGCAAAATCGACAATTTTGTTGGCTTTGCAACAGTACTGTCGCTGTCATGACCATCCATCCCCTCACGATGACGACAAAATTGTTGACGTGATTACTAAAATTCTGCAACGATTCCGACAATTTACCATGGTCAGAACAACGCAATCACGGCACTTTTTTGAGGTGACAACAATTTTTCTGCGATTGTGACAATAGCGACAGTAATGTTGGCATTACAACAACTTTGTCACATCTTCAACAATGGAAACTACACTTACAGCTGACAGAATTATTCACTACCATTCTTCACTAAATGATGTCGTTTCATCTGGGCCGGATATGATTCCACCTATCGTTTTAAGAAAGCGTTCTTCTGCTCTAATTCACTTGAAAAGGGGTGTGAATAAGACTGCGTTCACACAGACTTCCATAAGACCTTCGAACAACTTTCTCAAAACATTATATTATAAAAACTAAAAGCAGTTGGATTTCCTACAGTATTTATTGCTTGAATAAGTTCCCACTTAAAAAATAGGTCTTATCAAGTCAAATTTCGTAACCTCTTGTCTTTTAATAATCTTTGTGTGTCATAAGGGAGTAACCTTGGTCATCTGCTTTTCATTGTTGCAATAAATAATTGATTTCTTGCATTTTATGAATGAATATTTTCAGATTCATTTAAAATGCTTCAGAAGATCCCAATTCACTACAAAAAAATATGGACAGTTTTGTTATGTGGTGTTCTTAAAACGGTCTAATGTTTGAACCCTTTCAAGTTTCAAAGTATGACATTCTCACGCGAAAGGATTCCCGCAATTGCAAATTATTCCATATCACAGCAATCATTATCTCAAGTCCGTGACCTTGGTGTAATTTTTAGTATTAACCTCGAATACAATGACTCTTCAACTTCATTACCAGGAAAGCAAATTCAATGCTCGGTTTTATTAAGAGATGGACTGAAGAATTTAACGACCACTACACTATCCTTATGCAAGAAGTGTCATGCTCGTCCCCATCTCGAGTATGCTTCTTAGGTTTGTACACCTCTATATGAGGTTCAAAAATATCGGATTGAGGCAGCACAACACAGTTTCGTACGTTTTTCTTTAAAGATCCTTTTAATGAGAAAAATATACCTAAACAGCGTGTTTTGTGTGAGATACGACAAAATCCCAGGATGGATAAATTGGCTAAAGATAAGAAAAAATTGGATTTCCCTCCAATTTTATAACAAAATGGCTTCATTTAAAAAAAAAATTATTAAAAATCCGGTAAGCCATATACTTCCACTAGCTTTAATGTTTTTGAAAGTAGATTTTTTGTCCTTCAATCAATATTTAAGTTCAAGTCAACTGAGTAAGTGGTTTTTGTGTAGTCAAGTCTCATAGTCCATTGGTACCCGTGGTGTGATTGAATAACATATCTATCTGTTCGTGGTTCGAATCCTAACAGAAGCAAAAAAGGGAAATAAAATCCGTTGGTAAATTATTGACATAAAAAATGCTTTCTCGATTAGCCATTAGGAATCGGCATTAAAATGGTAGGTCCCCTTCATTCCTTCACAACGGCAATGGCTGTAAAAAAGGCTCTAGGTCCCGGGATTTTTCGCTCTGTTGCGCTAACGTAATTATTTTTATCTAAGTGTCAAAGTCAATTTAAAAAAAAAATCAACTGTTTTTTAAATGTACATAATTTATTAATAGTCCTTTTTTTGCTCACTTTCTTTCATTAATCAATGTTCTTATTATTTTTTAGTGAAACAAAGGAAAGTCAACGGGAATTTATCTTTCTTAGTTTTTGAGAAACTAAAAAAAAGCGAAAGATGCATTGCTCAGAAAACCCCTCCTTTGTCAGAATATAGTCCGACCATCGGGAAAACCACAAAATTCGATTTTTTGAGGAAAACAGTTTTTGCTCTTGTTTTTTTTTATTTCTCTAAAACTAAGAAAGATTTTCTCGTTCACCTCTCTGTGTTTGAGTTAGAATTTATAAGGAGCATTGATTTTGAAAGAAAAACTAAGACATAATTTAGTAAAAATTTCATTTGAAGAAAAAAATTTGAATTTTTTTTTAATTCAAAATACATATGACTTTTTGATTTGGTTACTACTTACTTACTTAAGGTGGCGCTACAGTCCGGGTCGGACTAGGGCCTCAACCGACATGCTTCTCCAGCCAGCTCGGTCCCTAGCTAGCTGCCTCCAGTTTTGCACGCCAAGTTGGTTGAGGTCCTCTCCTACTTGCGTACCCACCTGAGTCGCGGTCCTCCTCTACTGCGCCGTCCCTCGGGATTGGATTCGAAGACTTTCCGGGCCGGAGCGTTGGTGTCCATTCGCTCTACATGACCCAGCCATCTAAGCCGCTGGACCTTGACTCGTTTGACAAGGTCAGTGTCGCTGTACAGCCCGTACAATTCGTCGTTAAATCTTCTTCTCCACTCTCCATCTATGCAGACGGGACCAAAAATCACCCGAAGAATTTTTCTCTCGAAGCATCCTAAAGCGTTCTCGTCTGCCTTTGACAAGGTCCATGCCTCTGCGCCATATATAAGAACCGGGATGATAGGTGTCTTATACAGGGACACTTTAGTTGCTCGAGAGAGGACTTTACTACTCAATTGCTTTCTTAGTCCGAAGAAACAGCGATTGGCAAGAGTTATTCTTCGTTTGATTTCAGCGCTGGTGTCGTTGTCTGAATTAATAGCGGCGCCTAGGTAGACAAAGCCCTTAACTACCTCAAAGTTATAGCTGTCAATCGTGACGTTTTGTCCAAGACTTCGGTGTTGGGTGTCCTTTCTTGATGACAGCATATACTTGGTCTTGCCTTCATTTACCACTAAACCCATCTTCTTCGCTTCCGTCTCAATGCTCATAAACGCGCCATTGACATCACGCTGCGTTCTTCCAATTATGTTAATATCATCGGCATATCCGAGCAATTGAACGGATCTTTGAAAGATTGTGCCTCTTGTCTCTTGTGTTGACGTGGGAGTTTTGCACTATTCATTCAAGAACGATGTTGAAGAAGTCGTATGACAGTGCATCGCCTTGCCTAAAACCTTTTTTGACATCGAATGTATCGGTGAGATCTTTTCCGACCCTGATGGAGCAGCGTGCGTTCTCCATCGTCATCCCACACAATCGGACAAGTTTGGTAGGGATGCCAAAACTAGACATGGCTCGTTATAACTCCTCTCTATAGATGCTGTCATACGCGGCCTTAAAATCGATGAAAAGGTGGTGGGTATCGATTTGAAGCTCCTGGGTTTTTTCCAAGATCTGCCGTAGTGTGAAGATTTGGTCTATGGTGGACTTTCCTGGTCTAAAGCTGCACTGATAAGGACCTATCAGGTTGTTGAAGAATGGCTTCAGACGCTCACACAATACGGCAGAGAGGATCTTATATGCGATGTTAAGAAGACTGATACCTCTGTAGTTGGCGCAGTTCAGAGGGTCTCCTTTCTTGAGGACCGGAGAAACAATGCTAAGGTTTCATTCATCGGGCATTCTTTCTTCCGACCATATTTTGCAAATGAGCTGGTGCATACTCCTGACCAGGTCATTGCCTGCCGCTTTACACAATTCGCCAGTGAGGCCATCAGCTCCAGCAGCTTTGTTGGACTTTAGCTTGGATACTGCTGTCTTCACTTCGTTCAGGTCGGGTTGGCGGAATTGTTGGTCTACGTCACCTAAATCGAATGGTTCTATCTCTCTAACAGCGGAATTGGGTTCATCATCGCCGTTATAGAGCTTGGAAAAGTGGTCTTTCCATATCCTCAGCATTGACTGCGGTTCCACCACGATGTTCCCTTGGTCATCTTTGCAGGCTTCGGCTCGGGGCTTATAGCCCGAGGCTGTTGTTTTTACCTTTTGGTAAAACTTCCGAACCTCATTCCTGCTGTGGCACCCTTCTATCTCCTCGATCGCGCGCTTCTCATGCTCTCTCTTTTTCCGTCTGAGAAGCCGGTGTTCGTCTCTCCTCTTCTGCTTGTAGAGCTCGTAAGCAGTTCTAGTCTTTTTGTGCAGCGCCGCTTTGTATGATTCCTGTTTAGCTGCATGTGCTTGCCGGCATTCGTCGTCAAACCAGGGGTTTCGTTGTGGTGGCCGTGTGAAACCCAGCACTTCAGAGGCGGCATCTCTGATGGCTGATTGGCAGTGCTGCCACTGGTTCTCTATACTTGATGCTGGCGGCATAAGACTCCTTAAGAGGTTGGTAGAGACTCGATCGGAAAAGGACTTTGCGATCTCTTGCGATTGTAGTCGTCCAACGTCGAATTGTCTCACAGTATTTTCTTGTGTTGGCTTGGATCGGGATATCCGCAGTCGTACCTTGGCTACAACAAGGTAGTGGTCCGAGTCAATGTTGGCCCCTCGGAATGTTCGGACATCCTCTATACTGGAGAAGTGTCGTGCGTCGATCGCAATGTGGTCAATCTGGTTGACGGTTGATTGATCAGGAGATGTCCATGTCCCTTTGTGGATATTGAGGTGCTGGAACCGCGTACTAGCTACCAGAACATCTCGCTCCGCAGCGAAATCGATCAGCCTGAATCCGTTATCGGAGGTGTTGTCGTGCAGGCTGTATCTTCCGATTATTCCACCAAAGATATCCTCTCTTCCTAGCTTGGCATTAAAATCTCCTAGAACAATCTTAATGTCATAGCCAGGGCACTGCTCATATGTTTTGTCCAGGAGCTCGTAGAATAGGTCTTTGGTGTCTTCATTCTTTTCCTCTGTGGGGGCGTGTGCGCAAATGAGGCTTATGTTGACGAATTTAGCCTTGATGCGGATTGTTGCTATGCGCTCGTTCACATAGTTGAAACCCAAGACTTTTTGCCTGAGTCTAGTTCCAACAACAAATCCACATCCAAACAATCGCTGCTTTTGCTCTCGGTAGCAATCGCCGTAGTAGATATCGCAGTCTTTTAATTTGCGTCTACCTGGTCCATCCCATCGCATTTCTTGGATAGCGGTAATATCTGCTTTGTAGCAGTTTAGGGCTTCCGCTAATTGTTCGGCTGCACGTGGTCTATTAAGGGACCTAACATTCCACGTACAGATCCGAAGTTCGTTGTCCGTTTTTCGTTTGCTTGGTTCGTCATCAGTAAATCCGTCCGTATCCGAGGCTTGTTGGTGCTTCGCAACTAACAATTTCTTTACGTGGCCGGGAAGTCACCCCGACAGCACGACCTCCAACCTGGAGGGCCAGATCCTTGTGTAACTCCAAAGATGGGGAGCCGGATAAACCGTTCCTTATAGGCCTGAGCTCCAAATATGTTGTAGTAGCCCTATAAGGTGTTCACTAAGTAGTTCAACATGACTGGAACTGTAGACGCCACCGTTGATTCCATCTAGGGAATTCCTCCGCTGCCGTCTGGATGAAAGAAGAGGTGCTTTAGTGGGAACACCTCTCCCCCCCTCTCTCGTTTGCTGCACCAACAACCTTCCACTGGGGTTGAGACCCAATCTCCAGTTGAGGTACTAGGCACCCGATGTTCACCACGTGGAGGTGAGAGTAGGAGTTGATAGACAGAGGTGGGTTTTAAGAAAAACCTATGAACGCTAGGGTCCTCTTGGGTGCACGTGTCTACTTTTTAAACATCATGTCATTGAAATCATCAATGTTTGATTTGGTTACTCAAAAATTATTCTTAAAATTGACTTGAGCTGCTAGAAAGTCAAAAAAAGAACAAAGTATTAGTTTTTTAAGCGAATTGCTTATAGGGCCCATGCCCATATGTTCAAACCTATGCCCTATGTTCAAACGTGTGTTTGTGCAAACATAGTTTCGCCACACACTACACAGACATGTTTGATAGATTCTAGTTGCATGCCGTTTTTCGTCTCAATCAGATTTACGGAGCAATGAGCTTTTCAGCATGTGCAGCTTTAATTATTGCCTTGGGTTCCTTGGGTATTAGGGTCCCCGCAAACCACAAACTTTCTATTGGACATAAAGAGTGGTTTATTCATCTTTACTTCATGAAAATTGACATCTGTTTGAGCAAAATTCAACACACAGCACTCAAACATGTCTGTGCGAACACGGAAAATTCAAAGTTTTATGAATTTCTCCAAACCGTTTGTGCAAACTCTCAAAATCGCTACACACAACTCAAACAGTTTGCACAAACACTTTTACAACAACAAAATGCATTTGCATGCCCTTTTAGTTGAATTTTAATATTTTCTTAGAGAAATTTAGTCAATTTTTTTTTAAAATCACCCCTCCTTCCTTAACGGAAGTGTATAGACCCCCGCTCCCTTTAAATTCTCTCTATAAGCCTTTTAAAATAAATTCGCACTTATTTATCAATTTAACATCACATTCCTTATGTTTTTGTTTCTGGCAAACACTTGTAGTAGATACTTTACTTATAGACAGCGGTCAAGCTACTTGGTTTTCACTATAGCATCTTCTATACGGAGAAGGTTTGATTCAGATAGCTGTTCCGCAGTCTCACTGTTCTGTTCCTATTAAAATATAACTCACTTCAAAACAATCATTTCAATTCTCAAAAGGCACCGCTTGTAAAACGAATAACACTTAAAAAAAAAAATCTTTTCCGGAACGAGGCTTGAATGATTCCTCAATCACTAATAGTTGATTTGAATTCCAGTCACGTTGAATTAAAATTCAAGCAACTCCTCTCACGTCGCTTTTTTAGACAGTTCAATTATTTTGCTTTGCAAAATAATTTTCTTCCGTTAAAGAGAATTTAAATCGATGGTTTTTTTTTTTACACATTTTTAGTTGAATTTCAGAGATAAAAATACACAGATTTTGAAAATATCCTACATACCTATGTACTTTATTATGAAATTTCATCAGAATTATTCTAATTAAATTTACTTGGTTTCATTATTGGAGGGAAAGAAATTACCATTTGACAAGTTCTTTTAGATGTGTATCAATCAGTGTAACATCTTTCCATACAATTTCCTGCAAAATGTGGTATAGAAGTGTATGGACTGTAAGTGACTATATAGTGAGTAACAGGAAGACAGTTTTACTGACGTTTGGAAAACAAATTTTGAGTGCACACCTATAGTATCTCGACATTGACATTGTTACATTATTTTTATTTTACAAAAACGAAGTGCGTGTGCGCATACGGTGGAAGTGAAAATATCGAAAAGAAAACAAACTTCGAAGTACCGAACAAAGAGGAGGTGAAGATTTAGAAAATACTTGAATTGTAATTGTAATCATTCTTTCTCAGATTGTTTTTTTTTTCTGTGTCGCTTTTTCTTTTCATCGAGTTCTCGAATTACTCGGTGGTAAAGAAGTTAGTCCAATACTAACGAGCGTTACGCAAGCAAAACAATTTCCTCCTATCGAGTTTTTAAAAATTCAATTTCATAAGAGTTTTAGCGCTTAAAGTCTTCGTCAACTGGTCGATTAAATACAAAAGAACCAAACGGGAGGAGTCAACTAAATGAACCGAAGAATTTTTAATAAACTTTTTTAAGAACAGTTAGAGAGCACTGGTTTCCAATTGTTCCAATAATATCAAAAACAGGAACGATTAATTTTCGTTCTCTTTTAAACAAATACTAGTTTTACGCAGTTCCTTAAATATTGTTTTTTCTCCACAGGTCAAATCAGTTTGATATTTTGTGCAATATTTTAAAGAAACTTTGCTGAGGGAAAATGAAAGATGACGGAAAAGAGTTTCAAAGATACAACTCAAATAGTATCTTCAAAATTATTGAAAACGTGTTAATAAAGATTTTCAACGGTCTCTGAGCAAAGCTACTTAAAGAGGTCTTAAATAGGTCCTGCAAAGTGTCCGTATGAAAAACGCATGTTAAAGAAATTGTTCAAGATATCCTGAAAAAATTTCGGTTATATCTTAAACAAATACCTTTTAGAAAGATTTAAATATGAGGTATAGTAGTCTTAAGATTAAATTAAGGTCTGATCATTTTCTTTTTAGATAGCTCTTAAAGAGTTCTGGTACTTATATTATGCTGGGCACACACATCTTGTATAAAACCCAATTCTCCCTCAAATCTTGAACGGCACGACACAAATACTTACTTTAATTTAATTTGCCATCTGTCAACGCGAAATCGTTTCTGTGAAGTACTATGGCACACTTCTCGACTACTTTTCGAAATATTTCAACAAAACGAATGTTCTTAGACCTTGAGATTAATCCTTCCTTCGTCTAAGTAAAAACAACGTTTGGACAAATTTAATGTAGATGTAAATACCAGGAAGTAAGTAATATCCTCTATATATTATATTATAAATTTTGGTTTACCTATAAGAACATGTACTCACCAAAACGACATTGTAAATTGGTTTATTTTGTCCTCATATCTGTACTGATAACTGTTGTATTAGTTTTTTTCGCATTGTTTTCTGGACGCATGATCAGATGTTTATGGTGGTTACACAACTAGGAGGCAATTTTTTTTAACAGCTTATAAAATTGGTTGTTAAGAACTGAAAATATTATATATGTATAATTGCTGACAGTATTTCTCTGTAACGAAAAGACTTAATGCTCGAATTTAAAAAAGTATGTTCAGTAATGAGCTTATTTTGCTTGGTTAGGTTAGGTGAAAGTGGAAAATGGTCAGCCAATGTGTATGTACATACATGCATTTCCTGGCACACTTAGACTACAAGGCTCCATTGTGATCAGCAAGTTAATCACCTACAAATCTTAAAAAAAAATTTGATGTGAGATTAACCATTGATCACCCATTAATCTTTCACTTCGGGACTAGCCGGTTAATCACTTGCTAGGTGAGCCACGCGGAACTTTTGATGAATTTTGAAAGTCTTAGGTTGTATGTAAGCTAAGTCGCTAGTATCGTCGAAGAAGAGTTCGCCGAGATGAGTTTTCCTCCGATGAAGTAGTGCAGGGCATGAGCAAGAAGGTGTTGAACGGTTTCTTCCTCTTCTTCATCCATACAGCTTCTGCATGAATCATTCATCAAGACTTTGGCGTTTCTTCCTATTAGACAGTGTCCCGTAAGAACACCTGTGGTAGAACCCAGATAGCAGGTGGTTTAAGGCTAACAAAGCCTTCGAGCTTTTTATTTTGCTTAATCTAGCAGCATATAAATTACCCGTCCCCAAAATACCGATTCACATATACCTATAGCAAATCATTCAGCCGCTACTTTAATGAAGGTGCATGTACAAACTAAGCTGCGACTTATTTTTTTACCAACTTAAAGCAAATACAAAACAATACGTAATGATGTGATCTAAGATGTGGAAAATCTTTCGAGTGTTATGGGTGTCACTTTGATGTTAATTATCTAGATGTAACTAGTCTTTTAGACGCCTGCAATATCAATGAAAAAAATTCAAATCTTATAGTACCGTTTTTCAAAGCCAACTTTCTCGTTAATAAAAAATAAAAATGTTTAGAAACGAGCGATGGATGCGTTTCTTCTACGCCCCATACACCAGCGAGCTTGCTGAGAGTACTGCAGGTACACCGTGACAAACATCCACAATTCTGATTGGTCGAAGTTGAGTGGAATATGCCGAATGAAGAAACCGTTGAAGAAATGGAATTTCTTGGTTGACGTATGTAAAGGACTCAGTGTCATAAAGTTTAGAAAAATGAAAAATTTTGGGAAACTTAAAGATCGAGTACAAGTTATGCAATTTTAAATTGTTAGGCAGAAAGGCCAAACTTAACATTGTTTTGAATGTGTGGACGAAAGCTTCGATCAGGAGTTCAGAAGTGTTGGTGCCAGTTCGGGCAAGAAAGCTCAAGTAGGATTTGTCAGCAGAAAAGCTAAGTAGTGATTAGTTGAATTGTAAATCGAATAGCAGTGGTCTTATTATAGGCGGGTAGTAAGTAGTAAAATCGAAGTCTTATTTCGAGCTCAAGGAATGTTATAATGCCTATGAACAAATGAAATTGCCCCTTGCTCAGCAGCTGGTATTGGCAGCATTATATTCCTCCTACCTGTTTAATTCTTTTCCAACCCATATTTTAATTCATTTTCTCATAAATAATTTTTTAATCATTTGCTGCGATTAATTAAAATTTTAGTTTACTTTAATCCAAGTCTTAGATACGATTATGATTTGTTTCGTTGGGGAATAAAAATTATAACACTATATCTTTGTCTCGGCAAAAGCTTACCGATTTCCCGTTAGTGAGTCAAGTGGTAAGATATGATGAGACACATAAAACAAATTGAAATCAACAACTTTTACAACTATAGCTATAAAAACTTAAACTGTTCTTTTCCTACTAAAATTGAGACGAACCAACTAAACGTCCACTGTAATCTGCTGGGAATAATCAAAAATTAACCCAATTTTATGAGATCACTGAAAAACCAATGAAATCCAATAAGTCACTGTGTTAATCGAAGCAGCTGACCCAAAAACCCGGCAACTCAACGCCCGTATAATCCGATTTAATATTCAATCAACCATTATTCCATTTGACACGACTCTAATGATTTAACCCCTTTAAAATGTTTACCGACTGTCTCATAAAAATTGTGTGTTTTTTGTTGAACAAAAAAAAAATTAAGGGAAAAAATCCACAGGGCTGTGACCCCACTTAGCAAATGGACAAAAGGAACCCCACCCAATCGTAAATATTTTCTTACTGGCGGATATTAAATCCCAAGCAATAAACAAACCAGACTAGCTACCAAGTACAAGTTGCGAATTTAAATGGAACATTTAATAGGATCGACGAATGTCGGGCGAGCAACAAAAGAGGGTAACATTTCTGCTAACCTGCCATTGAATCTACTCGACCAAAAACGAAACCTTTGTTCACCAAGCTTAACCGCAAAAAAAAAAGAGCGAAAAGATTATACGCCTTTAGAAATTTAAGTTTTATTTTTAATTTTCTCCTTTCTCGTTCAATGTCTCTAGCCTGTGAGCCGGAAAAATCAAAGCAGCAATTTAAAGTGAGGGTCAAAAGGCACTGGATTAGTGCGACAATACAATCACTTATTAAAAGTTTGGGTTCACCGATTGCGTAGTCAATGCGTTGCGTCGGTTAAGGGATTGTTGTTCACTGACCATGCGATTTTCAACCACAACAAAGCAAAAGAAAACTTTACCGCGACGACAACCGGTTAGTGATTTTAGGGTTATGTTTTGCCAGTCAAGGCCTTTTGACCCTTGTTTTTTACTTTTTTTTGGGCAGAAAAAAAAGAAGCAAATCATACCTAATCTTTGATAAATGTTTGTATTTAAGGAACAAATGGTTAATAGCTTTCAAATAATGGGCTGAGATTTAAGCGGCCTTATGTCACGGTTACAATTCGCAGAATTTATCCAAAGCCAGCTCCGGAGTATTAAGCAATGAAAAGCCTTTTATATGTTTCGTCAATTTGGGAAATCTTCTTAGCCAATTCTGAGAAATAAGGAAAAACGGTTCGAATGGGTAAATGAAGAGTCGTTTCTCAAGAACTCAAGATTTCCTAAAGCTCCTTCTTTATGTTGGTATCCCCCTCAAGAACTTAACACTTATTTAAGTTTCATACCTACCCACGTTTGGTGCAGTTTAAAAGAGAGAGAAAAAAAAAACAGAAACAAATCTGTTACAATGAGTCACAATATCATTTCAAGCTGAATAGCCAATCAAGCCTTAACACAATTTCCGAAACAAATTTAAGAGCCCCAAGCACAGCCCATTACTGCTTTCATTAAGTTTTTAAATGGATATTAAAAAAGCTGCAGGTAGACTTTTCTAATCGCAACTTCTTAACAACATTAGCTTTAGATTAAAAATTAAATCAGTTAAAAGTAATGAGTAAATACCCGAAGCAATAAGTTTCGTTTTCTTTCAATGCCGAACCCTCCCCTTCCATATACAAATCCATGTCCTTTGTAAGAATTCGTTCGTTCTGATTTAATCTTTGTGCCACAATCGTTATCAAGTCACAGACTAAGAACTCAAAGAACGTAAGAGAAATATAAGGATGGACAAACAAAATCTAATTTTCTGGCGAGTGGAAGTGTACCTGGTCGACAACACCTCGCTGCTCTCACACACAAGTCCAGTCCAGACAGCTCCTGGAGGGCAACTTAAACAGTTGTACAAAGTACGATATGATACGATACAACTACATTTAACTAATCCTCTATACTTATACATATATACCTGCCGAGTGCCGATCGACCGACCGACATGGCCTTTTTCTAACCTTGTGTACTCGTTCATGGACCACTTCCGCTTTTCGTGCACAAATTATCCTATAGAAGTTGTTGAATTGTTATTATTAGATTTGCAAAAGTATCAGTAGCTGGATAAACGTGGCTACACAACGAGAAAATTACTGGGCGTGTAGATGACTAGGTAGTTGTTAGTTGTACGTGTTTATATCGCTCTTTGAAGTGTAGCCGGTAGTAGTTTTTTTTTTTTAATATACCAACGTTTATGTTGTAAAGGGGACAGTAGGGGTTCCATTGTAAGACTAATTTAAGAAATGAATGAAATGTGGTTTTTGACTTTTTGCAGTTGATGGGGCTGACAAATGAGAATCGAATAAGCTATTTGGGAGGGCTATCGGAACTTCGCAGATGGTTTCATAACCGATGCTAACCCAACACTAGCGTTGATGCTTCTTAAGGTCTACATACCAGTCCATCTTCAAAGTGGAGACGCATGCTCTCGAAAAGGATATAAGCTACGTTACATAAAATTGCATAATCTGAGGAAGTATATGTATGTGACAGCAGCGGCAGCGACATCTGTTCTTAAGGCTCTATTAAGACTCTAACTGCTTCGAAAGTAATCTAAATGTGTAAGACCGATCGTTATGCGGTCGGAAGACAGGATAAAAGTATGATCTTGTTAACAGTAAGGCTGCGATTCTCAAAAAAAGAAAAGATAGAGAAAGAAGAGCTTGTTTATAAAAATTGTGAGATGGCATATGATAAGAATGAGCTTCGAAAATCTTACCATAAAATAAAAAGATCATGCCATTTTAGAAAATTCGAGCTTAAGTCTGTAAAAAACAGCTCGGAAGCATTGAGATCAATTTACTTTTGATACCGAGGATCTGTTAAGAAAACTTCAACAAGCTACATAAAGGCGATGAAGACACAAATTGTGTTGTCGGGCAGAATGCCCCATTCAAATTCGACGAAGCCAATAATGCCCTTTTCCCGAACTAGAAGAAGTTAACCTCCCTTACGTAAGCTTCCATCAAATTAAACTGCAGATGCAGATGGCCTTGATGCCGAGCTTTTGAAAGCAGCTGTCGATCAGTTGGAAAGGAGCATGTACCAACTGATCTGTCTGATATGGTCGAAAGAAACTATGCAGCATGAATGGAACCTCTGTATATAATATACAGAGCTTCCATTCATACTGCATAGCTTCTTCCGACCATGTATCCCAGCTCCTACAAATGGGAGAGCCTCACAATTGCGTCAATTATAAAAGAATAAGCTTGCTTAACGTCACGTATCAGATCTTGTCTGTTGTAATATATGTAAACGTCTGAAAAACCACGTCAACAATTTATTAGGTCCGTGTCGTTTTCAATTCGGTTTTGAACCAAAAAAGTCCTATAGACCAAATTTTCATATTATGGCAGTTATTGAAAACAACGCAGGAATATAATATCGATAGACACCATCTTTTATCGATTTTAAGGCCGCGTATGACAGTATTTACAGAGATGAGCTGTATGGACCCATGACGTGATAGTTAGCGTGTCCGCTTGTTAACCCCCAGAGGTTCGTATTTCGAATATCAACAGAGGCAAAAATGTTTTTCCATGGGTATCGCCTTTCGCGTCCTCTGTTAGTAAATTCATTGCCATGAAAAGCGCTTTCTCGATTAGCCGTTTGAAACCAGCAGACAGTAGTAGGTTCCTTCCATTCCCCCACAAGGCATGGTTGTCAGAAATGCGCTAGGCCCTGGGCCTCCTCGCTCTGCTGCACCTCCATATTTATTTATTTATTTATTTTTAGCTGTACAGAACCATGTCTTGTTTCATGATCCTTGCAAAACTCGTACGACTATGCAGGACGACGTTGGAGAATTCGCTCTGGTCCGTCAAAGTCGATAAAGAACTCACCGAGACCTTTGATATCGAAAAAGGATTAAGGCAAGGTGACACTCTGTCACACGATTTCTTTACCATCATACTTGTAAAGATTATACAAAACTCAAACGTCAACACCAGAGAAGTCTGATAAATTAAGCTTTCGAAGTCGATATTGATGTAATGGGAATAAGCAAGGGTATGGTGTCACATATACTTTTGCGTTTTGCGAGCCTTGAAATAGAAGGAGCAAAAATGGGTTTGATAGTTGATGAGTGCAATCGAAGTGTATGCCGTTATCAATCATCGATGATTGGGAGATAAACGTCACAATAGACAGAGAGAACTTCGAGGTAATACAGCACTTCGTCTACCTACCTAGCATCCGGATATCAAAAGGAGAATTTCTTTTGTCAACCGCTGTTTCTTTGAGTTAACATGAAACAAAACCCTCTCTAGAAAAACCAAAGTAACCCTGTATAAGACCTTGATCATCCCATTCCTGCTTTACGTCGCGGAAGAATGGACCTTTTCGAAAGCAGATACGGTAACCCTTAGGTGTTTCGAAAGAAAAATACTCCGAGTTATCATTGGTCCCGTATGCGAAGATAAGTTATACTACGACATGGGCATATCTACACGAGTACCCAACGCGAGACTAGATGAAGAGCGGATGGACACCAACCACCGCTTTGGCTCAAAGTGCTTTCAAAAACATCATCTTTCGTTGGCGCAATAAAGTGGGAGAAGACCTCACCATATAAAGAGTACAAAACAGGGGAGTACTCTCGTAAAGCCAAAATTGTTATTGAAATTGATATTGGTTGAGGCCCATGTTCAACCCAAACTGTTTTACCCATCTATGAGAGCAAGTAAATAAGTATGAGAGTATAATTGATCAATCTACCTATGATCTCTCAGTATGGAATTTTTTCATTCCTAACCTCAAACAATCCAACAATATTAAAAAAAAAAAAATGTTTGAATTCAAATGCTTACGCGGGTTGTTTTATCTAACCGATTCGCCATGAACAAAAGAAAGTGACAAGCATTTTTCCTAACTGTCAAATTCCAGCTTCGACGTCGACGGTGACGGGGTGTACCTCAACCAACATCTTTCGCCAACCATTTCAAAATCGGGCGAACTGCCTCCATTTTTTAATCCTAAATCGATTGAGTGTTTTTTCACTAGAAGAAGAGGTCTCCCGCTTTCGCCAGAGCGCTTCATATGTCCAAGCCATCATGCCCATTTTGCGGTAATTCTTCGATTGATCACCGAATTGATGTTATTTGATGTGGATCCGTTTAGACGCTGTCCTTTTCTTCCTCCAAGTTACGTGTCTATTGCGGTGTTGTGTCCCATTCGTCAATGTTGCGTGTCCATTTACAGCATTGTTCTGCTATCTAAGAGCCAGACTTCGAAGTTTACCACGCCGACAGGATATTTTGACCTTCCGGTACATTTTTCTGATCTCACTCCTTTCATGGCATCTCTCAATCAACTCAAAAGAGCACATCTCCTCATTTTCTTTTCGAAAACTCTGTGTTCTGCTCTTTTTTCCTTGTTAATCTCGGTGAACTGGTCAAATGCATCAACATTTGTTGTGCTTTCTGATCAGACGGTTTCAATCGATCGAAAATTGGGTTTCGTTTTGAAGAACAAGTGAAACCCAAAACATTTCATTCTTTGGTTCTGATGGCTAGTGGGCATTGCTGCCGCTTGTCCCCGATGCTTAGTGCTGGGGTCATATCACTTACATTTCAAATAAAATACAAACACAAATATCTAGGACAATGCTCATATGTTTCTTCAAGGAACTCGACGAAGTAGTCGTTGGAATTTTCGTCTTTCTCTAGTTAGCAAATTGAGTCCTGAGGGAGTTGTGCGTTATAAGCACATTCACCAAATCTTGGCTGATAACCTTATCCTTTAGTCTGCCTCTAACGACAAATTCGAACTCTAATATGCGCTGTGTCTGCCCTCTGAATCAGTCGCCGCAGAAAATGTCCCAGTTTTTCTTCTTCTTGGTCTACGTTGAATTCCCTTACACGTCTTTGATGGCAGCTACATCCGCTGTGCCGAAGTCTAGGACTTCCACTCAATCTCTGCGTGTAGTTTTTTAAGGGATCTTATACGTTTCACGGGTAGATCCAGAGGTCTTTGTTTTTTTTTCGTTTTCTAAGAACGTCAACGGGGAAATTATAACGGTAGTTTGAAACTGTTGGTTGTTTCGGAATCAGTTCACCTGGCTGGGCAGTCAAATCACCTCACAAACCCCCACTTGAAGTTCATAGTGCTTTTGGAGTCATCTTTCAACATAAAGGGGTGGGTAGTCCAGTATCAGGGTCCCACTGCAGGAGTTTCTGACCTACCGTCGCGTCGGGTCACCATCAGGAGATCATCCGCTACCAGCTTTATCTCAATACCCTGTTTAAGTGTTAAAAGACCATTAAAGACCGACCTTAAAGTCAAGTTTGTCAGGGTAGGTAAGTTGCTTTTGCTCTCCCAAGCACTGATATCATTTGTTGATTCTGGAAGTTTTAACGGTTGCGATAATTCTCATAAACTCTGACATTCTACTGAGATTCTTGTGGCCAGTCATTACTCGCATGACAATAAAATTTGGTTCCTGGGCTAACACTCGCACTCACTAGTTTGGAGTATCACCCTCGGTAGGAGGAGACCAGTTTCCTGCGGTTACCACGAGGAAGTATAAGGTGTGTTTATTTACTGAAAATTCGCACGAAATGCACCGAAAAATCGGCGAAAGTCAGTCTAATGCCATTCCAGCACAGTGATTTTTCGTAGCAGTGCACAAAAGAGAGTGCTCACGAGAGAGTAAAAAATTTCCCCACCCTGCGAATTTCTGCCACTAAAATTTCTGTGGACAGAAATCGTGCACAGCCAAAACAAATACAACAACTGTCAAACAGACGTTTTTCCAAGCGTTGCTGCGAATGTTTTGTTCAAGGCTTCTCTTTACTTTTGAGACAATTACGCTCTTTCAGAGAGTTTGTGAGCGATTTTTACCCCCAATCCTTAAAATGACAGATTGTGAATTTCTGTGCACAAAGTAAAGAAACACACCTTTAATAATTTTAATTTAAAATAAATAAAATAAATAGGGTGGCGCAACAGAGCGAGGAGCTCCTGGGCCTAGCGCATTTCTCACAACCATGCCTTGTGAGGGAATGGAGGGGACCTACAATTTTCTGCCGGTTCCGAACGGCTAATCGGGAAAGCGCTTTTCATGGCAATGAATACTAATGGAGGACTTGCCAATTCCTCGCGAAAGGCGATACCCGTGGAAAAAACATTTTTGCATTTGTTGGGATTCGAACTCGAACCTCTACCTCCACGGGTATCTTAATTTACGTGCACTATAAATTTCTTCATCTCGACGCCGCTAAGTTGGCACTAATCAGAGACTTCCCGAATAGTACACGCTTAACACCGGAACAAGAAAGTGCCGGCCCTAATAAAGATGTATGTATGTGTGAGAAGAGAACTTCATTAAAATTGAGCTTAATTGCTTCTTCTATCAAAAAATCTGATTCTCTTGTCGATTTTTGCTGTGAGATCATCCAAAATAAAAATGGTCACTCATTAACAATAGATTTTCAAAATTTAGTATCAAAATGATGTTCAATCATAACAAAGAGCACCAAAGTAACTTTGTTGATTACTTGTCAAAAAGACGAACAATGGCCGGAAATGGGGCTCTTTCCTTTTTCGAATAATTGTTCCTCTTCCTTGTTTTTGTTTTCTTTTCTCTTCTAATACAGCTGAATTGGCTTGTTTCACAAAAAGCTTCGTTAACAAAAGGCAAAAAAATAAACACATTCAAGCATAAACGCAAGACACGATTGGGTTCCTGTTTTTCAATATTTTTTTTTCTTTTCTTACTACAACTACAACTTCCTTGCCTTAAAATTTTTTCCAATTACAGAATGTGAATGCCAGAGTGGAGTGTTTTTTTTTTCGTTTTTCGTTTTGCTTTGCCCTAGTGTGTTGGAATCGGAATGAGTGTGGTATCGATTTAATTTTAGGTCAGCATTCGTACGTAACGTGTACGTATGCGAGTACGTATGTGCGGTCGACACTCCTCAGTATTATATACCCTCTTTGGCATTATTTTCGGATTGAGCTATCTCTGTTCAAAGTGTATGACTAGGATATAACGACTACTTTGCTGTGTAAAAATGATACATCGCTGAGGAGGATGAATTGGAAGGTGTATTGAGCTTGCTCGCACAGAGGATACGGTTTGCTGCTGCTGTTTTTATTTTTTCGGTTTTGTTTTTATTATTTGTCCTTGTCTGCTTTTGTCTTTGATTGATAGCATAGATTGAATAATTGATGGGTGGTAAAAATATACTGTGTCTGTATGTGCATGTAGATCTGTCAGACAGCTACAGTGGAAAGTGGCAACCGGTTGAAATCGTGTTTGACGCGACAAATATATTTGTGTCAAAGAGATTCCAGGCTATTGAAAGCAACAGAGGAATGCCATTGTTATGTCAAATAGGGGGAGAACATGAATGTCTAATTAAGTTTATTGGGGTGATGGGTTGTTTTGATTTGATTTATGAAAAATGAAAGCTTGGCTGGTAAAATTAGTATCTACCAGTGGCGTGGCGTCCATATAACACGATTCCTATCGTCTTACCTTTTAAAATGTGTCCCTTGTTCGTAGAAAAAACCAGCAACATAAGTCTGCAACAAGTCTACAAAGCAGTCAACAGCCTATCTTTGCCCATACATACAATGTTCTTCAAGCACTTTTAAATTTGCGAGATACACTCACAATACACAAAGCATACAGAAAACACAAAGCATTGAAAATCGCCGCGCAGAACGTATTCTGTGTTTGTCCCTGTCTTTCCTACGATATACTTCCACCCCGGTGCCTCCCTTTTCAATACACGTTCTCTTATTGAAAAAAGTAAGACGATAATTTTCGTCTTACTGCAATTTCTGCTTGGAAAAAATAATACAGTTTTCGCCTTAGAGTAATGTACGGCGAATTCGGTTTTGTTGTGCTGTTTTTTTTTTTTTGTTCTACTGATCATGTTTTGAATTATTTGCAAGTTTAAGTTTGTGTAGGAGCCATTCCATATGAAAACGGTCAATCCGAAATGTTGCTATACCTCCGATTTTGCTCAAACTTTGTAGAAATGTTCCTTTGCTATCGAAATACGAAATCATCAAAGGATTTTTTTTTTGTAATTTTCCTCTCCCCTCCAACCATACTCAAAGAACCGAACATAGCGATTTTATGGGCTTCAGACTTTGCACTCTTAAATTGTCTGTATTCAAGCGATTAGGACGATTAAGGTGTCATTTTAAAGCTGATAAAGCATTCTTTTCAAATCAATCAAAAGGTTTAAGATATTTGAATTGCTTTAGAAACCTGATCCTTTTGAAATCAACACATTTTATACACATTTTTGCCATTTTTGAAGTAGTCCTGTGCCTAAAATATCAATAGTAAGTCCCTTAAAATTTCCCTAATTAAACCTTACAATAATTACAAAATAAAAAATTCAAAGTTGATCAAAAAACAAATTTTTTTATGTGCCTTACAAACTTTGAGCTTTTGAAAAAAAGTCAATCTTTGGGAGCATTTTTGTGAATGTTGACTACCAGATATCAAAATGAAAGTAAGTAGAATTTAAAGGTCTATTCTTCAAATATAAGTCCTGAAAATTTCATTTTGTTATTCGCATGCACACTGGAGTTACAGATGATTAAAAACAAGCTTATTTCTAAGCTATGGAAAAAGCCAATCTTTGGGCACATTTTTGGGAATGTTGACTGCCAGATATCAATACGGGAGTGGGCAGGATTTAAAGGTCTATTCTTCAACTTTAAGTCTTAAAAAAGTCTTAAGTCTTCAAAATTTCATTTTGTTATTCGCATGTACACTGAAGCTACAGCTGATTAAAAACAAGCTTACAAAAAAAATTTAAAAATTTTTTGGATAGAACGATATTAAAAAAAGTCTTTGAAACTAAGAATTGTGTTTTATTAAAAGAATAAGCTTTTTTTTAATCAGGGAAACTTTTAGGGACTTACTATTATATCAATAATTTTAGGCACAGGACTACTTCAAAAATGGCAAAAATGTATATAAAATGTGTTGATCAGGTTTCTAAAGAAACTCAAATATCTTAAACCTTTTGATTGATTTGAAAAGAATGCTTTATCAGCTTTAAAATGACACCTTAATCGTCCTAATCGCTTGAATACAGACAATTTAAGAGTGCAAAGTCTGAAGCCCATAAAATCGCTATGTTCGGTTCTTTGAGTATGGTTGGAGGGGAGAGGAAAATTACAAAAAAAAAAATCCTTTGATGATTTCGTATTTCGATAGCAAAGGAACATTTCTACAAAGTTTGAGCAAAATCGGAGGTATAGTAACATTTCGGATTGACCGTTTTCATATGGAATGGCTCGTAGGTGATTCATTTTTCTCGACTTACCATTTGAAAATATCCACGCCACGCCACTGGTATCTACACTTAACTAATCAAATTGTGAAACGCGTTGCTTTGTTTGGTATTTTGAAATGTAAACTGGCTGATTAAATTAAAATGAGTCTAATGACCAGGAACCACCCCAAACGGCAGGACACTCAAAAACAGAACTGAAAAAGATAAAACAGAAAGTGAAGAATGTCGTTTTCGAGTTCATAAAGTACTTTATCCAATAATGAATGTAAAATACAGTCAATGAAGAGAATTGGCAATGTCTTTTGTGGTCATAATTTAATAGCCACATTCGAACGTGTCCTTTCCTTACTCGTATACAAAAGGGCTACTGCCCGACATCGAATCTCTTAAAAGAATATTCGATTCCATATCCAGCCCAGACCTATTTTCATCATAGAGTGCTAACGATGTCCTGTTCTTATGATGGCAAAAAGAGGCCTGCTTTGAAGAACAAAATAAGTGGTTTTTATATTCCACTCAGGAACATCATTATCTTAATGGTGAATTTTAATGCCAAGAACAGCAATGAAAACGAATGTTTCAGTCAGACACGTAATGACTTCACATTAGTCTGGGCTACCGCACAATTAGGTGGTAAGAGGCCTTTTTGATTCCTTTAATGTCAATGGCCTTGACATTGTTAGCAACGCATGGTCCAGCTCAGAATTAGCGGTAATGTAAGCGAAAGCAAAAAGTCAAGGACTATAAATTAAAATGAGATTATTGAATGAAAGTTGAAAATAATCACCAAAGGACATGTTTCTGTATACGTATTGTGAACGGAAATGTAAGTAAGTCTTTTTCTGCTGTGACAACAAAGTTTGAAGTAAAGGGATATAAGATGACGTGGGTCATATTTTTGACTTTGCTTACTTTCAAAAAGGGTGTGTTTATGAACAAAAATAGAAAATGGAATAGCAGGAGGTTTGGAATCTTCTCAATCGTTTTCATTTAAATGTTGTTTAGTCTCAAAAGACAAGGGTTCACCTGAACTTTTTTTTGACTTCATCAATCATAATTATCGATTTTGGGTGTTGCTTCTTTTGACATTAGAGAGAGACTTAGGTTGCCCGTCTGTCAGTACTCGGTGTTCTAGGTCAATGAAATCACGCAACTTGGGATGAAAACGGTTCAATCTCAGAATATTCGATTTTAATGAAAACTATGTATTTGACTTTTGAGACCAACAAAAAATAAAAACTTATTTCTTGCCTTATACGGTAATCAGTCCCATTGTTGGCTCCTTATTGAAGAAAGTGGCAATACAGAGCCTGGACAGTCTTGAGGTCAATTGGATTTCTCTCAACTATACCTTGGCTATGAATTGATAGAACCTATATATTTTTTTAAAATAAAAACGGCTTAGTGAGAAAGCTCTTTCCGTGGCACATGGTAGCGTAACTATATACTTTCGGGGGATTCGCTTACTTTTATCGGAAACGGATACCAATGAAAGAATAATAAGATAATTATAACATTCGAAGCCCAAACATCAACAGATAGACATAGCTACTGACTAAATGCCATAGGCCATTGTGTGTTGGCACCTGTTCTCCCAATAACTGGCGCTTTTTCCAGAATAATTGTTGGCCAAAATTGCGGTGGGCTCTCTTAAGCTGCCAATGATTGGATACTTTACCCAACACCCACCCTGAGAAGAAAAAGTTCAAAATTACATTAAACACTTGTATAGCTTGTATGGATTTTGTTGGGCGAATATAATTTTGTTCAGGCAATAAAAGCCGAGCACGTAAAATAGGCTTACCAGTTTTGGAGAACTCAAACGGAATTTTTCTTACATTAAAAATAATGGAAATTGTATAAATATTTTACAATGTTTTCATAAGATTTTTTTTTTTAACAATAAATGAAACTTATTTGGACAAAGTTCTGGTGATATTGCCATTAAATGTTTTATATCCATGTGAGCGAATTGCCTATCAACCAAGGAACTACAGTACGGACTCGATTAACGCAACTAATGGAAATTCGGGCAGTTGCATTAACCGAGGTTGTTGCACTTACTGGGTCATATTTTCTGTATGAATTTTTAGTAATAGAGGCGTTCAGACGATCCAATTTGTTTGTCAAGCATCAAGTTTGTCAAGCAAATTTGTTAGTGTGAACTCTCCATCAAGTGGCTTGTCAAATTTGTTGGATATATTTCAAAATTTTTTTCATCCCTAATAAGCGCTGCTCCTACTATGTCCTTCATGGTTAAAATTCAAATCAGAATGGAGTTTGACGATTTGTTTGATGAGTGTGAACACTATGGGTATTTTCCGTCAAACTTTTCATCCTACAAATTTGACAAACAAATTTGATAGTCTGAACGCCCCTAAACAATAACGATCGTAACCCACTCAAATAAACACAGATGCATTTTATGTTCTTTTATGCATGTTCTTGCAAGAAATATTGTTCAGACAAAGTAGCTGTAAAATAACAGTAGTAATAAAGAATCAAAAGAAGAACGTGAATATAAAAAACGGATAAATAAACACATGAAGTTGCACTTAACGAGGTAGCTTTATTGAAAAATCGAGGAGCGAACCGAGTCCGTACTGTAGTTACAATCAAAAGAACCTAAAAGATGAAATGCCTTAGTCCAGGCAAGTAGGAATGTCATAGCTACTCAGGCAATACCAATAAGGTAAAAGTAAAATTTTCCTTAGAGTCTAAGCCGAAACAAGAGTGTTTTTCTAGGGTTAGTTTATAAAATGGAAACACTGTTTCTAGTGATTCTTAGCTTGACAATTAGCGAATAGACTCACTTCAGAACAAAGCTTGAAAATTATTATTGCTAACTCTCCGACTTCTCTGATTTGCATGTGGGGTTCGCTACGTTGGCCTCAGAAAGCGTCAGCAAACCTACCAGTTCTGGATTGTTTCTTGTCTGATGCTATCCAAATGCAGATTTTGCTGGCAAAACCAGTTTGTAAGCTTTTCACTGCAAAACTTGATTTGTTCAGCCCGTCCTTAAAAAGGGCCAATCTTCCGCTTACAATTATCTCCAGTTGCACTAACACCCTTCTTTCCAAGGTCATGGAATCGTTGATAAACTTACTTTACTTACTTATAGGTGGGCATTACAGTTCGGGGTGAACCTGGGCCTCAACCAACATCCTTCTATAACGATTTCGATTTCGGGCGAGCTCTCTCCAGTTTCGCACTCCAAGTCGGTTGAGGTCTTCATCCACTTGATTGCGCCACCTAAGACGAGGTCTTCCCCTTCCGCGATTTCCCTGCAATGTGCTTTCGAACACCCGACGAGCCGGAGCGTTTGGGTCCATCCGCTCTACATGGCCCAACCATCGTAGCCTCGCGATGCGTACTCTTCTGGCTATGCCCATGTCGCGGTACAGCTCATACAGCTCGTTGTTGTATCTTCTTCTCCACACATTGTCTTCGCATACGGGACCAAAGATCATTCGGAGAATTTTTCTTTCGAAACGACCAAGAGTTCCCTCATCCGCTTTCGATAAGGTCCATGCTTCCGCGCCGTACAGCAGGACTGGGATGATTAAGGTCTTATACAAGGTTACATTGGTTTTTCTGGAGAGGGTTTTGTTTCTCAATTGCCTTCTTAACCCAAAGAAGCAACGGTTGGCAAGAGTTATTCTCCGTTTGATCTCCGCACTGATGTTGTTGTCCGTGTCTACAGCGGATCCTAGGTAGACGAAGTCCTGTACTATACCTCGAAGTTATGTCTGTCAATTGTGACGTTTTGTCCAATTCGTCGATGTTCTGTGTCCTTGTTTGATGACAGCATATACTTCGTTTTGCCCTCATTAACCATCAAACCCATTTTTACCGCTTCTGTTTCAATACTCGCAAAAGCACCTATGACATCACGCTTTTTTCTTCCCATTACGTCAATATCGTCTGCATAGGCGAGTAATTGTACAGACTTTTGAAAGATTGTTCCTCTGGTGTTGACGTTTGAGTTTCTTACAATCTGTTCAAGTATGATGTTGAAAAAATCGCATGACAGTTTGTCGCCTTGCCTAAAACCTTTTTCGACATCAAAGGTCTCGGTGAGTTCTTTTCCGACCTTGACGGAGCAGCGTGAATTTTCCAAAGTCATCCTGCATAGTCGTACGAGTTTTGCAGGGATGCCGAAACTAGACATGGCTCTGTACAGCTCGTCTCTGTAGATACTGTCATACGCGGCCTTGAAATCGATAAAAAGATGGTGAATATCGATATTATATTCTCGGGTTTTTTCCAAGATCTGCCGTAATGTGAAAATTTGGTCTATTGTGGACTTCTCTGGTCTAAAACCACATTGATAAGGACCTATCAAGTTGTTGACGTGGGGTTTCAGACGTTCACATATTACAGCAGACAAGATCTTATAAGCGACGTTAAGGAGGCTTATCCCTCTATAATTGGCGCAATTGTGAGGGTCTCCTTTCTTTAGGATCGGACATACGATACCGAGGTTCTATTCATCGGGCATGCTTTCTTCCGACCATATCATGCAGATCAGCTGGTGCATGCTCCCTTCCAACTGATCTCCAGTTGCCTTGAAAAGTTCGGCATCAAGGCCATCTGCACCTGCAGTCTTATTTGATTTAAGTTTGCATATGGCAAGCTTAACCTCTTCTAGGTCGGGAGGACGGCATTCTTGATCATCGTCCAAGCTGAATGGGGCAATCTGCCTGACAGCGGAATTTGTGTCCTCATCGCCGTTAAACAGTCTGCAGAAATGATCTTTCCAGATCCTCAGTAGCGACTGTGACTCAATAACTATTAGACCGGTTCAAAAAAAGTGACTTTTTTCTTTTTCTCGATGCACATCGATTTTTACCTTCGAGTAGGTGTAAAAACAAGCCTGTTAAGATTTGAGCTCGAAAAATTAATATTTAGAGGTCGCTCATCGCAGATTTCCATTTCCCATACAAATTGTATGGGAAAAAAAACATATAATTTTTGGAATTTTATATTTCGGTCTAGAAGCAAAGTGCCGAGATGAGCGATACATTTTCTTATAGAAAATTTGTTGTTCTACAAAAAAGGTTTTTTATGATTTTTCAACAAATTCACTCCTTCAAAAGTTATACAGGGTTAAAGTTTGAACAAATATTTTTTTTTTTTATATCTGACAAAATGTTAGAATGTATCACTTAAAATCATAAAATCATTCGCTTATGACACATATTTTTATAGAAAATTAATTGTTCTACAAAAAAGGTGTTTTATCATTTTTCGACAAATTCACTCCTTCAAAAGTTATTCAAGGTTAATTAAATAATTAATTAATTAATTAATTTTTTCAGAAATCAAGAAAAAACTTAAATTTACTCTAAATTAAATTTTAACCTTGAATAACTTTTGAAGGAGTGAATTTGTCGAAAAATGATAAAACACCTTTTTTGTAGAACAATTAATTTTCTATAAAAATATGTGTCATAAGCGAATGATTTTATGATTTTAAGTGATACATTCTAACATTTTGTCAGATATAAAGAAAAAAAAATATTTGTTCAAACTTTAACCCTGTATAACTTTTGAAGGAGTGAATTTGTTGAAAAATCATAAAAAACCTTTTTTGTGGAACAACAAATTTTCTATAAGAATATGTATCGCTCATCTCGGCACTTTGCTTCTAGACCGAAATATAAAATTCCAAAAATTATATGTTTTTTTTCCCATACAATTTGTATGGGAAATGGAAATCTGCGATGAGCGACCTCTAAATATTAATTTTTCGAGCTCAAATCTTAACAGGCTTGTTTTTACACCTACTCGAAGGTAAAAATCGATGTGCATCGAGAAAAAGAAAAAAGTCACTTTTTTTGAACCGGTCTAATAACAATGTTTCCCTGCTGATCTTTACAGGCTTGAGTTTGGGGTTTGCCACCCTGGCATGATCTTTTTACCTTTTGGTAAAACTTCCGAATCTCGTTCCTGTCATGGCACCTCTCAATTTCCTCAAACGAGCTCTTCTCATGCTGCTTCTTTTTCTTTTTGAGAAGTCGGTGTTCTTCCCTTCTTTTCTCCTTGTAGATCTCGTTATACTGATCGTAAGCAGCCCTTGTTCGTTGTTGCATCAGCATTTGACGTGCTTTTTGTTTGGCTGTATTCTTCATCCTGCATTCATCATCAAACCATGGGTTTCGTTTTGGTGGCCGAGTGAAACCCAGAACCTCAGAAGCAGCGGTTCTGATGGCTTCTTGGCATTGCTGCCACTGGTCTTCAATGCTTAATGCTGGCGGCATGGGATTCAAGGATAATTGAAGGGACACTCGATTGGAAAAGGCACTGGCAATCTCTTGCAATTGTAGCTTTCCGACGTCATATCTCTTCACAGCGTTAGTTCGTGCTGGTCGTGAACAAGATATCCTCATTCGTACCTTGGCTACAACAAGGTAGTGGTCCGAGTCAAAGTTGGCCCCTCGGAAAGTTCGGACATCTAACACACTGGAAGAGTGCCTTGCGTCGATCGCAACATGGTCAATTTGGTTGACGGTTAATTGATCTGGTGATCGCCATGTACCTTTATGAATTTTGAGATGCGGGAAGCGTGTACTACTTACAACAAGATTTAGCCCCGCAGCAAAATCGATTAGCCTCAGTCCGTTTTCGGAGGTTTTGTCATGGAGGCTATGCTTACCGATTGTGTTTCCAAAGATATCCTCCTTCCCTAGTTTTGCGTTAAAATCGCCAAGAACGATTTTCACGTCGTGTCTAGGGCACTGCTCATACGTTTCTTCGAGGAGCTCGTAGAAACAGTCTTTGGAATCGTCGTCTTTCTCTTCTGTGGGGGCGTGGGCGCATATAAGGCTAATGTTGGCGAATTAAGCCCTGATGCGGATGGTCATTATACGCTCTTTGACTGGATTTTGGCTAATCACCTTATCCCTGAGTCTTCCTCTAACGACAAATCCGCACCCAAATAAGCGCTGTTTCTGTTGTCTGTAGCAGTCGCCATAGTAGATGTCACAGTTTTTCATCTTCTTTATGCCCGGTCCACTCCATCGCACTTCTTGGATGGCGGTTATGTCTGCTTTGCAGCAGTCCAGGGCGTCCGCTAATTCTCCAGCTGCACGTAATCCATTAAGTGATCTAACGTTCCACCTGCAGATCCGGAGGTCATTGTCCTTTTTTCGTTTGCTTGGGTCGTCAACTTTGAAATCATTATCGTTATCCGAGGCTATTAGTTGTTTCGGAACTGTCCTTTTTTAACGTGGTTGGGTAGTTAACCCTACGCACAACCCCCAAACTGGAGGGCCAGGTCCTTTTGGATCCCTTCGGACACAAAGGGCTGGAATATCCAGAGTCAGTACCCTGCTGCAGGGGTGTGAGTGCTGCCGTTGGCTCACCAGGAGCTCGTCCGCCACCATCTCTACTTCAATACCCTGCCCTAGGATTGAAAGCCCCGGAAAGACCTTTAAACCAAATATGTTGGAGTAGCTCCTTCAGGGGTTTCTGCTTTTATGGCTGCTGAAGTCCATCGTTGATTCTGTCCTTCGAATTCATCCGCTGGAACATTTACACGAAAGCTCTCGTAGACCACTGAGATTCGTGCAGTCAGTCATTGTTCGCAGAGTAATTATAGTGTTGATCGATCACAATTCTTTTGTTCCGGATTCCCTTGTCAACACTCGCACTTACTAGTTTAGCAGGTCAGCTCTGGACGGTTGATAAACTATCAACGTTGAAATATCTCGAAGAACTAAAGTTTTTCAATGACCGACAGTACGGCTTTTGTAGCAAAAGGTAAAGTGTTGATTTGATGGCATATCTCACCGAAAAGTGGAACCAATCTTTACACTGTTTCGAAGAAAGTAGCATTACTATGCTTGACATTTTATAAGGCATTTATTAAAAGAATCTGGCATCTCTTATCGAAAATGCGTGCTTTTGGTATCGATGAGTCTCTTTTTCGTAGGATTAGAAACTATCTTTCCGAGCGGTTAATGAAAGTTTTGTTGGATGCTTTCAAGTCTGATACCTAGTTTACAAATGGTGGTGTGCCTTAGGGCTCCGTTCTGTCTCCGACTCTCTTCCTTATTTTATATAAACGATCTCTTGTCTGAAACTTCTTCGGATGTGGAACTGGAACGGCTGTATGTATCATACACATTAAATTCTGACCTTGACAGCATTGTTGAATGGGGTAGTAGAATTCGATGCTATTGAAACACAATGTTGTAATTTGTCCCCCACTGTCATTATCTATAAATGGTATGTACCTCTGTATCCAAGAAACTGAAAGGCTGTCAGTACCTATTTGGTATGTGTGTAAACGATTATCTTCTTTGGAATGATCACAAAAAATGATGCTAAGTGCTTAGGTTTACGAATTACGTCAATTAATTCTGTTTTTTTTTTCACTGTCTCCGTAAAGAATTCTGTCAGCAGGAGATGATGTGGCTAGGCGACATATTCATCCAGTTGTACTATGCAGACTTTCATTGTGAGACCTTGATACCAGTGCTATCTGCCTTAAGCATTTCAGGAAGGAGCAATATTGAACTCAGATATATTAGCGAGTGTTACCTCTGGGGATTGATTCCGATGTAGCAACTGAATCAAAGGAAGTAGAAGGAAATGATGCAAGAACTGAACTCGGCTCTTGAAAACTAATGTCTAAAGCGCTGATGTCTAGGCTTGCATTTATTGCATCCCTCAAAGTTTGACTCGAATTCATCAAACAATGATCAAGCAAGAGTTCATTCTTCAGAGCAATAAAATCTGTATCGTCAACATTGTCGTCATAGTCAAAATCATCTCCAGTATCAGTGTTTTCATAGCTTGAAACTGCATTCAGTACATCAGCTATTTCGTCAGCTGTCATCTTCGCAGGTCCCTCAAAGATCTTCTTAACATTGGTACTTAGCATAAGCACTGAATCAGATATATGTATGTATATGCCTTTTTTTTCACAAATGAGAATCGTGTTTGTTAGAGAAGGTAGAGGCAGTCGTAGGCATTAGAGGGTCTTAAACATTTCAGGTAAGAAAGTAGATAATAATCAGACTCCAATTTAGGTTTTTCTCTGTGAGAGATGAATACATGAAATCACCGAAAAACTCAGTAGTGAATGCACCACTAGCAAGTTGACAACAACGAAATAGTTAGGGATGCTCGTGGAAAAAAAACATCGATGTTTTAATCTTTATCCTTGCGAATAAAAAAAAAACCGAACGCCAACTTACGTTGGCCCAACTGTTCGTACCGTTAAATAAAATAAGTTAAATATCTTTAATAATTAAGTGCTTTAATCGATTAATCAGTTCCGCTAATCCACTAAGACTATCTGTCCCAATCTACCAGAGGTCCCACGCCGCTTCGCTCGATATACCTTGTCGTCAATTTCGTGTCTAAGCGTGCAAGCAATATGATCTGCTCACAAACACGCATATTGTCTGCCTATGCATTTTCCCATACACTCCCGTTGCGATGACCCACGATGAGTCGAGGTCAGCTCAAAGCTCGTGCATTGGATCGTGTTAACTACGAAATGTGTGTTTTTTGTTTCTAGCGATTAATTTTCCTCGCTTTTCTTTTTTGGAAACATAGGGTAAACCGTCCTATTGTGCCAATCATTGGATTGGCTAGTGCCAATGATTGAAAAATTGTGCCAATCATTGGGTATGTAGACATTGATGAACTTTTTATTCATTAATTAATCTTTTATTGTATGAATTAAGCTTCCGTTTACTTTAATAAAGAAAAAAATATATCAAAAAATTAAAAATCAAAAAAATGTGGACTGTTTTCTGTTATTTGGAATTATTATGGCCCAAAAAAGTTGAGATTTCGCTCAAGGTGCCAATGATTGGGTGGTTCACCCTATAAGAACTAGCAAACCAAAAAAAAATTACAATATAAAATGAAACATAAGTATCACAATTACATTCGAAAATTAACAGCTAATGCTAATTGTTGTTCTGTTTTTGCCTTGCGCTTGCGACACTTACGTTATAGGTTAAGGTTACATCTTCTGCTTCTACTTCTGTTCTATATAACTTGACATTATGACAGCGTACGCGTCGCGTGTGCAGCTGCACATCGTGTAGTGTGTCTCTGGATATATAAAGCCGTATTTATTAGATTTCGCTAAAACACACTTAAAAACACATAATAGTTACGCAGTGAAAAAGAACTTACTAGAACTTTAATCAGTGAATAAAAAATCCTTATTTACTATCCTTTTTTTCACCCATTGAAGTTACTCATACCTTATGTCAAAATTTTAAAGAAACTGTCTAATTTTGTCTTCTCAATGGTTGAAACTGACAATAGAAATTTGTTATTGTTTATATTTTCGGGTCTGATTTTCCAAAACAGCAAATAAAGCTTGGAAAAATGAAACAACTAAAAAAAAACGGACACGGAGTGACAACTGGGATTCCTCAGATAAGTTATGTATGATGCATTTGCAATAGCTAGTTTTGCGATTACCTACTTTTTTGTCCTGACTTGCTTCTAGGAACGAAAAGCAGACATTTCATAAATTATGTATAAAATTAATGTTATTTGAGTACATTTCCATTTTATTTATTTCTAAAATTCTCAAAGTTGTAAATGAACCACTGAATACCAACTAAATACTCATAATCAAATGACATTTATGCGCTTAAACAAGCTTAAAACACGTATATCGGCGTTTAAGCTATTCAGCCCTTATTCACTGACGAAAAATGATTATAAATACGAATTTTGTTCTAATCAATGAATAAGAGTATTTTAAAGTTTCACGGAGTTTATAATGCGATAGTGAACACGGCTGATAAAGTAAAGGAGAAGAGAGCATAATATGGTTGACATGAATTAAACAGAAACTGAACACTGAAACCGATTCGGTTAGGTACTGTGACTGTGACTGTGAGTTGTGACTTGTGAGTGAGTATTGGTACGATGCTTGCTTTACTCAATATGGATCGAATGAAATATATCATCCTACTGACACATAAATTGAAAAAGAAGAGAGCATGTGAAATAAGTTTAACTGTAGATTTGGCACTTTGAGTGAGCCTTTTCAATGCTTGCTTCAGTCGATGCATCGAATAAAAAAACATCGATGTATCGGTAAACATCGAAAGGGTGCGAAACATCGGATTTATTCGATACATCGTATAGTAAACATTGATGTTTTCGATGTATCGATGTTTTTTGAGCAACCCTAGAAATAGTGCAATTCATAATGCCGTATGAGTTCTACCCCACAGTACTTCAAACAATCTGATACCTGGGACCGAATTGTCGCACACGTTATCAGGTAATACGTGAAAAAAATTTGGGTGTTTGGCATTGCAACTCACGTTTCCAAGCAATTTAAATCCATCTCTTACAATTAATTAAAAGCAATTTGACTACCTTCACTAAATAGATCGACAGCCGACAGGCATTGTGTAATTTAGGGTGAACTTGGAAAGACCATTGCCACTCACTCACTTGTTCACTGATGTGGTAATTCGGCCCTTGCTCTTCTACTGAAATGTTTGATTTTTAAATTTATTGAGTCACAGAATTTTCTAAAATTACTAAAATTCACCAAAAACGAAGTGAAGCTTAAAGTTATCTATAAAAAGCTTTTCCTTTTCGAGTAATGACATAGAAAAACAGGCTGACATGACACCCAGCTAGTTCCTCGCGAAAGCCGCTACCTGTGAGAAAACTATTTCATATCTCATGTGATTTGAACCTACATACATAGAAATCTACATGACATTCTGAAATAAACGGATACAAACATACGGTTAGATGCTATTCTCATCAGCCATTATAAAATTAACACGCTGCTTGTAAGATTTTCATTCAACTGGGTTTAACCGTTAAATGAATAATAACTGGGTTTAACCGTTAAATGAATAACATAGGGTAAAGTTGGGGATATGGCACTCATTTTTGTTTTTTGCTATAACTTTTCAGCTAATCCAAAATCCATATGACAAACTTCCTTTCTGAACAAAACGAATCCGGCTGCCAACCTTCCAAATGGATCCATTGAAAGCTTACGTCGGCGTCGCGTCGGACTGAATAATCTTTTGTGGGAGACATTGAAAGAGTGTCGCCATGTTATCCGACTTTACACTAATATCAAATATAACACATCTTTGTGGCCACGAATCCTTTGAAAAGAGGTGATTAAAAGTGCCGACGAAAAGCTTTTTCGTTATTCGTCGTATTCACAAATAAAAAATATAAACATTTGGTAAAATACTTGCATCTGATAAGAAAAAGAAGTAATGAAATGCTTTGAATTTCCTTCCCTTTTTAATGCTTATTAATTTTTTATTTTAGTATATTCCAAGTGTGTGAGATGGTGGTACCCGTGGCGTGAAATTTAGCATGTCTGTTAATCTAGTTAAAAATGATTTTTCCATGGGTATCGCCTTTCGCGAAGAATTGGTAAGTCCTCTGTTAGTAAATTCATTGCAATGAATAGCGCTTTCTTGATTAACCGTTCAGAACCGGCAGAAAATTGTTGATCCCTCCATTCCCTCACAAAGCATGGTTGTGAGAAATGAGTTAGACCCTGGGGCTCCTCGCTCTGTTGCGCAACTTTATTTATTTTAATTTATGTTTTAAGTATGTGAGATGACATATATTATGGCTTACGTTATCTTAGCCTGATGTCCTGATGTGTGTAAATGGAAACCATAAACAATTCAAACGGCAACGCTCCCCAGTTGAAATGCCCACATCGAACTATTACCCTACCATCGCAAGTAGCATTAAAATGAGAAAAGGTAACTCCACAAAAAATAAGTCGTCTGATTCTTTTTGGCTACAAAACAGAAAACCAAAAGCCCTGATCTCACACCCTCATAATATCTTAAATACCAAAAAAGTTTTGTCAGCAAATAGACCAAGCCACTTCAGGGAATAGATTCTTTTTTTCTGAAACGTATGTGCAAAAATTTATTTGAGTGTAAAATGAAGTCCCAAACAGGTAAAAGCTAACAAAGAGAGATTTACCAGTAATAGGAGCCCGCAAAATATTTTATCAACTTAAATTTATCTGTTGCTTCAAGTTTCTAACGATTTCCGAAGCTACTTCTAACTCGAATCCCCAATGTAAACAACAAATATTTGGGCTACTCTCCTCCTTGATGCCGGTCTTCGCCATCAATAAGCTTTCTCCTTCCCCGGAAACTGTTTTATATGGAAAACAATAACATCCACTTTCAGTGTTATTATTTGTCAGTTTCTTTTTTATCAGATTCCCTTAGGACTAATTTTAGCGTCCCACGCCCATCGCCACCACAAATTCCCTAAATCAAGTCACTTGCACTTCAATTTCCATTTCACATCTTTCAGAAAAACAAGAAAAAAAAACAAAAAAAGACGAAGAAGATAATCTCAAAGCCACACAACAATTCAGCCATAAACCTCAAATAGAAATAGAGATTCAAATAAATCTTATACCCTCCTCCTCTGAAGGCTATGTTTCTTTTGTGCAAATATTTGTTAATATATATATGTATAGGTATATATATAAATTTCTGGCCTGTATTTGAAGGTTGAAGCTGTTGTTCTTTGACGGCATCGTCGACAACGTCGTCGTCGCAATTTCGTTTACAAAGGTAAAAAACTGGCAAGGGGGACAGTATCACATCACAAATTAAGGTAGTAAAATACAAAGCCTGAACAAACAAACGCAGCGTAATAGGAAGAGGTGAATGAATTCACAACCAAGAACCAACCTCTAATTCAAACACAAAAAAATAAAAAAAAAACCTTAGACAATAGCGATGATGGTGCGAAAACGCTGGGAGAGGTACAACGAGCAAAAATGGTACAAAAACAAACAGAAAGTGGGTTAATGTTCATCCTTCGCAGTGAAAGCCCACAAAGCACAAAGGACGGAGGGTCGCAAAATATAGTGGCTTCGAAATTTACCCACGTATTCTTCTCGAGTCCTACTTGCGGTTTATACGTCGCCGTCGGTAGGTTTACGTGAAGGTTTGTTGTCAGTTTGGCTGGCATGACATAGGTAGGTAGGCTCGACGAGTTTTGTTGAGGAAAAATCATGAAAGTCGTCCAAATTCTACCTCACTGATGAAGTGTGCCTTATTTTTCAGGTGACAACATTTATCCCTTATTCAAACACGTACACGGATTTTTGACAGAAACGAACCAGTGAGTGAGGGATGGTTTGGATTTCACTGGACGAATGGTTTTTGGTTTATCTTCATTACAAGTTCATTCTGAGCTCCTGAGTATTATAAGAGCAAAGTAAAAGAGAGAACAGTTGACTCTTGCCTCTTATACCAATACCAATGAGAAGAGTGACTTTATGAGTGAGCTTTGGCTATTCAATGATAAGGTAGTTTGAAAGCAACTCAAAATATAGGACGATAAGGTACTGACTACTGAGTTTTTTGTGTTTGACTTGTTTTTGTTTTGTTTTCGGAAGTGCAATTAATTTCAGTGATCAATTTCACTGGTCAAATTTGAATGAGGTCAATCAGAAACTTCAAGTCACACTTTTAACCAACACTTAAACTAAGCAGCCAAAGAGAAGGGAGCTTTAAGAAAGCTATAGAGTTTGAAAAGGACTATTTTAAAAATATTAATTATATCGCGGGTATAGTGGTGTCCGTCGTGGTGTAATGGTTAGCATGTCTGCTTTGTGCGTGGGAGTGTGAAGCTATAGTACCAGTCCAGAAATATCAAATTGTTTTTCCACGGGTATCGCCTTTAGCTAGGAATCTTTCGAGAGTAATTCCACTGCCATGAAAAGTACTTTTAAACTTAGTAGTTTGAAATCAGTTTTGGTCCTCAAAATATGTTTGACCACGGGGTTTCTCAAGCTTCTTGGTTAGTCCTATTTAGTTAGCCCAGGGTCGGCAATATTTTGTAGGCCCCCTGAATTCCTCCAAAGGAAGGTTGAGAGAATCGTATAAGTCTCTGAGGCTTGTCAATCCATGTTATTCCCCACTATTTATTTTTTTATTTGCATATAAGTACATCGCATTTCAACATAATTAAGTTAAACAAGGCAAAATTAGCTCTTGTCCAACTTAGTAACTAGACTAATCCCTTTTGAAAAGCAGTGGTCCCCGCCACAATTCGAACAGCAACTTTGAGGATCTCTCAAGTGTCTTATAGTTTAAATCGCATCTTATAGACATACTGTCCAATACGAAGTTTCCAAATTCAAACTGCGTCGATAAATCTACGGTTAACTTTCTTTCCGTTCAGAACTGGTTTATTCTGGAACAGGAAACAACTGTACTCATCAGACTATATTGCCAGTCCACTACCAGGGTAGCAGCCTTCCCTTTTCTGTGGTGCAGATTGAAATAAGGTGATTGTAATTTCGTAAATAACCTAAAGGTGAAACAGTAAGAAAATCAGATGCCGAGAGCGGGATTCGAACCCACGGCTACCTACTGAGCACTCTACCACTGCACCACGGTCGCACGAAAATGTAAGACCTCTCTAAATGCCAGCAAATGCGGAAACGAGATCGCCGATGAACTTACAAGCAAATGATATCAGACAGCCTTATGAGGACCTGAACCAGCGCTTGGTCTACCGTGGTCCTCAGTGAGGCCGTTCACTAACGATTGGATGCGTCAAAAGGACAACTTTTGATAATATGCCTTCGTTGGATGCCGACAGGTTAAACGTAATATAACAAACTTTTAAAGAAAACTACATGGTTTTTGATAAGCCTTAGAAGAAAAGACTGTAAAAAGCTTGTTGATATTGCCACGGAGAACTACTCTTCGTTTTTTTTTTAGCTTTTCTCCCTTTGTGAGGAATTGGAAAGTGCTCCGATAGATAAATTCCTTGACTTTCAAGCGCTTTCTCGATTAGCAATTCGGAATCAGCAGAAAGTTGTATTTCCCCTTGATTCCCTCACAAAGGCAATGGTTGTGAGAATAGCTCTATTTATTTATTCTAACTACTCTTTTTCCAAATACATCAATGTGCTGGATGAATGTGACACTACACTCTGTGAATCCTGTTTAGAGGAGGACAACACCGAGGAGCACTCCTCCTCAGCTATCCTAAATTTTCTTGAATTAAGTAACCGACACTCTGTGCAAACACTATGAGAGCTGGTAATCTAGGCATCTCATCAAGACAACGTCTTCTGGGTGGTTTTCTAGGAAAAATAAAATAATTAAAAAATAAATAAGGTCGCGCAACAGAGCGAGGAGCCCCAGAGCCTATGGCATTTCTCACAACCATGCCTTGTTAGGGCATGGAGGGGAACTATACAATTTTCTGCTGGTTCCGAACGGCTAATCGAGAAAGCGCTCTTCAACGCCTTAAAAACGGTTGCCATCGGGTATTTTAGTATCATAGGCCTGAGTGTTCCAGTAAGTATGCCAAAAGCATCTAAAACAAAAAGAAAATATATGTAGCGCGCAATTTTGACCCGGCAGGAGTGAAATTTCACTTATTATACCCCGTTTTCTTGCAAACTGAATCTCATCTTTGCACTTTGTTATTTTGTTTTTGTGTTGCTTTTCCGTTTTATCGAATTTTCAAATCACGTGATGCTAAAGAGGATTCAATTCAATATTACAACTCGATTGCTTTACACAAAACATTTTGTTATTCAGGCACAAACACGTGAATCACACGCAGGCTGTTTGGTATCTTCTTATAAGCCAGACACAGCGTTCGTTTGAGAGGGAAAGTATTGGCACACAAGACGCATACATTTAGACAAAGCCTAGTAGATGACTGTGGGGACGCTATGAAGAATCGCACATTAAGGATATTAAAGAATAAGTAATATGTTATGTTATCCTACTCGTTCTCCCGCCGACTTAATCCTTGACATTAATTTGTTTGTTTCTTTATCGTGTCGCATTTTCGTTTCATCGAGTTTCAAATCATAATGATATTTAAGCAGCTTAACTTCAAAAAAACTTAGTTTATTTTAGAAGATACCAAACAGCCTGCGTGTGATTCACGTGTTTGTGCCTGAATAACAAAATGTTTTGTGTAAAGCAATCGAGTTGTAATATTGAATTGAATCCTCTTTAGCATCACGTGATTTGAAAATACAACGGCTTCGAGTCTTACTGGTTCTAAGAAAACAAGTTCACTTTGCACGCATTTCATATCAAGCTTCTTCACTAGGACGAATGTGCTTCTTTACCAATTTATTTATAAATTTATTTTTAAATGCTGGACTATGTTTACACAGAATGTAAGCATAGGGTCATAGTTCTATTGGTTCTAAAGCTTGTTACATTTTGTCTTGTAGTCAAACTCGAACCCCAAGCCCCTCTGTACACTTTTTGATAATTGCAAGTGATTACTTTAATTGAAAGCTGTTCTTAAAACTTGCTATTTAATTTACAAACTTTTGAAACTTTATTGATTTGCTGTGCAAATAAATAAATATTGTACCCCATGTTTCATTTTAAAAATCATGATGAGCGTCGATAAAATCCGCAGTACTGTTTCTGGAGTACACATAATTTCTAACTTTTTTTCAATGGTTTTGTGTCAAAAAAAAAATCCAATTCATTTAAATCGTTCACAACTAACATTACGATGATGGAGAAGCTCAAAAGAGCAGTTATCGTTTATACTATCCAGCTGGTTATTCCATTCGACCATCGTGTACTTCAAACTTGAAATAGCTGAAATGGATTGACGGACTTACAATTCACATAATTGATTCGATTGCGATTCCAGTTCTTCCAAAAGTCCATCATCACCCAAAAAAAGAGATTGCTTGTTACTCAGTGGTGGATTTAATATGCTTTTTTTTCAATTCGTAAAACAGAAAAATTCGAAAATTGAGGGCAATTTTGATATTGTTTTAAAAAATTGTTTTTGGGGGAAGAATCAACCTCACGAAAAAAATACTCTTAATAAAGTCTTGACCTTCAGCCTGTCAGTGCATGAGCAACTTACACTAAATTTTCTTTATTGTTTTATCGTCTTTCTTACTTTTTTATCTTCATGTAAGTTAAAGCTTATTGAAGCGTGGTAGGTAAAGCTCTTTTATCATTGAGAAAAAATATGATATCTTAGCAGGTTGTTACGTAGCTTTTTATATAAAAACAGGATACCATCGAATATCTTTGAATCTGATAGCTCATTGCTACTAATTACTGCTAAGAAAAATGTTAAAGTAACCTTAACTTTCTTCTATGCACAGTGCCAGAGGACATACTTCATGTTAGTAGCGTAAAAAGAGCACATATACCTACCAATCACTTATAAACTCTTGCTTTAGAGATATCTAAAAAGAAAACTACCTGCTACGTAGATCGATCTACGAGTATGTTCCTATTCAAAGTGCATTATGTCCTAACTAATTCCTAATACTCTAAGTTTCCAATTGTCTTGTATATCACATCAGCACCAATGATATTATTTGAGGACATTGTCCTGTACATACAAAAAGATGTACTGCAAAACTTGACTCTCGTTGAGACTGGTGTTTTTCATGGATGCCGTCCTGAGCATAGGCAATCTTTACATCGAAATGTTATTTATTGTACGAGTAATGACCCTAATTTTCCCATATAAACATCTTAATGGTTTCTCTCTCTTACTCATTGTAAGCTCTAATTGGTTCAACTTCTTGGAAGAGTAAATAACAATAAACTTTGATTTATTTAAAGGACACTACGTCTAAAAGATATTGAAGTATGGATGTTGGGTATGGTGAGGAATGGGACGGGTATGTCATCGTACGTACGTGGCCTCCTTTAAATACTTTTCCCTTTATTACTTACCACTTAAAATTTTATCGGTTCTTAAGAATTACCAAAACATAAAAATACAATGTTGTGTTGCTTAAGCTTTACACACTGTCTCGTTGCTTTAGCAATATTGACGGAGGTAGCACTTTTCCGAATGGGGATTTAATATCTAAAGTAGTAGAATCGAAGCTTCTACGAAGTAAGTGAAACTATCGGTTTCAAGGTTAATATCTACTTACTACCTAAGTCAATTACAAGTGACTCCCTTTTTAGCCAGTGTAACAGGTGACGCTATTAAGTGAAGTTCATCGTGCTCAAAAAAAATGAGCAATGAACCAAATATGACAATGAACTTTTCTTTTATTCAATGTGGGATACATGAAACAAGGACCGTTTTCTGGATGAAAAAAAAACCTATACAGAGTGTTCTACTATGGCACGGATCAAGGTAAGAACAGAAACGCTTTCATCGTTGTGGAAGAACTTATTGGCAGCATAGTGGTGACTAATTCGAGGTGTAATGACATGATGACATTGATGTTTCTTAATTGGTGGTGGACGTAAGGTGTGGAATATTGTCGGCGATGCACATGCTCACATGGGCAGTTTTTTCAAAGTTTTGTAAAATTTTTCACAACCAATTTAAGGATAATCCGAAATAAAAGTTTTTTTTATGGTGGAACTTTCGGAGAACTTTGGGAAAACTAACGAAGACTGAAAACCCACCAAGCGGTATAGTCATGTACCCTCTTTGTGAAGAATTCACATAAATTTATGGAAGTCAAACTTTTTTATCTCATGCTCATAAAACAGTGCCGAATCAAGAAGAATGATTTTGACTTAGTTAATACAAAGCAATTAATTTTGAATCTGCAGAGCCATTATATCTGTTTCAACTCATCAGCACCCTCCTAAACGAAGAGAGCACAGTATCAAATATTTTTTGTTTCGCTCTGTTACTGCAATCAATCAGATGTTGTTGTACCCTTCTAAGACGCTATTTTTGATTGATTTTTACTGAATCATTTATAACATTGCCCCTCGACAACTTTTGAGGTTGTCTCCCTCTTGTGCCAATTGCAAAGGTGAAACATTATTGATTGTCAGCTAGCGCAGTGCATAATGTTTACACACAGAGCGATGCTCCAAGAAGTTCAAGACAGGATACGCTTGGTGACCCAATTGCAGAGCATAACACATGTTGGAGAAATGTCTGCTGCGACTACTGATGCAAATCAAGCTGTCGATGGGCTTATATAGAAAACAAATTAAATTTGGGGAAACCAATATTAAAATAACCGCACAGAAAAAGAGAAATTTTCATTAGATTCGTTCGTAGGCTCATTAACTGTGCACAGACACACCTAATTTTGTTTGAAGACAAAATTCTTCACAGTATTGTGATGGCCTTTACTTCGATGGCACATTCCAGAAGCTGACCCCAACTAAATACAAGCAAATATCCGACATCACAGACGAAGAAGTTAGTCAGACCGATAAGAAATTTGAAAAGGCAAATGAGCTGGGCAAGACAGTAGGTGTATACCAAGGCCCAAGGAACAAACAACCTCCTTAAGACTTTTATTCAAAAAACTATTCCACCTAAAATCCTCTTGTTCAGCTCTTTTTTAGTGGTTTCTGTTTTAGGTCCAAGTAAAAACTCTTCAGGATATCTTGAACAATTCCTTTGCAAGCGTTTTACATACCAAAGCTTATCCGAAATCTTATTTAAAATTTCCTAAACTAGCATTTGCTTAGAGTTCGTTGAAAATCTTTCAACTCACTCTTTAAAAGAAATTTTAAAGTGATTTCGAAGATACTTTTTTACGAAGTTATATTTTGTTTGGCTATCAAAAACTCAGCTCCTGTTACTTTAAAGTTCTTTTCCGTCATCCTTCACTTATGTTAATTAAAGAACTACAAAAAACAAAAGAAAATTAATTCCAGCCGTTGTGGATTTCAATGCTACTGAAAGATGTCTCAAATGTTCAGCTCAAAGCTTTAAAACAGCAAAAACGATGCTACAATTTTTCTAAGCCTAGGTATACGCTCCAAAGCGAACAGACCAGAGTTTCCGAGATATACGTTGATCATTGTAAGCCTACATTACAAATTATCAACTATGTAGTTGGCGAAAATAGATCGCACATAATATTTTCTTCTGTAATTTCTAGTGAATTCCATTCCACAAATACAATTGGTATTTGTGTAAAAGATAAAGTAACATATTCTTCCCTTTTCTAAAACTATTATTTCCTATTAAGTCTATATTTGTCACTCGATTAGAAACATCTTTAAAATCTTCTATGGACATCTACTAAAGATCACAGGAAGAGTATTTTAATAATTTTTCAGTTCATACTGTTGGCTTTTCCACTTTGGTCCCTTTTGGGCCTTATCGACCTCTTTGCGAATGCTCAAAGCTTAAAAACAGTTATAAAATTAAGTAAAGGACACCAAAGTATATCGATTATTCTTTGCTTCTTGCAAATGAGCACCATTGTGTACAGGTAAAAATTTTAGAAGGAAGCGGGTACCGCATTGATTCAAAAGTGACTGAATACTTCAGTTGCCAATTTTCAGATTCAGTATTTTTTTGTATTTACTTCACTTGTGTGAAAGTTTAAACATCTGGAATAAAAACTATCAACAGTAAGGCAACTGGTTATTACGAAATTTCTCATCAGACAAACCTAAGGTGTATGAGGATGCTGGAAGATTACGCCTTCTTCCTTGATCGAAAAATACCTCCTTCTACTGTGAAGATTTTACAGAGCAGTTGAACTCCTATAAAGTTCACAAATGGTGAACAATGTACAAGGAGAATTCTTCGTATGACAGTAGGAGTAGCAAAGCCTGATTTTCTTAGAAGTCCCCAGACCCAAAGGAGCTTTATCGTTAAAAGTAACATAGTTCAAAAAAATAAACCGCCTATCCAGTTGGTGTTGCAATGTTTAAATGAGAAATCCCCAGATTCACATCAAAAGTCATATAATAAAACTCTAAAGAGAATACAAATCTTCAACTTACCCCAGGTACCAGTCAAGCAACGACAATCCACATTAACAAGAGTTTAATGCCGCCATTGAATACAAATGCTGATAAATAAATAAATAAATAGGGTGGCGCAACAGAGCGAGTAGCCCCAGGGCTTAGCGCATTTCTCACAACCATGCTTTGCCAGGGAATGAAGGGACCTACAATTTTCTGCCGGTTCCGAACGGCTAATCGAGAAAGCGCTTTTCATGGCAATGAATACTAACGGAGGACTTGTCAATCCCTCGCGAAAGGCGATACCTGTGGAAAAAACATGTTTGCCTCTGTTGGGATTCGAACTCGAACCTCTGGATTAACAGGCGGACATGCTATCCATCACACCACGGGTACTACTAATACAAATGCTGATGCCATCCTATATTTCTCATCCACTGCCAAAAGACTCTCATGCACAAGATGCAGATAACTCTATTAAGCATTCAGCGAAAAATGAGAAGTGCATAGAACGTTAGCAATAGAAAGCTCTATGAAGAAGCAAGGGTCATCCCCATAGACAAATTCATGTTGCAATCTGGAAGACGCCTACTGAAAAACCTGGCCAACCTCCGAACCTCTTTGTAAGAAGGATAGCAGAAGAAGACCGACACCCGGACCCGAGATACATCGATGCGATGACACTAATGGAAGACGACATATTCAACAACGATGAGGCAAAAGCCTTCTACGCTGAGGCAGCGTCAACTAACCACCGCACCGTGGCTATAGCTGTTCCATCACCACATCACCCCCCCTCCCCCTCCTAGACCTCCGTCCTCCCCCATCCTTAACCGCAACTAACTCCTAGGACTACAGGAACTGAACACTCCTACAGTTATGAAATACTAACAATCTATTATATTAATCATTAACTCAAGTTTTATTCATAATCCAAATATCTGACAATGTATATTGTTAGGCCCCTTATGTGCCAACACAGCAAAAATTTACCATTATATATGTAATTAAGTAACGTACAGTTAAGTATCAATTGTAAATATCCTTATGTTCAAGAAAAATCGTTAATCGTTAATCGAGAAGTGCATAGTCAACAATTTAAAATACAGGCTACTCCCATGAAAGAAAAACCAAGGGTATGCAGTGTGCCTAAAGATCAGCAGTTATGATCTAAGTCTCATTGAAGTACGAAACATAAGGCATTCTATTAGCTTCTTAACGACTTTTGGGTAATTTCTTGCATGTTTTTACTGTCGATTTGACAGCGACTGAGCTGCGCATTGTTAGCGGTCGAGCTATTCAAGTCTTTATTTGATGGTGGGCCTTGTGCCTACCAGCGCTTGATTGTGTATTTTGTAGCGATGAAACTACTGATCATTGCATTGAAGTCATAAGCATAAAATTATTTAGAACCAATAAATATTATATTACATTGCACAAGCTTAAAACCAACACCTTTACAGACCTTTACAGCCAAAGTTTCAAGACTTTTTCGTCGATCCTGGACCCAACGAGCATATCCCAGCTCAAGAAAAGGATATTGCAAAAGATTCCTACTTTATCGAGAACAGGAAAGAAAAAGGTAGGCCAAAGTTATCTCCAGTAAAAAGTTGACCTCAGGAATGAAATAATACTTAGCCAAAAAGCAAATCGTGGCGTTCTAGAGGTTAAGCGGCTTACACCACAGGCGTATCACTAGTGTGCAACAGAAAAGAGGGAGAACTGTGACAAATTGATCATAGAAAAAAAGGAGGAACTGTTACCCAGTTTTTAGTTTTCAAGCAAAGTTATAAGAAATTCGTTGACATATATGTACCCGGACGTTTTTGTAATGAAATCAGCCAGAAACAAAATTTAAAGACCATTACTCAAAAATGCATCTGCCATCTGCTATTTGTTTTGGGCGTGGAAAGATAAAAGATTTAATTAAATTGTATCACACTTTCTCAATATGAAGGTTAATTAACAACACAAACTTGATTTTTGGAAGCAACAGGGCACACTGACGGCAAGCTTGTTTTACATGCAACCGACCCTAAAACTAACTTTTCTATTTACCAACTTAAATTACATAAGCATAAATCACGAACCAAACCCAAGCAACTCGAAACGTTTGGTAAGGGAAAACTAGCAAATGTTTTAACCAACCGTAAAAATACTTTGGGAGGACACCAGACACATTTGCACCTTTGAATCCCGGCATAACATCAAACAGATGTAGGTTTATCTTCCTACAAAGCTATGTAACTTTAAGGAAACCTCCTCTCATCATTTATGCTATCAAACCTCTAGTTTATTTAAGTTATACGAGTATATGCAAAAAGTCCAAAACATCTCCAATTGAAAATTTTCTCGTAAAATCCGTTCCCCCGATGGAATTCTGCAATATTCAGAAAATACAAAATTAGTTCTGCATACATAACACAACGTATCAAGTATTTCGTTTCTGAATATCATGCGTCCTTTCTTTCATAGAGAATCTATCCATCTAAGTCTTCATCTTTCCATAATACTTTAAGGTCAAATTTATAGAAATATACTCGTATAAATGTGTGTATTAGGTCCTCAAGGGAGAATGCAGTTTAATGTTCTTAACACTAACCCAGAAGTAATTTTGTATAAATTTATGATCATGTTGCAGCAATTTATGTCTTGGGATTACGAAAATTCTTATCCCTCTTATGCTAGCTCATTTCTCTTGTCTGTTCGGAAAGGGGATAAGGGAGTTCTGACATAGCTTAGAGCAAAAGTAATCGACAAGTGTTATTCCGTTTGCTATAAGAACAAGCCTC